>OX438995.1:6642578-7847656 GCA_949316085.1 Hypercompe scribonia | reverse complement strand
TCAAAAATAAGCCGGATTCTGTATATACGGACTCTGCATCATCATTTACCACAGCGAAATTTTGGACAACAGAGCTTGGGATACGATGAACGTTCGAGGTGTCCAAAAACTGCAACTACCGATGGAAACTTCACTAAATGGTGTTAGACGACCGCCGAATTAAAGTGAGGGAGATGGCAGACGTTATGAACATGTCAAGCGAACGTGTTTGTCACATATTAAATCAACATTTAGGCATGACAAAGCTGTCTGCACGTTGGGTCCCGCGTTTGCTCACGTTAGACTGAAAACATGTTCGAATGAACATTTACATCACTCTGTTGGCACAGTTTAAGCGCAACAAATCCGAGTTTTGGCGCCGATTAATTACTGTAGATGAAACTTGGATACACCATTATACGCCTGAAACAAAACTACAATACAAACAGTGGACTGCAAAGGGGTAACCGTCTCCAAAATAAACAAAAACTATATTTTCAAAAAAAGCAATTTTTGTTTTACTTTTGGACCAAAATTTTAATCAAATAAGAGGCAATCACCTTTGTGAATAATTATTTTGCAGAGAGAAACACAGAGTACTATTTGGACAGGTTACAGAAATGGGAGCATCACTGGCAGAAGTGTGTAGAGTTACAAGGAGACAACGTTGAAAAATAAAATAAAAAAATATGAAAATGTTCTTGTATCCCTGTTAGGTCGGACCACCCACGTATTGTACAGGTAACGCTTATTAAAAAATTTAAAACAATGATAAATTCGAGCAAAATATGCGACTTCTCAATAATTCTATTGTCTTTTAAGGTTTAGTATCTATTGCTATTGTTATCATAATAACAAGTCCCTTATCTATAACAGTGTCGTATTTAAACAAAAGGGGGCAGGTAAAAACTACCACAAAGGACGCTGCTTGTAGTCTAGGCCTATGTTAATGCCAGGCGTCTATTTCGAAGTTGCTAAAACTATTGGGAGTAAGAGCAGTTTTTCTTTAAACCCACTCCGAATAATCCACCCTTGGGCTAAACGGGATACGTACTCGAGTGCTGGCATGGGCCCTCAGCCACATGTTGAACCGTCTCTGGGAGGTTCTACACTCCAGCTTAGCGAACGTGGGTAAAAGCGGGTAACTGGTCTTATTAACGAAGCTGAGACGGCCATCAGTGTCGACTGAGGTGGTGTGTGCCTTGGCTGAAACTGCGCCGTGCGATTTAGGCGTAGGTAGAAGTGCTCACTAAAGTTTATCGGCGGACCTCTGACTTACGCGCGGGTAGCGGCACATGGTTCTCGCACGAAGAGTGAGGCCGCTAATCAAACCACGATAGCTTGTTGCTTCGGGAAGTATCTGTGTTCTAGAGCAAGAGCCCGTGAGTGCCAGACCTTCGTCATTTTATAAAAGCTGAAAGTTCTTCTATGTGTGTCCCTAGTACAGGTAAGAATGATCCCCAAACATGAAGCTGAGGCAGCGGTGGCTTTGGCAGATAACAGGCAACAAAGGTATGTAAAATTCCATCTCAAATTCGTCATAATATAAAGCTTGATTTTTTTATATTTGATTCATAATAATATCAAAACTCGCGTTGCTCATTGCCAGACAGTTAGTATGGTTCCAACCCTCTGCCGGACACCCCTAAACTATTATAATTTATAATTATACTTACGTTATATTATAAAACCTAAATTTAATATATAATTTTTTGGGAGCCTATTAAACTATGTTTATATAGTAGCCGGACAGTTTCGAAGGTTCTATCATCTTGCCAGACGCATTCAAAGTGAGCAATAATCGGGAGAGCAAGGAGCGAATACAGTAACTAAACGTTATATTATAAAACCTAAGTTTCATATATAATTTTTTGGGAGCCTATTAAACTATGTTTACATAGTAGCCGGACAGTTTCGAAGGTTCTATCATCTTGCCAGACGCATTCAAAGTGAGCAGTAATCGGGAGAGCAAGGAGCGAATACAGTAACTAAACGTTATATTATAAAACCTAAGTTTTATATATAATTTTTTGGGAGCCTATTAAACTATGTTTATATAGTAGCCGGACAGTTTCGAAGGTTCTATCATCTTGCCAGACGCATTCAAAGTGAGCAGTAATCAGGAGAGCAAGGAGCGTATACAGTAACTAGTGCGAATGAAACAGAGCGCTTAGTCTATTGCGCGATTTCACTGCGCACCCATTGTTATTAATTTCAAATTTTGCAGTTTATTTTTTTCTTAATCCAGAAATTTCATTAATTAATTTTTACAATTTCAATAACAAATATTTAAAATAATACTGAGTAAAATTTTTCTCATACAATGTCAATCATGTTGAAAATCTAATAATTTAATTGATATTATTTTTCATTTTTAAGAAGTTTATTATTGTCAATGCTATTAAAATTATAAAGCCAATGAAACAAAGTAAATCAAATATTAGTGTTTATTATACCAAAGGAAACATTTTCTTAAGATAAGAAATTTACAGAGAAATTAATTTATTTTAATTAAATCTAAATATTTTCATTATTTTCATCGTTATCGCGCGCTCACTAAATCGGTCCACACGTTAGCAGTTTAAACGTCGTAAGTGCTGCGAGTACAATTCGGACCGCCTTTGAATGCGTCTGGCAAGATGATAGAACCTTCGAAACTGTCCGGCTACTATGTAAACATAGTTTAATAGGCTCCCAAAAAATTGTATATGAAACTTAGGTTTTATAATATAACGTTTAGTCACTGTATTCGCTCCTTGCTCTCCCGATTATTGCTCACTTTGAATGCGTCTGGCAAGATGATAGAACCTTCGAAACTGTCCGGCTACTATATAAACATAGTTTAATAGGCTCCCAAAAAATTATATATGAAACTTAGGTTTTATAATATAACGTTTAGTCACTGTATTCGCTCCTTGCTCTCCCGATTATTGCTCACTTTGAATGCGTCTGGCAAGATGATAGAACCTTCGAAACTGTCCGGCTACTATGTAAACATAGTTTAATAGGCTCCCAAAAAATTATATATGAAACTTAGGTTTTATAATATAACGTTTAGTTACTGTATTCGCTCCTTGCTCTCCCGATTATTGCTCACTTTGAATGCGTCTGGCAAGATGATAGAACCTTCGAAACTGTCCGGCTACTATATAAACATAGTTTAATAGGCTCCCAAAAAATTATATATGAAACTTAGGTTTTATAATATAACGTTTAGTTACTGTATTCGCTCCTTGCTCTCCCGATTATTGCTCACTTTGAATGCGTCTGGCAAGATGATAGAACCTTCGAAACTGTCCGGCTACTATATAAACATAGTTTAATAGGCTCCCAAAAAATTATATATTAAATTTAGGTTTTATAATATAACGTAAGTATAATTATAAATTATAATAGTTTAGGGGTGTCCGGCAGAGGGTTGGAACCATACTAACTGTCTGGCAATAAGCAACGCGAGTTTTGATATTATTATGAATCAAATATAAAAAATCAAGTTTTATATTATGACGAATTTGAGATGGAATTTTACATACCTTTGTTGCCTGTTATCTGCCAAAGCCACCGCTGCCTCAGCTTCATGTTTGGGGATCATTCTTACCTGTACTAGGGACACATATAGAAGAACTTTCAGCTTTTATAAAATGACGAAGGTCTGGCACTCACGGGCTCTTGGACCATTCGGTCACTAGGAGGGAACTGAGTTCCACCCATCACCTCTGTAACTGCAGTGGGGTCCTCACTACAGTTATTGGAAAAGGTCTCTGGCTACCGGCCGTCATATGCTTCATGGCCGGTAGTGGTAGCTGTTTAAGCGCGGTCGCAACCTCCTGCGAAGACATCACAGTGTTTTTAGTTCTAAGATCTCAAGAATATACTTTTATCGGTGTTATGTAGACTAACTGTTTACCTCGTCTAAACAGCTATGTTCCGTCGCACTTAACAGAATATCGGAGTATTTTAGAAAAGAAAATAGTCTAAAAATACAACCCGCTGCGAATAGAACTCGACCCTCAGTGAGAAATTGTTATTACCTTATTATTTGTAAAGATTTTTGTTTAAGCTTTCATTGTTAGTGCTAGTGTTTCATACTAGGCCGTGGTGTTATTTAAATATACCACGTGCAGGCGATAGGAAAGGGATTGTGTGTAGAAAACCAACACAAGTTATGAATACGTATTGATTGGAAGCTTCCACTTGTTTTACATATTTTATGTACCAACATTAAAATCAAATTTTACTTGGAAAGGTGTACAAGTGATTATCTTTACCAGCAACTTCATAACTTAAAGTGTTTACTGACAAACTTCAGTATAATTATGACTTTGAATATAAATAACATTCGTTTTTCTTGTTGTACTTCATTAAAAGTACCGAAACACTGGCGTGAGCTAAATAAGTGTCAATGTAAGTCTGGCTACCTACTAAAAGTTACCGTAACTAAACAAGTAGTCCAACATACTGTGGTTTAGCTCTCACTTCTTTGAAAGTTGATTACAATATTGTTATATGCGAGTTCACTTTAACATGTTCGAACTAGAGATAACCACTTGTAAATCTTAACAATAATTGTAATGAATAAAATGATTAAATCACTAAATACATAAAATTAAGTAAGTAAAATAAAATAAAGAAAATAAAAATTTAACTTTCTTGCGTGTGTGTTTATGGCGTGCGTGTACATGTAAATGTGTGTGTAAGTGTAGGCGAGCACGTGTTTGTGTTTGTAAATGCGTTTGCGAGCGTTTATTGCAGATGTTTTTATGCCATTATCTTACTAAGTTTTCAATTGACGAGTATGATTGATCCCGAAGCCCCTGTTTTAATTTATTTTTAGTTTGTTCACCGTTTAAATTAAAAATGTTTAAATTCATACACTGTCAAGTTTCTTGCTCAAGCTCCAGCTTGCTTTCGCATGAAGATCTTGCCATTCGTAACGCAACAGAAATTACACTCGTGAAGTTTTGAATGTTCTAAAATATAGTCTCCTAGTCTATGCTGTTAAGTTTTCCGCGATATATATCGGTCTCGATGAGCCTGGGAGCCTTATAACTTATTCTCTCTGTTAAATTATTTGTTTAGTGATAATGATTACTCTTTAGTGATAGTAGACGTGAGGTCCACAATAATAGGTATATTTTAGTCCTTCTTTGTATATACTCTATATATATGCTTAACATTTATGTCGTATATTTTCATATTAAGTATTTGTTTTGAAAGTCCCGTACTGAACAGAACTCAACTCTCGTTACACAATTCCTGTCTACTCTTTTTTTTATTTCATTATAATATAATAGTACACATTTAGATAATAGGAGAGAGATTGTGCAAAAAAACGACCACTGGTAATTTTGTTACCTGTTAAATTCAAATCGGGAGGAGAGTCAGTCTTCTGTAGACGCTCAAACAGTGCAGACGTGCCGTATACAATTCTATAAGTGTTGTGTTTTTAAAAATTTTGCAAAAATGGCAAATCTATCTGTGTGTGGGATTTGTCTGAGGGAGAACGTTGGTCATGAACTGCAACCGATCGGTGACACTCTTCTGCAGGCGGTTTACGAACATTTAACTACAACGCCGGTAAGTGATCATCACCATCATCGCTTACTCTTTTTTTCAATTTATTTATAATTTATAAAAGTGAGGTAGCACTTTACATTGTTATTAGAATCAGATAGCCGTGTTTCAGAACTGTGAAGATCTTACATCTCTTTATATCCTCTCTTCTACGCATACCTATTACACTCTTCAGTGTAATAGGTATGCGTAGAACCTATGTCTGTGCCACGTTAACTTGTTGCTCGTGCCCGTTCCTTAAATCATTCCCTTTGAGATGTCTTGTCTACCGTCATTCCCGTTCTTGCTGCCTGATATTTTCGTACATCTCTTCAATAATTTGGCATGCACTTCAATATTTATTTGAACAGTAGGTCTTAAGGTTTCTTGCTCCGATCGTAGTATATTATGTTTCGTAGATAATCGCCTTAACTTTACAATCGTTTCTTAGAGTCATTGTAATATATTTAAGGCAACTTCTCGAAAGTTTGGGAGGTTACAGGTATTGAAATAATGTTAATAAACTTTATGGTGCATACACGGGGGCACACTGAAGCAAATGTGATTGTCAACGAAATTGTGGGTTATAAAACTATTTTTGTTTAACAGCTCGGGAGTGCAGATGGAGTCTATGACATCTGCCGTCAAGAACTTCACCACTGCTTAGAACTCTGGCAGCAATGCAAAAGTAGTGAAAATATCTACAATTTAATATTTAACCATTATGCGGTGAGTGTAAGATTGTAAAACTACTAATTATTCATCATTATCATCATCATCGACAGCCCTTACAGTCCACTGCTGGACATAGGCCCCTCCTTAGCATGGAGGTTTTGGCCTACTATACCGCGCTGGCCAAACGGGTTGGAAAAGGGGTTGTTCCAAGTTTTCCTTCTCTTTTTGATGATGTTGTCTTGCATAATTTGTTCGTCGTCCGTGTAGTGATGGATTAACAAATCCGTCACCACACGGACGACTAATTATTATTCAACTAAAATTCAAGCAAACTCACTATGATTTTCTAAGAATACTGTCATTTGTCGGTGACGTATGTTGCCATATGTCCACATTCAACTGAATGATCGACAACAACTCCTTAATTAGTTTTTGTTGTAATCTGATAGAAGGCAGGGTGACTGTGACAGTTGTAAACTATCCTAATGTAAATCTAAACAGAGTAGCTGAAGGTAAAACTTTTCATATTTCTAAATTCACTTCCTCGTTATACTAAGGAGTTATGGTTAATGTGTCGGCTGAAATCAAGATTTTTCCTGTAATCTAAGAATAAGGTAGTCTTGTATCATTATTAAGTTTGCGTGAACATTTCATGTCGAAAAGTTAACGATGGTATTAGCGTGGCCAGCATATGATTCAAAATCTCCATTACTGACTATGAAACAGCCCTCAAATTTTCAGTGTACCTATGTAACAATGTGGTGAAATAATTAATCCTATTTGTAATTGTTCAACAGAGCCAAATATTCGACGACAACAATAATGTCGTGAAGGTGCCGCTGTGTAGAGTATGCTCGCAAGAAGATGAACTAATGGAAGCCATTATGGACAGGTGTCAACAATTTATATACAGTTATTTAACTTCAGAGCCGGTAAATAACTTTTATTTAAATACGTGTCATCTTTTTACCCTTATAGCAAATATATTTAGTGTTTGTACAAAATGCTGACTTCCATGCAACTCTATCATTTTTACCTTACTACTTACTCTCTTTGTACCTTTTTCAGACACACCATACCTCTCTTCTCCGTAACCATCCTCTCTCCTCATCCCACGTCCATACCACAGTAAGCTGTTGACATTGATCCTTCCTTGAATATTTTTCTGTAAGATGTGTTGTTTGTTCTCACCCTTCCTTGTTCCCTGAGTTTTTAATACAATCGATTTAACATTTTGCCGTGTATTTGCAAGAAATCTGATTTCAAGACGATTAAAATTTTAAAAACCAGTCCTTCTACAATTTTATCCTTTATTAAAAAATCTCTGGTATAGTTCTCAAAGTGCACAACAGCTCTGCTGTAACTTAATTTTCTGTTTATTGGTTGGATGGTTATCTTGTTTCCACATCGATCGCAATATTGTGTGTCACTAGATAGTCAACAGTATCACAGTTACAAAGCTCATTTTTAATTAACAGTTCGAGACCTTTGACATCAGACCTGACAGAGTTTGCGGTCGCTGTAATGAGAGACTCTGGATCTGCTACACAATCTGGATTTGCTACTTCCAGCGTGAAACACTTCGCAGTAGTGTGGTGTGTGCAAGATTAGTAAACCTTAATAAATACTTATTTATGTGACGTGACAACGTCTGTCACAACAGTCACACTATAACAGCTTTAAATGATATCCGGATATTCTAAATACATTTTTCTAAAAATAGATATTTATTAAATCTGTTCACAAAAACGAAAACTGTCAAAGATACACTATAAAAGTGCAACCACTTTAAGGTCCCTCGTTTTTCTTGCAGTTAATTGATAAATTAAATATAAAATAGTCACATACTGATACTCAGTACAGTCAACCAAATGATTGACACATGTTTGATACATATATTATTTGTTTCCAGCCATCCCAATGAGGAAGAGTCAGAGGTTAGCAGGGTTCTGGTGACGTACACAAAAGAATTGAGGACTCGGAAGGCATTGCAATATCTTCGAACGTATCGCCACCGAAACGAGCAAAGCAAGCAAGCACCAAGAGGTCTACGATTACATCTATGGAGGTGCAAACCTCCGCAAGGCCTCTGCTGCTAAGCGAGCTAACCCAGCACGATGTCATTACAGACTGTTAAATAGGACCGTAAATTACATTGAAAAGGGAATATTTGTTATAACAATTAATTAACTTTTATTTAGGAGACCATGCTTTTTTAATCCGAAGTGTGTGTCCACAGACAATAAAAATATATGGACCAGATGCATCGGGAGCGCATGCATGCATCTTAACTCTAATCTGTTTTTCATAGATTTTGTCTTAAGTAAACTTTTTGTTAATAATGTCTGCCAAATTTAAATCTGTGTCAATTTTTACGATATCAATTATTCCCCTTTCATAGTTCATTATATACATATATAGTCAGAATCTACCATATAATCTAATATTATACTTCTGTGTCGTAGTCGTGTACGTTATCATAGTATGTTACTGTATTTATTATTGTCATTTAGTCATTGTATTATTATTATTACTGTAATCAATATCTATACCAATATAGCTTTTAACTTTTCTCAAATCTTTCATTTAACTAGTTTTTAATTCAATTTCATTTTTATCTTTACAACAAATTTCAGAATTTACATACCATTAGTTATTTAAAAAGGCTGTCTCGACATCCATTTGTTCGATGAATAAATTATTTTTACAACTGTATAACAATAAAATTTTCAATGTTTGCATTTTCCCTAAAAGCTAATAAACATTTGCATTAAGTCCTTTTGCTGAAAATCTCTTACAACTGATCTTGCTTTAAGTATATCATTGCTTTTTTTTCTTAAAAATCCACTTAACATCTGTAACTTTTTTATCATGTGGCCTTTCAACATCTTGTCAAGTGTTACGTTTTTTTAGGCTATTAATTTCTCAGTTCATTGATATTTGCCATTGTTTTCAATTATGAGAGCTCATCGCATCCTCACAAGTATTTGGCACATTTGCATTTTTTTTGTCTATTAAGAACCTGCTAAGGTGACTCTACTCTGCCTGATGGAAAGCATGAATAGTATTCAAGAGCTGTGGTCACCATACATATTGCAAATGCAGACAATGCAGAATGGTGACCCACACTATGGCGGGCTTGTGAGATGCACACCCCGCTTAGGGACGTAATAGGCATGACAGTCATCGTGACAGTGTAAGGCTTACACAGAAACCACGATAACTGTGACTCCTGCATCAATGGGCCTCCGGTTTCACACTCACCAACGAAACACGACAACACAGATGCTGGCGCTTGAGGTTGGTCTTCTGTGGGAGGATAGTACTGCCCCGTCGAGCCGGCCCGCTCGTGCTGAAATCAGCGTGGCTCTACTACCTAGTATAGTTTACATATAAAAAGGTGTAGCATCAGTGTAGTTTACTTGTAAAAAAGGTGTAAAACTGGATTACCATACTTAGGAGAATGGAGTTTGTTTTCGTTTTGTCTTTTCATTTTTCAACATGCTTATCTTCATTATTATTTGAATGATCATTACTTACAAGACCGTTTACAGTGTTATTAGAATTAGTCTCACCTGAACTTGTATAAATTTCATCACTGTAGTAAATAATTTTTAATATTTCATCAGACAAGTTTGAACTAGGATCAATTTCTACATTATTATCATTTTTTTTTTGATCATAAAGTTTTTCTAGATATATTCATTGCGTATTTTCTTTGACTACCTGTACTAGCCTAGCATTAATTATTTTGTTATTATTTAAAACTCTACAGCTGTTTTCATTATAACCCACTAAAACGTCTATTGAGGCTTTATCTTCCCATTCACTTTTTCTCAAAACTTCAGGAACCCTGACCAAAATTCTACCTCCATAAATTTTTAAGTGTTCTACATTTGCTTTGCTTCCAAAAAATATTTCACAAGGAGTTTTGTTTTCTACTGTATTCGTAATAGTTCTGTTCTTTAAATATGCTACTGTTTTTGTTACTTCTGACCAAAACCTTCTATGAATTGTAGCTTCCCTCATTAAACACCTACCTATATCCATAACAGATATATTATATGTTTCTGCTAGTCCATTCAATTCGTGGACGTGGGGCACACATGGTGATAACTATTTACCCGTTTGCCTTAAATATTACCATATTAAATAATGCCATGCTTACTCACGCAGAGTTCGTGAATAATCCGCAGAGAAGACATTTCAATAGCTGAAAGGCGGATAAACGTTAGGTAAAGCAGAATCTTATTTCGGCAAGAAATTTAACTAACGGAATCCAATTAATACGATTCCGTTAAATAAACCTATCCGTTCGGCTAAAAAAAAGAGAAAAATCGGTGTTTAAATGCTTCCTTAACGCTATTAAAATAATTAACACATCAATTAACGTAATTACTGATTCCTGAGTGAGTAAAGTTACCGGACCTCAAGCCCCCCTTATCTCTCTTAGCCTCTCTTATCACTTTAGATGCAAGCTAACTCATATTTCTAATTAGGTATATACAAATAACAAAAAACTACATCTTTACCTGGTCACAATTTTGTCCACAACTGCTTACGTTCATATTTAACTTTTGGCAAATGGCAAGCAATTGCCGACGCACTTCGGATGCGTAAGTCAACTTCTTACAGTTTAAAAATACTCTCTACTCCATTGCTGCAATGAAAACAATATTACGTTGATGATAACTATTTATTTGTTAATTAGAGGTCAATGAACAGGTGCTGTGCTGATACTCACTTTCTTTGAAGATGCCTTAGAGAAAGCTTCGAATACATTGAGAAGAGTTATGTGGTCAACTAATGGAGATTATAACTTTTGTTTCATTGTCAGAGCTTCTCCTCTCTTGTGCACCATTGTGTGTAATAATTGTTCACTTGACAGAACTGCTGCCAAACTTAAAGCCTAAACATATAATGGTATCATTACACGAGTGTTTCTAGTTCTACGGTCTCAAGAATATACTTTTATCAGTGTTATGTTGACTAACTATTTACCTCGTCTAAACAGCTATATTCCTTCGCACTTTAATTGAGCTGCTTATAATATTGATATTTAATTGCTCTCTATTAGGTTTATTTACGTATGTTCATATTTACTAATAGGTAGTAAATAGCACATATAAATAATAGGTAGTATATAATTAACATTGAAGCTTTATTATTTTTTACTTTTTAGTTTTGAAGTCGTTTTTTTTAACGTAGTTATTTTTTCATATTCATAATGTAAGTACATCAGAAGTAATATCAATCGTTCATCATTGTCTTTGAAATGGATTCATTTATGCAGAAATAAAAAAACTCAGAACGGTTTTAAAAATTATATTAATATATTAGTACAACTTCCTTTGAAAACAATCTAAACACCAATGATAAAAATGACTTACACAAATAGTTAAAGAGCCACTGAAAGATCGTCTTACACCCGTCTGAAAAGCAGGTGACGTATTTTTTATTAAATTTCATAAATTAATGAACACTATTGATCGTTTATACTTAGCGCTAGCCTATTGCAAAGCTGTCATGATAAATTTCAACATCAAATAAATATCTAATAAACCCAGATATGGGAAACCTCACTGAATTTCTTGTTTACATATTGAAGATGGCAATGTTATGAAAGAAGTGAGATTGCCGACTTGTCGATTTTGATTCTGCACAACATTACACTTTTTTTGTTATACATATATGAAGGATAATTAATTAAAAGAATGTATAAGTATCTGACAGGTAATGCTCAACATTAGTAATAACTATTTTACAGTTAAAAAGTACTACATATTAATGTGGCCAGCATGGTGTAGTAGGCAAAACCTACTTCTAAGTGAAGGCCCATATCCTATTGATGATAATGACATTACAGCATATCACAAATCATATATGTTCGACTTAAAAATAGGTAGTCATTAAATAATTATATAACAAACATTTTCTCTGTGTATTGGCATAACTTAAAAATTGTTTACGCTTAGAAACATTTTGATTTCAACTGTGCAAATAAAAGAAACTGAAATCTATTCGGCTTTATACATTTCCTTCTGTAGAAACACTCCTATACGTCTTAAAATTAACGTGAAAATAAAACGTTTGTCTACCTGATCTCATTACATTATAGTAACGTGACTTTATTTTGTAACACGACGTCACACTTTACTAAACGGTCCATGTAATCTGATTAGAAAACATGTTTATTTGGCACAACACTTATTATCAATACCAAGTTTATATCTCTATTTGAGGTAATATTTGTAAAGTAGAAGCGAGTGCGAGGTGTCACGTTCCTGTTCTAATAAAAACATCATGTCGTGCTGGTTGATGCGTTTGAGTGGAGTCCGCAACGCCATCTGACTGCGACCAGTCTGTCGAACAAAAGAAATATGTTAGACATCTGAAATAAGACAATCCACTTCCCTACGTATATACAGTCACGAGCATAAATACGAGTATATTAACTATGGGCACATACCTCTTGGAGTGTAAAAATATGTGCCGTTTACTAATTATGTATTTCTCGTGACTGTACGTTAGCATCACACGAAGCTACTTACATATCCGCTTCCGGAATGTCCAGCGCTACTCGAAAGGGAGACGTCAGCAGCGCCCGGCACTTCTAATCTGGGTTTTTTTCTAGGTCCGACAGCTTGCAAGGCTGTCAAGTTAGCATCTCGTTGCCTGAGCTCTTCGAGTTCAGCTCGTTGCATTTCTTTCACTTTGGCCTTTAATTTCGCTTGTTCAGGGTTGTCATTCTTGGATCGAGACTTGGCTGCCCTTAACAGAATCTCCCTCTCCGCCCGCCGTTTCCTGTCAGCACAATCTAATTCCTCGAGGAATTGGAATTGACCTTTTATATCTTGGGTGACCTCGTATCGGTTGTCAGTCTGTGTCAAAAGAAAAATCATTAGCAACGAAGAAAACTTGACGTCACACGTACTTTTGGTCCTTGTGATTATGTCGAATAGTCAAATAAAAATGTTCATAGCTACCTACAGTTCTGCATTGCCAGTTAGGTGATTTAGAAGCACACCTAACGCTCCTTTATATGCAAGCACCTAACATTCCTTATAACAAACATTTTATTTATGAATATTTGTTAAACAAATTTTCTTCTAGGTCCAATGAAAAAATGAAATTTCAAATCTTACCCGTATTACATGATCAATTCTATTCTTTGCGATGACAGCGAGCTTCTCTATAAGGCTCTTCAGTCTTTCCTGCAGCGCGTGTGATAGTAGACCAGCTACTTCGGGAGGAGGTTCTTCTAAGTTGTGCTTGGCTACAATAGTTTTTATCCGCGCTTGCATCATACCCAGAGGTACCAAGTATTCGTCCTTGCATGACCTTAAAATAGATTAAATGTTAGTTTAGCTTCTACTTAATAAAATATTCAACTACTTAAAAAAAAAAATTATATAGGTACCTGGTTTGTGTGCCAACCATTTCTCTCTGGGTTTCTTCTGCCAGAATGACACCGCCCATCGCGACTACATCGTTGAGGTCATCGTCCCCAGCCATTTTATCGTCTCCGAATGGTTGTGAGAAAGATGTCTTCTTCTCCTTCTCTTTTAATGACTGACGGATAAGTGACTTCCCAGGTGTCAGCACGGTTGCCAAACCAAACGATACGTTAGATCTGGGTAGTTTAGCTGTATTATTGACTGTCATGGCTTTCGCTTTGCTGCTACTGGCTTTCTTCACGATGATCTTGGAGGCACCGCGTAAACGAACATTTTGCAACACAGTTATGCTGCGTCCAGGTTTTGCTTGCGCAGGCTTCTGGTACAGATACAATGTAGTTAAACTACTAGTCTACTAGTCAATGCAGTTAAATATCGGACAATGGTTTTGACTACGGGAAATGTGTGCGAGGACTGGTTGGATTGGTTGAATGTGAATTAAAACAATTTAGAAACAATGGTATAAGATTCCGAATAAGGGAAAAATGGGTGCTCCTGGTAGTGGGTAATATTTGGTATAAAACATATATTTAAGTAAGTATTAAGATTAAGCAGTAGGTACATACCTTGGAATCGCCTGACGCTACGACTCCCCCAACGGGTACGTACACTTTTAAGAGAGACATGGCGTTATTATCAACTTGAACTGACGGCGGTTGCAGGCAGAATGCCTTAATTTTTATCCTACATCCTTACCCTTACTAAACGTCTTAGATTTTTTTTTTGGGGAATTAAAGTAATTACCTGTTGTAAGCTGTTATGACAATAACAATTAGCATTGTTACCGTTGGTTAAGAAATGATGTATGAATGAAATTTTTTAGTAATAGAGAATAGCCATTGGGTTTTAAATGGACCAGAGCGCATCTATCGTTAGAAACAAAAGAAATTGAGCCGACTTCAAACAATAGCAACAAAGGGCACAAAACATAATAATAATAATATTTCTTTTAAATGGAGGGTTGCGTTTATTTTACTTTAAAAACTAGTTTTTTTATTTTTATTAGTAGTGTTCATGATTTTGTTTGAAATCCTCTCAACTTTATTTGTACTAACAAACAAAGAAGTTGAATCAAGCCGATTTCAAACAGATCCAACAATGCGTGGGCGGTTCAACCTAACCAGGACTCATGGTGGGCGTTAAAAAGTCCCAGTTACACCAGCTCGGCTGACTCTCTGATTACGAGTTGTAGACTGTTTGAACATTTTCCAATAAACTTGTTACTTTTACGATACCAGTTGGCGATAACTTACGGAACCTTGAAAACAGTATATGCAGTAAAACACCGTATAAAATCGTTGCTTAATTATTGCAACAAATTTATTGGTTTCGTTTGTTGCTAAAAATATTTTTTCACACTTATGATACAAAGAATTTTAATATCAAATATCTAATAAGCCCACATATGGGCAGCCTCACTGAATCAATAGTGGCCGAAAAGTATTGGTAAATGGACTAAAACAATATTGTCTACCATAGAAAAAGTCTTTTCATTCTAAGGTTTATGACCAACATTTTTTTTTTGATTTTTTTTATGCATTGTGTATAAGTTAGCTAGTATAGTAGATAGCTAGGTAGTTACCTTTTGTTGTTTTCGTTATCTGTGTTAAGCATCTCAATGAATTTAGTCTTAAAAATTAACTGCCAATAAATATTAGAAGAGCACACAAGTTGTTTCCTTGCAATGTTTAAAATGAAACGATAGTATACCTTATCACGTCTGTATGAGGAACATAAGTCTGTAATGAGACAAATTATGAGTTACGACCGACCGATAAACGAACAAGAAAAAACCTTATAAACGGCTGGCCGGTGATCCCACCAACGCTTTTACCTGCTTATCGAAGTTGTTAATGAGTTGTAATGAATTATTCTTTATACAAAACAAATAAAAAAAGTAAAAACACAAAGTTCTCGACAATAATTTGCACTACTTCACAAATAAACAGGACTGTCGTAACTAGTAGAGGGTGATTGTAAACGTATAAACTATAAAGTAGAGTGGTTCTGCATATTAAAATTGGCAAATTATCATGGCACAAACTGATAAAACATTCAGTGAAGAGTACAAATTTATTTATAGGTATGAGTAAGATTCGCCATAATATAAAGAAGTTTTTCAAGACCAGATTAACGAAGAGATATTTGGAATCAAAACTACAGTGTCTCGAAGAGTGTTGGGGCTCATATAAAGTTGTTAACGGAAATTTATTAAATGTCATATCACACGGAGATGAAAAAATTCAGTAAAAATGAATCGAATGCAGTTATTGAGAAGACGTTCTGCTTGTTGAGGCGATCTGCATTCAGGCCGTAATAGCACATGTCACATCAGAGGAAAGATTAGAGATTGCACGAGCGTTGCTTTAGTTTTCATGGGAAGGAAGTTTTTCAGGCGGTATAGTGTTCTCAGGATTCCGGTAACCTTCTGGCATACGTATGTAACTCGATCACACCAGTTCAATGTATAATCAGGCTGTAAGCCTAAGTGTTTCACTGTTGCACAAATAAGTATAGTGGTATCATTTAAAGTAATCTTGGGCAGCACCTCAAGGTTGACTCGGGTCATCAAATGGGCCGAGTGGGCGAGGTGACAGCACGGGACCCTGTCCTTCCGACCGACACATATTCTTTCCGGACACAATTGCTTCGGGAAGTGCTAGGAGGGATCTGGATGTCGTAATAACAGCTGTTCCCGGATCCCTCCTATGTTAAACACAGAGTGGCACACCGTGTGGTTTTAGTCGGTCCGATTCCGACATTCCAGCCCGCCGTAAGCCCCGGTGGGGTGACGGTCCGCGGGGGTTTCCACGTATTAAAAAAAAGGGTCATCAAACGGCTCCGCTACCCGCACGGAAGTCAGAAATCCGCCGATATACTTCGGTGAGCACTTCCGCCTAAAACCTCAGTCGTCACTGATGGCCGTCTCAGCTTCTTTACCCGCTTATACCAATAACGTAACCGTTTGTTTTGGGCATGGTGGGATGCTACAAGCCAGAAGTGAGGAGCGAGGTAGCGTTAACCATGTACGTGCTTAAAGTGCTTCGTGGCTACATACACAGCCCAGATATCCTGTGAGAGATTAAACTGTGCGCAACGGAAGAGTACACATCGCAGCGTAGGCGTTCATGTATGTTGGAGGTAACGCGCGCGCGCATCAACCTGATGCAGTACGCCCCACTCACGCGCGCACTACGTACGATTCATATGGTGGCGAACTGTGTGGATTTATTTTCGTGGTCCCTCTGTGGAATGAATCCTCAAAAACGTACTTATTTCATTTTTAGTAACAACTCTGGAAAGACACATTAAGGTTAGTTAAATGGTTTTGTCTGTTCTTTTTGTAACCAATATAAACCGTTAGTAACCATTTGATATCTATACAATTTAGTAAATTCGAGCAGAATATTCGACTTCACAATTATTCTATTGTCTTTCAAGGTTCAGTACCTACTGCTATTGTTATCGTAATAATAAATACCTTCTTTATAACAGTGTCGTATTTAAAGAAAAGGAGGCAGGTAAAAATTACAACAAAGAACGCTGCTTGTAGTCTGGGCCTATGTTAATTCCAGGCGTCTATTTCGAAGTTGCTAAAATTATTGGGGGTAAGGGTAGTTTTTCTAAGAATTCACTGCGAGTAATCCGCCCTTAGACTAAACGGGATACCTACTCGAGTGCTGGCATGAGCCCTCAGCCACATATTGGACCGCCCCTGGGAGATTCTGCACTGCAGCTTAACGAACGTGGGTATAAGCTCGTAAAGAAGCTGAGACGGCCATCAGTGACGACTGAGGTTTTAGGCAGAAGTGCTCACCGAAGTTTCTCGGCGGACCTCTGACTTCCGTGCGGGTAGCGGCATATGGTTCCCGCACGAAGAGGTTTACGAGTGACGTGAGACCGCTAATTAAACCACGATAGCTTGTTGCTTCGGGAAGTATCTGTGTTTGGTCGCTAGGAGGGAATTGAGTTCCACCTGTCACTTCTGTAACTGCGGTGGGGTCCTCACTGCAGTTATTGAAAAAAATCTCTGGCCACCGGCCGTCACATGCTTCATGGCCGGTAGGGGTACCTGTTTTAGCGCGGTCGCAACCTCCTGTGAAGACATTACAGTGTTTTTAGTTCGAGGATCTCAAGAATATACTTTTATCGGTGTTATGTCGACAACTATTTACCTCGTCTAAACAGCTATGTTCCGTCGCACTTAACAGAATATCGGAGTATTTTAGAAAAGAAAATAGTCTAAAAATACAACCTGCTACGAATAGAACTCGACCCTCACTAAGAAATTGTCATTACATTATTATTTGTATAGATTTTTGTTTAAGCTTTCATTGTTAGTAGTAAAACTAGGCCGTGGTGTTATTTAAATATACCACGTGTAGGCGATAGGAAAGGGATTGTGTGTTGAAAACCAATACAAGTTATGAACAGATATTGATCAGAAGCTTCGACTTGTTTTACATCTTTTATGTATTAACATTAAAATCAAATTTTACTTGGAAAGATGTACAAGTGATTAGCTTTACCAGAAACTTCATTACTTAAAGTGTTTACTGACAAAGTTCAGTATAATTTTGACTTTAAATATAAATAACATTCTTTTTTCTTGTTGTACTACATTAGAAGTACCGAAACGCTGGCGTGAGCTAAATAAGTGTCAATGTAAGTCTGGCTACCTACTAAAAGTTACGGTAACTAAACAAGTAGTCGTAAATTGTGGCCAGTTCCAACATACTGTGGTTTAACTCCCACTTCTTTGAAAGTTGGTTCCAATATTGTTATATGCGAGTTCACTTTAACATGTTCGAACTAGAGATAATCACTTGTAAATCTTAATAATAATTGTAGTGAATAAAAATATTAAATCACTAAATACATAAAATTAAGTAAGTAAAATAAAATAAAGAAAATAAAAATTTAACTTTCTTGCGTGTGTGTGAGCGTGTGTGTACATGCAAGTGTGTGTGTGAGTGTAAGTGAGCACGTGTCTGTGTTTGTGAATGCGTTTGCGAGCGTTTATTACAGATGGTTTTATGCCATTATCTCACTAAGTTTTAGCCTTAGCCTTAAGCCTACTACACCATGCTGACAACATTAATATGCAGTACTTTTTAACTGTAAAATAGTTATTACTAATGTTGAGCATTACCTGTCTGATACTTATACATTCTTTTAATTAATTATCCTTCACATATGTAAAATAAAAAAAGTGTAATGTTGTGCAGAATCAAAATCCACAAGTCGGCAATCTCACTTCTTTCATAACATTGTCATCTTCAATATGTAAACAAGAAATTCAGTGAGGTTTCCGACATCTGGGTTTATTAGATATTTATTTGATGTTAAAATTTTTTAATCAAGAAATAGTCCTGACAGCTTTGCAATAGGCTAGCGCTAAGTATAAAGGATCAATAGTGTTCATTAATTTATGAAATTTAATAAAAAATACGTCACCTGGTTGTCAGATGGGTGTAAGACGATCTTTCAGTGGCTCTTTAACTACTTGTGTAAGTCACTTTTATCAATGGTGTTTAGATTGTTTTCAATGGAGGTTGTACTAATGTATTAATATAATTTTTAAATCCGTTCTGAGTGTTTTTATTTCTGCATAAATGTATCCATTTCAAAGACAATGATGAACGATTGATATTACTTCTGATGTACTTACATTATGAATATGAAAAATAAACTACGTTAAAAAAACGACTTCAAAACTAAAAAATAAAAAATAATAAAGCCTTAATGTTAATTATATACTACCTATTATATATATGTGCTATTTGCTACCTATTAGTAAATATGAACATACGTAAATAAACCTAATAGAGAGTAATTAAATATCAATATTATAAGCAGCTTAATCAAAGTGCGACGGAATATAGCTGTTTAGACGAGGTAAATAGTTAGTCAACATAACACTGATAAAAGTATATTCTTGAGATCGTAGAACTAGAAACACTCGTGTAATGATACCATTATATGTTTAGGCTTTAAGTTTGGTAGCAGTTCTGTCAAGTGAAGAATTATTACAGACAATGGTGCACAAGAGAGAAGAAACTCTGACAATGAAACAAAAGTTATGATCTCCATTAGGTGATCACATAACTCTTCTCAATGTATTCGAAGTTTTCTCTAAGGCATCTTCAAAGAAAGTGATTATCAGCACAGCACCTGTTTATTGACCTCTAATTAAAAAATAAATAGTTATCATCAACGCAATATTGTTCTCATTGCAGCAATGGAGTAGAGCGTGTTTTTAAACTGTAAGAATTTGGCATACGCATCCGAAGCGCTCGGCAATTGCTTGCCATTTGCCAGAAGTTAAATATGAACGTAAGCAGTTGTGGACAAAATTATGACCAGGTAAAGATGTATTTTTTTGTTATTTGTATATATCTAATTAGAAATATGAGTTAGCTTGCATCTAAAGTGATATGAGAGGCTAAGAGAGATAAGCAGGGCTTGAGGTCCGGTAACTGTACTCACTCAGGAATCAGTAATTACGTTAATTGATGTGTTAATTATTTTAATAGCGTTAAGGAAGCATTTAAACACCGATTTTTCTCTTTTTTTTAGCAGAACGGATAGGTTTATTTAACGGAATCATATTAATTGGATTTCGTTAGTTAAATTTTTTGTCGAAATAATATTCTACTTTACCTAACGTTTATCCGCCTTTCAGCTATTGAAGTGTCTTCTCTGCGGGTTATTCACGAACTCTGCGTGAGTAAGCATGGCATTATTTAAATTGGTAATATTTAAGGCAAACGGGTAAATAGTTATCACCATGTGTGCCCCTCGTCCATGATTTGAATGGAGTAGCAGGAACATATAATATATCTGTTATGGATATAGGTAGGTGTTTAATGAGGGAAGCTACAATTCATAGAAGGTTTTGGTCAGAAGTAACAAAAACAGTAGCATATTTAAAGAACAGAACTATTACGAATACAGTAGAAAACAAAACTCCTTGTGAGATATTTTTTGGAAGCAAACCAAATGTAGAACACTTAAAAATTTATGGAAGTAGAATTTTGGTCAGGGTTCCTGAAGTTTTGAGAAAAAGTGAATGGGAAGATAAAGCCTGAATAGACGTTTTAGTGGGTTATAATGAAAACAGCTGTAGAGTTTTAAATAATAACAAAATAATTAATGCTAGGCTAGTACAGGTAGTCAAAGAAAATACGCAATTAACATATCTAGAAAACTTTATGGTCAAAAAAAAAAATGATGATGATGTAGAAATTGATCCTAGTTCAAACTTGTGTGATGAAATATTAAAAATTATTTACTACAGTGCTGAAATTTATACAGGTTCAGGTGAGATTAATTGTAATAACACTGTAAACGGTCTTGTAAGTAATGATCATTCAAATAATAATGAAGATAAGCATGTTGAAATAAAAAGACAAAATGAAAGCAAACTCCAATCTCTAAGTATAGTAAACCTTTTTTATATGTAAACTACACTGATGCTACACCTTTTTATATGTAAACTATACTAGGTAGTAGAGCCACGCCGATTTCAGCACGAGCAGACCGGTTCGACGGGGCAGTACTATCCTCCCACAGAAGACCAACCTCAAGCGCCAGCATCTGTGTTGTCGTGTTTCGTTGGTGAGTGTGAGACTGGAGGCCCATTGATGCAGGAGTCACAGATATCGTGATTTCTGTGTAAGCCTTACACTGTCACGATGACTGTCATGCCTATTACGTCCCTAAGCGGGGTGTGCATCTCACAAGCCCGCCATAGTGTGGGTCACCATACTGCATTGTGTGCATTTGCAATATGTATGGTGACCACAACTCTTGGATTCTATTCGTGCTTTCCATCAAGCAGAGTAGAGTCACTTTAGCAGGTTCTTAATAGAGAAAAAAATGCTAATATGCCAAATACTTGTGAGGAAGCGGTGAACTCTCATAATTGAAAACAATGGCAAATAGCAATGAACTGAGAAATTAATAGCCAAAAAAAAAATAACACCTGACAAGTTGTTGAAAGGCCACATGATAAAAAAGTTACAGATTTTAAGTGGATTTTTAAGGAAAAAAAGCAACAATGTTGTTAAAGCAAGATCAGTTGCAAGAGATTTTTAGCAAAAGGACTTAATGAAAATGTTTATTCGCCTTTAGGTAAAATGCAAACATTGAAAATTTTATTGTTATACAGTTGTAAAAATAATTTGTTCATCAAACAAATGGATGTCGAGACAGCCTTTTTAAATTACTAATGGTATGCAAATTCTGAAATTTGTTGTAAAGATAAAAATGAAATCGAATTAAAAACTAGTTAAATGAAAAAGTTTGCAATGAAAGATTTGAGAAAAGTTAAAAGCTATATTGGTATAGATATTGATTACAGTAATAATAATAATAGAATGATTGAATGACAATAATATGTACAGTAACATACTATGATAACGTACACGACTACGACACAGAAGTATAATATTAGATTGTATGGTAGATTCTGACTATATATATAATGAATTATGAAAGGGGAATAATTGATATCGTAAAAATTAACACAGATTTTAATTTGGCAGACATTATTAACAAAAAGTTTACTTAAGACAAAATCTATGAAAAACAGATTAGAGTTAAGATGCATGCATGCGTTCCCGATGCATCTGGTCCATATATTTTTATTGTCTGTGGACACACACTTCGGATTAAAAAAGCATGGGCTCCTTAATAAAAGTTAATTAATTGTTATAATGAATATTCCCTTTTCAATGTAATTTACGGTCCTATTTAACAGTATGTAATGACATCGTGCTGGGTTAGTTCGCTTAGCAGCAGAGGCCTTGCGGAGGTTCGCACCTCCATAGATGTAATCGTAGACCTCTTGTGGCTTGCTTGCTTTGCTCGTTTCGGTGGCGATACGTTCGAAGATATTGCTATGCCTTCCGAGTACTCAATTCTTTTATGTACGTCACCAAAACCCTGCTAACCTCTGACTCTTCCTAATTGGGATGGCTGGAAACAAATAAAATACGTATCAAACTTGTGTCAATCATTTGGTTGACTGTACTGAGTATCAGTATGTGACTATTTTATATTTAATTTATCAATTAACTGCAAGAAAACAAGGGACCTTCAAGTGGTTGCACTTTTATAGTGTATCTTTGACAGTTTTCGTTTTTGTGAACAGATTTAATAAATATGTGTTTTTAGAGAGATGTATTTAGAATATCCGGACTTCATTTAAAGCTGTTATAGTGTGACTGTTGTCACAGACGTGACATTGTGTTACTCAATAGTAACACAATGTGTCACGTCACACAAATAAGTATTTATTAAGGTTTACTAATCTTGCACTCACCACACTTCTGCGAAGTATTTCACGCTGGAAGTAGGGAATCCAGATTTTGTAGCAGATCCAGAGTCTCTCATTACAGCGACCGCAAACTCTGTCAGGTCTGATGTCAAAGGTCTCGAACTGTCAATTAAAAATAAGCTTTGTAACTGTGATACTATTGACTATCTAGTGACACACAATATTGCGATCGATGTGGAAACAAGATAACTATCCAACCAATAAACAGAAAATCAAGTTACAGCAGAGTTGTTGTGCACTTTGAGAACTATACCAGAGATTTTTTAATAAAGGATAAAATTGTAGAAGGACTGCTTTATAAAGTTTTAATCGTCTTGAAATCAGATTTCTTACAAATACACAGCAAAATGTTAAATCAATTATATTAAAAACTCAAGGAACAAGGAAGGGTGAGAACAAACAAGACATCTTAAAGAAAAATATTCAAGGAAGGGTCAATGTGAACAGCTTACTGTGGTATGGACGTGGGATAAGGAGAGAGGATGGTTACGGAGAAGAGAGGTATGGTGTGTCTGAAAAAGGTACAAGGAGAGTAAGTAGTAAGGTAAAAATGATACAACAAATAGGATTAATTATTTCACCACATTGTTACATAGGTACGTTGAAAATTTGAGGAGCTGTTTCATAGTCAGTAATGGAGATTTTGAATCATATGCTGGCCACGCTAATACCATCGTTAACTTTTGAACATGAAATGTTCACGCAAACTTAATAATGATACAAGACTACCTTATTCTTAGATTACAGGAAAAATCTTGATTTCAGCCGGCACATTAACCATAACTCCCTAGTATAACGAGGAAGTGAATTTAGAAATATGAAAAGTTTTACCTTCAGCTACTCTGTTTAGATTTACATTAGGATAGTTTACAACTGTCTGTGTTATTCACCCCCCCCCCCCCCATTCATCCCTTTGGTGTCGTAAAAGGCGACTAAGGGAACAAATTATGTACGACAACATCATTACAAAGAGAAGGAAAACTTGGAACAACCCCTTTTCCAACCCGTTTGGCCAGAGCGGTATAGTAGGCCAAAACCTCCATACTAAGGAGAGGCCTATGTCCAGCAGTGGACTGTAAGGGCTGTTGATGATGATAATGATGATGAATAATTAGTAGTTTTACAATCTTACACTCACCGCATAATGGTTAAATATTAAATAGTAGATATTTTCACTACTTTTGCATTGCTGCCAGAGTTCTAAGCAGTGGTGAAGTTCTTGACGGCAGATGTCACAGACTCCATCTGCACTCCCGAGCTGTTAAACAAAAATAGTTTTATAACCCACAATTTCGTTGACAATCACATTTGCTTCAATATGCCTCTGTGTATGCATCATAAAGTTTATTAACATTATTTCAATACTTATGGGTATCTATAACTGTAACCTCCCAAACTTTCGAGAAGTTGCCTTAAATATATTACAATGACTCTAAGAAACGATTGTAAAGTTGAGACGATAATCTATGAAACATAATATACTACGATCGGAGCAAGAAACCTTAAGACCCACTGTTCAAATAAATATTGAAGTGCATGCCAAATTATTGAAGAGATGTACGAAAATATCAGGGAGCAAGAACGGGAATGACGGTAGACAAGACATCTCAAAGGGAATGATTTAAGGAACGGGCACGAGCAACAAGTTAACGTGGCACAGACATAGGTTGAAGAATGTAATAGGTATGCGTAGAAGAGAGGATATGAAGATACGTAACATCTTCACAGTTCTGAAACACGGCTGTCTGATCCTAATAATAATGTAAAGTGAGGTGGTTCTTGTCTTTTGAGCCCTAATTACACATGTCTTGTTCACTGACTTGAAATTTTGAAATATGTATTTGTTCTTCCTATTATATTTACACCAATAGTAATAAAGAGAATAATAATCATAATTATTTGTTTCTTACATATTATTGAAAAATTAAACAATAATTCAAAAATTCAATACAGCAATTTTCACTAAAAATGAAACAATGCACATCACACACTCGATTGTGCATCCAACGCACGACTGCCGACTTAGCAGACAGGGTTACTTACCTCTAGGTCTAGGGCCCCTCAAAGAAAATCTAAAAGAATTATAAATAAATTGAGAAAAAGAGTAAGAGATGATGGTGTTTGTTCAAATATAAGATCACTTACCGGTGTTGTAGTTAAATGTTCATAAACCGCCTGCAGAAGAGTGTCACCGATCGGTTGCAGTTCATGACCAACGTTCTCCCTCAGACAAATCCCACACACAGATAGATTTGCCATTTTTACAAAATTTTTAAAAACACAACACCTATACAATTGTATACGGCACGCCTGCACTATTTGAGCGTCTACAGAAGACTGATTCTCGTCTCGATTTGAATTTAACAGGTAACAAAATTACAAGTGGTCGTTTTTTTTGCATAATCTCTCTCCTATTATCTAAATGTGCCCTATTACATTATAATGAAATAAAAAAAAAGAGTAGACAGGAATTGCCTAACGAGGGTTGAGTTCTGTTCAGTACGGGACTTTCAGAACAAATACTTAATATGAAAATATACGACATAAATGCTAAGGATATATACAGAGTATATACAAAGAAGGACTAAAATATACCTATTATTGTGGACCTCACGTCTGCTATCACTAAAGAGTCATCATTATCACTAAACAAATAATTTAACAGAGAGAATAAGTTATAAGGCTCCCAGGCTCATCGAGACCGATATATATCGCGAAAAACTTAACAGCATAGACTAGGAGACTATATTTTATAACATTCAAAACTTCACGAGTATAATTTCTGTTGCGTTACGAATGGCAAGATCTTCATGCGAAAGCAAGCTGGAGCTTGAGCAAAAAACTTGACAGTGTATGAACTTAAACATTTTTAATTTAAACGGCGAACAAACTAAAAATAATTTAAAACAGGGGCTTCGGGATCAATCATACTCGTCAATTGAAAACTTAGTGAGATAATGGCATAAAACCATCTGCAATAAACGCTCGCAAACGCATTCACAAACATAAACACGTGCTCACTTACACTCACACACACGTACATGTACACGCACGCACATACACACACGTGTATGCACGCACGTGGATATATACAAATACACACACACGCACTACACACGGAAGAAAGTTAAATTTTTATTTTCTTTATTTTATTTCACTTACTTAATTCTATGTATCAAGTATGTATTTTATGGAAGCTTCTGTTCAATACGTATTCATAACTTGTATTGGTTTTAAACGCACAATCCCTTTGCTATCGCCTACACGTGGTATATTTAAATAACACCACGGCCTAGTTTTACTACTAACAATGAAAGCTTAAACAAAAATCTTTACAAATGATAAGGTAATAACAATTTCTCACTGAGGGTCCGAGTTCTATTCGTAGCGGGTTGTATTTTTAGACCATTTTCTTTTGTAAAATACTCCGATATTCTGTTAAGTGCGACGGTACATAGCTGTTTAGACGAGGTAAATAGTTAGTCGACATAACACCGATAAAAGTATATTCTTGAGATCCTCGAACTAAAAACACTGTGATGTCTTCGCAGGAGGTTGCGACCGCGCTTAAACAGCTACCGCTAACCATATGACCGCGAAGCATATGACGGCCGGTAGCCAGAGACCTTTTCCAATAACTGTAGTGAGGACCCCACTGCGGTTACAGAGGTGACAAGTGGAACTCAGCTCCCTCCTAGCGACCGAACACAGATACTTCTCGAAGCAACAAGCTGGTTTGATTAGCAGCCTCACTCTTCGTGCGAGAACACCACTACACGTGCGTAAATCAGAGGTCCGCCGATAAACTTTAGTGAGCACTTCCGCCTACGCCTAAATCGCACGGCGCAGTTTCAGCCAAGGCACACGCCACCTCAGTCGACACTGATGGCCGTCTCAGCTTCGTTAATAAGACCAGTTACCCGCTTTTACCCACGTTCGCTAAGCTGGAGTGCAGAACCTCCCAGAGGCGGTTCAACATTTGGCTGAGGGCCCATACCAGCACTCGAGTACGTATCCCGTTTAGCCCAAGGGCGGATTATTCGGAGTGGATTCATAGAAAAACTGCTCTTACCTGTAATAGTTTTAACAAATTCGAAATAGACGTCTGGAATTAACATAGGCCTAGACTACAACACAATGTGTACATCGTTTTTTATTGTAGCTTTCACCTGCCTCCTTCTGTTTTAATACGACACTGTTATAGAGAAGGGACTTGTTATTATGATAACAATAGCAATAGATACTAAACCTTAAAAACAATAGAATTATTGGGAAGTCGCATATTCTGTTCGAATTTAATAAGTTGTATAGATATAAAATGGTTACCTATAAGAGTTACCTGTACAATACGTGGGTGGTCCGACCTAACAAGGATATAAAAATATTTTCAGAGTTTTTTATTTTATTTTTCAACGTAGTCTCCTTGTAACTCTACACACTTCTCCCAGTGATGCTCCCATGTCTGTAACCTGTCCAAATAGTACTCGGTGTTCTGCAAAATAATTGTTCACGAAGGTGATTGCCTCTTATTTGACGAAAATTTTTGTCCAGAAGAAAAACAAAAACTGTTTTTTTGTAAAAAAATAGTTTTTGTTTATTTTGGAGACGATTCGGCGCCAAAATTCGAATTTATTGCGCTTAAACTGCGCCAACAGAGCGATGAAAATATCCATTCGAACATGTTTTTAGTCTAACGTGAGCAAACGCGGCATCCAATGCGCAGATAGCTTTGTCATGCCTAAATGTTGATTTAATATATGACAAACACGTTCTTTTGACATATTCATAACTTCTGCTATCACTCTCACTTTAATTCGACGGTCGTCTAGCACCATTGGGTGAACTTTGGCGATTTTTCCATCGGTAGTTGCCGTTTTTGGGCAGCCCGAACGTTCATTGTCTCCCAAGCTCTTACGGCCACGTTTAAATTCAGCTGCCCAAAATTTTATTGTGGCAAATTATGGTGCAGAGTCCCCATACATAGAATCCAGCTTATCTTTGACTTGTGGTGTATTGCCTTTCAAAAACAAACATTTAATGAAAGCTGGATACTCGATTTTGTCCATTTTCGTAAAAGCACTCGCATCAACTCACTCAAACGACTGTTACATAACAACTGCGCGCAACAAATGTAGATTGTGGTGCAGACACAATATAATTATATTATGTCTGCACGGTATGTTAAGGTTATTTAATTCAATAACCTTATAAAGTACATGAAAAGAACGCACATTTTTTTTTTTTTATTTATTGTCATAATCTTTACTATTATTACAGATTTCCTACAATACAATAGCACAGAACTAAAACTAACAGTACGTAAACAATACAATATAAAAAACAGTACAAAACCAAAAAACAAATTTATAACATACACGTCAACGGTAACCAATATAACATAATAAACATTACAAAAAAAGAAACTATAAGCCAAAGTTAAATATACACACATAACACAACACAACTAATACAATGTAAAAAGAAATATCAAGGAAATCTATTTGACTTATCATAATGTTTCTATCCTGAATAATTACTTATAACGCTATAAGTGATCTTTGAGGATTCATTCAGGGAATACGAAAATAAATCCGCACAGTTCGCCACCACACGAAGCGTACGCAGTACGTGCGTGTGCGGAGCGTGTTGCAGCAGGTTGGTGCGCGGGCGTGTTACCTCTGACAGACATGGACGCCTACACCGCGATGTGTACTCTCTCGGTGCGCACAGTTTAATCTCTCACAGGAAGTCTGTGCTGTGTATGTAGTCACGAACTACTTTAAACATTTACATGGTTAACGATACCTTCCTCCTCACTTCTAGCTTGTAGTATCCCACCATACACAAAACAAACGATATAGGATACAACAATGGAATACCTGAGTGTACAACTAAAAGTATACAATTAAAAGTCTCAAAAAATTGTTTTGTTTACGTTCTAGCATTAATTTATATTAACTTTCGGATGGAGATCAGATGCTAGAATTGTATTACAGGTAGTTTTTGACTAATGCCTCGTAAAATGCTCTCAAAGCTGCAGTATTTGTTAAATGACTTATCTGTATCAAAACGAAATCGGATTAAAATATGCTTTTTTACATAAATCATGAATGTGATTATTGAACTCTAAATCTACGCTCAAATGAACGCCCAAGTAACTGTCCTCACTTATCCGCCCGAGACCGAGTCGCCGCCCCTACGTTCAGTCCTGCAGATTCGTGATCATATACTGAGTGAAAATAAAATAAATCAAATTGTTGGCCATCGGTATTGGGTACAGGTACCAAGATGTCGGTGGTTAGGTATCCAAAAATATAAACCTCAAATGTGCCTTCTTGAGGAATTCTGCGCTGTAGATCAGGCCCTTAACCCAACCGCTTAGTGCGAGTAAGAATTGAAGCCTGCGGTATTTAAGAATCAATACCTACGAACCTTCCAGAAAGGAGTGTACCCGCTGTGCACGAAGTGTGTGTGCTGAAGGGCTCAAAGGACAGTAGCGCATTTGCACACTTCAGTTACAGATGTCCATATGCGGCGTCAATCACTTACCTTCAGGCAATCTGTCTGCTCGTTTGGAAGCCAAATAATGAAAAGTAAAAACTGTAGTTTAATTTTATTTTTTTATTAATTTCTTTGGTTCACAAACATTTGAATACACAAATACAATCATATGAGGTACATTCAATAGACTTATGACGTTGTTTAACAATTTCTTACAGGTAAGCACACATACGTATAATCATTTTATTGCTTATCACACCGTGAGATATAACAGCAAACCAGTGACTAGTTTGTGCTATATACTAAATAGCTATGTGGTTAAGTGTGTTTCGCATTTGTAAATATAAAACACGCCAATTTAACAGATTTATAATTTGAACACACGTTTGTGTAACACAGCGTACAATTTGGTATGGTAGCGTGCTTTAAACTTTGAGAGATAAGATGGCTGCCAGAGATAAGATGGAGAACTTCACATATAGGATTTACCTGAGGTATGCTACAATCTATCCAAAAAACTAATTTTATGTCAATGTAAAACAATTAGGTTGCTTTTATTTAACGGACTACTTGACACCTTCCAATCTTACAGCTCGGTGGAATAAACGTGAAATTTAAGCGAATCTAAAGGACACAGTTATTGGAGGCGATATCAATAAGCGCCTGGTGGGGTATTATAATATCATACATAACCACAAAGACATAAAACTGTCCGGGACCCCAGAAGAGTCAAACCTACAGGTATTAAATAGGGACTATTACTAAACACAAGGCTCCATACAATTGTGTAACAATAAAAGAATTAAATATAATATGTAAAGTTGTTCTACATTAGATAACCATCTACAGGTAACAAGATGCACCGTGAAAAGCGGCCTTGGCAATAGCTTTTGATCTCACATGCGACATGTGAGTCACACACAGACAGATCAGATCCGTGACCGCACTGACCAAATGCTCCATCAAGCTTGATTGGGACTTTCCGAGTGACATAACTTGGTGTGCGTGGGTCACTGCTCTCGATCCCGGTGTACAGGACTCACAATGAATAGCGTGTGTGCGGAATTAATCCCACACAAAAAAAGAGAACCTCCTTTTATGAAGACGGCTAATATGTGTTTCCCACAAATGTAATACTTAACAGGACCTGTAGGAAGATCGTTTTCTTGAGCAGGTTTTATTCATTCCACAAGTTACTGTTTATCTAACTGCACGTTTAACAATTAACTCTAAACCCTGTATTATGGCACTCTTGCTTTACCCAAACAAAACTTGGAACAAAATGGGAACTATATCCTTTCAAATAAAATAAAAACTGTTTCAATCAGTTCAAAAATGTCGCGGTACTGAAACCAATAACAAAAAAAGAAAATAAACATCAGGTTTGAGATCATCCTTTTGTGTAGTCGGCTAAAAATGTGGTTCCCACAAATGTAATTCTTAACAGGACCTGCAGTAAGATCGTTTTCTTGAGCAGGTTTTAATTATTCCCAACAAGAGACTGATCATCTGACACCATATTTAAGAATCAAGTGTTCGTGAGACGAAATTCTCCTACTCCGATCACTAGACGGAGCTATGTTCGTTGTATTCTATATAACTGACCCACTAATATTTAACAATTTATATGCACGATACTTCGTTTGATGCACAATTCATTTGATAAATTTCATGAAAACTTTCATGCTTTGTGACGTACTTAACCCAATCCTTTTTTAGTTGACGACTACAAACTACTCTCCTTTCCCGGTTAAAAATTTTAAGACGTAGAAAAAAAAGCGAAATAAGATTTTCATAAAAAGATACTTCATCTCTCGCAGACTTCTTTAATTTCAAGCTATAGCCAAATTAATTCTTGTCTGACGTCTTCAGACACATACCACCCGCCAAATGTTTTGTAGCTAATACCGTATCTGTCTCTTGTAGGCCACCAGAGCGATTTATGCGTGAGGTGGCTCGACGTACAGTTGCTAGACTTCAAACACCTGCAAGGCACAATGGTTTTACTGTCAATAATTTATCGACCCTGGAGTCTTACAAATCCAATGTTGATAATTGAAACGGTACATAAATTTTTGCATTACAAAGAGGCAATATTTAAATTGTATTTCTAAATTTGACACAACAACAAACAATTTGATATTTTGACAAACAATTAAAAGTAAATCTTTATTATTTATTTTACTCTGTTTTGCATAGAACGTTTTGAAACTATATCATTTTATTTAGTTATATGTTTATTGAATCTCACCTTCAAAAATAATTCCAGTCCTTCTAGTGACGGTCCTCCTTCCGATACCAGTTTAACACAACATTCCTTCGTAAGGACGATCTTCTTTTTGATACAATTGCACACAGTCGTGTTTCTGAGCAGCAGAAAAACTATCCAGCGATCTGGAACATATCTGAAAGAAAGAAATAAAATTTTGATTGAAAAAAACGAAAGTTATGGATGGATGACCTAAACAGGACCAACATCGAATTTTATTTTAATCATAAAAGGATTGAGATAGTTAAAGAGAAATACTCTGTTCAAAACCTTAGAGACTATAAAATACAAGGACAGTTATTCAACCTGGGTAATATAATAAAAGTCTATTGTTTCTAACGCTAAGCACGAAGTATACTCTGGTTACTAAACGAACCGGTGGACTGATATCTGTCACATTTGACAACTAACTGTTACAGAATTAGGCCGTGATCTGAATCACGCTCACATCGCTCATGGCGTACCAACGTGCGGTCCGATTCGTGCTTTTCACGTTCACCGTTAGCGTTGTGGATGCTATGTCGTCACATGTGACGCCACTACCTAGTGCTTACAGTACTGACAGGTCGGATCGTTAGCATCGTAAAAATTAACGTTATTTTGCGCCATTTATTTGAATTGACTTTCCTCGATTGTGGAAAATGCTTGAAATCTTCATCGACTACACCACATACTCCACTAATGTTTATCTCAAAAAATGCTCAATCAGGTTATTTAATGTTGGTTGTTAAATATTGGTGCTACTTGAGAGTCTGTTAGTGCGTGGAAGGGTGAGTACATGATGATTGAGTTGGGTTGAACGTCAGTAACTCTACTTCAGTCTAGGAGTTCAAACTTCGGGAAATCGCTTCACACACAACCACCAATTACGACAAAGTAGCTTACTAAGAGAAATAAAACTACTATAAGCTACTATAGCTTTATTTCTCTGACACGGGCCACCAAAACGCGAGAAGAAACAAATTAGGTATCGCTTGCTACAGATGAGAAAATAACAGTGTACCTACCGACTGTTTTATTATACACTCAAAACAGGACTGCCTGTTATTACTGATGCCGCATCCCACGTGCGACCAGACAGAATAATAGCTGTGCGCTATTCGACTAACTGTACTGGCTGCGTCCGCCACTATATCAATGACAAAGCCACCAAAACGCAAACAACTAGGATGCCAGATATATTAATTTCATTTAAATACCTACCTCCATAGTTTTAGCCACTGGTGTTTGATTTTTGTCCTTTCTAGATAGAACTGGATTGATAAGGCGATACTCTTCGGCATCTCTGTCACCTTCAAAATCTGGGTTTTCAAATAGTGGATGAAGGCAAAGACATTATGAAATAAGTCATACGAATATATGGACAGACAAAGACACAAAGACATAGTTAAAGTGTTATTTTAACTAACCTTAAATCTGTCGTCTTTGAACAAGTTCTTGGATTGTTTCTTTTTGCCGTTGTCCAACATAAGTTTAGACGCCAGGTCTCTATTCACTTTCGGTAAGTTGTCATCGACTTTGATTCTAGATGGTCTCTCCTGTTCATCATCCTCATCTTCTCTCTGATTTTGCGTTTTCTGTACGCCTCAAATGCGAATGGTTCCGCTATGGACTTTGCTCTCTTATACAACTGTACATCCACAAAGTATCTGAAAATTAAAAAGAAATACAATGAATGATATTCGCACATTACAAGTAGGTTGTTAATATTATAGATCATGAGGACGTATTCCTAGCCGATTTCGACCACAGTGCCCAGTCTCAACAGAGACCTATTCGTTCCTCTACAGGACAACTCCTGATGGCCTTGAAAGTTACCGATTCAGAATGGTAGACATAAGATCTCAAACTAAACGGTTCGGCTCTTCCTTCCTGTGCAAATCAGTTAATATCCAGAATTCATTACCAGCCCACGTGTTTCCCTCCCACTACGAGCTCGGGTCCTTTAAACGGGGCGTGAATACGTATATTACTAGGCCACCATAGCCTGGGTGGCGACGACCGCTTTTGAATTCTATTCATGCTTTCCATCAGGCAGAATAGAGTCACTTTGGTAGGCTTTTATAAAAAGAAAAAGGTCAGCTAACTATGATGGGGATGTTGTAGTGCACCAGTGTGTTCAAAAACAGGTGCACTCTCTGTTCCTTCACTCTCACAAACCGATGAGACGGCTATCAGACCCGACCGGGGAGAGATCAGGCGCGGAACCGATGGGTTTACTTGCTCTCCGAAGCACGAGCTTTAAAACCCCAACTTCAAAAGCCGGGCAAAAATACTCAATAACACTTTTTGACCCGGAAATCGAACACAAGACCTCTGGATCAGCAGTCGCATACGTTAACCGCCAAACCAGCGAGGCAGTTGATAACTGTCTCGACAAGATTTTTTTTTTCATTTTAAGTGACAACGCCTGCACTATGAATAAATCCTGTGTCGCGGGGCACTTTACAAATATACAAGAAACGGACACAAATAACACCTACAGTCAGAACAATTTATGGATCACACAAAGTGTTGTCCCATGTGGGGTTTGAACCCACAACACTCAGCGCAGTAGAGAGCAGTGTCGCAACCGCTTAAACCACTAGGGCCAATCGTGCAGTCAGTTATAGTACCATTAGTAGAACATTACTGAAGCATAAGCCAAGACTTACCCATGCATATACGCTCTCAATAAATTTGTTCCCAGCAAGTGATCTAACCCAAGTGATACAAGTTCTTCTCTGGAAACAAATTTATAATCTTCGTAATAACTTTGTGATGCTGGGCTTTCCAGTTCTTCGGTTATCACGTCCAAGAAACTACACCGCCTTGGAGCAGGTCCTAAAAAATAGTTCCATTTTCAAATAATATTTCGGCATCTGACACACAACGCCATCTAGATTCAAACTAAGCAGAGCTTGTACTATGGGTACTAAACAGATGTAAATACTGATATACTTTTATTTGTAAATACACATATATTATACACAGAAAACACTCAAACTCTTAAACAAATACTTGCAGATCATACAAACATTTAGTCTGACTCGGTAATCGAACCCGAGGCCTCAAGCACAGCAGTTGCTACCACTTCGCCACTGAGGCAGTCAAAACGTATATAATGGGCCACTATAAAGTGGGTCATACTGCATTGTCGACTTTCGCAATGAGTATGGTGGTCACCATATACTTGGATTCTATTCATGCTTTTCATCAGGCAGATAAAATATTTGACTGCCAATATTGACAGAAGCCGTAATAAGTACAGTTAACCATTTTACTTGAAAAAATTACTCTAAAAATAAATAATTTTGAGCCTACTTAATTTACCACGACAAATCACAATGTATTTATAGCATTAAAACTCTCAAACAGCGCTAGTAACATAGTGTAAAGAATTCAAACAAATAAATAACAATTTAAGACATTTGACACACAACTCCATCTAGTTTCAAACTAAGCAGAGCTTGTACTACGAGTACTGAACAACTGATATAAATACATACTTATATACCTTTTTTTCTGTAAAAACATACATATTATATATATTTATTCATATATTTGCTGATCATACAAACATTTAGTGTGATCCGGGAATCGAACCTGAGACCTCCAACTCAGCCTAGCTTCTCATTGTGCTACCATAGTGGTGGTCACCATACTGCATTGTCTACAATCGTAATGAGTATGATGACTGAAACTTGGTTTCTACTCATGCTTTCCATCAGGCAGAGTAAAGTTGCTTTGGCAGGGTGACATGCTTAATCGTATGACTTATATCAAAAGAAAACTGTTTGGGTCAATTGAAATTTCATTTCTGCAAGAGGGATTACGATAAATTATGCCATACAAATAACTTACCGGCTGCAAAATAAGTGCGGCTAACCATCATTAGTGGTTTTCTCTACAACTACGGACACCAGGAACTGAAGTTTGAACTCCATTCAGAATGATTGTCTTTTTCATTTACACATTTATTTTTTCTTGTTTTTGACTCTTGATTTCTCTACGTTCTTCTTAGTTTCTTTGTAATTCTAATCATGTAATACATTACAATCATACAATCACAACAGAACTCTCTTCCAGGTATTCCAAAAGTTCTTTGGACTACGATTCCAATCCACGTTTTGTTATAATGGGCCTTGAGTTTTTTGAGTTCAGCCGTATCTCTTTTAGTAATTTCTTATAATTGCAATACAAAAACATCCTTGACTCGAAATGTTGGAAAATACCAGCCAAGTGCAAGTTGAGTCATAGTCGCATGTAAATGTCCAGCATATTTAACATCTTACATAAATAACAAATAAATGAAATACAATCAAACCTCCTTTCTGAGAAGAGGCCTATGTCCTGCAGTGGACTGTTACAATCTGTTGATGTGATGATGTGATGTGAAACACATTGAAAAAATAAACCAAATAAACCAAAATCCCATAATAAACCAAAGCATAACATTCATACTCAGACAATTCTCAGAGTCGAATGTCATTACTCTAATATGTCAGTGTCCCAGTATAAGTTTTCTGTTGGCTCAACTTCAGGTGTATGCGGAGTAGTTACAATTTATTTAAGAAATAAACTATAAGTAAAAAAATTGTTCCAGATACTCTAATGTTTTTAGTACCATGGGTACTTAACGTCCATAATGTGCAGACCAACTGAAATATTTTTTTGGGAAATATCTTCCATTGCAATTTGATTACCTCCAAATAATGGCCACCACAACCCACAACCAGTAGCAAATTTTTATAACTGATAAGCTCGAGATCTGCTATAGACTGTTGTAGCGCTGCCTTTAAAGCGGCTTCTTGCTTTCGTGCTAAATAGTTATGTGGTGAGTGCAAGAGTAAATATTTATATACAAGAAAGTACTAACAACGCGCTTTTATATAGACATTGTATATTCTATAATAGTAACGTTATTAAACTTTGATACTAAATATTTACGTTTTTTGTTTCGGATGCTTCAAATGTGTTCAACTGCCTTCAAATAGATTTGATTATAAGTGGCAAGATAGATTTGAGCACAAGCACGCAGACAGTGCGCCAATGAACCCTCGAGAGTTTCATAAAAGGAGAGTATGAAGAGTGAAAGATTCAGAAGTAGTATTATATAACTTTGTATAATAATATTGCACATAGTTTATTCTGAATGTTTGAAAGTCCAACCATCAGATTAAGATGTAGTAGAATCAGAAGCATGTGCAATTTAAAAGTTAAAAAACTTAAAAGTTTTAAGAACAATGTTAAAAAGAAAATGAATATTATAAAGGACAAAACCGAAGGAAATGTATTTGTACTTTGATCTTGATTTGTTAACTTATTTGCGCCATATCTGCCGAGGAGCTTTCATTAAAAATGTTTATATTTTTATTTTGACGTTTAGGTCTATTGTTACGCATATTTGTTTGAGTGGCGAGTACGAAAATGTTCATGTTTAATGTTTTTTAGTTTTAAAATAAATATATCATATTCTTGTACCGTTGAAACAGGTTATGAGTTTGTCAATAAATCGATTCGATCACTATACCTTTTTATGTAAATACAGCATTTACACTTCTAAGTGACAAATTCACTTTCTACTGAATAAGTCGTCTTTGTACATTGGGAGATAGAGAACTTACACCCAATCTGCTTTCTTTACTTGCCGATCAAGCAGCATTATTTGTTATATTAATCGTATGACGTTATTTAGTATCGATATGTATATTTTCAACACAATGGCTAAAGTTTTTGAAATAAATAAATGAAAATTAAAATGCATCCAACTTCAAAACGGAGAAAAATTCGAAGAACCGGGAGCTTACAAAAATTGTGAGACCCAATCGGGAAGGAACTCAGGATGACATTGATGTTACATGTGCGCACTGTAGTGTTCATTTGACCGTAAGTAGTGTTGTAATTTACAATTAAAAAAAAAGAAATATGTCAATAATATCGAACACTTATTCTGTGACCAGAGTCAAAAGAACCTACTCTTAATGCAAGCAATTCTAAAGATATCGTATTCCTACTCAATACCTATCGTGAGCGAACTCTCCATAAAAGCACAGAAAGAAATAAAACAGAAATATTTGCGACACGAACTTAGTGCACTGTATTAATGTTTTGAGCGAAAGAAAAGGAAAACTATCGATGTTTAGAATCAGACAGATTAGCTTTGGATCCAACCAATTGTGAGCACTTATCTGCACGAAATGACATGAGCGAGTCGTTGACTGCGATGCCGTAAATAATGTTAATCTGTCGTCATTAACTTACTGCCCTTAAATATTTAATTAGGCTCGGTTCATATAAGAAATTTGTATAAAACATCTACAGAACTGTGGTTCCCAAAGTTGTTTGGACCGCGACCCAAAACTTGCCAATTAATTCCTGTATATATTTTTGCCACAAGTATTATTGTAAAGAAAATAATACAGTCGCATATTTTCTGTTAAACGGTAAAAATGCAAAAAAATAAATAAAATGTTTACTTCACTATTGTGTAACATGCTCTTTTTATAAAACAGGATGAAAACAGGTGAAAATTCACCCGATAGTAAGCGAATGGGGCCACCCATAGACTCAAAACGAATGCTGGTGAAATTTTTTGCACTTAAGATCTAAAATCGAAGAATATTTTATTTCACAAGCACAATATTTTATTAGGTACACTCTCACGTGTAAACTAAGTTCACCCCATCGAAATAATTGCTGTTATATACTGATACTCGACTTCACTTTGATGATACGAATATTACATTTTATAAATCGGGGCTTTTATATTTCGAGATAACTAAAAAGAAACCAAAGAATCTCAAAAAATTGCTACCACACTAGCTGCTACTCACCATGCGACTTAGCACAGCAAACTGCGGTCACGTGACGACACAAGGTAGTGGTCTGTATATAATAGGCATTCATATGTTTACGCAACAAGTGCCAGAACATGTTACACGTACTTAATATAATAAATAAACAGTTAATTATTGTGACAAGTGCACATACTCTCTCGTATCAATTCGCACTTCCTTTCAGTGCAAATCAGTCAAAACTTGGAACTCACTACCAGCGCATGTGTTTCCGTGTTTCATTGCGGGGCATGAAAAAGTGTCTCGCTAGGCAGCCATAGTGTGGGTTGCCATACTGCATTGTCTGCATTCACAATGAATATTGTAGAGTCAATTAAGCAGTCACTAGATAATAAAAAATCAAAAATTGCTGTCACACACTTGACTTCATTTGACGTTAAGAAAATTGTAGTTTGAAAAAGGTCTTTCTATACTTCAAGACTATTAGAAATAACTAGACGTGTAAAACTACTACCAATCGTGGAAGTCCCTACGAAGTGAAGATCTCTTCAGACGGACGCTAAATAGTAGTTCAGTGAGCACAAGATTGTAAAACGTTAAAGACTACACGGTTGTGTTATTCGACTCAATTCGATTCAACTCTTGTATAACATTTTTAAATATACTCAGGGACACAGATATAACTGTTACTTATGTTTCATTGATAAATATAATTCAGGACCAAAGAATTCCATGTTCTGATGACGGATGATAGACAAAGAACTGACATTCCTGTGTGAAGCTGAACGGATTTTTGTGAAGTTTGGTATATGGATAGATTATAGATTGGAATTGCAGTGCACAGGGGCTGTTTCTGGCGAATGTGTAAGGAACAACAACAATTGCGGGAACCATCGTGAGGCGCAGCTAGTAGATAATAATAATGCTTGGTATGAGACTGAAGGTCACACAGAAGACTTGAGTAACAACAATTGCGTCGATTGACAAACGGGCAGGATTAAAATGTCTGGTTACTTAGAAATTGGCACCACTGCAACTCATCGCGCCAATCTAAATAGTTAGTTGTAAAATGAAGTCTTCACTAATTTACACTTACCTTCCAATTATTTCTTTAGGCTCGTATTTGGCATAAAATTCTTTCGCCGCATCTTTATCGGGCAAATTGTCGTCATCTTCCTCCTTAGCCATGGTATTCACTGTAGCCTGTATTATATCTTTCCTAGACTAATTATACGTAATTAGGTCTATTCACAATGACGAAAGGTTAGTGTTATGAGCCACTTGACAGAACACTGAGATCGAAATAAAAACACAAATGTCACAAACGATTAAATAAAATTGTATTATTATAAGTGTCGATACTAAAAATAATTAGATTGGTATCCCATAAACGACTGTATTTACGAAAAAAATGTGAACAAGTTAACACGAGTTATATACAAATCGTCGAAAGACAAGAAGACGGGCGCCGCCGCTAAAAAGACCGCCGCCGCTAAAAAGACCGCCGCCGCTAAAAAGGCCGCCGCCGCCGCCGCCCCGGCCCATGTCAAAGCGAAGGCCGGCGCAGCCCCCAAGGCCAAGAAGACCGCGAAACCACCCACGAAGAAACCAAAGGCACCTAAACCCAAGAAGGCCGCAGCCACACTCACCAAGTCGAGACCCGCCGCCAAGAAAACGGCCGCAGCGAAGAAGTAAACCATCATCGCGCACGCGCACATCGCAAGCGAGAGCGACGCTACCGTCGTCGACGCCGCCCCGACGCCTCCGCCGCCGCCGCCGCCGTCGCTGCCGCTGCTGCCGCTGCTGCGGCGGCGACGGCGGCGGGTGCGCGACGACGACGCACGAACAAATCTACACTAATATTATAAAGAGGAAAACTTTGTTTGTTGGGTGTAATGTTAAAAAATTCTTTCACCATTCGAAAGCTACATTATCCACGAGTAACATAGGCAAAATTTTATTTTGGAAAAAAATAGGGTTCCTTAAAATATTTGGGTTTTTCGGACACAAAGTGTAAAAAATCAACCAGAAAAGTTACTTATTTTGCGTACGCTGCCTAAACTATAAAAGATAGAAGCATAAAATGTTCTAATTAATTGGAGATCTTATAAATATCTACAAAAAAGTCCGCAACACACTATACCTATCTATGTCGAGTGAGGCACAACAACCATTTTTTTATTTAAAAATCTTAATTTTTTTTTGGACTACATTTAAACGCATTTATTTTACTCATGCTATTAATCCTTATCAAAATAAATTATTTCATCACTAAGTACAGTTTATGTAGATAATATTTGGTATTTAAAAGATTAAAATTGGACGTTTGGTTTTGAAGTTATGGCGAAATTAAAATATTACTATTTCTGCGTTGCGAAGTGGGCGTCACCAAGGCGGGGATGCGAGTGCGGGAGGGGAGTTTAGATCTATGAGTAAGGTACCCGCGCGGCTCAGTCGCGCGGTCGGCTCCCTACGCAGCGGTCGTGCGCGAAGTCTAATCATTTTCATTCGATTTTTATTAGACTTCATTCTTAAAACTACACCTACGCAAAAGTTCTTCTCAGAGCTAAACAACAGTTCTTCTCAGAGCTAATCAACAGTTCTTTTCAGGACTAAAAAACATTTCTTTTCAGGACTAAACAACAGTTCTTTTCAGGGCTAAACAACAGTTCTTTTCAGAGCTAGAATATTACAGGCTATTAACATTTTCTTAAACATTTGAAAATGCCTAAGAGAGCCAGGTCCCAACTTTCTAACCATAGTTCTCAAGCACGGGCAGCAAGAATACGTCGTATGGGAGAATCTTCACCTGAACGTTCACAACGCCTTGCTGAACAAAATCAGAGAAACTCTCAGGCTCGCGCACGAGAGTCGAGTGTCGAACGTTCGCAACGCCTTGCACAACAAAATCTGAGAACCTCTGAGTTACGTGCACGAGAGTCGAGGCTGGAGCGTTCCCAACGTCTTCGTGAACAAAATGTAAGGACCTCTCAGTTGCGCGAAAGCGAGTCGAATGTCGAGCGTTTGCAGCGACTTAGAGCTCAGGCAGAGAGACAGCAGTTGTCCACAAATAGAGTTCGCAATCGAAGTTTAGCTAACAGCAACAGACTGGCTTTCAGATATGATCCGCAGGTTGATTATGCACAACAAGCGTCCGTCCAAATCGGAGTCATGAATAAGATCTGCTCTAACTGTTCTGCCAAGAAATGGGCGGATGAACCTAATGGTATGTGCTGTGCTTCAGGTAAAGTTTGTCTTCCTAACCTTCAGGAGCCGCCACAACCAATAAAAAATCTTTTAACTAATAACCATCCATTATCTGGTCATTTTTTAACAAATACACGTAAATACAATAGTCTTTTTCAAATGACTTCTTTTGGGGCTAAAGAAATCAGGGAAGGTCATTTTATGCCCACTTTTAAAATTGAAGGACAAGTGTATCATCTCATTGGTAGCCTTTTACCACCATCAGGCCAAAACCCACAGTTCTTGCAAATATATTTTATTTCGGATGCAGACCAATTATCGTTGCGATCAAGCATCGCACCAACCTTAAAAATGGATTTAATTCGCGAATTACAGACCGTTCTGAATAATCATAACGCGTATATACAAAGTTTTAAACAAAATTTAGAACTCAACTCCTCAGATAATTTAAAGTTAATTATTCATTCAGATCGCACTCCACAGACAGCACACAGAGGCAGATATAATGCTCCTACTGTAAACGAGGTAGCCGTTCTCTTAGTCGATGAAGACAAAGGTCCCAGGGATATAGTCTTACACGGGAGAGACGGACAGCTCAAGAGAGTTTCTGAGCTACATCGGTCCTATGATCCACTACAGTATCCCATAATGTTTGTGTCAGGAGAAGACGGTTATTATTTGACTATCTCTCAGCAGGGTTCTGCGCGTAATAAGACTGTTTCATGTATGCAATTTTATGCATTTAGATTAATGTTTAGAACTAACTCTTTTAATCCGTTACATAATTACAGAGACTTATTTAGTCAATATTGTGTTGACATGATGGCGAAAATGATATCTGAAAGATTAAATTATATTTCCCGGAATCAACAAAGACTGAGGGCTGATGACTACATTCATCTCAGAGATGCCTTAAATCATGACGCAAATGTTGACCCATCAAACATTGGTCAACATGTCATATTGCCATCTTCATTTACGGGTTCTCCGCGTTTCATGCACGAGAAAACGCAGGACGCGATGACGTACGTCCGAAATTATGGTAGACCTGACCTATTTGTCACTTTTACATGTAACCCTGAATGGCCTGAGATTAAGGCGGAGCTACTACCAGGACAACGGTCTTTCGACCGTCATGATATAATTTCCCGTGTCTTTCATTTAAAGATGAAGAAATTCATCAAATTATTTGTCAAAGAACAGATATTCGGTAAAACAAAATGTTATATGGCAAGTGTGGAATGGCAAAAGCGCGGTTTACCTCATTGTCATTTGCTGTTCTGGCTAGAAAGTAAAATACAACCAGACGAGATCGACAGCGTCATAGTTGCGGAGCTACCCGATCAAGACATTGATCCGGTACTACACAATATTATAACTAAAAATATGGTACATGGACCCTGCGGAGAGCATAATTTAGCTGCACCATGCATGAAGAACGGTGTCTGCACAAAAAAATACCCTCGTCGTTTCATGAACGATACCCAAACCGGAGAGGATGGGTATCCAGTTTATCGTAGGCGCGATACAGAAAATGGCGGTCGGAGCACTACGCTACAAATTAGGGGCAACATGGTGACGATAGATAATAGGTGGATTGTTCCATACTCCCCGCTACTATGTAAGACTTTTAACGCTCATATAAACGTGGAGTATTGCCACTCTGTCCAAGCCATTAAGTATATATGTAAATATATAAATAAAGGCTCAGATCAGGCAACTTTTAGCCTTAGGAACCCACAAGATGAGGTCGAAAACTATTTAAATGGCAGGTACATAAGCACATCTGAAGCTGTCTGGCGCTTATTTGAATTTCCCATTCACGACCGGTATCCTACTGTAGTGCATTTGGCTGTTCATCTAGAGAACGGTCAAAGGGTGTATTTTACACCAGGGACAGCTCATCAAGTTATCCAAAACCCACGCAATACCACATTACTGGCATTTTTTGCTCTCTGTAATGAAGATGAATTCGCGAAAATTCTTCTGTATCATGAAGTCCCGCAGTACTATACATGGGCAAATAATAAATTCACTAGAAGGAGGCGTGGTGAAGATGTAGTTGGACATCCGGGGATAAAAAAAGATGCCGCTTTAGGTAGAGTCTACGGGATACATCCATCACAATCGGAGTGTTTTTATCTTAGGATTCTACTGCACCACGTACGCGGTCCGACCTCATTTGCATACCTCAAAACTGTAAACGGTTTTGTCAAAGAGACGTATCAAGCAGCTTGCCGTGACCGAGGTTTACTTGAAAACGATGACCATTGGGGTAATACTTTAAGCGAAGCTTCGTTATCACATTGTCCAAAAAAACTAAGGGAGTTATTCGTAGTCATACTTTTATTTTGTCAACCATCGGAACCATTGAAGTTATGGAATACTTTCAAAGATCAGTTCTGTGAAGATATTAGACATCGTATCAGACAACAAAATCAGGATAACACTTTACCCTTTACTGAAGTAATTTATAATGAAGGATTAATTGAAATAGAAAACAAACTTCTAGAATTAAACGACAAAAATTTAAGTGATTTTGGATTACCTTCTCCCGTTCGTACCCAGAATAATACTATTGACACAATGGTACAACAGTATAACAGAAATGATCTAACAGCGTTTGTAAATGACAATGTGCCAAAATTAGTACCAGATCAAAGACATGCTTATGAGACTATTGTGGATAGCGTGAACAATAACATGGGGAGATTATTTTTTTTGGACGCACCAGGAGGCACCGGAAAGACTTTTCTCGCAAATTTGATACTTGCTAAGATACGGCAATCAGGGAAGATAGCGATTGCAGTAGCTTCGTCAGGAATTGCTGCAACTCTCTTGAACGAAGGAAAAACTGCTCACTCTACGTTTAAACTCCCGCTATCTGTATCTTTAGATCAACGGTCTACGTGCTCTATTCGGAAAAATGGGCCTCTTGGTAAGTTACTGCAAGACGCGTCGTTGGTAATATGGGATGAATGCACCATGAGTCATAGAGCTCATGTGGAGGCCGTGGACCGTACTTTAAAAGACCTCCGAAGCTCTGCTAATGTTATGGGTGGTATCACTTTTGTATTTGCTGGAGATTTCCGACAAACGCTTCCAGTCGTCAACAGAGGTACGCGAGCAGATATTATGAAGGCATGTTTAAAATCGTCTCAACTTTGGACATCTGTTCAACATTTGTATTTGCGCACCAACATGAGAGCTCACTTACATGGAAATGCGCATAGCAATTTTCCACAACAGCTGCTGAAACTTGGAGAAGGAATTTTTCCATTTTTAAATTTGGGCACCAATTATGCAGTTACTTTAGATGAGTCTCTAGGCCAAATAGTCCATAATTTAGATAGTCTGATAAATGCTATATATCCTGACATCGAAAACTTACATCAAAATGATTTTCGTTGGCTGTGTTGTAGAGCAATAGTTTCTCCCAGGAATGAAACAGTCAACGAAATAAACAATTTAATTATGCAGAAAGTACCGGGTGAAGTTAAGTGCTATAAATCCATAGACACCGTCACTAACATCGAGGACGCAGTACACTATCCCCAGGAATTTTTAAATTCTCTGAACCCCGCTGGGCTACCACCTCATGAACTGTCGTTAAAAGTAGGCACGCCGATAATGCTTCTCAGAAATTTAAACCCCCCTAACATGTGTAATGGCACGAGACTTCTTATAAAGGAGCTAAAAGATAATTTAATAGTAGCGAAGATTATCACCGGCCCTGCAGCTGGTGAATTAGCTCATATACCAAGAATACCCATGATTCCTACTGATTTGCCTATACCCTTCAAAAGGCTCCAATTTCCAGTAAAAATTTCTTTCGCACTAACGATAAACAAATCCCAGGGCCAAACATTCAAATTAGTAGGAATTGATTTACGAAAAGAATGTTTTACGCATGGGCAACTTTACGTTGCCCTATCACGGGTCGGGGCTCCCGACCATCAGTATATTTTGTTACCAGAAAATAATTTAACGTCTAATGTTGTTTATAGAGAAGCTCTACAATAATCGCTTTATTTATCTATCCTAAAACAACCGGGTTACACTTCGGGACTCCCGGCAGAAGTGAAAACTTAGTATTAATTACATTTAAATATTTTCATCATTAACAACTTTAACATCCTCATAAAGACAATCTATGCAGCCTGTGGATAATGATGATGTCGTTTGTCCATCTTTCGCGGCAAAACGGAGTGATGAATTGATGTTTTTTTTTTAAGTGGAGATAGTAGTTAAATAAAAGGATGGACAGTGACATGGGCTATTTACCACCCAACGAAGTGGGTGCGGGTCAGCTAGTATTATATATAAAACAAACAAACGACACAAAACAGCCCTTTTCAGAGCTAACAATATATTCGCGAACGCGTGTGTCTTTCGGCACACACATTCGTTTCTAGATATCGCAGAAAGTCTATATATACCTATATAAATCGGTCGACCAATTCCCAGAATATATTTACATGATATATAAAATAAAATTAAAAAAAAATAAACAAAAACAACGCCCGCAATAAGAATAAATCCTGTGTGCCGCCACGGGGGGACTTTATAATATACAAGAAACGGGGACCGGACACAAAGAACACCTAGAACACCTACTTTTAAATATATATATGTATAATATAAAAGGGTCACTGAAAACTTTAGTAGGTAATTCTATCAAAATGGAATTTGGTGTAGTCGAGTGTGCAGTCATGTATGTATGTATGTATGTACGTATGTCTGTAAGTAAAGAAGAAGGGCGTGATTGTGGAATCTGAAGGAATAGAACTTTCAGATTCAATAAAAAAATTCAGATCTCTCTCTGGAACCGAATCTTTTTTTTTTTTTTTCACACTCCTTGGGAATACCAGAATCTGGCGTGAAACAAATGTTACTTAAAAGTATCAGTATCAGGCGGTGCAGGTACAAGGTGCGAGCCTGTAACAGTTTGGTCATACCAATTCTGATGTATTCCTTTGGTGTACTTAGATGGACTAAGACCGAATTAGATGCCCTTGACTCTCCTGAGAGTCCGTGCCTGACTGCATTCCGCATAAACCACCACCCACGTTCATCGGTTATAAGATTGTACATTCCGCAAAAGTTTGGAGGTCATGTTCTTTTTAAAAATATCAAGACTACACAATCGCGAGACATACCTATATACAATCTCAGAGAATATTTTCATTCTATAGATTCTTGTTCTCAAACTAAGAAACCTTCTGACCCTAAAAACACAAAGCAACTGTAAATCGTCACTGTTTTCATGTTCTTGATTTGAATTTCTATTGTACTGAATTATTTAAATATGAACTGCAAATGAAAAACAAAAAAAATCGAACCAAAAAAAAGGAGACGTAGTATTTGCCAAAAACTTGAAAACTGCTTATTTAAGAGAACTAGTAGTGGTCACTTTAGTTATCTGACCTGTCCAATACAATGAACCGAGAATAAAAAAGAAGAGCTCGAGACCTGCTATACACTGCTGGAACACTCTCCGCAGTCAGTAGTTGTTCATGTCGATGCTAAGCATCTTTCAAACATGACCGTATGTGCATTTATATAACACATTATAAGTAGGTAATAGCAGTAGTTATTTAAGTTTTAATGTTACATTTTTAGCTTTTTTCATAGGTATAGTGTGTCAATCTCTAAGAAACTGCGTATTGTGAAGAATTTGGATGACGCATGAAATCCAAATCCAGCCAGTTGTCAACACTCACAGAACAAATGTCGTTTAAATTTATTGAGTTTGTTAAAAGTTTACTTCACGTTTCTAAAATCTTAAAATCTCACTACTAATAATTACACAATGTACCACTCTAAAGCGTACATAATACCTACCTACAGCACAAGATTTCATTTGATGTACTCCAAAGTGTAAATAAGAAAATCTAAATTAGCGGACAAACTGCTTACATATGCCTTTGACACAAAAGTGTGAGTGTCCTACCATTAAACATGTTGATCACCAACGATACCTTGGTGTAATCATCGACTACATGCTGGAGTCTCCATATTGAATACGTGTGCATTAAGCAGACACAGTTCCTTGCTAATATAGTATTATTAAAAAATCACACCCATGTAAAATCGTGTCTATATTACACAACTACTTAACTGAATCCTATATTCAACATGGCTTGAGCAACTGTGACCGCATATGAACCATACCTACAAAGCATCTTCAGCTTCCAGTAACGAATTCAGTGCAATATTGTCTCAATAAACATTAAACAGAAATTCATTAACAATGATAGCCGTTTGTTTGACTACTGAAGAACCTTACCGGTACAAACTGATGTTAAGTATATGCTACTTTAAGAAAATTTCTTTATTGTAAATCTTCGCAACGAGATACAAATCCTCTGTATGCGATTTAAGTCGATGTCTGAATGAGACGGGACGAGACCTGTCCCTGCCACTAATCATTGTTGCCATCCTGGCCTTAATAAGATTTTCTAAATCACATGCACGATAGTCTGATCCTTAAGATATCAAAACTGACAAAATAGTTGCAATAGTCTAATAGTTAGAGTTGTACTTGAAGCGATTGGAATAAAAAAATAATTAAGTTTCAATTTCAAAGATGATTTTAAAGTTTCAGAGTTTGAAATGCAACGGTAAATGACACAGCACCTTGATTTTATGCGCAATTGGTTAACTACCAGAATAGTGGCACGTCGGTTAGGATAATAAAACACCGTAAACGAATTCTGCTTAAATTCATTGCACTTGTTAGGAGTACTAACTTTCAAAGGAGCTGCACGGCGTGTATACTCACTTTGTATACTCTAAAGCGTACGTAATATCCGCAGCATAATATTGTATTTGGTATACTTTTACATATCAATTCGCTCTTTGTTTCAGAGTAAATTATTCAAAACCTGGCAATCATTACCAGCGCTCGTATTCTACAAAAAAAATAAAAAATAATTGCTGTCACACATTAGCACTTGACTTCATTTAACGTCAAGAATATTATAATTTGAAAAAGGTCTTTTTATGCTTCCAGACCATTGAAAAGAAATAAGATTTTTGAGCAAAACTTTTTGAGTACAGAGACAGCGCCTCAATGAACCAAGAGTCTCATAAGCGGCGAGTATGAGAAATACAAGATTAAGATCTATACTCCATAACTTTGTATATAATTGATATAGATTACTGTCATGTAATATTGTTCCGAGACACTAACGTAGAACGTCTGACGACAACGGGAAAAACTGAAGGTAAAATATCAAGAGATAGGAGTTAGTTCCAAAGATTAATAAGACATAATCGAAATGGAACTCGGGGTACCTATCAATATAGCACTTTATCAGGTTACGAAGTACAACAGATGAAATTAGCTGATTGACCAACTCTCTCAAGTAATCTTGATTCTCTACTGTGAGGGGTTTACTTAAGAAGGAGCAGAAGAAATTATGGATATTGCTGTCACATACACTGAAACTTGACTTAATTTGCTTTCACTTATTATATTGAAACTAGAACAAGACAAACAAATATTAAGATTAGACTAAGAACGCTTAACTTTAGGGAACTAGTCGCAGTGAATCATTTCGATGATTACAAGCTGTCATAAAATCATCGTGTTCTTCAAGTGACAAATTCACTGTAAATTATTACAAACGATTTTTTCTGTCGAATGTGACAATAAATAAGTCGTTGATGTACTTATACATAAATACATTGCGGACTCCTGAGGTAACAATCGTAACAAGTAAAGTAAATTGAAAACCGTTTCCTTTAAAATCTATTAAAAGTAACGAGTTTTATTTCACAGAATATTCACAAAAAATTAATTACTGAAACGGTTTAAGCAGAAGAACTACACGCAGTTTGTGAAATATGACAATAATTCTCAAACTGCTTGTTGTAATTTCTAAACTAAATAAATCTTAAGAAATTTTATTTCTCAGTGACAGGTTTGAATACTAACCACTAGAATGATGAACTACATTGTCACAGACCACGACCAGCTAAGCAACACAAATGGCAAGAAACTCATTCATGTGACTTCTTATATTAACATTTATTTTAGTTTATAGTTTTCATGTTAATTTTCTCAGGGATCCCTTCCCAAAACCGATCCAGGTAAAGGCAGTCACATGTCAATAATAGGAGCCGTTGATGTACTTTCTTTTAATTAATAAATAAATGCTGAACTTCCGAGGAAACCAGCATAAAAATGCAACTTAACTGAAAATCATCCGTTTTTATTTTAGAAGTCGTTAAAAAATAATGCGTTTTATTGTACTGAATGTTGCACAAAAACTTTTTTTTTATAATAACTATTAATTAAGTAATAATATAATACTTCTCTCATCTCTCTGAGTAAGATCTGATGCGAAGAGGTGGTACAATGTCACTACTGCGCAGCCAGCTGGGCATCCGTCTAATATACGCTGGAGGATTGCCCCACGTGGACATGTATATCATCGAAGTCTTAATCGATCGAATTAGACAAGATCTGTCTCCGCCAGCAATCATTGCTGCCATGCTGGCAGATGAGGTGGTCCTGTGAAGCTGTTATACTCCAGAAAGAGAACACTGACCGAGATCGGGAGACAGCTGATGCCGAGCGTGGAGGATGTCGGTGATGACACCAACTGTCGACGGGACCACAAGCGGCCAGAAAATAGGGGCCTCTGGTGGCAGATTAATCGAAGTGGTCGGCGATAGGATGGCGGCCTGGTTACAAAAATGATAGGCGAGGAAGGTATCCCTAGTATAAGCCCTGACTAGGTGCGTCGTTGATTCTGGAGGGCATCTGAAATAGTATGGTCCGAATTCTCTTTAGAGTAGGAGGTACGAGACCGGCTGTCAGGGTAGTTTTAAATAGAAACACCACCTACTCCTGGCTTCTGCATTCCTCAGGAGTCTGTATTCCGAAGGGAGTTACCACCACATTAACAAAAAAGAGTAATGTAAAATTTTGGTTCCCAGTGTACACATTTCAGGCATTCGTGACGTGTTTATCTTTACTAGTGGTCGCCCATTGGTCGAAATTCGACCATAATAAACTTAAATTGTAAGTGACTTAATATACATTATTAAAATATAATATTCAAACATTATTAAGGTTCTACTGTCCAAAACTAAACTACTATAACCACAGATTTGACCAAGACTTATTTGCCAATTTCTTTTTTGAACAAATTATATGAAATTAAAAAGAAGTAAAATAAAGAATACCTATTTAAAAAATGTTTATTAAAACAAAACATGCTATAAGAGGATGTAAAACAAAAAAACATTTTTTATCGCATATTGCAATAATAATTAATGATTTAAAACTTCTCTGAAAACAATGTTTTTTGTAAAAACTCTTTCATCGTTTGCTAAATGTCCTTGGCGATTATATTTGGATATATAAAACCTTAAACCAGCGAATGAACGAACTCTACTTGCTGCGACATACAATTGCCCATGTGTAAAACCTGGCCGATTTAATAAAACTCCAATTTTTTGGACTGTTTTGTCCAATTCAAGTGAAATTTCACGCATTATGTTGTTGTTACATGTTTGACTAATACGTTCTTGTAATCTATAATTAATAGCAGTGTCAACATCATAAAAATATAATTGTGCATAACATGGTGAGCGACCATATGCAGCAGTCATTGGGCCTGATCTGTGATAAAAAACATCATGTATTTTGAAATAATACACTCCACTTGTAACTACCTCAGCAACTTGAGGAGGAACCTCACTGAATGGAACCGTTGGAATACCCTTGTATGTAGAAGGAATAGAACACAAGTATACAGACAGTGCAGCAATGAGTGCTCGAAAGGTTCATAAGCGGCGAGTATGAAGAGTGGAACATTCATAAGCTATATCCGTAACTTTGCATGTGAATAAAATAGATAGCTTATTGTGACCGTTTTGAATGTTTCAAAATTGAATTAGATAAAGATGTAATAAAATCAGAAGCGTGTCAATAATCGTTTGAAGAAGGCGGTTTACCTCTGACTGTAGTGAAAAAGAGCCGAGTGACGTAACAACTAAGTGTATTTGAAGTTCAATCTTGATTTATTACGTGTTAACTTATTTTCGTAACGTCTACTGACGAGTTTACATTTATAATTTTTGTTTTGATGCTCAGGTTTATTGTAACAAATAATGTAATAATTACAGTCGTATTTGTTTCTGCGGCGATTGCTTGCGCGAATATTCATATTGTTTTGAGCTTTGTTCACATATTACGATATTTAAATAAATAAATATATCAGTCATTACCTCACAACGATTATTTTACTTCTATTCTTTGGTTATCACGATTATTAATATTAATAAAGATCCCTAAAGTCTGAATTACTTACTTTTGCAAAAAAAAAATAAATAGATGAATGGAAAGTTATTACTTGAGTAATTTATTAATTTGTCAACATACGTAAAAACTGTACTTCTTTACTGAAGGAAAAAAATTGTGTGTGTCAGTTCCGACGCACGACTGGAGTTTACTCTTAAGTACGATTGTCAAAACAGACCCAAAAAAAGCTTATTTAACTAAAATTAACCGAAAAAAGATTGATATCGTATGAAATGGTAAATTAACAAATTAATGAAAATAACATATAGATATAATTGCTTTGCAGCATACTCTATATACGTCTTAATACACTCACAACCAGTGCAGCCGCACCAAAAACGTAACGAGGTCATTCGTTCAGTAGATTTTACTCCTCACATTTTTTTCATACCGGGCGCCTTATATCAAAAACCGATTCTTAAGGAGCAACACCAAAAGTACTTTTGCTCAAAAATTGCTAACATTTGATTTCATTTGACCGTGAACCTTATTGCAGTTTGAAAACTTATTTATTTAATAATATCGAGACTAGAACAAGACAGGTAACAATTAAACTTAGAACAAGAATGATTGGCCTCGGGAAACCAGACACAGTGAATCATCTTGATGACTAAACATTTATTCAAATGCAGTGAAAAGTGAAAAGTTCACTGTAAAATATTTGTACCAGAAAGCAAATATCAAAGAGAAAGCACAAAAAGGTCTTACTTTAGAAATACTCAAATGCTTAAAGAAAATTTCATAACCCTCGGGAGAAATTTTAATTTGTTTAACGCACAAAACCTACATATTTGTATTAATAATAATGTAGATGTAGATCTCTCTTTTTACATATATGTATGAGACCAAACGAAAACCCACTTAAGTATAAAAGTTCTATATAAATAAGAGCACCAATGTCGTAATTCTGAAGTTACAAAAATACAACCTAATGAGAAAACTCTCTGGCTTTTGGAGTTCATTTGAAATGTAACAAGATACCGTGGGATTCATATATAATCAAATGAAAACGAAAGCCACAAACCACTAGAAGACCAAATACGTGAGTAGGCAATCTTATTTTTTTAAACAGGTAACTATGTCTGACCTAATATGCACTTGCCTGGTTTTCTCATTTAATAATTAACAATATAGTTCCTCAACTATTTTATAACATTGTACTTTCTCTTCGACGACCTTTTAAAGCTACCGCTTTTGACGAGACGCAAAGTACAAATTCTTTCAAAACAAAGCCCAATTATTGTTGTTCTAATTATAGCTTTATGTAACTATCTCTTCTCATTGGCAATGACTGCCTTTCTGTTTTCTGAAATTTCTAGTTTCTGATTATAACTTAACATAAGTTATTCATAAAGAAATAGTGTTTGGGGTCGTAAGGCTGTTATCGTAAAATCCATGTTTAGTTGATGTCATCCAACATTCAAAATAAATTAAGCTAAACGTGTAAACTCTCGTCGCATATTTGATAGATGCACTATATCAGCTCTTTCTCTCGGCATTGTGATGAACACTATAAAACGACAATTACTTTCAAAGTCAAGCTAAAGTTTAATAATAATATGCAATACGTAATAATCTACACGTAAATTTAACGCACAAAAAAAATATTGAAGGTACTTAAATACTGGGCAAGTCAGTTACATCATGATGATATACTCCTAGCCGATTAGGCCGTGATGACATCTCAACGGAGACCAGTTAACTACGCAGGATATACTATAGTGCGCAAACGTATGCGCAAACGCAAGAGCACTCTCTGTTCACTCACTCTCACAAAACAATGGGATGGCTATAGGACACGACTAGAGAGTGATCAGGCGCATGACCGACGGCTTTACCTGCTCTTCAAAGCACGGGAGTTAAAACTTTCAACTTCTAAACTTCAGTTCATTCAGTTCATTTATCAGTTTTGTAATCAGAAAAAATAATTATAATTTTTTGCCTGACCCGGGAATAGAACCCAATACCTCTTCACTGATTGTAATTTACACCAAGTACCACCACGTAGACCAACGACGCAGTCATCATAAGTTCGTCACAGCCGTAAGTATTATTTTATATAGCACATTATAGAACACGCGTTGTTTTATTTCAATGATTTGTTTTAATATTTTACTCTTACCTGCCAACAAGCTCCCAAAGTACACCAGTCGAGCACATCACACCTCCAAAAGGATACCCTTCTTCTAGATGCAACTGCATCCAGCCTCGTGGCGGAACAGCAAACACCACCAACCTCGAACATATCTGGAAAATAGAAATTAGCTTCCTATTAAAATAGAAGCACAGGTTATAAATACTTGAACAGGCTTAACGCGTAATTTAAAATTATAAATACTAAAGACAGCGTACATGTACAAAGGTGCCGATGTATAAAAACCTTTCTATAAAACAAAATCTTATCAAAACATAGATAATCCAATAAAAGTCAAATATCTCTCGCTAAGCTTGAAGTGTTTCAAATTTATTTCGAAACGAACTGACATCTGTCATACTTAATTTATGACGTAAAATTTAATATCTATCATTTGTCAACGGTCTTTTAGTTAAATAAACTTCTACATTTCAATTAAAAACGCAAATTTAATGTAAATGAACTACTTGGAAACATGAAAGCCTTACATAAAAACTTTCACCTGACAACTACAGGGTACCTGTGTTTAAGTTTATGTTGACTCTGCTCGATAGAACTTTACACAACAAGCTAAAAACCAAAGTGAACAAGAGCAAACCGCCTTATAATAAAACGTGCCACGTTTCAAGAAGGAACTTGGTCCTTCACAGCTGCCGTTTACTACAAACAAAGCTGAAACAAGCTCTAAACGATGCGTTCGAACATATAGAAATATCCACAATTTGGACATAAAAGTCACCTTTAATCGACGTGATCGGTTTCGCCCCATTCTTTTTCCTAACCTTTATTATATCCACGATTTTTTGGAGCTGGCAACTAATACAAAAGGTTTTGCCTGAATACTATTTCTTCTGTGGAGCGACTGACATTGGACCTTTGCAACCCTGAAGGGAGGCAACTCTGAATCAACAAATTCAAATAATAATAACTGCACACAACGCGCACACGGCCGCGTGATTCTAAACTATACAGAGCCTGTGCTATGGTGACCAGACCGCCGATAAACATACCTACATATTTCTAAATACATACATGTTATAGATCAATTACATCCAGACAGAACAAATAATCGTACTCATTACACAATTGTTTGTCTTGAGTGGGACTCGAACCCACGACCTCCAGCTTAGGCAGTCAAGGACATTAACCACGAGTCCAATGCGAACGTCGAAATTTACAAAATATAAATATTAAAATAAAATATTTATTTATTAAAAACTTTTAGAATACAATATAGGTATAAAAATTATAACATTTATGTGTCCTTAAAATTAGATATTAAATTGTATTATATGCTGCATATCCAACAAATTGAAATTATATGTTTAAATTAACGTAAATTATAATCAATATTGAAATCTTCTAATATAGATAAATAAAATAAATAAATAAATATTTTGGTCATTTGACACACTACGTCATCTAGTTTCAAACTAAGCAGAGTTTGTGCTATGATAACTAGACTGACTGATAGAATACTTATATGTTTTTTTTGGTAAATACATACATAGAAAACAATCGAACTTCAAAACAAACATTCGTATATTTTACAAGTATTTGGTATCCGACCCGGAAATCGAACCCGCGACCTCAAGAACAGCAGTCGCATTCAAAACCGCTGCGCTACCGAGGCAGTAAATGTTTAACAAATTGTTGTTCGTTAGTCTCACTAAAACTCGGGAATGGCTGGATCGATTTGGCTGAATATAGTCTTAAAATATTTATGGAAGCACAGGGTAAGTTTAAACGGTATGAAAAAGTAAAAGAAAATACTCGAACATCTTAACTTAATGTGTATCAAATAGCAGCCACAGCTTGCTACAAATAATCTTCTGTTGCTAAGCAACTTGTCAAAACAACTTTGGTCTTTTGTTTCTCATTTTAGAATTCCATAATTCAAGAACTATTTTTATATCAAAACTACATAGAAAGTTGAACATTATGAAAGGAAAATAGTTCTTTACAAAATATATTAATGTAGGTAGTTTGAAGTCGATATATTTAAGCTAATTATGAATATCTCAGTTAATACACAAAATACATAAATTGTACACAAATAAACTGGGCGCATTTATAAACTGTCTGTCTTTTCCGTGTGGTGACGGGTTAAGAATACATAGTGTTACCACCCCTATTCATCCCGTGGGTGCGTAAGAGGCGACTAAATGAACAAACTATTCAGGAAAATATCACTACAAAGAGAAGGAAAACTTAAAACAAATCCTATTCCAACCCGTCTGGTCAGAGTAGTATAGTAGGCCTAGACCCCCTTGCTAAGGAGGGGCATATGTCCAGCAGTGGACTGTAAGGGCTGTTGATGATGATGATGATGATGAATAATTAGTAGTTTTACAATCTTATACTCACCGCATAATGGTTAAATATTAAAGGTTAAATTTAGACGTTCATAAGTCGAATGGGCCAGACGGCATACCTGCAGTGGTGCTCAAGCGGTGTGCTCCTGAGTTGTGCCCTGTACTAACGCGACTTTTCGCGCTTTCCTACCGCAAAAGGCAAGTGCCGTCTTCGTGGAAGACTGCCCATGTGCACCCAGTGCCAAAAAAGGGTGATAGATCGGACCCATCGAATTACAGGCCTATAGCTATAACTTCCCTTCTCTCTAAGGTGATGGAGCGTGTAATCAACACACGGCTCCTCAGTTACCTAGAAGAGCACGATTTGATCAGCGACCGCCAGTATGGTTTCCGCCACGGTCGCTCGACTGGTGATCTTCTAGTGTATCTCACTCACCGGTGGGCTTCAGCCATTGAGAGTCAAGGTGAGGCTTTGGCAGTTAGCCTGGATATAGCAAAGGCGTTCGATCGGGTCTGGCACAGGGGTCTTCTATCGAAGTTACCATCCTACGGCCTGCCCGAGGGTTTGTGCAAGTGGGTGGCTAGCTTTTTGTCCGGCAGACGCATAAAAGCCGTCGTCGATGGTAGCTGTTCCGAAAGCATGGACATAAACGCTGGTGTCCCGCAAGGCTCCGTGCTATCTCCAACGCTGTTCTTGCTGCATATCAATGATATGCTGTCCACGGATGGTATCCATTGTTATGCGGACGACAGTACTGGGGATGCGTATTACACGGGCCGAGCTAACATCCCTCGTACCGTTGTAGTAGAAAGTCGCGAACAACTTGTGTCTCAAATCGAGAGCACCTTACACAGAGTCTCCGATTGGGGTCGGGATAACCTGGTCCAATTTAACCCCTCTAAGACACAAGTCTGTGCGTTTACCGCTAAGAAAACCCCGTTCACTGTGGTTCCACAATTCCAGAATACACCCCTTACCATCTCACAGAGTATTGGAATCCTCGGTGTCGACATCTCCAGTGACGTCCAATTTCGAGCTCATTTAGAAGAGAAGGTCAAGCTGGCATCAAAAAAACTTGGTGTTCTGAATAGAGCGAAGCGATACTTCACACCGGCACAAAGGCTACTACTTTACAAAACACAAGTTCGACCTCACATGGAGTATTGCTGTCATCTCTGGGCGGGAGCACCGAAGTACCAGCTTGAGCCTATCGACTCAGTTCAGAGACGTGCTGTGAGAATAGTCGACGATCCTGATCTCACAGACGGTATCGAGCCACTAAGTCTTAGGAGAGACTTTGCCTCCTTGTGTGTGCTCTATCGTCTCTACAATGGGCTGTGTTCTGAAGAATTGTTTGATATGATGCCCACAGCCACTTTCTACCATCGCACCGCTCGCCATCGTCAGGGAGCTCATCCACATACATTGGAACCTAAATGGTTGCGCACAGTGCGGTTTCAGAGAAATTTTCTCCCGCGAACAATCCCGTTATGGAATGAGCTCCCTGCCGAGGTTTTCCCTGGAAACTACAGTATGGGGCTCTTCAAGAAGGGGGTAAATAGGTTTTTAAAGGGTCGGCAACGCGCACGTGATGCCCCTGGTGCCGCAGGCGTTCATAGGCTGCGGTAACCGCTTGCCATCAGGCGGGCCGTATGCTTGTTTGCCACCGTCGTGGTATAAAAAAAAAAAAAAAAAATTAAATTGTAGATATTTTCACTACATTTGCATTGCTGCCAGAGTTTTTAGCAGTGGTGAAGTTCTTGACGGTAGATGTCACAGACTCCATCTGTTCTAGTCCCGAGCTGTTAAACAAAAATAGTTTTATAACCCACAATTTTGTTGACAATCACATTTGCTTCAGTATGTCCCTGTGTTACGCACCATAAAGCTTATTAATATTATTTCAATACTTATAGGTACATGTCTATAGCTGTAACCTCCCAAACTTTCGAGAAGTTTCCTTAAATATGTTACAATGACTAAGAAACGATTGTAAAGTTAAGGTGATTATCTACGAAACTGGACTGTAAAAGGCTGTTGATAGATATGATAGAATTATTTACTGCACGGTTACGAAAGGTTGTAAAACAAAACGTCACAATTTAAAACTGCTCCTACAATGAAATATAATTAATAATTTAAAACTTTGAGCAAACGCTAATTAATTTGTTTAGAAACAATAAGTTAAACATATATTCTATTACTGAGGAAATCACAAAATAAATTAGAATTTTACTTTTCTGAAAATGTGGGTAGACACACATCACAATTAATATTATAAGAAAAGTTTAAAGTCATTGTTTTATTATATTAAGGAACCTAAAACATTATGATACAGCTTTGTAAAGCACAATTAATATACAGTAAGTTAAAACAGACACAAATATATCATTACAGGTATGTCATACGTAATATTAATGGTTCACATGTTGGGCTTTTAGTGGGTACCTGATTTTAAATAAAAGTATATCTACACCACTACACTCTACTTAACTGAAACATATACAAAATAACTATCGTACTGAGATCTGCTGCTAATTAACTTTGTCATCAGCTTGTTTGACATATCGTAACTAATATTATAAACGCGGATGGAAGTTTGTTTGTTAGGTTCTCTCTTGTCCAAAACAGTAAACCGATTTAAAAATTCGTGTGGTGATGGATTAAGCATATACAGTGTTACCTCCTGTTCATCCCGTGGGTGCGTAAGAGGCGGCTAAAGGAGTGAATTATGCAGAATAACATTACTGCAAAGAGAATGAAAGCTTGATACAAACTATACCAACCCGCCTTGCCAGCCTTGTGCGGGAGCTAAAATCTCCTTTCTAAGGAGAGGCCTATGTCCAGCAGTGGACTATTAAAGGCTGTTTATGTGATGTGCCGTGAAAAATCATTGCACCAATGGACAGCTGCATTTCAGTGAGTAACACTGCTCACCGCAATAGCCGACACACACGCGAGCGGAGCAATGGGAAAACGTAGTAATGAAATAAAATATTGTTTAAATTAATTTAATTTCTATGAGGAGATCAAGTTAACCAAAGGTAAAAGCTGAGGGTACCTACAAATTTCTTTAAATACACTGTCCTAGGCTAAAGGCTCGCTGTATCTTAAGAGTTATTTATCGAGGCCTACGGATCTGAATATGAGTATAAAGGTGATAGAAACTGGGTACCTGCTTATGGTCCTCTCTGCGCCTCTGTGTTTAACAAGCCGATGCCACAGTCAATATGCAGTCTTAACTTTAATTAGGATCTACATTTGAAGAATGCTGTAGGAGAATTAAAAAAATATTAAGGCACAGTGAAAACCGGATGTTTTTAGAGAAACGAGCATATGGATCACGTGGTGTTGTGAAACAAACTCAACCTACCTTGAAAATCGTGTTTCAAGAAATTCCTGTCCCTTCCCACTCTACGGACCGGGCAACAATTTAAAGGGTTCATGCCTTTCTTGATTTTTAAAACTACTTTTATTTACTCCTGGGTCGCGTTGGCACGAGCAGAACGGATATTGGACGAATACAGACCGCCTCTAACTTTATATATTATCACTTTACTACCTACCCACGTCCTCTTACAATATTTGCTAACGGCTGAGAATATTCCGGAACGAACTGAACAACGATATATTTCTTGTAGATGTTGTGAGACAGAACAGATTTGTTTATGGTATGCTCACGAGGATGAGAGGTACAGAAGAGGGATGTACAATTACCAGGCGTCTTGGTCCAGTATTTAGTGATACCGAATGTTACCAGAGGTCGTGGGTTTGATTCTCACTCAGAACAAGGTGTAACTAAGTAAGATCCTTAATTTTTTTCATTATTCAATAGGTCAATAGGTTCAACAGACGTGTCACCCGATGGCAAGTGATTACCGCTGCCCATAAAAGCCTGGTGTTTCGAACGGTTTGTCGGCTTTGTTCTGTGTCTTAGTGTGTATTCCATTTTCGTCACTCATATGAATTTAGCTATAATCATATTTTAAATATCACTCATTCAAGACAGGTCTCGATAAATTAAATTCTAATAGTGCTGAACAAAGTTCACATTCTAAACTTGTGTAATTTACGATCTTTTTCTTTTAACAAGAAAAGAATCCATTTTGTATTAGACAAGAACAAATGTATAAGAAATAATAGTTCATAAGGTGTTGTTGCGATAGTGTATGCGACTGTGCTACTTGAGGTCTCGGATTCGAGTCCCTGGTGGGACCAAACGTTTGTGTGATCTGCAAATATTTGATTCGAAGTTTGGATGTCGTCTATGTAATTACAAGATAAAGTACGAAAGTGTTCTATCCGTCAATCTAGTGTTCATAGTACAAGCGCTACTCAGATTGAAACTAGATGGCGTTGCGTGTCCGATCGGACCAACTAAAACTACGCGGTGTGCCACTCTGCGCCTGACATAGGAGGGATCCGGGAACAGCTGCTATTACGACATCTAGATTCGCTACTACCTACCTACCTACCCAGTACGTACTGTTTTTATAATTATCGTTTTTATTAAGGTTTCGTATAAAAATTAAATTTAAAGGAACCTCCACCACACTTGTAAGTGACGTCACATCGGGTGATCTGTTTAACAGTTCCGTTTTCTACTTTTAATTTCCTTGGCTGTCGCTCCGTGACCATAATTGCATGTGTATCATGCATTTCTTTATTGGAATTTTATTTTAAGTCTTTTAAAAATAATATAAAACTATCACAAACATAATATTATCTTTCAAGTAATGTAGATATCTTGTGCTTAACTGTCGGCCATTATTAGATTTACAATAAAATCTAAAAAAATGTACGAGTACGTCTAACTTATATACTTAAGCTATAATAATTTGACCTGTATTAAAACGTTTTGTCCAATTATATTAATATGGTAAGATCTACTGATTGGCTGATGTGATTGCCTTCATGTATAGTTCGGAACCATTGCCAAAAAAAAATACTTTCAAATAAAAAAACCCATATCCAAATCACTCCGACATAGGGGTCAAACTTTAAACACTCCTCTTTGCGTCGAGGATAAAAAACCGAGTTTCAAAGCGGCAATTTTAAGTTTCACAGCCGTTAGTAAAGAGTATAGCAATGTGACGGGAAGTGGGTAGGTAGTAAAGCAATGTTATATAAAAGGCGCTTGTAATTTGTCTGAAGTTTGTTCTGCTGGTGGCAATGGAGCATAACAGTAAAGCAACATGTTGTAAGTAAGAAGAAAGTCACGAACCCCCTTAGATTATAGCACCATCTTTGTACAACATGTGCAGCCTGAAGAGTGGAAGGGATATGAATTTATCAAAGTAGCTTTTATACGTAAGTTTAATTTTATTTAATTTGCGTATTACTCATGGATCTACATATTTTTATGAAGCAATCCTGTTTTTTTTTGTTTGTGATAAAAAAAAAAAATATTTTTTACAGTATTCTTAAAATTTAAATATGATCTGACGGTGCTGCAATATGACCTGACGCCAATTGGCTGTGGCGTTCGTCTGACAGTACCAGAGACGCAGGACCCCAAGCAGGTACCTATAGTTTCCACCATCATACCTACTATGTAGGCCCATAGCCCTATATTTTACAACTATCTAAGATACCATGAGCCTTCAGCTCAGTGTACTTTATTTTCTTAACATTGAAGTAACTAGCTACAGAAATGTTTCGGGACAACTGGAACTTCTAATCTTTACTTAAGTAATCTTAATGAATATTAATTTATTTAAACAACCCTTTATCTTTGACATGAGGATTCATCACAGCCCCCTTGTGATTAAGTTACTTGACTTTCATTATTTATAATTATGTTGGCTACAGTTAAGCACTCGTTAGAGGTAAGACACGCCTATAATGCTGTTTGAACTAATTGTGTAATATTTGTATTTAAGAAACCGCAATTATACAAGTTTTAGGTTTATTGATATGAGGAAACAAAGATATTTAACTTTTGCTTGTAAATTTTATTTTGATGAGTACCCACAATAAAGAAAAAAAATATAATTTGTTTATCAATAATAGAATATATATTTGTATATTTTAATATTCAGTTGAAATTATTTAATGTTTTCACAAAGCTTTTACTTGGTGTAGTTTGTCTTAGTTCGATTTTGTTGTATTATATTACAGGTACATACAGTTTATAGACACTGAACACTTTGTTGTGTTAATATTGAGTAATTTGTTCTAAATCTTTACACCTACTTATGTGCTTTACAATTTAAGGATTTGATCCATTAACAGTGATGTTAACAAGAGTTCACTAATTTAATATAGTTTTTGATTCGAAACTGTAAATATAAACTTAGGGAATATTGTCTGTGAAGCTTTAATTCAAAAGGTGCAGTAAAATTTATACTGATTTTTCACAGACACAGACAGTAACAATAGACATTTCTACCTTAAATGTCCATTGTTACATAAATTCTAAGCTTATCTGTCACAGTTAAACATGTTAAACAAATGATTTTAGTCAATTGTCAGTTGTCAAATGTGACAGATGTCAACCCATCAGTTCGTTTATAAACAAAGTCCAAAATACACTTCGTGCTTAAGTTACGAGTTGTAGACTGTTTGAATATTTTCCCATAAACTTGTTACTTTTAAGATACCAGTTGGCGATAACTTACTGAACCTTGAAAACAGTATATGCAGTAAAACACCGTATAAAATCGTTGCTTAATTATTGCAACAAGTTTATTGGTTTCGTTTGTTGCTAAAAATATTTTTCCACACTTATGAAACAAAGAATTTTAATATCAAATATCTAATAAGCCCACATATGGGAAGCCTCACTGAATTAATAGTGGCCGAAAAGTATTGGTAAATGGACTAAAACAATATTGTCTACCATAGAAAAAGTCTTTTGATTCTAAGAAGGTTTATGACCAAATTTTTTTTTGCTTTTTTTATGCATTGTGTATAAGTTAGCTAGTATAGTAGATAGCTAGGTAGTTACCTTTTGTTGTTTTAGTTATCTGTGTTAAGCATCTCAATGAATTTAGTTTTAAAAACCAATTGTCAATAAATATTAGAAGAGAACACAGGTTATTTCTTTGCAATGTTTAAAATGAAACGATAGTATACCTTATCACGCCTGTATGAGGAACATAAGTCTATAATGAGACGAATTATGAGTTACTATCGACCGATAAACAAACAAAAAAACCTTAGAAACGGCTGGCCGGCGATCCCACGAACGCCTGTGCCTGCTTATTGAAGCTGATAATGAGTTGTAATGAATTATTTTTTATACAAAACAAATAAAAAAAGTAAAAGCACAAAGTTCTCGACGATAATTTGCACTATTTCACAAACAAACAGGACTGTCGCAACTAGTAGTCGGCGATTGTAAACGTATAAACTATAAAATAGAGTGGTTTTGCATATTAAAATTGGCAAATGATCATGGCACAAACTGAAAAAACATTCAGTGAAGAGTACAAATTTATTTATAGGTATGAGTAAGATTCGCCATAACATAAAGAAGTTTTTCAAGACCAGATTAACGAAGAGATATTTGGAATCAAAACTAGAGTCTCGAAGAGTGTTGGGGCTCATATAAAGTTGTTAACGGAAATTTATTAAATGTCATATCACACGGAGATGAAAAAAATCAGTAAAAATGAATCGAATGCAGTTATTGAGAAGACGTTCTGCTTGTTGAGGCGATCTGCATTCAGGCCGTAATAGTACACGTCACATCAGAGGGAAGATTAGAGATTGCACGAGCGTTGCTTTAGTTTTCATGGGAAGGAAGTATTTCAGGCGGTATAGTGTTCTCAGGATTCCGGTAACCTTCTGGCATACGTATGTAACTCGATCACACCAGTTCAATGTATAATCAGGCTGTAAGCCTAAGTGTTTCACTGTTGCACAAATAGGTATAGTGGTACCATTTAAAGTAATCTTGGGCAGCACCTCAAGGTTGACTCGGGTCATCAAATGGGCCGAGTGGTCGGGGTGACAGCACGGGACCCTTTCCTTCCGACCGACACAGATTCTTTCCGGACACGATTGCTTCGGGAAGTGCTAGGAGGGATTTGGATGTCGTAATAACATCTGTCGTTATTTAAATATACCACGTGTAGGCGATAGGAAAGGGATTGTGTGTTGAAAACCAATACAAGTTATGAACAGATATTGATCAGAAGCTTCGACTTGTTTTACATCTTTTATATATTAACATTAAAATCAAATTCTACTTGGAAAGATGTACAAGTGATTAGCTTTACCAGCAACTTCATTACTTAAAGTGTTTACTGACAAACTTCAGTATAATTATGACTTTAAATATAAATAACATTCTTTTTTCTTGTTGTACTACATTAGAAGTACCGAAACACTGGAGTGAGCTAAATAAGTGTCAATGTAAGTCTGGCTACCTACTAAAAGTTACGGTAACTAAACAAGTAGTCGTAAATTGTGCCCAGTTCCAACATACTGTGGTTTAACTCCTACTTCTTTGAAAGTTGGTTCCAATATTGTTATATGCGAGTTCACTTTAACATGTTCGAACTAGAGATATTCACTTGTAAATCTTAATAATAATTGTAGTGAATAAAAATATTAAATCACTAAATACATAAAATTAAGTAAGTAAAATAAAATAAAGAAAATAAAAATTTAACTTTCTTGCGTGTTTGTATCTATACACGTGCGTGCTTGGGCATGTGTATATGTGCGTGCGTGTACATGTATGTGTGTATGTGTGTGAGAGTAAGCGAGCACCTGTTTGTGTTTGTGAATGCGTTTGCGAGCGTCTATTGCAGATGGTTTCATGCCATTATCTCACTTAGTTTTCAATTGACGAGTACGATTGATCCCGAAGCCCCTGTTTTAATTTATTTATAGTTTGTTCAACGTTTAAATTAAAAAAGGTTAAATTCATCCACTGTCAAGTTTCTTGCTCAAGCTCCAGCTTGCTTTCGCATGAAGGTCTTGCCATTCGTAACCCAACAGAAATTACACTCGTGAAGTTTTGCATGTTTTAAAATATAGTCTCCTTGTCCGTGCTGCTAAGTTTGCCGCAATGTATATTGGTCTTCATGAGCCTGGGAACCTTACAAGTTATTCTCTCTGTTAAATTTTTTATATAGTGAAAATAATGATTCTTTAGTGATAGCAGACGTGAGGTACACAAAAATAGGTTGATTTTAGTCCTTCTTTGTATATACTCTATATATGTCCTTAACATTCATGTCGTGTATTTTCATATCAAGTGTTTGCTCTGAAATACCCGTCCCGAACAGAACTCAACCCTAGTTACACAATTCCTGTCGACTCTTTTTTTCATTTCATTGTAATGTAATAGAACACATTTAGATAATAGGAGAGGGGAATATGCATAAAAAACGACTACTGGTAATTTTGTTACCTGTTAAATTCAAATCGGGGGAGAGTCAGTCTTCAGTAGACGCTCAAAGAGTGCAGGCGTGCCGTATTCAAATGTATAAGTGTTGTGTTTTTAAAAATTTTGTAAAAATGGTAAATCTATCTGTGTGTGGGATTTGTCTGAGGGTGAACTTTGATCATGAACTGCAGCCGATCGGTGACACTATTCTGCAGGCGGTTTACGAATATTTAACTGCAACGCCGGTAAGTGATTTTATATTTGAACAAACACTCTTTTTCTCTATTTATTTGTAATTCTTTTAGATTTTTCATTGAGGGGCCCTAGACCTAAAGGTAAGTGACCCTGTCTGCTAAGTCGGAAGTCGTGTGTTGGATGCACAATCGTGTGTGTGATGAGCATTATTTCATTTTTAGTGAAATTTGCTTTATTGATTTTTTTGAATTTTTATCTAATTTTATAATAATCCGTAAGAAACAAATAATTATGATTTTTATTCTCTTTATGACTGTTGGTGTAAATATAATAAGCAGAACAATACATATTTCAAACAATAAGAAAACAACAAACAACAAAACATATTTCAAGTTAGTCAGGGAACAACAAACCGGTAATTAGGGTGCTAAAGATAAGAACCACCTCACTTTACATTGTCATTAGGATCAGACAGCCGTGGTTCAGAACTGTGAAGATATTACGTCTCTTCATATCCTCTCTTCTACGCATACCTATTACACTCTTCAACCTATGTCTGTGCCACGTTAACTTGTTGCTCGTGCCCGTTCCTTAAATCATTCCCTTTGAGATGTCGTGTCTACCGTCATTCCCGTTCTTGCTCCCTGATATTTTCGTACATCTCGCAAATAATTTGGCATGTACTTCAATATTTATTTGAACAGTAGGTCCTAAGGTTTCTTGGTCCGATTGTAGTATATTGTGTTTCGTAGATATTCGCCTTAATTTTACAATCGTTTCTTAGAGTCATTGCAACATATTTAAGGCAACTTCTTGAAAGTTTGGGAGGTTACAGCTATAGATATGTACCTATAGGTATTGAAATAATATTAACAAGCTTTATGGTGCGTAACACTGGGACATACTGAAGCAAATGTGATTGTCAACAAAACTGTGAGTTATAAAACTATTTTTGTTTAACAGCTCGGGACTAGAGCAGATGGAGTCTGTGACATCTGCCGTCAAGAACTTCACCACTGCTTAGAACTCGGGCAGCAATGCACCTTCAGTGAAAATATCTACACTCTAATATTAAACTATTATGCGGTGAGTATAAGATTGTATACTACTAATTATTCATCATCATCATCATTATCAACAGCCCTTACAGTCTACTGCTGGACATAGGCCTCTCCTTAGCACGGAGGTTTTGGCCTACTATACCGCTCTGGCCAGACGGGTTGATAAAGGGTTTGTTCCAAGTTTCCCTTCTCTTTGTAATAATGTTGTGTTGCATACTTTGTTCCGTTAGTCGTCTTTTACGACATCCAAGGGATGAATAAGGGTGGTAACACTATGTAATCTTAATCTGTCACCACACGGACGACTGATTATTATTCTACTAAAATTCAAGCAAACCCACTATAATTTTCTAGGAATACTGTCATTTTTTGGCGTCGTATGTTATTCAACTGAATGATCAACAACAAGTTCTTATTTGTTTTTTATTGTAACCTGATAGAAGGCGAGGTGACTGTAACAGTTGTAAACTATCCTAATGTAAATCTAAACAGAGTAGCTGAAGGTAAAACTTTTCATATTTCTAGATTCACTTCCTCGTTATACTAAACAGTTGTGGTTAATTAGCCGACTCAAATCAAGATTTTTTCCTATAATCTAAGAATAAGGTGGTCTTGTATCATTACTATATTAAGTTTGCGTGAACATTTCATGTTGAAAAATTTACAATGGCCTTAGCGTGGATAGCATATCACTCAAAATCTTCATTACTTACTATGAAACAGCTCCTCAAACTTTCAATGTACCTAAGTAACAACGTTGTGAAATAATTAAAACTATTTATAATTGTTCAACAGCGCCAAATATTCGACGAAAACAATAATATTGTGAAGGTGCCGCTGTGTCGAGTATGCTCGCAAGAAGATGGACTAATGGAGGCCACTGTGGGCAGGAGTCAACAAGTAATATACAGTTATTTAACTGCAAAGCCGGTAAATAATTTTTATTTAAAAACGTGTCATCTTTTAACCCTTATAGCAAATGTATTTAGTGTTAGTACAAAATGCTGACTTCCATGCAGCTCTATCATTTTTACCTTACTACTTACTCTCTTTGTACCTTTTTCAGACACGCCATACCTCTCTTCTCCGTAACCATCATCTCTCCTCATCCCAAGTCCATACCAGAGTAAGCTGTCGATATTGACCCTTCCTTGAATATTTTTCCTTAAGATGTCTTGTTTGTTCTTATCCTTCCTTGCTCTCTGAGTTTTTTAATACAATCTATTCAATATCTTGCAGTGTATTTGTTAGCAATCTGTTATTAGGACGATTAAAACTTTGAAAAGTATTACTTCTACTACTTTTATTTACTTCTATCCTTCATTAAAAAATCTCTTGTATAGCCCCCAAAGTGCACTACAGCTCTGCTGTAATTTAATTTTCTGTTTATTGGTTGGATAGTTATCTTGTTTCCACATCGATCGCAATATTGTGTGTCACTAGATAGTCAACAGTATCACAGTTACAAAGCTCATTTTTAATTCACAGTTCATGAACTTTGACGTCAGACCTGTCAAAGTTTGCAGCCGCTGTAATAAGAGACTCCGGATCTGCTACAAAATCTGGATTCGCTTTGTCCAGCGTGAAATACTTCGCAGTAGTGTGGTGAGTGCAAGATTAATAAACTTTAATAAATACTTATTTATGTGACGTGACACATTGTGCTACCATTGAGTAACACAAGCTTTTAATGAAGACCGCATATTCTATATATATATTTCTAAAAACAGATTTTTATTAAATCTGTTCACTAAAACTTAAACTGCCAAAAGTTACACTATAAAAGTACAACCCCTTTAATGTTTCTTGTTTTTCTTGCAGTTAATTGATAAATTAAATATAAAATAGTCATATACTGACACTCGGTACAGACAACCAAATGATTGACACAAGTTTGATACGTATTTTATTCGTTTCCAGCCAGTCCAATTGGAAGGAGTCTGAGGTTAGCAGGGTTTTGGTGACGTACACAAGAGAATTGAGGACTCAGAAGGCATAGCAATATCTTCGAACGTATCGCCACCGAAGCGTCACGTTTCGCCAGTAACAACAAGAGGTCTGCGATCACATTTAGAGAGGTGCAAACCTCCGCAAGGCCTCTGCTGCTAAGCGAGCTAAACCAGCACGCTGTCAGCGAGAACACCAAAGCCATAACCAAGTACACCAGCTACGAACGAAAAGGCCAATGCTAGCGACAACCACATCTGCAGTGCATTACATACTGTTAAATAGGACCGTAAATTACATTGAAAAGGGAATATTCGTTATAACAATTAATTAACTTTAATTTAGGACGCCATACTTTTTTAATCAGCAGTGTATGTCGACAGACAATAAAAATATAGCGACCAAATGCACACTCTAGTGAGGAGGCGCTGCAATGGATTATGATTATAAATTTAGCAAACATACTATAGCATAAATTGTGTGATATATTAAAAATAATCTTAACTCTAATCTGTTTTTCATAGATTTTGTCTTTTCTGAAGTAAGCTTTTTGTTAATAATGTCTGCCAAATTAAAATCTGTGTCAATTTATACGATATCAATTATTCCCCTTTCATAGTTCATTATTCTCGTTTATATAATGATACTGAACCTAAATGTGTTTTGAATTTATTGTAAAGTTACCATATTCAGCAATCACAAAAGCATCCGAATTATCTTCATTCAATTTGATTGTTACACTTAACAAATTTTTAATAAAAAGTACTTCTGTCACTGCCTCTGACGTAGCAACATATTCTGCAAAAGTTGAACATTTGGTATTCTGTATTCAGTTTATCTGTCTTCAAAAAAATTAAGTTTCCAAACAATCTAATTATAAAACCTGATGTAGATTTACGATCCACATTGTCTTCTGCATAGCCAGGATCTACCATACAATCTAATACTTCTGTGTCTACGTTGTCATAGTATGTTACTGTATTTATTATTATCATTTAGTCATTGTATTATTATCGTTATTGTAATCAATATCTATGCCAATATAGCTTTTAACTTTTCTCAAATCTTTCATTGCAACCTTTTCATTTACCTAGTTTTTAATTTGATTTCATTTTTATCTTTACAACAAATTTGAAGATCATCAACAAATACTAGTACATATATTGGATCTTTGTTTGCTCTGTTTACATATACACAGTAATCATAGTTACTTCTGAAAACATTCAAGTTTTTAATAAATTTATCGAAAAAATCGAACCGTACTCTAGGACTTTCTTTGAGACTATAGAGTACCTTGTGCAATTTGTAAACCTTTCGGTTGACTTATATATATAAAATTCAGACTTTACATACAATTAACAATTTAAAAAGGCTGTCTCGAAATCCATTTGTTCGAGTAATAAATTATTTTTACAACTGTATGACGATTCATTTTTCAATGTTTACATTTTTCTTACAGGTCAATAAACATTTTTATGAATTCCTTTTGCTGAAAACCTCTTACAACTGATCTTGCTTGAAAAATATCATTGCTTTTTTTCTTTAAAATCCACTTAACAGCTCTAACTTTTTTATAATGTGACCTTTCACCAATTTGTCAAGTATTATTTTTATTTAGGCTATTTATTACAGAGATTACTATTTGCCATTGTTTGTAATTATGAGAGTTCATCGCTTCCTGACAAGTGTTTGGCTCATTTGCATCAGTGTAGTTTACATATAAGAGAGATGTAAAACTGATGATGTAAAATTAGTCTCACCTAAATCTTCATCAATAACTTTTATCACTTTAGTAAATAGTTATAATATATCATCACACAAGTTTGAACTAGATCAATTTCTACATCATTATCATTTTCTTTTTGATCATAAAGTTTTTCTAGACATGTTAATTGAGTATTTTCTTTGACTACCTGTGCATGCCTAGCATTAATTATTTTGTTTCTAATTAAAACTCTATAGATGTTTCCATTATAACTCACTAAAACGCCTTGTCGTGGTTTATCTTTCCACTTACTTTTTCTCAAAACTTTAGGAACCTTGACCAAAATTCTACTTCTATAAATTTTTAAGTGCTCTACATTTGGTTTGATTAGAAAAGAATTATCTAATAAGTAGTTTTGTTTTCTACTGTATTCAGTAGAAAGTAGGTAGTAGGCATTTCATTGTATTAATTTGCTTGTATTTATTTAAGGGATTAAAATATAATTATTAGCTTAAAGCTTGGCAGGGACTTCAAACCTATTAGTAAATAGCACATATAAATAATAAGGTATTAACATTAAAGCTTTATAATTTTTTACTTTTTAGTTTTGAAGTCGTTTTTTTTAACGTAATTATTTTTTCATATTTATAATGTAAGTCACATGTACATCAGAAGTAATATCAATCGTTCATCATTGTCTTTGAAATGGATTCATTTATGCAGAAATAAAAAAACTTAAAACGGTTTTAAAAATTATATTAATATATTAGTACAACTTCCATTAAAAACAATTTAAACACCAATGATAAAAGTGACTTACACAAATAGTTAAAGAGCCACTGAAAGATCGTCTTACACCAATCTAAAAACCAGGTGACGTTTTTTTTTTAAATTTCATAAATTAATGAACACTATTGATCCTTTATACTTAGCGCTAGCCTATTGCAAAGCTGTCATGATAAATTTCAACATCAAATAAATATCTAACAAACCCAGATGTGGGAAACCTCACTGAATTTCTTGTTTACATATTGAAGATGGCAATGTTATGAAAGAAGTGAGATTGCCGACTTGTCGATTTTGATTCTGCACAACATTACACTTTTTTTATTATACATATGTGAAGGATAATTAATTAAAAGAATGTATAAGTATCAGACAGGTAATGCTCAACATTAGTAATAAATATTTTACAGTTAGAAAGTACTACATAGGTATTAATGTGGCCAGTATGGTGTAGTAGGCAAAACCTACTTCTAAGTGAAGGCCCATATCCTATTGATGATAATGACATTACAGCATATCACAAATCATATATGTTCGACTTAAAAATAGGTAGTTATTAAATAATTATATAACAAACATTTTCTCTGTGTATTGGCATAACTTAAAAATTGTTTACGCTTAGAAACATTTTGATTTCAACTGTGCAAATAAAAGAAACTGAAATCTATTCGGCTTTATACATTTCCTTCTGTAGAAATACTCCTATACGTCTTAAAGTTAACGTGAAAATAAAATGTTTGTCTACCTGATCTCATTACATTATAGTAACGTGACTTTATTTTGTAACATGACGTCACACTTTACTAAACTGTCCATGTAATCTGATTAGAAAACATGTTTATTTGGCACAACACTTATTATCAATACCAAGTTTATATCTCTATTTGAGGTAATATTTGTAAAGTAGAAGCGAGTGCGAGGTGTCACGTTCCTGTTCTAATAAAAACATCATGTCGCGCTGGTTGATGCGTTTGAGTGGAGTCCGCAACGCCATCTGACTGCGACCAGTCTGTCGAACAAAAGAAATATGTTAGACATCTGAAATAAGACAATCCACTTCCCTACGTATGTAGAGTCACGAGCATAAATACGAGTATATTAACTATGGGCACATACCTCTTGGAGGGCAAAAATATGTGCCGTTTACTAATTATGTATTTCTCGTGACTGTACGTTAGCATCACACGAAGCTACTTACAAATCCGCTTCCGGAATGTCCAGCGCTACTCGAAAGGGAGACGTCAGCAGCGCCCGGCACATCTAATCTGGGTTTTTTTTTAGGTCCGACAGCTTGCAAGGCTGTCAAGTTAGCATCTCGTTGCCTGAGCTCTTCGAGTTCAGCTCGTTGCATTTCTTTCACTTTGGCCTTTAATTTCGCTTGTTCGGGGTTGTCATTCTTGGATCGAGACTTGGCTGCCCTTAACGGAATCTCCCTCTCCGAATCCTCCCGCCGTTTCCTGTCAGCACAATCTAATTCCTCGAGGAATTGGAATTGACCTTTTATATCTTGGGTGACTTCGTATCGGTTGTCAGTCTGTGTCAAAAGAAAAGTCATTAGCAACGAAGAAAACTTGACGTCACACGTACTTTTGGTACTTGTGATTATGTCGAATAGTCAAATAAAAATGTTCATAGCTACCTACAGTTCTGCATTGCCAGTTAGGTGATTTAGAAGCACACCTAACGTTCCTTTATATGCAAGCACCTAACATTCCTTATAACAAACATTTTATTTATGAATATTTGTTAAACAAATTTTCTTCTAGGTCCAATGAAAAAATGAAATTTCAAATCTTACCCGTATTACATGATCAATTCTATTCTTTGCGATGACAGCGAGCTTCTCTATAAGGCTCTTCAGTCTTTCCTGCAGCGCGTGTGATAGTAGACCAGCTACTTCGGGAGGAGGTTCTTCTAAGTTGTGCTTGGCTACAATAGTTTTTATCCGCGCTTGCATCATACCCAGAGGTACCAAGTATTCGTCCTTGCATGACCTTAAAATAGATTAAATGTTAGTTTAGCTTCTACTTAATAAAATATTCAACTACTTAAAAAATATATATATATATATATAGGTACCTGGTTTGTGTGCCAACCATTTCTCTCTGGGTTTCTTCTGCCAGAATGACACCGCCCATCGCGACTACATCGTTGAGGTCATCGTCCCCAGCCATTTTATCGTCTCCGAATGGTTGTGAGAAAGATGTCTTCTTCTCCTTCTCTTTTAATGAGTGACGGATAAGTGACTTCCCAGGTGTCAGCACGGTTGCCAAACCAAACGATACGTTAGATCTGGGTAGTTTAGCTGTATTATTGACTGTCATGTCTTTCGCTTTGCTGCTACTGGCTTTCTTCACGATGATCTTGGAGGCACCGCGTAAACGAACATTTTGCAACACAGTTATGCTGCGTCCAGGTTTTGCTTGCGTAGGCTTCTGGTACAGATACAATGTAGTTAAACGAATATCGGACAATGGTTTTTGACTACGGGAAATGTGTGCGAGGCCTGGTTGGATTGGTTGAATGTGAATTATAACAATTTAGAAACAATGGTATAAGATTCCGAATAAGAGAAAAATGGTAGCTCCTGGTAGTGGGTAATATTTGGAATAAAACATATATTTAAGTAAGCATTAAGATTAAGCAGTAGGTACATACCTTGGAATCACCTGACGCTACGACTCCCCCAACGGGTACGTACACTTTTAAGAGAGACATGGCGTTATTATCAACTTGAACTGACGGCGGTTGCAGGCAGAATGCCTTAATTCTTATCCTACATCCTTACCCTTACGAAAAGCCTTAGATTTTTTTTTGGGGAATTAAAGTAATTACCTGTTGTAAGCTGTTATGACAATAACAATGAGCATTGTTACCGCTGGTTAAGTATGAATGCATTTTTTTAGTAATAAAAAATAGCCATTGGGTTTTAAATAGACCAGAGCACATCTATAGTTAGAAACAAAAAAAATTGAGCCGACTTCAAACAATAGCAACAAAGGGCACAAAACATAATAATAATAATGTTTTTTTAAATGGAGGGTTGCGTTTATTTTACTTTAAAAACTAGTTTTTTTATTTTTATTAGTAGTGTTCTTTGTTGATTTTGTTTGAAATCCTCTTAACTTTATTTGTACTAACAAACAAAGAAGTTGAATCCAGGCGATTTCAAACAGAACCAACAATGCGTGGGCGGTTCAACCCAACCAGGACTCATGGTGGGCGGTAAAAAGTCCCAGAAACACCAGCTCGGCTGACTCTCTGATTACGAGTTGTAGACTGTTTGAACATTTTCCAATAAACTTGTTACTTTTACGATACTAGTTGGCGATAACTTACTGAACCTTGAAAACAGTACATGCAGTAAAACACCGTATAAAATCGTTGTTTAATTATTGCAACAAATTTATTGGTTTCGTTTGTTGCTAAAAATATTTTTTCCACACTTATGAAACAAAGAATTTTAATATCAAATATCTAATAAGCCCACATATGGGAAGCCTCACTGAATTAATAGCGCCCGAAAAGTATTGGTAAATGGACTAAAACAATATTGTCTACCATAGAAAAAGTCTTTTGATTTTAAGAAAGTTTACGACCAAATTTTTTTTGCTTTTTTTATGCATTGTGTATAAGTTAGCTAGTATAGTAGATAGCTAGGTAGTTACCTTTTGTTGTTTTTGTTATCTGTGTTAAGCATCTCAATGAATTTAGTTTTAAAAATTAATTGCCAATAAATATTAAAAGAGCATACAAGTTGTTTCCTTGCAATGTTTAAAATGAAACGATAGTATACCTTATCACGCCTGTATGAGGAACATAAGTCTGTAATGAGACGAATTATGAGTTACGACCGACCGATAAACGAACAAAAAAAACCTAAGAAACGGCTGGCCGGCGATCCCATCAACGCCTGTGCCTGCTTATTGAAACTGATAATGAGTTGTTATGAATTATTTTTTATACGAAACAAATAAAAAAGTGAAAGCACAAAGTTCTCGACGATAATTTGCACTATTTCACAAACAAACAGGACTGTCGTAACTATTAGACGGCGATTGTAAACGTAAAAACTATAAAGTAGAGTGGTTTTGCATATTAAAATTGGCAAATAATCATGGCACAAACTGAAAAAACATTCAGTGAAGAGTACAAATTTATTTATTTATTTATTTATTTAATCCACTCCGAATAATCCGCCCTTGGGCTAAACGGGATACGTACTCGATTGCTGGCATGGGCCCTCAGCCACATGTTGAACCGCCTCTGGGAGGTTTTACACTCCAGCTTAGCGAACGTGAGTAAAAGCGGGTAACTGGTCTTATTAACGAAACTGAGACGGCCATCAGTGTCGACTGAGGTGGCGTGTGCCTTGGCTGAAACTGCGCCGTGCGATTTAGGCGTAGGCGGAAGTGCTCACTAAAGTTTATCGGCGGACCTCTGACTTACGCGCGGGTAGCGGCACATGGTTCTCGCACGAAGAGTGAGGCCGCTAATCAAACCACGATAGCTTGTTACTTCGGGAATTATCTGTGTTCGGTCGCTAGGGGGAAACAGTTCCACCTGTCACCTCTGTAAGTGCAGTGGGGCCCTCACTACAGTTGTTGGAACAAGTCTTTGGGTACCGGCCGTCATATGCTTCATGGCCAGTAGCGGTATCTGTTTTAGCGCGGTCGCAACCTCCTGCAAAGACATCACAGTGTTTTTAGTTAAAGTATGCGTCAATACCTAGGTACTATACTATATTTTTTCACTAACATGCGACTTGACCACCCGAAACGAAGAGTATAATATATATATATATATATTATATGTTATGCTTCTTGCTCCCTACTCCCGCTTCACGTCGTCTAATCACGACAGAAATTTTCGCTCAGATAGAAATCTGTTTCTATTCTGTTCCATCCATATTTTCGGTTTGGTGAGTTCTTCTTTCTTTGTTCAAGCGAAATCCTCCGGAATGCACTCCCATTTGAAGTCAGGATATCCACGAACCGTTTTGTATTGAAAAAGTAGATAGATGATCTCTTTCTCACTAATATGGCAGAATGATATATCATCGAAGCGATAGTACATCAATAAATTTTGTTGTAATATTCATAGTGCCTGAATATTGAAATATACATGATAACAATGTATACATGATACCATATATATGAGTATATAAACTTATGTACATAATGTTGTATAGTGTGTGATTCAGTTAATTAATAACATTACCCAAAGATTGAATCCCGGATAAAAAGCCCGTCGTTATACAAAAGCTGACTTAAACAATTAAAAATGTGTTTACGAGTATAGTCCAAGAGATATCGGCTAACTATTTTTTTGGCGTTTTTTTTCTAAATGCATGGATCTTCTTTTCAAATTTTTAAATAGTGAATGTCAATTTTACATCCTTTGGGTCGACAAAAATTAGAAAGTAGGTATGCCAATGACAGCTGTCTGTTCACTTGTCGTATCTCTGCCGCAGTAGTTCGTCCAACTTGTAGACAAGTAAGCTTTTCGAGAATAATCACGTCTATAAATACATGTTTTATACAAACGTACTTTTTAATTGTTTTAAGAGCCTGCCAAAGTGACTCTACTCTGCCTGATGGAAAGCATGAATAGAATCCTAGAGCTGTGGTCACCATACTTATTGTGAATGCAGACAATACAGTATGATGACCCACAACCCAGTAAAGTGCTTTTTTAAGCCTCGCTTGAGGACGTGAAAGGCAAATACAATTCTATATTTAAATAATAATAAGGGACTAAAAAGATTATATCACAAACAGCATATAACGAAACTGTAAAACATTCAATTATTCTATTTACTTATCAAAAAACCTATCAAGACATAAATGATAATATGTATACTGTAATAGATACTCTAATGCTAACGATCAAATATGATATCAAATTAAGTAATCACTTCCAAGTGGACACGTTACCATTACTGTAGTAGCTTCAAATTAAACAAAGTCCCGTCACGACCAGAATTCAACCCTCATTAGGCAATTGTTGTTTACTCATTATTTGTAAAGACTTTTTTTTGTTTCATTATAATGTAATAGGACACATTTAGATAATAGGAGAGGGGAATATGCATAAAAAACGACCACTGGTAATTTTGTTACCTGTTAAATTCAAATCGGGGGGAGAGTCAGTCTTCAGTAGACGCTCGAAGAGTGCAGACGTGCCGTGTACAATCGTATAAGTGTTGTGTTGTTAAAAAAATTGCAAAAATGGTAAATCTATTCGCGTGTGGGATTTGTCTGACGGAGAACGTTAGTCGTGAACTGCACCCGATCGGTGATACTGTTCTGCGGGTGGTTTACGAACATTTAACTGCAACGCCGGTAAGCGATCTTATATTTGAACAAACACCATCATGTCTTACTCTTTTTCACAATTTATGTGTAAATCTTTTAGATTTTTCTTTGAAGGACCCCAGCTCTAGTGGTAAGTGACCCTGTCTGCTAAGTCGGAAGTCGTGGGTTGAATTCACAATCGTGTGTGTGATGAGTATTATTTCTTTTTTGGTGAAAATTGCTTTAATGAATTTTTTGAATTTTTGTTTAATTTTTCTATAATATGTAGTAAACTAATAATTATCATTATTATTGTCTTTATTACTGTTGGTTTAAATATAATAGGAAGAACAAATACATTTTTCAAAATTTCAAGTCAGTGAACAAGACATCTGTAATTAGGGCTCAAAAGACAAGAACCACCTCACTTTACATTATTATTAGGATCAGACAGCCGTGTTTCAGAACTGTGAAGATGTTACGTCTCTTCATATCCTCTGTTCTACGCATACCTACTACACTCTTCAACCTATGTCTATGCCACGTTAACTTGTTACTCGTGCCCGTTCCTTAAATCATTCACTTTGAGATGTCTTGTCTACCCTCATTCCCGTTCTTGTTCTCTGACATTTTCGTACATCTCTCCTATAACTTAGCATGCACTTCAATATTTATTTGAACAATAAGTCTTAAAGTTTCTTGGTCCGATCGTAGTATATTATGTTTCGTAGATAATCGCCTTAACTTTACAATCGTTTCTTAGAGTCATTGTAACATATTTAAGGCAACTTCTCGAAAGTTTGGGAGGTTACAGCTATATATACGTACCTATAAGTATTGAAAAAATATTAATAAGCTTTATGGTGCGTAACACAGGGACACACTGAAGCAAATGTGAATGTCAACAAAATTGCGGGTTATAAAACTATTTTTGTTTAACAGCTCGGGACTAGAGCAGACAGAGTCTGTGACATCTGCCGTCAAGAACTTCGCCACTGCTTGGAACTTTGGCAACAATGCAAACGAAGTGAAAATATCTACACTGTAGTATCAAACTGCCCTGCGGTGAATGTAAGATTGTAAAACTACTAATTATTTATCAGCATCATCATAATCAACAGCCCTTACAGTCCACTGCTGGACATAGGCCTCTCCTTAGGAAGGAGGTTTTGGCCTAATATACCGCTCTGGCCAGACGGCTTGGAGAAAGGTTTGTTCCAAGTTTTCCTTCTCTTTGTAATGATGTTGTCTTGTATACTTTGTTCCCTTAGTCGCCTTTTACGACACCCAAGGGATGAATAGGGGCGGTAAGACTATGTATTTTTAATCCGTCATCGAACGGACGACTAATTATTATTCTACTAAAATTCAAGCAAACCCACTATAATTTTCTAAGAAAACTGTCATTTGTCGGTGTCATATGTTGCCATATGTCCACACTTAACTGAATGATCGACAACAAATTTTTAATTGTGTTTCATTGTAATCTGATAGAAGGCGGGGTGACTGTAACAGTTGTAAACTATCCTAATGTAAATCTAAACAGAGTAGCTGAAGGTAAAAATTTTCATATTTCTAGATTCACTTCTTCGTTATACTAAAGAGTTATGGTTAATGAGCCGGCTGAAATCAAGATTTTTTCCTATAACCTAAGAACAAAGTGGTCTTGTATCATCGTTAAATTTGCGTGAACATTTCATGTTGAAAATTTTACGAGAGCTTTAGCGTAGACAGCATATGACTCAAAATCTCCATTACTTACTATGAAACAGCTCCTCAAACTTCCAACGAACCTATGTAACGACGTGGTGAAATAATTAAAACTGTTTATAATTGTTCAATAGACCCAAATATTCGACGACAACAATAATATCGTGAAGGCGCCGCTGTGTCGAGTATGCTGGCAAGAAGATGGACTAATGGAGGCCATTGTGGACAGAAATCATCAATTTTTATACAATTGTTTAAGTTCAGAGCCGGTAAATAACTTTTATTCAAATACGTGTCATCTTTTTACCCTTATAGTAAACGTATTTAGTGTTGGTACAAAATGCTGACTTCCATGCAGCTCTATCATTTTTACCTTACTACTTACTCTCTTTGTACCTTTTTCAGACACACCATACCTCTCTTCTCCGTAACCATCATCTCTCCTCATCCCATGTCCATACCACAGTAAGCTGTTGACATTGACCCTTCCTTGAATATTTTCCTTTAAGATGTCTTGTTTGTTCTCACCCTTCCTTGCTCTTGGTGTTTTTAATACAATCGATTCAATATTTTGCCGTGTATTTGTAAGAAATCTGATATTAAGACGATTAATACTTTAAAAAGTATTATTTCTACTAATTTTATTTACTTTTATCCTTCATTAAAAATCTCTTGTATAGTTCCACATCGATCGCAATATTGTGTGTCACTAGACAGTCAACAGTATCACAGTTACAAAGCTCATTTTTAATTAACAGTTCAAGACCTTTGACATCAGACCTAACAGAGTTTGCGGCCGCTGTAGTAAAAAACTCCGGATCTGCTACAAAATCTGGATTCGCTTCGTCCAGCGTGAAATACTTAACAGTAGTGTGGTGAGTGCAAGATTAACAAACCCTAATGAATACACATTTGTGTGACGTGATACATTGTGTTACTATTGAGTAACACAATGTCACGTCTGTCACAACAGTAACACTATAACAGCTTTAAATGAAGTCCGGATATTTTAAATACATCTTTCTAAAAACAGATATTTATTAAATCTGTTCACAAAAACGAAAACTGGAGAAAGTTACACTAAATGTGCAACCACTTTATCGTCCCTTGTTTTTCTTGCAGTTAATTAATAAATTAAATATAAAATAGTAACATACTGACACTCGGTACAGTCAACCACATAATTTACACCAGTTTGAAACGTATTTTATTTATTTCCAGCCAGCCCAAGTAGAAGGAGTCTGAGGTTAGCAGGGTTTTGGTGACGTACACAAGACGTTCTCTTCGTGAATGAAGGACTCAGAAGGCATAGCAATATCTTCGAACGTATCGCCACCGAAGCGTCACGTTCCGCCAATAACAACAAGAGGTCTGCGATCACATCTATGGAGGTGCAAACCTCCGCAAGGCCTCTGCTGCTAAGCGAGCTAACCCAGCACGATGTCATTACATACTGTTAAATAGGACCGTAAATTACATTGAAAAGGGAATATTCGTTATAACAATTAACTAAATTTTATTGAGGACGCCATCCGACGCCATTAATCAGAAGTGTTGTGTGTCCACAGACAATAAAAATATATGGACCGGATGCATGGGGAGCGCATGCATGCACCTTAATTCTAATTTCTTTTTCATAGATTTTGTCTTAAGTAAGCTTTTTGTTAATAATGTCTGCCAAATTAAAATCTGTGTCAATTTTTACGATATCAATTATTCCCCATGTTCATGTTCATTATATATATAGTCAGAATCTACCATACAATCTAATACTTCTGTGTCTACGTTATCATAGTATGTTACTGTATTTATTATTATCCTTCAGTCATTGTATTATTATCATTACTGTAATCAATATCTATACCAATATAGCTTTTAACTTTTCTCAAATGTTTCATTGCAAACCTTGTCATTTAACTAGTTTTTAATTCGATTTCATGTTTATCTTTACAACAAACTTGAAGGTCATCAACAAATACTAATATATATATATTGGATCTTTGTTTGTTCTGTTGACATATAAACAGTAATCATAGTTACTTCTGAAAACATTCAACTTTTTAATAAATTTATCGAAAAAGTGAAACCGTACTTTAGGACTTTCTTTGAGACTATAGAGTACCTTTTGCAATTTGTAAACCTTTCGGTTGACTTGTATAAACTTCAGACTTTACATACCATTAACAACTTAAAAAGGCTGTCTCGACATCCATTTGTTCGATGAATAAATTATTTTTACAAATGTACGACAATTAAATTTTCAGTGTTTACATTTTCCCTACAGGTCAATAAACATTTTCTTTGAATTCCTTTTGCTAAAAGCCTCTTACAACTAATCTTGTTTTAAAAATAAAATTGAATTTTTTTCTTAAAAATCCGCTTAACATCTAGAATCTTTTTATCGTGTGGCCTTCCAACAATTTGTCAAGTATTATTGTTATGTAGGTTATTTATTAGAGTTCATTATGAGAGTTCATCGCTTCCTCACAAGTGTTTGGCTCATTTGCATCAGTGTAGTTTACATATGCAAAAGATGTAAAACTGATGATGTAAAATTAGTCTCACCTGAATCTTCATCAATAACTTTTATCACTTTAGTAAATAGTTTTTAATATGTTATCAGACAGGTTTGAACTAGGCCAATTTCTATATCATTATCATTTTCTTTTTGATCATTTTTGAGGAGAGTTGTGTGGTCGCCTAACGGAGACAGGAATTTTTGTTTCATTGTCAAAGCTTCTTGTCTCTTGTGCACCGGTGTGTGGAATAAATCTTCACTTGACAAAACTGCTACCAAACTTACCAAACCTAAACATATAATGGTATCTACACACGAGTGTTTCTAGTTCTACGATCTCAAGAATATACTTTTATCAGTGTTATGTTTATTATACTATTTACCTCGTCTAAGCAGCTATATTCCGTCGCGCTTAATTGAATTTTGGAATATTGTAAGTCGATCGGGAAAATTTACATTTTTTTTGCAAGCACCGTCAGTTTGGAATTGGTGACGTTGTCGATTGCACCTAAAATAGAAATAACGTACAATATAACGTTTTCAAGATAGTCGTGTCTCTTACCTAATTTCTTGAGCAGTGCTAATGAAGCTTTCACAGCATCTGGTGGCGGTGGATCTGTCCACGAGATGTTACTAGGCTCTGCCCCCACCGCTATCGCTATCATTAGTAAAAGCGTAGATGCTAGCGGACATCTGTAATAAAATATATTATGTAGAATAAACAAGTTGTGATATAAAAATTATAAAATTGTAAAAATTGTTACTTTAAATAATTTAAAGAGCTTTGTCAATCGTTTTTAATAGGGTCAAATTTTTTTGATATGACAAAAAACTCTGAACTGAACGTAAACAATGCTAATAGCTAAAGGCAAAGTGTATAATATTATTCTACCTGACAATTTCAGGCGTATGATGTTGTTGTCGGGTCTTGAAATCGATTTCAGTACAGAGGCGGTAAACCCGGAACGGGAGCCGGGAAATAGCAAAAAATTGCTATTTGAAAATTGGAAATGTCAGTCTGAATCAAGTCTGAAAGAAGAGCACTGTTAAAATCAACAAAAATTGTACCCTTTTTTCACTACGCCTGCATCGATGACTTATCTAATCCCAGGTATAGTAACAGATGCCTCAGCAATATTTGTGGCCAATATTATTTTTCTAGTTCCGGGAGGCACACTCCGCCAACCTTGCAATTGTTTTGCTGTAGGCATATCTGCATACAGTGGGTATACCTTCATAGGGGGACCTGTGGCTTTCTGGGCTATCTCTTTAATTTCATACATGATTGTCTCAATTTCTTCTTGTCCTGTCAGAAATACTAAGAAGTCATGGCTGAAAATAATAAAAACTATTAACAATTTATTAAGGGAATGAAAAACATCACAAGATTTTCTTTAATTATAGGTGGATATTTACTATGCGGGTATTGTAGCGTGTCGTTGAAATGTTGTGCAAACAGCGGCATATTGATAGTCTTCATTTTTCATCTTGGAGTGATGTATAGTGACTGGAAAAGTTTGATCCTCTAAGTAAATTACAATTATCTTCTGTTCATTCCTTTCTTTCTGTGCTAGTTTTGCAATACCAAAGAGCGCATCGGTTATAACTGTTCTCTCGTGTGCGTCATCCAGTATTATCATTAGAATAATTTTTAAGCAAAGGGTCCACGATAGCTTCTCTGAGTAACATTTCGTCAGTCAAATACTTTGCTTTAGGTTTTGGACTTGTAGCATCTTCAAACCTCACAGAGTACCTGTTACAAAAAGATAAAATAAAATTCTAACTGTACCTAAGCTGAAATCTAGTTTGCTCTGAAACTGGTAACAGTTGTTCATCACTTACATTGGTAGTAATGAGTAGCATCTTTAGAGAGTAATCCCTCCCACACCCAACCCACCGATTTATTGTACAGGTAACTCTTACAGGTAACCATTTTATATCTATACAACTTAGTAAACTCGAGCAGAATATGCGACTTCACAATAATTCTATTGTCTTTCAAGGTTTAGTACCTACTGCTATTGTTATCGTAATATTAAGTCCCTTCTTTATAATAGTGTTGTATTTAAACAAAAGGGGGCAGGTAAAAATTACAACAAAGAACGGTGCTTGTAGTCTAGGCCTATGTTAAAGCCAGGCGTCTATTTCGAAGTTGCTAAAACTATTGGGGTAAGGGCAGTTTTTAATTAAATCCACTCCGAGTAATCCACCCTTGGGCTAAACGTGATACATACTCAAGTGCTGACATGAGCTCTCAGCCACATATTGGACCGCCTCTGGGAGGTTCTGCACTGCAGCTTAACGAAGGGGGGTATAAGCGGGTAAAGAAGCTGAGACGGTCATCAGTGACGACTGAGGTTTCGTGTGCCTTGGCTGAAACTGCGACGTGTGGTTTAGGGGTAGGCGCAAGTGCTCACCGAAGTTTATCGGCGGACCTCTGACTTACATGCGGGTAACAGCATATGGTTCCCGCACGAAGAGATTTACAAGTGACGTGAGACTGCTAATCAAACCACGATAGCTTATTGCTTAGGGAAGTATCTGTGTTCGGTCGCTAAGAGGGAATGTAGTTCCACCTGTCGCTACTGTAACTAAAGTGGGGCCCTCACTACAGTTATTGAAAAAAGTCTCTTGCTAACGGCCGTCATATGCTTCATGACTGCTAGCGGTAGCTGTTTTAGCGCGGTCGCAACCTCCTGTGAAGACATTACAGTGTTTGTAGTTCGAAGATCTCAAGAATATACTTTTATCGGTGTTATGTCGACTAACTATTTACCTCGTCTAAACAGCTATGTTCCGTCGCACTTAACAGAATATCGGAGTATTTTACAAAAGAAAATAGTCTAAAAATACAACCCGCTACAAATAGAACTCGACCCTCACTAAGAAATTGTTATTACCTTATTATTTGTAAAGATTTTTGTTTAAGCTTTCATAGTTAGTAGTAAAGCTAGGGCGTGGTGTTATTTAAATACACCCCGTGTAGGCGATATGAAAGGGATTGTGTGTAGAAAACCAACACAGGCTATCAACAGGTATTGATCAGAAGCTTTGACTTGTTTTACATCTTTTATGTATTAACATTAAAATCTAATTTTACTTGGAAAGGTGTCCAAAGGATTACCTTTACCAGCAACTTCATAACTTAAAGTGTTTTCTGACAAACTTCAGTATAATTTTGACTTTTAAATAAATTAAATAACATTCGAGCCTTTTACCGAATGTATTTCTAGAGATTTTTCTTGTGGTACTACATTAGAAGTACCGAAACACTGGCGTGAGCTAAATAAGCGTCAATGTAAGTCTGGCTAACTACTAAAAGCTACTGTAACTAAATGAGTAGTTGTAAATTGTATCCAGTTCCAACACACTCTGGTTTAACTCCCACTTCTTTGAAAGTTGGTCACAATATTGTTATATGCGAGTTCACTTTAACATATTTGAACTAGTAGTAACTACTTGTAAATCTAAATAATAATTGTAATGAATAAAATTATTAAATCACTAAATACTTAAAATTAAGTAAGTAAAATAAAATAAAGAAAATAAAATAATAACTATCATGCGTTTGCATGTGTGTATTTTAATATATACGTGCATGCATGCGCACGTGTGTGTATGTGCGTACGTGTACATATATGAATGTGTGTGAGTGTATGCGAGCACGTGTTTGTGTTTGTGTATGCGTTTGCGAGTGCTTATTGCGGATGGTTTTATACCCTAATCTCACTAAGTTTTCAATTGATGGGTACGATTGATCCCGAAGCCCCTGTTTTAATTTATTTTTAGTTTATTCACCGTTTAAATTAAAAATGTTTAAACTCATCCACTGTCAAGTTTCTTGCTCAAGCTCCAGCTTGCTTTCGCATGAAGGTCTTGCCATTCGTAACCCAACAGAAATTACACTCGTGAAGTTTTGCATGTTCTAAAATATATTCTCCTTGTCCGTGCTGTTAAGTTTGCCGCAATATATATCGGTCTCGATGAGCCTGGGAGCCTTATAAGTTATTTTCTTTGTTAAATTTTTTGTAAAGTGATAATGATGATTCTTTAGTGATAGCAGACGTGAGGTCCACTATAATAGGTATATTTTAGTCCTTCTTTGTATATACTCTATATACATATATCCTTAACATTTATGTCGTGTATTTTCATATCAAGTGTTTGTTCTGAAAAACCCGTCCCGAACAGAACTCAACCCTCGTTAGACAATTCCTGTCGACTCTTTTTTTTATTTCATTGTAATGTAATAGGACACATTTAGATAATAGGAGAAGGAATATGCATAAAAAACGACCACTGGTAATTTTGTTACCTGTTAAATTCAAATCGGGGGGAGAGTCAGTCTTCAGTAGACGCTCGAAGAGTGCAGACGTGCCGTGTACAATCGTATAAGTGTTGTGTTGTTAAAAAAATTGCAAAAATGGTAAATCTATTCGCGTGTGGGATTTGTCTGACGGAGAACGTTAGTCGTGAACTGCACCCGATCGGTGATACTGTTCTGCGGGTGGTTTACGAACATTTAACTGCAACGCCGGTAAGCGATCTTATATTTGAACAAACACCATCATGTCTTACTCTTTTTCACAATTTATGTGTAAATCTTTTAGATTTTTCTTTGAAGGACCCCAGCTCTAGTGGTAAGTGACCCTGTCTGCTAAGTCGGAAGTCGTGGGTTGAATTCACAATCGTGTGTGTGATGAGTATTATTTCTTTTTTGGTGAAAATTGCTTTAATGAATTTTTTGAATTTTTGTTTAATTTTTCTATAATATGTAGTAAACTAATAATTATCATTATTATTGTCTTTATTACTGTTGGTTTAAATATAATAGGAAGAACAAATACATTTTTCAAAATTTCAAGTCAGTGAACAAGACATCTGTAATTAGGGCTCAAAAGACAAGAACCACCTCACTTTACATTATTATTAGGATCAGACAGCCGTGTTTCAGAACTGTGAAGATGTTACGTCTCTTCATATCCTCTGTTCTACGCATACCTACTACACTCTTCAACCTATGTCTATGCCACGTTAACTTGTTACTCGTGCCCGTTCCTTAAATCATTCACTTTGAGATGTCTTGTCTACCCTCATTCCCGTTCTTGTTCTCTGACATTTTCGTACATCTCTCCTATAACTTAGCATGCACTTCAATATTTATTTGAACAATAAGTCTTAAGGTTTCTTGGTCCGATCGTAGTATATTATGTTTCGTAGATAATCGCCTTAACTTTACAATCGTTTCTTAGAGTCATTGTAACATATTTAAGGCAACTTCTCGAAAGTTTGGGAGGTTACAGCTATATATACGTACCTATAAGTATTGAAAAAATATTAATAAGCTTTATGGTGCGTAACACAGGGACACACTGAAGCAAATGTGAATGTCAACAAAATTGCGGGTTATAAAACTATTTTTGTTTAACAGCTCGGGACTAGAGCAGACAGAGTCTGTGACATCTGCCGTCAAGAACTTCGCCACTGCTTGGAACTTTGGCAACAATGCAAACGAAGTGAAAATATCTACACTGTAGTATCAAACTGCCCTGCGGTGAATGTAAGATTGTAAAACTACTAATTATTTATCAGCATCATCATAATCAACAGCCCTTACAGTCCACTGCTGGACATAGGCCTCTCCTTAGGAAGGAGGTTTTGGCCTAATATACCGCTCTGGCCAGACGGCTTGGAGAAAGGTTTGTTCCAAGTTTTCCTTCTCTTTGTAATGATGTTGTCTTGTATACTTTGTTCCCTTAGTCGCCTTTTACGACACCCAAGGGATGAATAGGGGCGGTAAGACTATGTATTTTTAATCCGTCATCGAACGGACGACTAATTATTATTCTACTAAAATTCAAGCAAACCCACTATAATTTTCTAAGAAAACTGTCATTTGTCGGTGTCATATGTTGCCATATGTCCACACTTAACTGAATGATCGACAACAAATTTTTAATTGTGTTTCATTGTAATCTGATAGAAGGCGGGGTGACTGTAACAGTTGTAAACTATCCTAATGTAAATCTAAACAGAGTAGCTGAAGGTAAAAATTTTCATATTTCTAGATTCACTTCTTCGTTATACTAAAGAGTTATGGTTAATGAGCCGGCTGAAATCAAGATTTTTTCCTATAACCTAAGAATAAAGTGGTCTTGTATCATCGTTAAATTTGCGTGAACATTTCATGTTGAAAATTTTACGAGAGCTTTAGCGTAGACAGCATATGACTCAAAATCTCCATTACTTACTATGAAACAGCTCCTCAAACTTCCAACGAACCTATGTAACGACGTGGTGAAATAATTAAAACTGTTTATAATTGTTCAATAGACCCAAATATTCGACGACAACAATAATATCGTGAAGGCGCCGCTGTGTCGAGTATGCTGGCAAGAAGATGGACTAATGGAGGCCATTGTGGACAGAAATCATCAATTTTTATACAATTGTTTAAGTTCAGAGCCGGTAAATAACTTTTATTCAAATACGTGTCATCTTTTTACCCTTATAGTAAACGTATTTAGTGTTGGTACAAAATGCTGACTTCCATGCAGCTCTATCATTTTTACCTTACTACTTACTCTCTTTGTACCTTTTTCAGACACACCATACCTCTCTTCTCCGTAACCATCATCTCTCCTCATCCCATGTCCATACCACAGTAAGCTGTTGACATTGACCCTTCCTTGAATATTTTCCTTTAAGATGTCTTGTTTGTTCTCACCCTTCCTTGCTCTTGGTGTTTTTAATACAATCGATTCAATATTTTGCCGTGTATTTGTAAGAAATCTGATATTAAGACGATTAATACTTTAAAAAGTATTATTTCTACTAATTTTATTTACTTTTATCCTTCATTAAAAATCTCTTGTATAGTTCCACATCGATCGCAATATTGTGTGTCACTAGACAGTCAACAGTATCACAGTTACAAAGCTCATTTTTAATTAACAGTTCAAGACCTTTGACATCAGACCTAACAGAGTTTGCGGCCGCTGTAGTAAAAAACTCCGGATCTGCTACAAAATCTGGATTCGCTTCGTCCAGCGTGAAATACTTAACAGTAGTGTGGTGAGTGCAAGATTAACAAACCCTAATGAATACACATTTGTGTGACGTGATACATTGTGTTACTATTGAGTAACACAATGTCACGTCTGTCACAACAGTAACACTATAACAGCTTTAAATGAAGTCCGGATATTTTAAATACATCTTTCTAAAAACAGATATTTATTAAATCTGTTCACAAAAACGAAAACTGGAGAAAGTTACACTAAATGTGCAACCACTTTATCGTCCCTTGTTTTTCTTGCAGTTAATTAATAAATTAAATATAAAATAGTAACATACTGACACTCGGTACAGTCAACCACATAATTTACACCAGTTTGAAACGTATTTTATTTATTTCCAGCCAGCCCAAGTAGAAGGAGTCTGAGGTTAGCAGGGTTTTGGTGACGTACACAAGACGTTCTCTTCGTGAATGAAGGACTCAGAAGGCATAGCAATATCTTCGAACGTATCGCCACCGAAGCGTCACGTTCCGCCAATAACAACAAGAGGTCTGCGATCACATCTATGGAGGTGCAAACCTCCGCAAGGCCTCTGCTGCTAAGCGAGCTAACCCAGCACGATGTCATTACATACTGTTAAATAGGACCGTAAATTACATTGAAAAGGGAATATTCGTTATAACAATTAACTAAATTTTATTGAGGACGCCATCCGACGCCATTAATCAGAAGTGTTGTGTGTCCACAGACAATAAAAATATATGGACCGGATGCATGGGGAGCGCATGCATGCACCTTAATTCTAATTTCTTTTTCATAGATTTTGTCTTAAGTAAGCTTTTTGTTAATAATGTCTGCCAAATTAAAATCTGTGTCAATTTTTACGATATCAATTATTCCCCATGTTCATGTTCATTATATATATAGTCAGAATCTACCATACAATCTAATACTTCTGTGTCTACGTTATCATAGTATGTTACTGTATTTATTATTATCCTTCAGTCATTGTATTATTATCATTACTGTAATCAATATCTATACCAATATAGCTTTTAACTTTTCTCAAATGTTTCATTGCAAACCTTGTCATTTAACTAGTTTTTAATTCGATTTCATGTTTATCTTTACAACAAACTTGAAGGTCATCAACAAATACTAATATATATATATTGGATCTTTGTTTGTTCTGTTGACATATAAACAGTAATCATAGTTACTTCTGAAAACATTCAACTTTTTAATAAATTTATCGAAAAAGTGAAACCGTACTTTAGGACTTTCTTTGAGACTATAGAGTACCTTTTGCAATTTGTAAACCTTTCGGTTGACTTGTATAAACTTCAGACTTTACATACCATTAACAACTTAAAAAGGCTGTCTCGACATCCATTTGTTCGATGAATAAATTATTTTTACAAATGTACGACAATTAAATTTTCAGTGTTTACATTTTCCCTACAGGTCAATAAACATTTTCTTTGAATTCCTTTTGCTAAAAGCCTCTTACAACTAATCTTGTTTTAAAAATAAAATTGAATTTTTTTCTTAAAAATCCGCTTAACATCTAGAATCTTTTTATCGTGTGGCCTTCCAACAATTTGTCAAGTATTATTGTTATGTAGGTTATTTATTAGAGTTCATTATGAGAGTTCATCGCTTCCTCACAAGTGTTTGGCTCATTTGCATCAGTGTAGTTTACATATGCAAAAGATGTAAAACTGATGATGTAAAATTAGTCTCACCTGAATCTTCATCAATAACTTTTATCACTTTAGTAAATAGTTTTTAATATGTTATCAGACAGGTTTGAACTAGGCCAATTTCTATATCATTATCATTTTCTTTTTGATCATTTTTGAGGAGAGTTGTGTGGTCGCCTAACGGAGACAGGAATTTTTGTTTCATTGTCAAAGCTTCTTGTCTCTTGTGCACCGGTGTGTGGAATAAATCTTCACTTGACAAAACTGCTACCAAACTTACCAAACCTAAACATATAATGGTATCTACACACGAGTGTTTCTAGTTCTACGATCTCAAGAATATACTTTTATCAGTGTTATGTTTATTATACTATTTACCTCGTCTAAGCAGCTATATTCCGTCGCGCTTAATTGAATTTTGGAATATTGTAAGTCGATCGGGAAAATTTACATTTTTTTTGCAAGCACCGTCAGTTTGGAATTGGTGACGTTGTCGATTGCACCTAAAATAGAAATAACGTACAATATAACGTTTTCAAGATAGTCGTGTCTCTTACCTAATTTCTTGAGCAGTGCTAATGAAGCTTTCACAGCATCTGGTGGCGGTGGATCTGTCCACGAGATGTTACTAGGCTCTGCCCCCACCGCTATCGCTATCATTAGTAAAAGCGTAGATGCTAGCGGACATCTGTAATAAAATATATTATGTAGAATAAACAAGTTGTGATATAAAAATTATAAAATTGTAAAAATTGTTACTTTAAATAATTTAAAGAGCTTTGTCAATCGTTTTTAATAGGGTCAAATTTTTTTGATATGACAAAAAACTCTGAACTGAACGTAAACAATGCTAATAGCTAAAGGCAAAGTGTATAATATTATTCTACCTGACAATTTCAGGCGTATGATGTTGTTGTCGGGTCTTGAAATCGATTTCAGTACAGAGGCGGTAAACCCGGAACGGGAGCCGGGAAATGGCAAAAAATTGCTATTTGAAAATTGGAAATGTCAGTCTGAATCAAGTCTGAAAGAAGAGCACTGTTAAAATCAACAAAAATTGTACCCTTTTTTCACTACGCCTGCATCGATGACTTATCTAATCCCAGGTATAGTAACAGATGCCTCAGCAATATTTGTGGCCAATATTATTTTTCTAGTTCCGGGAGGCACACTCCGCCAACCTTGCAATTGTTTTGCTGTAGGCATATCTGCATACAGTGGGTATACCTTTATAGGGGGACCTGTGGCTTTCTGGGCTATCTCTTTAATTTCATACATGATTGTCTCAATTTCTTCTTGTCCTGTCAGAAATACTAAGAAGTCATGGCTGAAAATAATAAAAACTATTAACAATTTATTAAGGGAATGAAAAACATCACAAGATTTTCTTTAATTATAGGTGGATATTTACTATGCGGGTATTGTAGCGTGTCGTTGAAATGTTGTGCAAACAGCGGCATATTGATAGTCTTCATTTTTCATCTTGGAGTGATGTATAGTGACTGGAAAAGTTTGATCCTCTAAGTAAATTACAATTATCTTCTGTTCATTCCTTTCTTTCTGTGCTAGTTTTGCAATACCAAAGAGCGCATCGGTTATAACTGTTCTCTCGTGTGCGTCATCCAGTATTATCATTAGAATAATTTTTAAGCAAAGGGTCCACGATAGCTTCTCTGAGTAACATTTCGTCAGTCAAATACTTTGCTTTAGGTTTTGGACTTGTAGCATCTTCAAACCTCACAGAGTACCTGTTACAAAAAGATAAAATAAAATTCTAACTGTACCTAAGCTGAAATCTAGTTTGCTCTGAAACTGGTAACAGTTGTTCATCACTTACATTGGTAGTAATGAGTAGCATCTTTAGAGAGTAATCCCTCCCACACCCAACCCACCGATTTATTGTACAGGTAACTCTTACAGGTAACCATTTTATATCTATACAACTTAGTAAACTCGAGCAGAATATGCGACTTCACAATAATTCTATTGTCTTTCAAGGTTTAGTACCTACTGCTATTGTTATCGTAATATTAAGTCCCTTCTTTATAATAGTGTTGTATTTAAACAAAAGGGGGCAGGTAAAAATTACAACAAAGAACGGTGCTTGTAGTCTAGGCCTATGTTAAAGCCAGGCGTCTATTTCGAAGTTGCTAAAACTATTGGGGTAAGGGCAGTTTTTAATTAAATCCACTCCGAGTAATCCACCCTTGGGCTAAACGTGATACATACTCAAGTGCTGACATGAGCTCTCAGCCACATATTGGACCGCCTCTGGGAGGTTCTGCACTGCAGCTTAACGAAGGGGGGTATAAGCGGGTAAAGAAGCTGAGACGGTCATCAGTGACGACTGAGGTTTCGTGTGCCTTGGCTGAAACTGCGACGTGTGGTTTAGGGGTAGGCGCAAGTGCTCACCGAAGTTTATCGGCGGACCTCTGACTTACATGCGGGTAACAGCATATGGTTCCCGCACGAAGAGATTTACAAGTGACGTGAGACTGCTAATCAAACCACGATAGCTTATTGCTTAGGGAAGTATCTGTGTTCGGTCGCTAAGAGGGAATGTAGTTCCACCTGTCGCTACTGTAACTAAAGTGGGGCCCTCACTACAGTTATTGAAAAAAGTCTCTTGCTAACGGCCGTCATATGCTTCATGACTGCTAGCGGTAGCTGTTTTAGCGCGGTCGCAACCTCCTGTGAAGACATTACAGTGTTTGTAGTTCGAAGATCTCAAGAATATACTTTTATCGGTGTTATGTCGACTAACTATTTACCTCGTCTAAACAGCTATGTTCCGTCGCACTTAACAGAATATCGGAGTATTTTACAAAAGAAAATAGTCTAAAAATACAACCCGCTACAAATAGAACTCGACCCTCACTAAGAAATTGTTATTACCTTATTATTTGTAAAGATTTTTGTTTAAGCTTTCATAGTTAGTAGTAAAGCTAGGGCGTGGTGTTATTTAAATACACCACGTGTAGGCGATATGAAAGGGATTGTGTGTAGAAAACCAACACAGGCTATCAACAGGTATTGATCAGAAGCTTTGACTTGTTTTACATCTTTTATGTATTAACATTAAAATCTAATTTTACTTGGAAAGGTGTCCAAAGGATTACCTTTACCAGCAACTTCATAACTTAAAGTGTTTTCTGACAAACTTCAGTATAATTTTGACTTTTAAATAAATTAAATAACATTCGAGCCTTTTACCGAATGTATTTCTAGAGATTTTTCTTGTGGTACTACATTAGAAGTACCGAAACACTGGCGTGAGCTAAATAAGCGTCAATGTAAGTCTGGCTAACTACTAAAAGCTACTGTAACTAAATGAGTAGTTGTAAATTGTATCCAGTTCCAACACACTCTGGTTTAACTCCCACTTCTTTGAAAGTTGGTCACAATATTGTTATATGCGAGTTCACTTTAACATATTTGAACTAGTAGTAACTACTTGTAAATCTAAATAATAATTGTAATGAATAAAATTATTAAATCACTAAATACTTAAAATTAAGTAAGTAAAATAAAATAAAGAAAATAAAATAATAACTATCATGCGTTTGCATGTGTGTATTTTAATATATACGTGCATGCATGCGCACGTGTGTGTATGTGCGTACGTGTACATATATGAATGTGTGTGAGTGTATGCGAGCACGTGTTTGTGTTTGTGTATGCGTTTGCGAGTGCTTATTGCGGATGGTTTTATACCCTAATCTCACTAAGTTTTCAATTGATGGGTACGATTGATCCCGAAGCCCCTGTTTTAATTTATTTTTAGTTTATTCACCGTTTAAATTAAAAATGTTTAAACTCATCCACTGTCAAGTTTCTTGCTCAAGCTCCAGCTTGCTTTCGCATGAAGGTCTTGCCATTCGTAACCCAACAGAAATTACACTCGTGAAGTTTTGCATGTTCTAAAATATATTCTCCTTGTCCGTGCTGTTAAGTTTGCCGCAATATATATCGGTCTCGATGAGCCTGGGAGCCTTATAAGTTATTTTCTTTGTTAAATTTTTTGTAAAGTGATAATGATGATTCTTTAGTGATAGCAGACGTGAGGTCCACTATAATAGGTATATTTTAGTCCTTCTTTGTATATACTCTATATACATATATCCTTAACATTTATGTCGTGTATTTTCATATCAAGTGTTTGTTCTGAAAAACCCGTCCCGAACAGAACTCAACCCTCGTTAGACAATTCCTGTCGACTCTTTTTTTTATTTCATTGTAATGTAATAGGACACATTTAGATAATAGGAGAAGGAATATGCATAAAAAACGACCACTGGTAATTTTGTTACCTGTTAAATTCAAATCGGGGGGAGAGTCAGTCTTCAGTAGACGCTCGAAGAGTGCAGACGTGCCGTGTACAATCGTATAAGTGTTGTGTTGTTAAAAAAATTGCAAAAATGGTAAATCTATTCGCGTGTGGGATTTGTCTGACGGAGAACGTTAGTCGTGAACTGCACCCGATCGGTGATACTGTTCTGCGGGTGGTTTACGAACATTTAACTGCAACGCCGGTAAGCGATCTTATATTTGAACAAACACCATCATGTCTTACTCTTTTTCACAATTTATGTGTAAATCTTTTAGATTTTTCTTTGAAGGACCCCAGCTCTAGTGGTAAGTGACCCTGTCTGCTAAGTCGGAAGTCGTGGGTTGAATTCACAATCGTGTGTGTGATGAGTATTATTTCTTTTTTGGTGAAAATTGCTTTAATGAATTTTTTGAATTTTTGTTTAATTTTTCTATAATATGTAGTAAACTAATAATTATCATTATTATTGTCTTTATTACTGTTGGTTTAAATATAATAGGAAGAACAAATACATTTTTCAAAATTTCAAGTCAGTGAACAAGACATCTGTAATTAGGGCTCAAAAGACAAGAACCACCTCACTTTACATTATTATTAGGATCAGACAGCCGTGTTTCAGAACTGTGAAGATGTTACGTCTCTTCATATCCTCTGTTCTACGCATACCTACTACACTCTTCAACCTATGTCTATGCCACGTTAACTTGTTACTCGTGCCCGTTCCTTAAATCATTCACTTTGAGATGTCTTGTCTACCCTCATTCCCGTTCTTGTTCTCTGACATTTTCGTACATCTCTCCTATAACTTAGCATGCACTTCAATATTTATTTGAACAATAAGTCTTAAGGTTTCTTGGTCCGATCGTAGTATATTATGTTTCGTAGATAATCGCCTTAACTTTACAATCGTTTCTTAGAGTCATTGTAACATATTTAAGGCAACTTCTCGAAAGTTTGGGAGGTTACAGCTATATATACGTACCTATAAGTATTGAAAAAATATTAATAAGCTTTATGGTGCGTAACACAGGGACACACTGAAGCAAATGTGAATGTCAACAAAATTGCGGGTTATAAAACTATTTTTGTTTAACAGCTCGGGACTAGAGCAGACAGAGTCTGTGACATCTGCCGTCAAGAACTTCGCCACTGCTTGGAACTTTGGCAACAATGCAAACGAAGTGAAAATATCTACACTGTAGTATCAAACTGCCCTGCGGTGAATGTAAGATTGTAAAACTACTAATTATTTATCAGCATCATCATAATCAACAGCCCTTACAGTCCACTGCTGGACATAGGCCTCTCCTTAGGAAGGAGGTTTTGGCCTAATATACCGCTCTGGCCAGACGGCTTGGAGAAAGGTTTGTTCCAAGTTTTCCTTCTCTTTGTAATGATGTTGTCTTGTATACTTTGTTCCCTTAGTCGCCTTTTACGACACCCAAGGGATGAATAGGGGCGGTAAGACTATGTATTTTTAATCCGTCATCGAACGGACGACTAATTATTATTCTACTAAAATTCAAGCAAACCCACTATAATTTTCTAAGAAAACTGTCATTTGTCGGTGTCATATGTTGCCATATGTCCACACTTAACTGAATGATCGACAACAAATTTTTAATTGTGTTTCATTGTAATCTGATAGAAGGCGGGGTGACTGTAACAGTTGTAAACTATCCTAATGTAAATCTAAACAGAGTAGCTGAAGGTAAAAATTTTCATATTTCTAGATTCACTTCTTCGTTATACTAAAGAGTTATGGTTAATGAGCCGGCTGAAATCAAGATTTTTTCCTATAACCTAAGAACAAAGTGGTCTTGTATCATCGTTAAATTTGCGTGAACATTTCATGTTGAAAATTTTACGAGAGCTTTAGCGTAGACAGCATATGACTCAAAATCTCCATTACTTACTATGAAACAGCTCCTCAAACTTCCAACGAACCTATGTAACGACGTGGTGAAATAATTAAAACTGTTTATAATTGTTCAATAGACCCAAATATTCGACGACAACAATAATATCGTGAAGGCGCCGCTGTGTCGAGTATGCTGGCAAGAAGATGGACTAATGGAGGCCATTGTGGACAGAAATCATCAATTTTTATACAATTGTTTAAGTTCAGAGCCGGTAAATAACTTTTATTCAAATACGTGTCATCTTTTTACCCTTATAGTAAACGTATTTAGTGTTGGTACAAAATGCTGACTTCCATGCAGCTCTATCATTTTTACCTTACTACTTACTCTCTTTGTACCTTTTTCAGACACACCATACCTCTCTTCTCCGTAACCATCATCTCTCCTCATCCCATGTCCATACCACAGTAAGCTGTTGACATTGACCCTTCCTTGAATATTTTCCTTTAAGATGTCTTGTTTGTTCTCACCCTTCCTTGCTCTTGGTGTTTTTAATACAATCGATTCAATATTTTGCCGTGTATTTGTAAGAAATCTGATATTAAGACGATTAATACTTTAAAAAGTATTATTTCTACTAATTTTATTTACTTTTATCCTTCATTAAAAATCTCTTGTATAGTTCCACATCGATCGCAATATTGTGTGTCACTAGACAGTCAACAGTATCACAGTTACAAAGCTCATTTTTAATTAACAGTTCAAGACCTTTGACATCAGACCTAACAGAGTTTGCGGCCGCTGTAGTAAAAAACTCCGGATCTGCTACAAAATCTGGATTCGCTTCGTCCAGCGTGAAATACTTAACAGTAGTGTGGTGAGTGCAAGATTAACAAACCCTAATGAATACACATTTGTGTGACGTGATACATTGTGTTACTATTGAGTAACACAATGTCACGTCTGTCACAACAGTAACACTATAACAGCTTTAAATGAAGTCCGGATATTTTAAATACATCTTTCTAAAAACAGATATTTATTAAATCTGTTCACAAAAACGAAAACTGGAGAAAGTTACACTAAATGTGCAACCACTTTATCGTCCCTTGTTTTTCTTGCAGTTAATTAATAAATTAAATATAAAATAGTAACATACTGACACTCGGTACAGTCAACCACATAATTTACACCAGTTTGAAACGTATTTTATTTATTTCCAGCCAGCCCAAGTAGAAGGAGTCTGAGGTTAGCAGGGTTTTGGTGACGTACACAAGACGTTCTCTTCGTGAATGAAGGACTCAGAAGGCATAGCAATATCTTCGAACGTATCGCCACCGAAGCGTCACGTTCCGCCAATAACAACAAGAGGTCTGCGATCACATCTATGGAGGTGCAAACCTCCGCAAGGCCTCTGCTGCTAAGCGAGCTAACCCAGCACGATGTCATTACATACTGTTAAATAGGACCGTAAATTACATTGAAAAGGGAATATTCGTTATAACAATTAACTAAATTTTATTGAGGACGCCATCCGACGCCATTAATCAGAAGTGTTGTGTGTCCACAGACAATAAAAATATATGGACCGGATGCATGGGGAGCGCATGCATGCACCTTAATTCTAATTTCTTTTTCATAGATTTTGTCTTAAGTAAGCTTTTTGTTAATAATGTCTGCCAAATTAAAATCTGTGTCAATTTTTACGATATCAATTATTCCCCATGTTCATGTTCATTATATATATAGTCAGAATCTACCATACAATCTAATACTTCTGTGTCTACGTTATCATAGTATGTTACTGTATTTATTATTATCCTTCAGTCATTGTATTATTATCATTACTGTAATCAATATCTATACCAATATAGCTTTTAACTTTTCTCAAATGTTTCATTGCAAACCTTGTCATTTAACTAGTTTTTAATTCGATTTCATGTTTATCTTTACAACAAACTTGAAGGTCATCAACAAATACTAATATATATATATTGGATCTTTGTTTGTTCTGTTGACATATAAACAGTAATCATAGTTACTTCTGAAAACATTCAACTTTTTAATAAATTTATCGAAAAAGTGAAACCGTACTTTAGGACTTTCTTTGAGACTATAGAGTACCTTTTGCAATTTGTAAACCTTTCGGTTGACTTGTATAAACTTCAGACTTTACATACCATTAACAACTTAAAAAGGCTGTCTCGACATCCATTTGTTCGATGAATAAATTATTTTTACAAATGTACGACAATTAAATTTTCAGTGTTTACATTTTCCCTACAGGTCAATAAACATTTTCTTTGAATTCCTTTTGCTAAAAGCCTCTTACAACTAATCTTGTTTTAAAAATAAAATTGAATTTTTTTCTTAAAAATCCGCTTAACATCTAGAATCTTTTTATCGTGTGGCCTTCCAACAATTTGTCAAGTATTATTGTTATGTAGGTTATTTATTAGAGTTCATTATGAGAGTTCATCGCTTCCTCACAAGTGTTTGGCTCATTTGCATCAGTGTAGTTTACATATGCAAAAGATGTAAAACTGATGATGTAAAATTAGTCTCACCTGAATCTTCATCAATAACTTTTATCACTTTAGTAAATAGTTTTTAATATGTTATCAGACAGGTTTGAACTAGGCCAATTTCTATATCATTATCATTTTCTTTTTGATCATTTTTGAGGAGAGTTGTGTGGTCGCCTAACGGAGACAGGAATTTTTGTTTCATTGTCAAAGCTTCTTGTCTCTTGTGCACCGGTGTGTGGAATAAATCTTCACTTGACAAAACTGCTACCAAACTTACCAAACCTAAACATATAATGGTATCTACACACGAGTGTTTCTAGTTCTACGATCTCAAGAATATACTTTTATCAGTGTTATGTTTATTATACTATTTACCTCGTCTAAGCAGCTATATTCCGTCGCGCTTAATTGAATTTTGGAATATTGTAAGTCGATCGGGAAAATTTACATTTTTTTTGCAAGCACCGTCAGTTTGGAATTGGTGACGTTGTCGATTGCACCTAAAATAGAAATAACGTACAATATAACGTTTTCAAGATAGTCGTGTCTCTTACCTAATTTCTTGAGCAGTGCTAATGAAGCTTTCACAGCATCTGGTGGCGGTGGATCTGTCCACGAGATGTTACTAGGCTCTGCCCCCACCGCTATCGCTATCATTAGTAAAAGCGTAGATGCTAGCTGACATCTGTAATAAAATATATTATGTAGAATAAACAAGTTGTGATATAAAAATTATAAAATTGTAAAAATTGTTACTTTAAATAATTTATAGAGCTTTGTCAATCGTTTTTAATAGGGTCAAATTTTTTTGATATGACAAAAAACTCTGAACTGAACGTAAACAATGCTAATAGCTAAAGGCAAAGTGTATAATATTATTCTACCTGACAATTTCAGGCGTATGATGTTGTTGTCGGGTCTTGAAATCGATTTCAGTACAGAGGCGGTAAACCCGGAACGGGAGCCGGGAAATAGCAAAAAATTGCTATTTGAAAATTGGAAATGTCAGTCTGAATCAAGTCTGAAAGAAGAGCACTGTTAAAATCAACAAAAATTGTACCCTTTTTTCACTACGCCTGCATCGATGACTTATCTAATCCCAGGTATAGTAACAGATGCCTCAGCAATATTTGTGGCCAATATTATTTTTCTAGTTCCGGGAGGCACACTCCGCCAACCTTGCAATTGTTTTGCTGTAGGCATATCTGCATACAGTGGGTATACCTTCATAGGGGGACCTGTGGCTTTCTGGGCTATCTCTTTAATTTCATACATGATTGTCTCAATTTCTTCTTGTCCTGTCAGAAATACTAAGAAGTCATGGCTGAAAATAATAAAAACTATTAACAATTTATTAAGGGAATGAAAAACATCACAAGATTTTCATTAATTATAGGTGGATATTTACTATGCGGGTATTGTAGCGTGTCGTTGAAATGTTGTGCAAACAGCGGCATATTGATAGTCTTCATTTTTCATCTTGGAGTGATGTATAGTGACTGGAAAAGTTTGATCCTCTAAGTAAATTACAATTATCTTCTGTTCATTCCTTTCTTTCTGTGCTAGTTTTGCAATACCAAAGAGCGCATCGGTTATAACTGTTCTCTCGTGTGCGTCATCCAGTATTATCATTAGAATAATTTTTAAGCAAAGGGTCCACGATAGCTTCTCTGAGTAACATTTCGTCAGTCAAATACTTTGCTTTAGGTTTTGGACTTGTAGCATCTTCAAACCTCACAGAGTACCTGTTACAAAAAGATAAAATAAAATTCTAACTGTACCTAAGCTGAAATCTAGTTTGCTCTGAAACTGGTAACAGTTGTTCATCACTTACATTGGTAGTAATGAGTAGCATCTTTAGAGAGTAATCCCTCCCACACCCAACCCACCGATTTATTGTACAGGTAACTCTTACAGGTAACCATTTTATATCTATACAACTTAGTAAACTCGAGCAGAATATGCGACTTCACAATAATTCTATTGTCTTTCAAGGTTTAGTACCTACTGCTATTGTTATCGTAATATTAAGTCCCTTCTTTATAATAGTGTTGTATTTAAACAAAAGGGGGCAGGTAAAAATTACAACAAAGAACGGTGCTTGTAGTCTAGGCCTATGTTAAAGCCAGGCGTCTATTTCGAAGTTGCTAAAACTATTGGGGTAAGGGCAGTTTTTAATTGAATCCACTCCGAGTAATCCACCCTTGGGCTAAACGTGATACATACTCGAGTGCTGACATGAGCTCTCAGCCACATATTGGACCGCCTCTGGGAGGTTCTGCACTGCAGCTTAACGAAGGGGGGTATAAGCGGGTAAAGAAGCTGAGACGGTCATCAGTGACGACTGAGGTTTCGTGTGCCTTGGCTGAAACTGCGACGTGTGGTTTAGGGGTAGGCGCAAGTGCTCACCGAAGTTTATCGGCGGACCTCTGACTTACATGCGGGTAACAGCATATGGTTCCCGCACGAAGAGATTTACAAGTGACGTGAGACTGCTAATCAAACCACGATAGCTTATTGCTTAGGGAAGTATCTGTGTTCGGTCGCTAAGAGGGAATGTAGTTCCACCTGTCGCTACTGTAACTAAAGTGGGGCCCTCACTACAGTTATTGAAAAAAGTCTCTTGCTAACGGCCGTCATATGCTTCATGACTGCTAGCGGTAGCTGTTTTAGCGCGGTCGCAACCTCCTGTGAAGACATTACAGTGTTTTTAGTTCGAAGATCTCAAGAATATACTTTTATCGGTGTTATGTCGACTAACTATTTACCTCGTCTAAACAGCTATGTTCCGTCGCACTTAACAGAATATCGGAGTATTTTACAAAAGAAAATAGTCTAAAAATACAACCCGCTACAAATAGAACTCGACCCTCACTAAGAAATTGTTATTACCTTATTATTTGTAAAGATTTTTGTTTAAGCTTTCATAGTTAGTAGTAAAGCTAGGGCGTGGTGTTATTTAAATACACCACGTGTAGGCGATATGAAAGGGATTGTGTGTAGAAAACCAACACAGGCTATCAACAGGTATTGATCAGAAGCTTTGACTTGTTTTACATCTTTTATGTATTAACATTAAAATCTAATTTTACTTGGAAAGGTGTCCAAAGGATTACCTTTACCAGCAACTTCATAACTTAAAGTGTTTTCTGACAAACTTCAGTATAATTTTGACTTTTAAATAAATTAAATAACATTCGAGCCTTTTACCGAATGTATTTCTAGAGATTTTTCTTGTGGTACTACATTAGAAGTACCGAAACACTGGCGTGAGCTAAATAAGCGTCAATGTAAGTCTGGCTAACTACTAAAAGCTACTGTAACTAAATGAGTAGTTGTAAATTGTATCCAGTTCCAACACACTCTGGTTTAACTCCCACTTCTTTGAAAGTTGGTCACAATATTGTTATATGCGAGTTCACTTTAACATATTTGAACTAGTAGTAACTACTTGTAAATCTAAATAATAATTGTAATGAATAAAATTATTAAATCACTAAATACTTAAAATTAAGTAAGTAAAATAAAATAAAGAAAATAAAATAATAACTATCATGCGTTTGCATGTGTGTATTTTAATATATACGTGCATGCATGCGCACGTGTGTGTATGTGCGTACGTGTACATATATGAATGTGTGTGAGTGTATGCGAGCACGTGTTTGTGTTTGTGTATGCGTTTGCGAGTGCTTATTGCGGATGGTTTTATACCCTAATCTCACTAAGTTTTCAATTGATGGGTACGATTGATCCCGAAGCCCTTGTTTTAATTTATTTTTAGTTTATTCACCGTTTAAATTAAAAATGTTTAAACTCATCCACTGTCAAGTTTCTTGCTCAAGCTCCAGCTTGCTTTCGCATGAAGGTCTTGCCATTCGTAACCCAACAGAAATTACACTCGTGAAGTTTTGCATGTTCTAAAATATATTCTCCTTGTCCGTGCTGTTAAGTTTGCCGCAATATATATCGGTCTCGATGAGCCTGGGAGCCTTATAAGTTATTTTCTTTGTTAAATTTTTTGTAAAGTGATAATGATGATTCTTTAGTGATAGCAGACGTGAGGTCCACTATAATAGGTATATTTTAGTCCTTCTTTGTATATACTCTATATACATATATCCTTAACATTTATGTCGTGTATTTTCATATCAAGTGTTTGTTCTGAAAAACCCGTCCCGAACAGAACTCAACCCTCGTTAGACAATTCCTGTCGACTCTTTTTTTTATTTCATTGTAATGTAATAGGACACATTTAGATAATAGGAGAAGGAATATGCATAAAAAACGACCACTGGTAATTTTGTTACCTGTTAAATTCAAATCGGGGGGAGAGTCAGTCTTCAGTAGACGCTCGAAGAGTGCAGACGTGCCGTGTACAATCGTATAAGTGTTGTGTTGTTAAAAAAATTGCAAAAATGGTAAATCTATTCGCGTGTGGGATTTGTCTGACGGAGAACGTTAGTCGTGAACTGCACCCGATCGGTGATACTGTTCTGCGGGTGGTTTACGAACATTTAACTGCAACGCCGGTAAGCGATCTTATATTTGAACAAACACCATCATGTCTTACTCTTTTTCACAATTTATGTGTAAATCTTTTAGATTTTTCTTTGAAGGACCCCAGCTCTAGTGGTAAGTGACCCTGTCTGCTAAGTCGGAAGTCGTGGGTTGAATTCACAATCGTGTGTGTGATGAGTATTATTTCTTTTTTGGTGAAAATTGCTTTAATGAATTTTTTGAATTTTTGTTTAATTTTTCTATAATATGTAGGAAACTAATAATTATCATTATTATTGTCTTTATTACTGTTGGTTTAAATATAATAGGAAGAACAAATACATTTTTCAAAATTTCAAGTCAGTGAACAAGACATCTGTAATTAGGGCTCAAAAGACAAGAACCACCTCACTTTACATTATTATTAGGATCAGACAGCCGTGTTTCAGAACTGTGAAGATGTTACGTCTCTTCATATCCTCTGTTCTACGCATACCTACTACACTCTTCAACCTATGTCTATGCCACGTTAACTTGTTACTCGTGCCCGTTCCTTAAATCATTCACTTTGAGATGTCTTGTCTACCCTCATTCCCGTTCTTGTTCTCTGACATTTTCGTACATCTCTCCTATAACTTAGCATGCACTTCAATATTTATTTGAACAATAAGTCTTAAGGTTTCTTGGTCCGATCGTAGTATATTATGTTTCGTAGATAATCGCCTTAACTTTACAATCGTTTCTTAGATTCATTGTAACATATTTAAGGCAACTTCTCGAAAGTTTGGGAGGTTACAGCTATATATACGTACCTATAAGTATTGAAAAAATATTAATAAGCTTTATGGTGCGTAACACAGGGACACACTGAAGCAAATGTGAATGTCAACAAAATTGCGGGTTATAAAACTATTTTTGTTTAACAGCTCGGGACTAGAGCAGACAGAGTCTGTGACATCTGCCGTCAAGAACTTCGCCACTGCTTGGAACTTTGGCAACAATGCAAACGAAGTGAAAATATCTACACTGTAGTATCAAACTGCCCTGCGGTGAATGTAAGATTGTAAAACTACTAATTATTTATCAGCATCATCATAATCAACAGCCCTTACAGTCCACTGCTGGACATAGGCCTCTCCTTAGGAAGGAGGTTTTGGCCTAATATACCGCTCTGGCCAGACGGCTTGGAGAAAGGTTTGTTCCAAGTTTTCCTTCTCTTTGTAATGATGTTGTCTTGTATACTTTGTTCCCTTAGTCGCCTTTTACGACACCCAAGGGATGAATAGGGGCGGTAAGACTATGTATTTTTAATCCGTCATCGAACGGACGACTAATTATTATTCTACTAAAATTCAAGCAAACCCACTATAATTTTCTAAGAAAACTGTCATTTGTCGGTGTCATATGTTGCCATATGTCCACACTTAACTGAATGATCGACAACAAGTTTTTAATTGTGTTTCATTGTAATCTGATAGAAGGCGGGGTGACTGTAACAGTTGTAAACTATCCTAATGTAAATCTAAACAGAGTAGCTGAAGGTAAAAATTTTCATATTTCTAGATTCACTTCTTCGTCATACTAAAGAGTTATGGTTAATGAGCCGGCTGAAATCAAGATTTTTTCCTATAACCTAAGAACAAAGTGGTCTTGTATCATCGTTAAATTTGCGTGAACATTTCATGTTGAAAATTTTACGAGAGCTTTAGCGTAGACAGCATATGACTCAAAATCTCCATTACTTACTATGAAACAGCTCCTCAAACTTCCAACGAACCTATGTAACGACGTGGTGAAATAATTAAAACTGTTTATAATTGTTCAATAGACCCAAATATTCGACGACAACAATAATATCGTGAAGGCGCCGCTGTGTCGAGTATGCTGGCAAGAAGATGGACTAATGGAGGCCATTGTGGACAGAAATCATCAATTTTTATACAATTGTTTAAGTTCAGAGCCGGTAAATAACTTTTATTCAAATACGTGTCATCTTTTTACCCTTATAGTAAACGTATTTAGTGTTGGTACAAAATGCTGACTTCCATGCAGCTCTATCATTTTTACCTTACTACTTACTCTCTTTGTACCTTTTTCAGACACACCATACCTCTCTTCTCCGTAACCATCATCTCTCCTCATCCCATGTCCATACCACAGTAAGCTGTTGACATTGACCCTTCCTTGAATATTTTCCTTTAAGATGTCTTGTTTGTTCTCACCCTTCCTTGCTCTTGGTGTTTTTAATACAATCGATTCAATATTTTGCCGTGTATTTGTAAGAAATCTGATATTAAGACGATTAATACTTTAAAAAGTATTATTTCTACTAATTTTATTTACTTTTATCCTTCATTAAAAATCTCTTGTATAGTTCCACATCGATCGCAATATTGTGTGTCACTAGACAGTCAACAGTATCACAGTTACAAAGCTCATTTTTAATTAACAGTTCAAGACCTTTGACATCAGACCTAACAGAGTTTGCGGCCGCTGTAGTAAAAAACTCCGGATCTGCTACAAAATCTGGATTCGCTTCGTCCAGCGTGAAATACTTAACAGTAGTGTGGTGAGTGCAAGATTAACAAACCCTAATGAATACACATTTGTGTGACGTGATACATTGTGTTACTATTGAGTAACACAATGTCACGTCTGTCACAACAGTAACACTATAACAGCTTTAAATGAAGTCCGGATATTTTAAATACATCTTTCTAAAAACAGATATTTATTAAATCTGTTCACAAAAACGAAAACTGGAGAAAGTTACACTAAATGTGCAACCACTTTATCGTCCCTTGTTTTTCTTGCAGTTAATTAATAAATTAAATATAAAATAGTAACATACTGACACTCGGTACAGTCAACCACATAATTTACACCAGTTTGAAACGTATTTTATTTATTTCCAGCCAGCCCAAGTAGAAGGAGTCTGAGGTTAGCAGGGTTTTGGTGACGTACACAAGACGTTCTCTTCGTGAATGAAGGACTCAGAAGGCATAGCAATATCTTCGAACGTATCGCCACCGAAGCGTCACGTTCCGCCAATAACAACAAGAGGTCTGCGATCACATCTATGGAGGTGCAAACCTCCGCAAGGCCTCTGCTGCTAAGCGAGCTAACCCAGCACGATGTCATTACATACTGTTAAATAGGACCGTAAATTACATTGAAAAGGGAATATTCGTTATAACAATTAACTAAATTTTATTGAGGACGCCATACGACGCCATTAATCAGAAGTGTTGTGTGTCCACAGACAATAAAAATATATGGACCGGATGCATGGGGAGCGCATGCATGCACCTTAATTCTAATTTCTTTTTCATAGATTTTGTCTTAAGTAAGCTTTTTGTTAATAATGTCTGCCAAATTAAAATCTGTGTCAATTTTTACGATATCAATTATTCCCCATGTTCATGTTCATTATATATATAGTCAGAATCTACCATACAATCTAATACTTCTGTGTCTACGTTATCATAGTATGTTACTGTATTTATTATTATCCTTCAGTCATTGTATTATTATCATTACTGTAATCAATATCTATACCAATATAGCTTTTAACTTTTCTCAAATGTTTCATTGCAAACCTTGTCATTTAACTAGTTTTTAATTCGATTTCATGTTTATCTTTACAACAAACTTGAAGGTCATCAACAAATACTAATATATATATATTGGATCTTTGTTTGTTCTGTTGACATATAAACAGTAATCATAGTTACTTCTGAAAACATTCAACTTTTTAATAAATTTATCGAAAAAGTGAAACCGTACTTTAGGACTTTCTTTGAGACTATAGAGTACCTTTTGCAATTTGTAAACCTTTCGGTTGACTTGTATAAACTTCAGACTTTACATACCATTAACAACTTAAAAAGGCTGTCTCGACATCCATTTGTTCGATGAATAAATTATTTTTACAAATGTACGACAATTAAATTTTCAGTGTTTACATTTTCCCTACAGGTCAATAAACATTTTCTTTGAATTCCTTTTGCTAAAAGCCTCTTACAACTAATCTTGTTTTAAAAATAAAATTGAATTTTTTTCTTAAAAATCCGCTTAACATCTAGAATCTTTTTATCGTGTGGCCTTCCAACAATTTGTCAAGTATTATTGTTATGTAGGTTATTTATTAGAGTTCATTATGAGAGTTCATCGCTTCCTCACAAGTGTTTGGCTCATTTGCATCAGTGTAGTTTACATATGCAAAAGATGTAAAACTGATGATGTAAAATTAGTCTCACCTGAATCTTCATCAATAACTTTTATCACTTTAGTAAATAGTTTTTAATATGTTATCAGACAGGTTTGAACTAGGCCAATTTCTATATCATTATCATTTTCTTTTTGATCATTTTTGAGGAGAGTTGTGTGGTCGCCTAACGGAGACAGGAATTTTTGTTTCATTGTCAAAGCTTCTTGTCTCTTGTGCACCGGTGTGTGGAATAAATCTTCACTTGACAAAACTGCTACCAAACTTACCAAACCTAAACATATAATGGTATCTACACACGAGTGTTTCTAGTTCTACGATCTCAAGAATATACTTTTATCAGTGTTATGTTTATTATACTATTTACCTCGTCTAAGCAGCTATATTCCGTCGCGCTTAATTGAATTTTGGAATATTGTAAGTCGATCGGGAAAATTTACATTTTTTTTGCAAGCACCGTCAGTTTGGAATTGGTGACGTTGTCGATTGCACCTAAAATAGAAATAACGTACAATATAACGTTTTCAAGATAGTCGTGTCTCTTACCTAATTTCTTGAGCAGTGCTAATGAAGCTTTCACAGCATCTGGTGGCGGTGGATCTGTCCACGAGATGTTACTAGGCTCTGCCCCCACCGCTATCGCTATCATTAGTAAAAGCGTAGATGCTAGCGGACATCTGTAATAAAATATATTATGTAGAATAAACAAGTTGTGATATAAAAATTATAAAATTGTAAAAATTGTTACTTTAAATAATTTATAGAGCTTTGTCAATCGTTTTTAATAGGGTCAAATTTTTTTGATATGACAAAAAACTCTGAACTGAACGTAAACAATGCTAATAGCTAAAGGCAAAGTGTATAATATTATTCTACCTGACAATTTCAGGCGTATGATGTTGTTGTCGGGTCTTGAAATCGATTTCAGTACAGAGGCGGTAAACCCGGAACGGGAGCCGGGAAATAGCAAAAAATTGCTATTTGAAAATTGGAAATGTCAGTCTGAATCAAGTCTGAAAGAAGAGCACTGTTAAAATCAACAAAAATTGTACCCTTTTTTCACTACGCCTGCATCGATGACTTATCTAATCCCAGGTATAGTAACAGATGCCTCAGCAATATTTGTGGCCAATATTATTTTTCTAGTTCCGGGAGGCACACTCCGCCAACCTTGCAATTGTTTTGCTGTAGGCATATCTGCATACAGTGGGTATACCTTTATAGGGGGACCTGTGGCTTTCTGGGCTATCTCTTTAATTTCATACATGATTGTCTCAATTTCTTCTTGTCCTGTCAGAAATACTAAGAAGTCATGGCTGAAAATAATAAAAACTATTAACAATTTATTAAGGGAATGAAAAACATCACAAGATTTTCTTTAATTATAGGTGGATATTTACTATGCGGGTATTGTAGCGTGTCGTTGAAATGTTGTGCAAACAGCGGCATATTGATAGTCTTCATTTTTCATCTTGGAGTGATGTATAGTGACTGGAAAAGTTTGATCCTCTAAGTAAATTACAATTATCTTCTGTTCATTCCTTTCTTTCTGTGCTAGTTTTGCAATACCAAAGAGCGCATCGGTTATAACTGTTCTCTCGTGTGCGTCATCCAGTATTATCATTAGAATAATTTTTAAGCAAAGGGTCCACGATAGCTTCTCTGAGTAACATTTCGTCAGTCAAATACTTTGCTTTAGGTTTTGGACTTGTAGCATCTTCAAACCTCACAGAGTACCTGTTACAAAAAGATAAAATAAAATTCTAACTGTACCTAAGCTGAAATCTAGTTTGCTCTGAAACTGGTAACAGTTGTTCATCACTTACATTGGTAGTAATGAGTAGCATCTTTAGAGAGTAATCCCTCCCACACCCAACCCACCGATTTATTGTACAGGTAACTCTTACAGGTAACCATTTTATATCTATACAACTTAGTAAACTCGAGCAGAATATGCGACTTCACAATAATTCTATTGTCTTTCAAGGTTTAGTACCTACTGCTATTGTTATCGTAATATTAAGTCCCTTCTTTATAATAGTGTTGTATTTAAACAAAAGGGGGCAGGTAAAAATTACAACAAAGAACGGTGCTTGTAGTCTAGGCCTATGTTAAAGCCAGGCGTCTATTTCGAAGTTGCTAAAACTATTGGGGTAAGGGCAGTTTTTAATTAAATCCACTCCGAGTAATCCACCCTTGGGCTAAACGTGATACATACTCGAGTGCTGACATGAGCTCTCAGCCACATATTGGACCGCCTCTGGGAGGTTCTGCACTGCAGCTTAACGAAGGGGGGTATAAGCGGGTAAAGAAGCTGAGACGGTCATCAGTGACGACTGAGGTTTCGTGTGCCTTGGCTGAAACTGCGACGTGTGGTTTAGGGGTAGGCGCAAGTGCTCACCGAAGTTTATCGGCGGACCTCTGACTTACATGCGGGTAACAGCATATGGTTCCCGCACGAAGAGATTTACAAGTGACGTGAGACTGCTAATCAAACCACGATAGCTTATTGCTTAGGGAAGTATCTGTGTTCGGTCGCTAAGAGGGAATGTAGTTCCACCTGTCGCTACTGTAACTAAAGTGGGGCCCTCACCACAGTTATTGAAATAAGTCTCTTGCTAACGGCCGTCATATGCTTCATGACTGCTAGCGGTAGCTGTTTTAGCGCGGTCGCAACCTCCTGTGAAGACATTACAGTGTTTTTAGTTCGAAGATCTCAAGAATATACTTTTATCGGTGTTATGTCGACTAACTATTTACCTCGTCTAAACAGCTATGTTCCGTCGCACTTAACAGAATATCGGAGTATTTTACAAAAGAAAATAGTCTAAAAATACAACCCGCTACAAATAGAACTCGACCCTCACTAAGAAATTGTTATTACCTTATTATTTGTAAAGATTTTTGTTTAAGCTTTCATAGTTAGTAGTAAAGCTAGGGCGTGGTGTTATTTAAATACACCACGTGTAGGCGATATGAAAGGGATTGTGTGTAGAAAACCAACACAGGCTATCAACAGGTATTGATCAGAAGCTTTGACTTGTTTTACATCTTTTATGTATTAACATTAAAATCTAATTTTACTTGGAAAGGTGTCCAAAGGATTACCTTTACCAGCAACTTCATAACTTAAAGTGTTTTCTGACAAACTTCAGTATAATTTTGACTTTTAAATAAATTAAATAACATTCGAGCCTTTTACCGAATGTATTTCTAGAGATTTTTCTTGTGGTACTACATTAGAAGTACCGAAACACTGGCGTGAGCTAAATAAGCGTCAATGTAAGTCTGGCTAACTACTAAAAGCTACTGTAACTAAATGAGTAGTTGTAAATTGTATCCAGTTCCAACACACTCTGGTTTAACTCCCACTTCTTTGAAAGTTGGTCACAATATTGTTATATGCGAGTTCACTTTAACATATTTGAACTAGTAGTAACTACTTGTAAATCTAAATAATAATTGTAATGAATAAAATTATTAAATCACTAAATACTTAAAATTAAGTAAGTAAAATAAAATAAAGAAAATAAAATAATAACTATCATGCGTTTGCATGTGTGTATTTTAATATATACGTGCATGCATGCGCACGTGTGTGTATGTGCGTACGTGTACATATATGAATGTGTGTGAGTGTATGCGAGCACGTGTTTGTGTTTGTGTATGCGTTTGCGAGTGCTTATTGCGGATGGTTTTATACCCTAATCTCACTAAGTTTTCAATTGATGGGTACGATTGATCCCGAAGCCCTTGTTTTAATTTATTTTTAGTTTATTCACCGTTTAAATTAAAAATGTTTAAACTCATCCACTGTCAAGTTTCTTGCTCAAGCTCCAGCTTGCTTTCGCATGAAGGTCTTGCCATTCGTAACCCAACAGAAATTACACTCGTGAAGTTTTGCATGTTCTAAAATATATTCTCCTTGTCCGTGCTGTTAAGTTTGCCGCAATATATATCGGTCTCGATGAGCCTGGGAGCCTTATAAGTTATTTTCTTTGTTAAATTTTTTGTAAAGTGATAATGATGATTCTTTAGTGATAGCAGACGTGAGGTCCACTATAATAGGTATATTTTAGTCCTTCTTTGTATATACTCTATATACATATATCCTTAACATTTATGTCGTGTATTTTCATATCAAGTGTTTGTTCTGAAAAACCCGTCCCGAACAGAACTCAACCCTCGTTAGACAATTCCTGTCGACTCTTTTTTTTATTTCATTGTAATGTAATAGGACACATTTAGATAATAGGAGAAGGAATATGCATAAAAAACGACCACTGGTAATTTTGTTACCTGTTAAATTCAAATCGGGGGGAGAGTCAGTCTTCAGTAGACGCTCGAAGAGTGCAGACGTGCCGTGTACAATCGTATAAGTGTTGTGTTGTTAAAAAAATTGCAAAAATGGTAAATCTATTCGCGTGTGGGATTTGTCTGACGGAGAACGTTAGTCGTGAACTGCACCCGATCGGTGATACTGTTCTGCGGGTGGTTTACGAACATTTAACTGCAACGCCGGTAAGCGATCTTATATTTGAACAAACACCATCATGTCTTACTCTTTTTCACAATTTATGTGTAAATCTTTTAGATTTTTCTTTGAAGGACCCCAGCTCTAGTGGTAAGTGACCCTGTCTGCTAAGTCGGAAGTCGTGGGTTGAATTCACAATCGTGTGTGTGATGAGTATTATTTCTTTTTTGGTGAAAATTGCTTTAATGAATTTTTTGAATTTTTGTTTAATTTTTCTATAATATGTAGTAAACTAATAATTATCATTATTATTGTCTTTATTACTGTTGGTTTAAATATAATAGGAAGAACAAATACATTTTTCAAAATTTCAAGTCAGTGAACAAGACATCTGTAATTAGGGCTCAAAAGACAAGAACCACCTCACTTTACATTATTATTAGGATCAGACAGCCGTGTTTCAGAACTGTGAAGATGTTACGTCTCTTCATATCCTCTGTTCTACGCATACCTACTACACTCTTCAACCTATGTCTATGCCACGTTAACTTGTTACTCGTGCCCGTTCCTTAAATCATTCACTTTGAGATGTCTTGTCTACCCTCATTCCCGTTCTTGTTCTCTGACATTTTCGTACATCTCTCCTATAACTTAGCATGCACTTCAATATTTATTTGAACAATAAGTCTTAAGGTTTCTTGGTCCGATCGTAGTATATTATGTTTCGTAGATAATCGCCTTAACTTTACAATCGTTTCTTAGAGTCATTGTAACATATTTAAGGCAACTTCTCGAAAGTTTGGGAGGTTACAGCTATATATACGTACCTATAAGTATTGAAAAAATATTAATAAGCTTTATGGTGCGTAACACAGGGACACACTGAAGCAAATGTGAATGTCAACAAAATTGCGGGTTATAAAACTATTTTTGTTTAACAGCTCGGGACTAGAGCAGACAGAGTCTGTGACATCTGCCGTCAAGAACTTCGCCACTGCTTGGAACTTTGGCAACAATGCAAACGAAGTGAAAATATCTACACTGTAGTATCAAACTGCCCTGCGGTGAATGTAAGATTGTAAAACTACTAATTATTTATCAGCATCATCATAATCAACAGCCCTTACAGTCCACTGCTGGACATAGGCCTCTCCTTAGGAAGGAGGTTTTGGCCTAATATACCGCTCTGGCCAGACGGCTTGGAGAAAGGTTTGTTCCAAGTTTTCCTTCTCTTTGTAATGATGTTGTCTTGTATACTTTGTTCCCTTAGTCGCCTTTTACGACACCCAAGGGATGAATAGGGGCGGTAAGACTATGTATTTTTAATCCGTCATCGAACGGACGACTAATTATTATTCTACTAAAATTCAAGCAAACCCACTATAATTTTCTAAGAAAACTGTCATTTGTCGGTGTCATATGTTGCCATATGTCCACACTTAACTGAATGATCGACAACAAGTTTTTAATTGTGTTTCATTGTAATCTGATAGAAGGCGGGGTGACTGTAACAGTTGTAAACTATCCTAATGTAAATCTAAACAGAGTAGCTGAAGGTAAAAATTTTCATATTTCTAGATTCACTTCTTCGTTATACTAAAGAGTTATGGTTAATGAGCCGGCTGAAATCAAGATTTTTTCCTATAACCTAAGAACAAAGTGGTCTTGTATCATCGTTAAATTTGCGTGAACATTTCATGTTGAAAATTTTACGAGAGCTTTAGCGTAGACAGCATATGACTCAAAATCTCCATTACTTACTATGAAACAGCTCCTCAAACTTCCAACGAACCTATGTAACGACGTGGTGAAATAATTAAAACTGTTTATAATTGTTCAATAGACCCAAATATTCGACGACAACAATAATATCGTGAAGGCGCCGCTGTGTCGAGTATGCTGGCAAGAAGATGGACTAATGGAGGCCATTGTGGACAGAAATCATCAATTTTTATACAATTGTTTAAGTTCAGAGCCGGTAAATAACTTTTATTCAAATACGTGTCATCTTTTTACCCTTATAGTAAACGTATTTAGTGTTGGTACAAAATGCTGACTTCCATGCAGCTCTATCATTTTTACCTTACTACTTACTCTCTTTGTACCTTTTTCAGACACACCATACCTCTCTTCTCCGTAACCATCATCTCTCCTCATCCCATGTCCATACCACAGTAAGCTGTTGACATTGACCCTTCCTTGAATATTTTCCTTTAAGATGTCTTGTTTGTTCTCACCCTTCCTTGCTCTTGGTGTTTTTAATACAATCGATTCAATATTTTGCCGTGTATTTGTAAGAAATCTGATATTAAGACGATTAATACTTTAAAAAGTATTATTTCTACTAATTTTATTTACTTTTATCCTTCATTAAAAATCTCTTGTATAGTTCCACATCGATCGCAATATTGTGTGTCACTAGACAGTCAACAGTATCACAGTTACAAAGCTCATTTTTAATTAACAGTTCAAGACCTTTGACATCAGACCTAACAGAGTTTGCGGCCGCTGTAGTAAAAAACTCCGGATCTGCTACAAAATCTGGATTCGCTTCGTCCAGCGTGAAATACTTAACAGTAGTGTGGTGAGTGCAAGATTAACAAACCCTAATGAATACACATTTGTGTGACGTGATACATTGTGTTACTATTGAGTAACACAATGTCACGTCTGTCACAACAGTAACACTATAACAGCTTTAAATGAAGTCCGGATATTTTAAATACATCTTTCTAAAAACAGATATTTATTAAATCTGTTCACAAAAACGAAAACTGGAGAAAGTTACACTAAATGTGCAACCACTTTATCGTCCCTTGTTTTTCTTGCAGTTAATTAATAAATTAAATATAAAATAGTAACATACTGACACTCGGTACAGTCAACCACATAATTTACACCAGTTTGAAACGTATTTTATTTATTTCCAGCCAGCCCAAGTAGAAGGAGTCTGAGGTTAGCAGGGTTTTGGTGACGTACACAAGACGTTCTCTTCGTGAATGAAGGACTCAGAAGGCATAGCAATATCTTCGAACGTATCGCCACCGAAGCGTCACGTTCCGCCAATAACAACAAGAGGTCTGCGATCACATCTATGGAGGTGCAAACCTCCGCAAGGCCTCTGCTGCTAAGCGAGCTAACCCAGCACGATGTCATTACATACTGTTAAATAGGACCGTAAATTACATTGAAAAGGGAATATTCGTTATAACAATTAACTAAATTTTATTGAGGACGCCATCCGACGCCATTAATCAGAAGTGTTGTGTGTCCACAGACAATAAAAATATATGGACCGGATGCATGGGGAGCGCATGCATGCACCTTAATTCTAATTTCTTTTTCATAGATTTTGTCTTAAGTAAGCTTTTTGTTAATAATGTCTGCCAAATTAAAATCTGTGTCAATTTTTACGATATCAATTATTCCCCATGTTCATGTTCATTATATATATAGTCAGAATCTACCATACAATCTAATACTTCTGTGTCTACGTTATCATAGTATGTTACTGTATTTATTATTATCCTTCAGTCATTGTATTATTATCATTACTGTAATCAATATCTATACCAATATAGCTTTTAACTTTTCTCAAATGTTTCATTGCAAACCTTGTCATTTAACTAGTTTTTAATTCGATTTCATGTTTATCTTTACAACAAACTTGAAGGTCATCAACAAATACTAATATATATATATTGGATCTTTGTTTGTTCTGTTGACATATAAACAGTAATCATAGTTACTTCTGAAAACATTCAACTTTTTAATAAATTTATCGAAAAAGTGAAACCGTACTTTAGGACTTTCTTTGAGACTATAGAGTACCTTTTGCAATTTGTAAACCTTTCGGTTGACTTGTATAAACTTCAGACTTTACATACCATTAACAACTTAAAAAGGCTGTCTCGACATCCATTTGTTCGATGAATAAATTATTTTTACAAATGTACGACAATTAAATTTTCAGTGTTTACATTTTCCCTACAGGTCAATAAACATTTTCTTTGAATTCCTTTTGCTAAAAGCCTCTTACAACTAATCTTGTTTTAAAAATAAAATTGAATTTTTTTCTTAAAAATCCGCTTAACATCTAGAATCTTTTTATCGTGTGGCCTTCCAACAATTTGTCAAGTATTATTGTTATGTAGGTTATTTATTAGAGTTCATTATGAGAGTTCATCGCTTCCTCACAAGTGTTTGGCTCATTTGCATCAGTGTAGTTTACATATGCAAAAGATGTAAAACTGATGATGTAAAATTAGTCTCACCTGAATCTTCATCAATAACTTTTATCACTTTAGTAAATAGTTTTTAATATGTTATCAGACAGGTTTGAACTAGGCCAATTTCTATATCATTATCATTTTCTTTTTGATCATTTTTGAGGAGAGTTGTGTGGTCGCCTAACGGAGACAGGAATTTTTGTTTCATTGTCAAAGCTTCTTGTCTCTTGTGCACCGGTGTGTGGAATAAATCTTCACTTGACAAAACTGCTACCAAACTTACCAAACCTAAACATATAATGGTATCTACACACGAGTGTTTCTAGTTCTACGATCTCAAGAATATACTTTTATCAGTGTTATGTTTATTATACTATTTACCTCGTCTAAGCAGCTATATTCCGTCGCGCTTAATTGAATTTTGGAATATTGTAAGTCGATCGGGAAAATTTACATTTTTTTTGCAAGCACCGTCAGTTTGGAATTGGTGACGTTGTCGATTGCACCTAAAATAGAAATAACGTACAATATAACGTTTTCAAGATAGTCGTGTCTCTTACCTAATTTCTTGAGCAGTGCTAATGAAGCTTTCACAGCATCTGGTGGCGGTGGATCTGTCCACGAGATGTTACTAGGCTCTGCCCCCACCGCTATCGCTATCATTAGTAAAAGCGTAGATGCTAGCGGACATCTGTAATAAAATATATTATGTAGAATAAACAAGTTGTGATATAAAAATTATAAAATTGTAAAAATTGTTACTTTAAATAATTTATAGAGCTTTGTCAATCGTTTTTAATAGGGTCAAATTTTTTTGATATGACAAAAAACTCTGAACTGAACGTAAACAATGCTAATAGCTAAAGGCAAAGTGTATAATATTATTCTACCTGACAATTTCAGGCGTATGATGTTGTTGTCGGGTCTTGAAATCGATTTCAGTACAGAGGCGGTAAACCCGGAACGGGAGCCGGGAAATAGCAAAAAATTGCTATTTGAAAATTGGAAATGTCAGTCTGAATCAAGTCTGAAAGAAGAGCACTGTTAAAATCAACAAAAATTGTACCCTTTTTTCACTACGCCTGCATCGATGACTTATCTAATCCCAGGTATAGTAACAGATGCCTCAGCAATATTTGTGGCCAATATTATTTTTCTAGTTCCGGGAGGCACACTCCGCCAACCTTGCAATTGTTTTGCTGTAGGCATATCTGCATACAGTGGGTATACCTTCATAGGGGGACCTGTGGCTTTCTGGGCTATCTCTTTAATTTCATACATGATTGTCTCAATTTCTTCTTGTCCTGTCAGAAATACTAAGAAGTCATGGCTGAAAATAATAAAAACTATTAACAATTTATTAAGGGAATGAAAAACATCACAAGATTTTCATTAATTATAGGTGGATATTTACTATGCGGGTATTGTAGCGTGTCGTTGAAATGTTGTGCAAACAGCGGCATATTGATAGTCTTCATTTTTCATCTTGGAGTGATGTATAGTGACTGGAAAAGTTTGATCCTCTAAGTAAATTACAATTATCTTCTGTTCATTCCTTTCTTTCTGTGCTAGTTTTGCAATACCAAAGAGCGCATCGGTTATAACTGTTCTCTCGTGTGCGTCATCCAGTATTATCATTAGAATAATTTTTAAGCAAAGGGTCCACGATAGCTTCTCTGAGTAACATTTCGTCAGTCAAATACTTTGCTTTAGGTTTTGGACTTGTAGCATCTTCAAACCTCACAGAGTACCTGTTACAAAAAGATAAAATAAAATTCTAACTGTACCTAAGCTGAAATCTAGTTTGCTCTGAAACTGGTAACAGTTATTCATCACTTACATTGGTAGTAATGAGTAGCATCTTTAGAGAGTAATCCCTCCCACACCCAACCCACCGATTTATTGTACAGGTAACTCTTACAGGTAACCATTTTATATCTATACAACTTAGTAAACTCGAGCAGAATATGCGACTTCACAATAATTCTATTGTCTTTCAAGGTTTAGTACCTACTGCTATTGTTATCGTAATATTAAGTCCCTTCTTTATAATAGTGTTGTATTTAAACAAAAGGGGGCAGGTAAAAATTACAACAAAGAACGGTGCTTGTAGTCTAGGCCTATGTTAAAGCCAGGCGTCTATTTCGAAGTTGCTAAAACTATTGGGGTAAGGGCAGTTTTTAATTGAATCCACTCCGAGTAATCCACCCTTGGGCTAAACGTGATACATACTCGAGTGCTGACATGAGCTCTCAGCCACATATTGGACCGCCTCTGGGAGGTTCTGCACTGCAGCTTAACGAAGGGGGGTATAAGCGGGTAAAGAAGCTGAGACGGTCATCAGTGACGACTGAGGTTTCGTGTGCCTTGGCTGAAACTGCGACGTGTGGTTTAGGGGTAGGCGCAAGTGCTCACCGAAGTTTATCGGCGGACCTCTGACTTACATGCGGGTAACAGCATATGGTTCCCGCACGAAGAGATTTACAAGTGACGTGAGACTGCTAATCAAACCACGATAGCTTATTGCTTAGGGAAGTATCTGTGTTCGGTCGCTAAGAGGGAATGTAGTTCCACCTGTCGCTACTGTAACTAAAGTGGGGCCCTCACTACAGTTATTGAAAAAAGTCTCTTGCTAACGGCCGTCATATGCTTCATGACTGCTAGCGGTAGCTGTTTTAGCGCGGTCGCAACCTCCTGTGAAGACATTACAGTGTTTTTAGTTCGAAGATCTCAAGAATATACTTTTATCGGTGTTATGTCGACTAACTATTTACCTCGTCTAAACAGCTATGTTCCGTCGCACTTAACAGAATATCGGAGTATTTTACAAAAGAAAATAGTCTAAAAATACAACCCGCTACAAATAGAACTCGACCCTCACTAAGAAATTGTTATTACCTTATTATTTGTAAAGATTTTTGTTTAAGCTTTCATAGTTAGTAGTAAAGCTAGGGCGTGGTGTTATTTAAATACACCACGTGTAGGCGATATGAAAGGGATTGTGTGTAGAAAACCAACACAGGCTATCAACAGGTATTGATCAGAAGCTTTGACTTGTTTTACATCTTTTATGTATTAACATTAAAATCTAATTTTACTTGGAAAGGTGTCCAAAGGATTACCTTTACCAGCAACTTCATAACTTAAAGTGTTTTCTGACAAACTTCAGTATAATTTTGACTTTTAAATAAATTAAATAACATTCGAGCCTTTTACCGAATGTATTTCTAGAGATTTTTCTTGTGGTACTACATTAGAAGTACCGAAACACTGGCGTGAGCTAAATAAGCGTCAATGTAAGTCTGGCTAACTACTAAAAGCTACTGTAACTAAATGAGTAGTTGTAAATTGTATCCAGTTCCAACACACTCTGGTTTAACTCCCACTTCTTTGAAAGTTGGTCACAATATTGTTATATGCGAGTTCACTTTAACATATTTGAACTAGTAGTAACTACTTGTAAATCTAAATAATAATTGTAATGAATAAAATTATTAAATCACTAAATACTTAAAATTAAGTAAGTAAAATAAAATAAAGAAAATAAAATAATAACTATCATGCGTTTGCATGTGTGTATTTTAATATATACGTGCATGCATGCGCACGTGTGTGTATGTGCGTACGTGTACATATATGAATGTGTGTGAGTGTATGCGAGCACGTGTTTGTGTTTGTGTATGCGTTTGCGAGTGCTTATTGCGGATGGTTTTATACCCTAATCTCACTAAGTTTTCAATTGATGGGTACGATTGATCCCGAAGCCCTTGTTTTAATTTATTTTTAGTTTATTCACCGTTTAAATTAAAAATGTTTAAACTCATCCACTGTCAAGTTTCTTGCTCAAGCTCCAGCTTGCTTTCGCATGAAGGTCTTGCCATTCGTAACCCAACAGAAATTACACTCGTGAAGTTTTGCATGTTCTAAAATATATTCTCCTTGTCCGTGCTGTTAAGTTTGCCGCAATATATATCGGTCTCGATGAGCCTGGGAGCCTTATAAGTTATTTTCTTTGTTAAATTTTTTGTAAAGTGATAATGATGATTCTTTAGTGATAGCAGACGTGAGGTCCACTATAATAGGTATATTTTAGTCCTTCTTTGTATATACTCTATATACATATATCCTTAACATTTATGTCGTGTATTTTCATATCAAGTGTTTGTTCTGAAAAACCCGTCCCGAACAGAACTCAACCCTCGTTAGACAATTCCTGTCTACTCTTTTTTTTATTTCATTGTAATGTAATAGGACACATTTAGATAATAGGAGAAGGAATATGCATAAAAAACGACCACTGGTAATTTTGTTACCTGTTAAATTCAAATCGGGGGGAGAGTCAGTCTTCAGTAGACGCTCGAAGAGTGCAGACGTGCCGTGTACAATCGTATAAGTGTTGTGTTGTTAAAAAAATTGCAAAAATGGTAAATCTATTCGCGTGTGGGATTTGTCTGACGGAGAACGTTAGTCGTGAACTGCACCCGATCGGTGATACTGTTCTGCGGGTGGTTTACGAACATTTAACTGCAACGCCGGTAAGCGATCTTATATTTGAACAAACACCATCATGTCTTACTCTTTTTCACAATTTATGTGTAAATCTTTTAGATTTTTCTTTGAAGGACCCCAGCTCTAGTGGTAAGTGACCCTGTCTGCTAAGTCGGAAGTCGTGGGTTGAATTCACAATCGTGTGTGTGATGAGTATTATTTCTTTTTTGGTGAAAATTGCTTTAATGAATTTTTTGAATTTTTGTTTAATTTTTCTATAATATGTAGTAAACTAATAATTATCATTATTATTGTCTTTATTACTGTTGGTTTAAATATAATAGGAAGAACAAATACATTTTTCAAAATTTCAAGTCAGTGAACAAGACATCTGTAATTAGGGCTCAAAAGACAAGAACCACCTCACTTTACATTATTATTAGGATCAGACAGCCGTGTTTCAGAACTGTGAAGATGTTACGTCTCTTCATATCCTCTGTTCTACGCATACCTACTACACTCTTCAACCTATGTCTATGCCACGTTAACTTGTTACTCGTGCCCGTTCCTTAAATCATTCACTTTGAGATGTCTTGTCTACCCTCATTCCCGTTCTTGTTCTCTGACATTTTCGTACATCTCTCCTATAACTTAGCATGCACTTCAATATTTATTTGAACAATAAGTCTTAAGGTTTCTTGGTCCGATCGTAGTATATTATGTTTCGTAGATAATCGCCTTAACTTTACAATCGTTTCTTAGAGTCATTGTAACATATTTAAGGCAACTTCTCGAAAGTTTGGGAGGTTACAGCTATATATACGTACCTATAAGTATTGAAAAAATATTAATAAGCTTTATGGTGCGTAACACAGGGACACACTGAAGCAAATGTGAATGTCAACAAAATTGCGGGTTATAAAACTATTTTTGTTTAACAGCTCGGGACTAGAGCAGACAGAGTCTGTGACATCTGCCGTCAAGAACTTCGCCACTGCTTGGAACTTTGGCAACAATGCAAACGAAGTGAAAATATCTACACTGTAGTATCAAACTGCCCTGCGGTGAATGTAAGATTGTAAAACTACTAATTATTTATCAGCATCATCATAATCAACAGCCCTTACAGTCCACTGCTGGACATAGGCCTCTCCTTAGGAAGGAGGTTTTGGCCTAATATACCGCTCTGGCCAGACGGCTTGGAGAAAGGTTTGTTCCAAGTTTTCCTTCTCTTTGTAATGATGTTGTCTTGTATACTTTGTTCCCTTAGTCGCCTTTTACGACACCCAAGGGATGAATAGGGGCGGTAAGACTATGTATTTTTAATCCGTCATCGAACGGACGACTAATTATTATTCTACTAAAATTCAAGCAAACCCACTATAATTTTCTAAGAAAACTGTCATTTGTCGGTGTCATATGTTGCCATATGTCCACACTTAACTGAATGATCGACAACAAGTTTTTAATTGTGTTTCATTGTAATCTGATAGAAGGCGGGGTGACTGTAACAGTTGTAAACTATCCTAATGTAAATCTAAACAGAGTAGCTGAAGGTAAAAATTTTCATATTTCTAGATTCACTTCTTCGTTATACTAAAGAGTTATGGTTAATGAGCCGGCCGAAATCAAGATTTTTTCCTATAACCTAAGAACAAAGTGGTCTTGTATCATCGTTAAATTTGCGTGAACATTTCATGTTGAAAATTTTACGAGAGCTTTAGCGTAGACAGCATATGACTCAAAATCTCCATTACTTACTATGAAACAGCTCCTCAAACTTCCAACGAACCTATGTAACGACGTGGTGAAATAATTAAAACTGTTTATAATTGTTCAATAGACCCAAATATTCGACGACAACAATAATATCGTGAAGGCGCCGCTGTGTCGAGTATGCTGGCAAGAAGATGGACTAATGGAGGCCATTGTGGACAGAAATCATCAATTTTTATACAATTGTTTAAGTTCAGAGCCGGTAAATAACTTTTATTCAAATACGTGTCATCTTTTTACCCTTATAGTAAACGTATTTAGTGTTGGTACAAAATGCTGACTTCCATGCAGCTCTATCATTTTTACCTTACTACTTACTCTCTTTGTACCTTTTTCAGACACACCATACCTCTCTTCTCCGTAACCATCATCTCTCCTCATCCCATGTCCATACCACAGTAAGCTGTTGACATTGACCCTTCCTTGAATATTTTCCTTTAAGATGTCTTGTTTGTTCTCACCCTTCCTTGCTCTTGGTGTTTTTAATACAATCGATTCAATATTTTGCCGTGTATTTGTAAGAAATCTGATATTAAGACGATTAATACTTTAAAAAGTATTATTTCTACTAATTTTATTTACTTTTATCCTTCATTAAAAATCTCTTGTATAGTTCCACATCGATCGCAATATTGTGTGTCACTAGACAGTCAACAGTATCACAGTTACAAAGCTCATTTTTAATTAACAGTTCAAGACCTTTGACATCAGACCTAACAGAGTTTGCGGCCGCTGTAGTAAAAAACTCCGGATCTGCTACAAAATCTGGATTCGCTTCGTCCAGCGTGAAATACTTAACAGTAGTGTGGTGAGTGCAAGATTAACAAACCCTAATGAATACACATTTGTGTGACGTGATACATTGTGTTACTATTGAGTAACACAATGTCACGTCTGTCACAACAGTAACACTATAACAGCTTTCAATGAAGTCCGGATATTTTAAATACATCTTTCTAAAAACAGATATTTATTAAATCTGTTCACAAAAACGAAAACTGGAGAAAGTTACACTAAATGTGCAACCACTTTATCGTCCCTTGTTTTTCTTGCAGTTAATTAATAAATTAAATATAAAATAGTAACATACTGACACTCGGTACAGTCAACCACATAATTTACACCAGTTTGAAACGTATTTTATTTATTTCCAGCCAGCCCAAGTAGAAGGAGTCTGAGGTTAGCAGGGTTTTGGTGACGTACACAAGACGTTCTCTTCGTGAATGAAGGACTCAGAAGGCATAGCAATATCTTCGAACGTATCGCCACCGAAGCGTCACGTTCCGCCAATAACAACAAGAGGTCTGCGATCACATCTATGGAGGTGCAAACCTCCGCAAGGCCTCTGCTGCTAAGCGAGCTAACCCAGCACGATGTCATTACATACTGTTAAATAGGACCGTAAATTACATTGAAAAGGGAATATTCGTTATAACAATTAACTAAATTTTATTGAGGACGCCATACGACGCCATTAATCAGAAGTGTTGTGTGTCCACAGACAATAAAAATATATGGACCGGATGCATGGGGAGCGCATGCATGCACCTTAATTCTAATTTCTTTTTCATAGATTTTGTCTTAAGTAAGCTTTTTGTTAATAATGTCTGCCAAATTAAAATCTGTGTCAATTTTTACGATATCAATTATTCCCCATGTTCATGTTCATTATATATATAGTCAGAATCTACCATACAATCTAATACTTCTGTGTCTACGTTATCATAGTATGTTACTGTATTTATTATTATCCTTCAGTCATTGTATTATTATCATTACTGTAATCAATATCTATACCAATATAGCTTTTAACTTTTCTCAAATGTTTCATTGCAAACCTTGTCATTTAACTAGTTTTTAATTCGATTTCATGTTTATCTTTACAACAAACTTGAAGGTCATCAACAAATACTAATATATATATATTGGATCTTTGTTTGTTCTGTTGACATATAAACAGTAATCATAGTTACTTCTGAAAACATTCAACTTTTTAATAAATTTATCGAAAAAGTGAAACCGTACTTTAGGACTTTCTTTGAGACTATAGAGTACCTTTTGCAATTTGTAAACCTTTCGGTTGACTTGTATAAACTTCAGACTTTACATACCATTAACAACTTAAAAAGGCTGTCTCGACATCCATTTGTTCGATGAATAAATTATTTTTACAAATGTACGACAATTAAATTTTCAGTGTTTACATTTTCCCTACAGGTCAATAAACATTTTCTTTGAATTCCTTTTGCTAAAAGCCTCTTACAACTAATCTTGTTTTAAAAATAAAATTGAATTTTTTTCTTAAAAATCCGCTTAACATCTAGAATCTTTTTATCGTGTGGCCTTCCAACAATTTGTCAAGTATTATTGTTATGTAGGTTATTTATTAGAGTTCATTATGAGAGTTCATCGCTTCCTCACAAGTGTTTGGCTCATTTGCATCAGTGTAGTTTACATATGCAAAAGATGTAAAACTGATGATGTAAAATTAGTCTCACCTGAATCTTCATCAATAACTTTTATCACTTTAGTAAATAGTTTTTAATATGTTATCAGACAGGTTTGAACTAGGCCAATTTCTATATCATTATCATTTTCTTTTTGATCATTTTTGAGGAGAGTTGTGTGGTCGCCTAACGGAGACAGGAATTTTTGTTTCATTGTCAAAGCTTCTTGTCTCTTGTGCACCGGTGTGTGGAATAAATCTTCACTTGACAAAACTGCTACCAAACTTACCAAACCTAAACATATAATGGTATCTACACACGAGTGTTTCTAGTTCTACGATCTCAAGAATATACTTTTATCAGTGTTATGTTTATTATACTATTTACCTCGTCTAAGCAGCTATATTCCGTCGCGCTTAATTGAATTTTGGAATATTGTAAGTCGATCGGGAAAATTTACATTTTTTTTGCAAGCACCGTCAGTTTGGAATTGGTGACGTTGTCGATTGCACCTAAAATAGAAATAACGTACAATATAACGTTTTCAAGATAGTCGTGTCTCTTACCTAATTTCTTGAGCAGTGCTAATGAAGCTTTCACAGCATCTGGTGGCGGTGGATCTGTCCACGAGATGTTACTAGGCTCTGCCCCCACCGCTATCGCTATCATTAGTAAAAGCGTAGATGCTAGCGGACATCTGTAATAAAATATATTATGTAGAATAAACAAGTTGTGATATAAAAATTATAAAATTGTAAAAATTGTTACTTTAAATAATTTATAGAGCTTTGTCAATCGTTTTTAATAGGGTCAAATTTTTTTGATATGACAAAAAACTCTGAACTGAACGTAAACAATGCTAATAGCTAAAGGCAAAGTGTATAATATTATTCTACCTGACAATTTCAGGCGTATGATGTTGTTGTCGGGTCTTGAAATCGATTTCAGTACAGAGGCGGTAAACCCGGAACGGGAGCCGGGAAATAGCAAAAAATTGCTATTTGAAAATTGGAAATGTCAGTCTGAATCAAGTCTGAAAGAAGAGCACTGTTAAAATCAACAAAAATTGTACCCTTTTTTCACTACGCCTGCATCGATGACTTATCTAATCCCAGGTATAGTAACAGATGCCTCAGCAATATTTGTGGCCAATATTATTTTTCTAGTTCCGGGAGGCACACTCCGCCAACCTTGCAATTGTTTTGCTGTAGGCATATCTGCATACAGTGGGTATACCTTCATAGGGGGACCTGTGGCTTTCTGGGCTATCTCTTTAATTTCATACATGATTGTCTCAATTTCTTCTTGTCCTGTCAGAAATACTAAGAAGTCATGGCTGAAAATAATAAAAACTATTAACAATTTATTAAGGGAATGAAAAACATCACAAGATTTTCTTTAATTATAGGTGGATATTTACTATGCGGGTATTGTAGCGTGTCGTTGAAATGTTGTGCAAACAGCGGCATATTGATAGTCTTCATTTTTCATCTTGGAGTGATGTATAGTGACTGGAAAAGTTTGATCCTCTAAGTAAATTACAATTATCTTCTGTTCATTCCTTTCTTTCTGTGCTAGTTTTGCAATACCAAAGAGCGCATCGGTTATAACTGTTCTCTCGTGTGCGTCATCCAGTATTATCATTAGAATAATTTTTAAGCAAAGGGTCCACGATAGCTTCTCTGAGTAACATTTCGTCAGTCAAATACTTTGCTTTAGGTTTTGGACTTGTAGCATCTTCAAACCTCACAGAGTACCTGTTACAAAAAGATAAAATAAAATTCTAACTGTACCTAAGCTGAAATCTAGTTTGCTCTGAAACTGGTAACAGTTATTCATCACTTACATTGGTAGTAATGAGTAGCATCTTTAGAGAGTAATCCCTCCCACACCCAACCCACCGATTTATTGTACAGGTAACTCTTACAGGTAACCATTTTATATCTATACAACTTAGTAAACTCGAGCAGAATATGCGACTTCACAATAATTCTATTGTCTTTCAAGGTTTAGTACCTACTGCTATTGTTATCGTAATATTAAGTCCCTTCTTTATAATAGTGTTGTATTTAAACAAAAGGGGGCAGGTAAAAATTACAACAAAGAACGGTGCTTGTAGTCTAGGCCTATGTTAAAGCCAGGCGTCTATTTCGAAGTTGCTAAAACTATTGGGGTAAGGGCAGTTTTTAATTGAATCCACTCCGAGTAATCCACCCTTGGGCTAAACGTGATACATACTCGAGTGCTGACATGAGCTCTCAGCCACATATTGGACCGCCTCTGGGAGGTTCTGCACTGCAGCTTAACGAAGGGGGGTATAAGCGGGTAAAGAAGCTGAGACGGTCATCAGTGACGACTGAGGTTTCGTGTGCCTTGGCTGAAACTGCGACGTGTGGTTTAGGGGTAGGCGCAAGTGCTCACCGAAGTTTATCGGCGGACCTCTGACTTACATGCGGGTAACAGCATATGGTTCCCGCACGAAGAGATTTACAAGTGACGTGAGACTGCTAATCAAACCACGATAGCTTATTGCTTAGGGAAGTATCTGTGTTCGGTCGCTAAGAGGGAATGTAGTTCCACCTGTCGCTACTGTAACTAAAGTGGGGCCCTCACTACAGTTATTGAAAAAAGTCTCTTGCTAACGGCCGTCATATGCTTCATGACTGCTAGCGGTAGCTGTTTTAGCGCGGTCGCAACCTCCTGTGAAGACATTACAGTGTTTTTAGTTCGAAGATCTCAAGAATATACTTTTATCGGTGTTATGTCGACTAACTATTTACCTCGTCTAAACAGCTATGTTCCGTCGCACTTAACAGAATATCGGAGTATTTTACAAAAGAAAATAGTCTAAAAATACAACCCGCTACAAATAGAACTCGACCCTCACTAAGAAATTGTTATTACCTTATTATTTGTAAAGATTTTTGTTTAAGCTTTCATAGTTAGTAGTAAAGCTAGGGCGTGGTGTTATTTAAATACACCACGTGTAGGCGATATGAAAGGGATTGTGTGTAGAAAACCAACACAGGCTATCAACAGGTATTGATCAGAAGCTTTGACTTGTTTTACATCTTTTATGTATTAACATTAAAATCTAATTTTACTTGGAAAGGTGTCCAAAGGATTACCTTTACCAGCAACTTCATAACTTAAAGTGTTTTCTGACAAACTTCAGTATAATTTTGACTTTTAAATAAATTAAATAACATTCGAGCCTTTTACCGAATGTATTTCTAGAGATTTTTCTTGTGGTACTACATTAGAAGTACCGAAACACTGGCGTGAGCTAAATAAGCGTCAATGTAAGTCTGGCTAACTACTAAAAGCTACTGTAACTAAATGAGTAGTTGTAAATTGTATCCAGTTCCAACACACTCTGGTTTAACTCCCACTTCTTTGAAAGTTGGTCACAATATTGTTATATGCGAGTTCACTTTAACATATTTGAACTAGTAGTAACTACTTGTAAATCTAAATAATAATTGTAATGAATAAAATTATTAAATCACTAAATACTTAAAATTAAGTAAGTAAAATAAAATAAAGAAAATAAAATAATAACTATCATGCGTTTGCATGTGTGTATTTTAATATATACGTGCATGCATGCGCACGTGTGTGTATGTGCGTACGTGTACATATATGAATGTGTGTGAGTGTATGCGAGCACGTGTTTGTGTTTGTGTATGCGTTTGCGAGTGCTTATTGCGGATGGTTTTATACCCTAATCTCACTAAGTTTTCAATTGATGGGTACGATTGATCCCGAAGCCCTTGTTTTAATTTATTTTTAGTTTATTCACCGTTTAAATTAAAAATGTTTAAACTCATCCACTGTCAAGTTTCTTGCTCAAGCTCCAGCTTGCTTTCGCATGAAGGTCTTGCCATTCGTAACCCAACAGAAATTACACTCGTGAAGTTTTGCATGTTCTAAAATATATTCTCCTTGTCCGTGCTGTTAAGTTTGCCGCAATATATATCGGTCTCGATGAGCCTGGGAGCCTTATAAGTTATTTTCTTTGTTAAATTTTTTGTAAAGTGATAATGATGATTCTTTAGTGATAGCAGACGTGAGGTCCACTATAATAGGTATATTTTAGTCCTTCTTTGTATATACTCTATATACATATATCCTTAACATTTATGTCGTGTATTTTCATATCAAGTGTTTGTTCTGAAAAACCCGTCCCGAACAGAACTCAACCCTCGTTAGACAATTCCTGTCGACTCTTTTTTTTATTTCATTGTAATGTAATAGGACACATTTAGATAATAGGAGAAGGAATATGCATAAAAAACGACCACTGGTAATTTTGTTACCTGTTAAATTCAAATCGGGGGGAGAGTCAGTCTTCAGTAGACGCTCGAAGAGTGCAGACGTGCCGTGTACAATCGTATAAGTGTTGTGTTGTTAAAAAAATTGCAAAAATGGTAAATCTATTCGCGTGTGGGATTTGTCTGACGGAGAACGTTAGTCGTGAACTGCACCCGATCGGTGATACTGTTCTGCGGGTGGTTTACGAACATTTAACTGCAACGCCGGTAAGCGATCTTATATTTGAACAAACACCATCATGTCTTACTCTTTTTCACAATTTATGTGTAAATCTTTTAGATTTTTCTTTGAAGGACCCCAGCTCTAGTGGTAAGTGACCCTGTCTGCTAAGTCGGAAGTCGTGGGTTGAATTCACAATCGTGTGTGTGATGAGTATTATTTCTTTTTTGGTGAAAATTGCTTTAATGAATTTTTTGAATTTTTGTTTAATTTTTCTATAATATGTAGTAAACTAATAATTATCATTATTATTGTCTTTATTACTGTTGGTTTAAATATAATAGGAAGAACAAATACATTTTTCAAAATTTCAAGTCAGTGAACAAGACATCTGTAATTAGGGCTCAAAAGACAAGAACCACCTCACTTTACATTATTATTAGGATCAGACAGCCGTGTTTCAGAACTGTGAAGATGTTACGTCTCTTCATATCCTCTGTTCTACGCATACCTACTACACTCTTCAACCTATGTCTATGCCACGTTAACTTGTTACTCGTGCCCGTTCCTTAAATCATTCACTTTGAGATGTCTTGTCTACCCTCATTCCCGTTCTTGTTCTCTGACATTTTCGTACATCTCTCCTATAACTTAGCATGCACTTCAATATTTATTTGAACAATAAGTCTTAAGGTTTCTTGGTCCGATCGTAGTATATTATGTTTCGTAGATAATCGCCTTAACTTTACAATCGTTTCTTAGAGTCATTGTAACATATTTAAGGCAACTTCTCGAAAGTTTGGGAGGTTACAGCTATATATACGTACCTATAAGTATTGAAAAAATATTAATAAGCTTTATGGTGCGTAACACAGGGACACACTGAAGCAAATGTGAATGTCAACAAAATTGCGGGTTATAAAACTATTTTTATTTAACAGCTCGGGACTAGAGCAGACAGAGTCTGTGACATCTGCCGTCAAGAACTTCGCCACTGCTTGGAACTTTGGCAACAATGCAAACGAAGTGAAAATATCTACACTGTAGTATCAAACTGCCCTGCGGTGAATGTAAGATTGTAAAACTACTAATTATTTATCAGCATCATCATAATCAACAGCCCTTACAGTCCACTGCTGGACATAGGCCTCTCCTTAGGAAGGAGGTTTTGGCCTAATATACCGCTCTGGCCAGACGGCTTGGAGAAAGGTTTGTTCCAAGTTTTCCTTCTCTTTGTAATGATGTTGTCTTGTATACTTTGTTCCCTTAGTCGCCTTTTACGACACCCAAGGGATGAATAGGGGCGGTAAGACTATGTATTTTTAATCCGTCATCGAACGGACGACTAATTATTATTCTACTAAAATTCAAGCAAACCCACTATAATTTTCTAAGAAAACTGTCATTTGTCGGTGTCATATGTTGCCATATGTCCACACTTAACTGAATGATCGACAACAAGTTTTTAATTGTGTTTCATTGTAATCTGATAGAAGGCGGGGTGACTGTAACAGTTGTAAACTATCCTAATGTAAATCTAAACAGAGTAGCTGAAGGTAAAAATTTTCATATTTCTAGATTCACTTCTTCGTTATACTAAAGAGTTATGGTTAATGAGCCGGCTGAAATCAAGATTTTTTCCTATAACCTAAGAACAAAGTGGTCTTGTATCATCGTTAAATTTGCGTGAACATTTCATGTTGAAAATTTTACGAGAGCTTTAGCGTAGACAGCATATGACTCAAAATCTCCATTACTTACTATGAAACAGCTCCTCAAACTTCCAACGAACCTATGTAACGACGTGGTGAAATAATTAAAACTGTTTATAATTGTTCAATAGACCCAAATATTCGACGACAACAATAATATCGTGAAGGCGCCGCTGTGTCGAGTATGCTGGCAAGAAGATGGACTAATGGAGGCCATTGTGGACAGAAATCATCAATTTTTATACAATTGTTTAAGTTCAGAGCCGGTAAATAACTTTTATTCAAATACGTGTCATCTTTTTACCCTTATAGTAAACGTATTTAGTGTTGGTACAAAATGCTGACTTCCATGCAGCTCTATCATTTTTACCTTACTACTTACTCTCTTTGTACCTTTTTCAGACACACCATACCTCTCTTCTCCGTAACCATCATCTCTCCTCATCCCATGTCCATACCACAGTAAGCTGTTGACATTGACCCTTCCTTGAATATTTTCCTTTAAGATGTCTTGTTTGTTCTCACCCTTCCTTGCTCTTGGTGTTTTTAATACAATCGATTCAATATTTTGCCGTGTATTTGTAAGAAATCTGATATTAAGACGATTAATACTTTAAAAAGTATTATTTCTACTAATTTTATTTACTTTTATCCTTCATTAAAAATCTCTTGTATAGTTCCACATCGATCGCAATATTGTGTGTCACTAGACAGTCAACAGTATCACAGTTACAAAGCTCATTTTTAATTAACAGTTCAAGACCTTTGACATCAGACCTAACAGAGTTTGCGGCCGCTGTAGTAAAAAACTCCGGATCTGCTACAAAATCTGGATTCGCTTCGTCCAGCGTGAAATACTTAACAGTAGTGTGGTGAGTGCAAGATTAACAAACCCTAATGAATACACATTTGTGTGACGTGATACATTGTGTTACTATTGAGTAACACAATGTCACGTCTGTCACAACAGTAACACTATAACAGCTTTCAATGAAGTCCGGATATTTTAAATACATCTTTCTAAAAACAGATATTTATTAAATCTGTTCACAAAAACGAAAACTGGAGAAAGTTACACTAAATGTGCAACCACTTTATCGTCCCTTGTTTTTCTTGCAGTTAATTAATAAATTAAATATAAAATAGTAACATACTGACACTCGGTACAGTCAACCACATAATTTACACCAGTTTGAAACGTATTTTATTTATTTCCAGCCAGCCCAAGTAGAAGGAGTCTGAGGTTAGCAGGGTTTTGGTGACGTACACAAGACGTTCTCTTCGTGAATGAAGGACTCAGAAGGCATAGCAATATCTTCGAACGTATCGCCACCGAAGCGTCACGTTCCGCCAATAACAACAAGAGGTCTGCGATCACATCTATGGAGGTGCAAACCTCCGCAAGGCCTCTGCTGCTAAGCGAGCTAACCCAGCACGATGTCATTACATACTGTTAAATAGGACCGTAAATTACATTGAAAAGGGAATATTCGTTATAACAATTAACTAAATTTTATTGAGGACGCCATACGACGCCATTAATCAGAAGTGTTGTGTGTCCACAGACAATAAAAATATATGGACCGGATGCATGGGGAGCGCATGCATGCACCTTAATTCTAATTTCTTTTTCATAGATTTTGTCTTAAGTAAGCTTTTTGTTAATAATGTCTGCCAAATTAAAATCTGTGTCAATTTTTACGATATCAATTATTCCCCATGTTCATGTTCATTATATATATAGTCAGAATCTACCATACAATCTAATACTTCTGTATCTACGTTATCATAGTATGTTACTGTATTTATTATTATCCTTCAGTCATTGTATTATTATCATTACTGTAATCAATATCTATACCAATATAGCTTTTAACTTTTCTCAAATGTTTCATTGCAAACCTTGTCATTTAACTAGTTTTTAATTCGATTTCATGTTTATCTTTACAACAAACTTGAAGGTCATCAACAAATACTAATATATATATATTGGATCTTTGTTTGTTCTGTTGACATATAAACAGTAATCATAGTTACTTCTGAAAACATTCAACTTTTTAATAAATTTATCGAAAAAGTGAAACCGTACTTTAGGACTTTCTTTGAGACTATAGAGTACCTTTTGCAATTTGTAAACCTTTCGGTTGACTTGTATAAACTTCAGACTTTACATACCATTAACAACTTAAAAAGGCTGTCTCGACATCCATTTGTTCGATGAATAAATTATTTTTACAAATGTACGACAATTAAATTTTCAGTGTTTACATTTTCCCTACAGGTCAATAAACATTTTCTTTGAATTCCTTTTGCTAAAAGCCTCTTACAACTAATCTTGTTTTAAAAATAAAATTGAATTTTTTTCTTAAAAATCCGCTTAACATCTAGAATCTTTTTATCGTGTGGCCTTCCAACAATTTGTCAAGTATTATTGTTATGTAGGTTATTTATTAGAGTTCATTATGAGAGTTCATCGCTTCCTCACAAGTGTTTGGCTCATTTGCATCAGTGTAGTTTACATATGCAAAAGATGTAAAACTGATGATGTAAAATTAGTCTCACCTGAATCTTCATCAATAACTTTTATCACTTTAGTAAATAGTTTTTAATATGTTATCAGACAGGTTTGAACTAGGCCAATTTCTATATCATTATCATTTTCTTTTTGATCATTTTTGAGGAGAGTTGTGTGGTCGCCTAACGGAGACAGGAATTTTTGTTTCATTGTCAAAGCTTCTTGTCTCTTGTGCACCGGTGTGTGGAATAAATCTTCACTTGACAAAACTGCTACCAAACTTACCAAACCTAAACATATAATGGTATCTACACACGAGTGTTTCTAGTTCTACGATCTCAAGAATATACTTTTATCAGTGTTATGTTTATTATACTATTTACCTCGTCTAAGCAGCTATATTCCGTCGCGCTTAATTGAATTTTGGAATATTGTAAGTCGATCGGGAAAATTTACATTTTTTTTGCAAGCACCGTCAGTTTGGAATTGGTGACGTTGTCGATTGCACCTAAAATAGAAATAACGTACAATATAACGTTTTCAAGATAGTCGTGTCTCTTACCTAATTTCTTGAGCAGTGCTAATGAAGCTTTCACAGCATCTGGTGGCGGTGGATCTGTCCACGAGATGTTACTAGGCTCTGCCCCCACCGCTATCGCTATCATTAGTAAAAGCGTAGATGCTAGCGGACATCTGTAATAAAATATATTATGTAGAATAAACAAGTTGTGATATAAAAATTATAAAATTGTAAAAATTGTTACTTTAAATAATTTATAGAGCTTTGTCAATCGTTTTTAATAGGGTCAAATTTTTTTGATATGACAAAAAACTCTGAACTGAACGTAAACAATGCTAATAGCTAAAGGCAAAGTGTATAATATTATTCTACCTGACAATTTCAGGCGTATGATGTTGTTGTCGGGTCTTGAAATCGATTTCAGTACAGAGGCGGTAAACCCGGAACGGGAGCCGGGAAATAGCAAAAAATTGCTATTTGAAAATTGGAAATGTCAGTCTGAATCAAGTCTGAAAGAAGAGCACTGTTAAAATCAACAAAAATTGTACCCTTTTTTCACTACGCCTGCATCGATGACTTATCTAATCCCAGGTATAGTAACAGATGCCTCAGCAATATTTGTGGCCAATATTATTTTTCTAGTTCCGGGAGGCACACTCCGCCAACCTTGCAATTGTTTTGCTGTAGGCATATCTGCATACAGTGGGTATACCTTCATAGGGGGACCTGTGGCTTTCTGGGCTATCTCTTTAATTTCATACATGATTGTCTCAATTTCTTCTTGTCCTGTCAGAAATACTAAGAAGTCATGGCTGAAAATAATAAAAACTATTAACAATTTATTAAGGGAATGAAAAACATCACAAGATTTTCATTAATTATAGGTGGATATTTACTATGCGGGTATTGTAGCGTGTCGTTGAAATGTTGTGCAAACAGCGGCATATTGATAGTCTTCATTTTTCATCTTGGAGTGATGTATAGTGACTGGAAAAGTTTGATCCTCTAAGTAAATTACAATTATCTTCTGTTCATTCCTTTCTTTCTGTGCTAGTTTTGCAATACCAAAGAGCGCATCGGTTATAACTGTTCTCTCGTGTGCGTCATCCAGTATTATCATTAGAATAATTTTTAAGCAAAGGGTCCACGATAGCTTCTCTGAGTAACATTTCGTCAGTCAAATACTTTGCTTTAGGTTTTGGACTTGTAGCATCTTCAAACCTCACAGAGTACCTGTTACAAAAAGATAAAATAAAATTCTAACTGTACCTAAGCTGAAATCTAGTTTGCTCTGAAACTGGTAACAGTTATTCATCACTTACATTGGTAGTAATGAGTAGCATCTTTAGAGAGTAATCCCTCCCACACCCAACCCACCGATTTATTGTACAGGTAACTCTTACAGGTAACCATTTTATATCTATACAACTTAGTAAACTCGAGCAGAATATGCGACTTCACAATAATTCTATTGTCTTTCAAGGTTTAGTACCTACTGCTATTGTTATCGTAATATTAAGTCCCTTCTTTATAATAGTGTTGTATTTAAACAAAAGGGGGCAGGTAAAAATTACAACAAAGAACGGTGCTTGTAGTCTAGGCCTATGTTAAAGCCAGGCGTCTATTTCGAAGTTGCTAAAACTATTGGGGTAAGGGCAGTTTTTAATTGAATCCACTCCGAGTAATCCACCCTTGGGCTAAACGTGATACATACTCGAGTGCTGACATGAGCTCTCAGCCACATATTGGACCGCCTCTGGGAGGTTCTGCACTGCAGCTTAACGAAGGGGGGTATAAGCGGGTAAAGAAGCTGAGACGGTCATCAGTGACGACTGAGGTTTCGTGTGCCTTGGCTGAAACTGCGACGTGTGGTTTAGGGGTAGGCGCAAGTGCTCACCGAAGTTTATCGGCGGACCTCTGACTTACATGCGGGTAACAGCATATGGTTCCCGCACGAAGAGATTTACAAGTGACGTGAGACTGCTAATCAAACCACGATAGCTTATTGCTTAGGGAAGTATCTGTGTTCGGTCGCTAAGAGGGAATGTAGTTCCACCTGTCGCTACTGTAACTAAAGTGGGGCCCTCACTACAGTTATTGAAAAAAGTCTCTTGCTAACGGCCGTCATATGCTTCATGACTGCTAGCGGTAGCTGTTTTAGCGCGGTCGCAACCTCCTGTGAAGACATTACAGTGTTTTTAGTTCGAAGATCTCAAGAATATACTTTTATCGGTGTTATGTCGACTAACTATTTACCTCGTCTAAACAGCTATGTTCCGTCGCACTTAACAGAATATCGGAGTATTTTACAAAAGAAAATAGTCTAAAAATACAACCCGCTACAAATAGAACTCGACCCTCACTAAGAAATTGTTATTACCTTATTATTTGTAAAGATTTTTGTTTAAGCTTTCATAGTTAGTAGTAAAGCTAGGGCGTGGTGTTATTTAAATACACCACGTGTAGGCGATATGAAAGGGATTGTGTGTAGAAAACCAACACAGGCTATCAACAGGTATTGATCAGAAGCTTTGACTTGTTTTACATCTTTTATGTATTAACATTAAAATCTAATTTTACTTGGAAAGGTGTCCAAAGGATTACCTTTACCAGCAACTTCATAACTTAAAGTGTTTTCTGACAAACTTCAGTATAATTTTGACTTTTAAATAAATTAAATAACATTCGAGCCTTTTACCGAATGTATTTCTAGAGATTTTTCTTGTGGTACTACATTAGAAGTACCGAAACACTGGCGTGAGCTAAATAAGCGTCAATGTAAGTCTGGCTAACTACTAAAAGCTACTGTAACTAAATGAGTAGTTGTAAATTGTATCCAGTTCCAACACACTCTGGTTTAACTCCCACTTCTTTGAAAGTTGGTCACAATATTGTTATATGCGAGTTCACTTTAACATATTTGAACTAGTAGTAACTACTTGTAAATCTAAATAATAATTGTAATGAATAAAATTATTAAATCACTAAATACTTAAAATTAAGTAAGTAAACTAAAATAAAGAAAATAAAAAATTAACTATCATGATTTTGTGTGTGTGTATTTTAATATATACGTGCGTGCATGCGCACGTGTGTGTATGTGCGTTCGTATACATATATGAATGTGTGTGAGTGTATGCGAGCACGTGTTTGTGTTTGTGAATGCGATTGTGAGAGTTTATTGCAGATGGTTTTATACCCTAATCTCACTAAGTTTTCAATTGATGGGTACGATTGATCCCGAAGCCCCTGTTTTAATTTATTTTGGTTTGTAATCCGTTTAAATTAAAAAAGGTTAAATTCATCCACTGTAAAGTTTCTTGCTCAAGCTCCAGCTTCCTTTCGCATGAAGGTCTTGCCATTCGTAACTCAACAGACATTACACTCGTGAAGTTTTGCATGTTCTAAAATATAGTCTCCTTGTTCGTGCTGCTAAGTTTGCCGCAATATATATCAGTCTCGATGAGCCTGGGAGCCTTACAAGTTATTCTCTCTGTTAAATTTTTTATATAGTGAAAATAATGATTCTTTAGTGATAGCAGACGTGAGGTACACAAAAATAGGTATATTTTAGTCCTTCTTTGTATATACTCTATATACATATATCTTTAACATTTATGTCGTGTATTTTCATATCAAGTCTTTGTTCTGAAAAACCCGTCCCGAACAGAACTCAACCCTCGTTAGACAATTCCTGTCGACTCTTTTTTTTATTTGATTGTAATGTAATAGGACACATTTAGATAATAGGAGAGGGAATATGCATAAAAAACGACCACTGGTAATTTTGTTACCTGTTAAATTCAAATCGGGGGAGAGTCAGTCTTCAGTAGACGCTCAAAGAGTGCACTCGTGCCGTATACAATTGTATAAGTGTTGTGTTTTTAAAAATTTTGCAAAAATGGCAAATCTATCTGTGTGTGGGATTTGTCTGAGGGTGAACTTCGGTCATGAACTGCAGCCGATCGGTGACACTATTCTGCAGGCGGTTTACGAATATTTAACTGCAACGCCGGTAAGTGATCTTATATTTGAACAAACACTCTGTTTCTCCATTTCTTTGTAATTCTTTTAGATTTTTCTTTGAGGGGCCCTAGACCTAAAGGTAAGTGTTCTTGTCTGCTAAGTCGGAAGTCGTGTGTTGGATGCACAATCGTGTGTGTGATGAGCATTGTTTAATTTTTAGTGAAATTTGCTTTATTGAATTTTTGAATTTTTGTCTAATTTTATAATAATCCGTAAGAAACAAATAATTATGATTTTTATACTCTTTATGACTGTTGGTGTAAATACAATAAGCAGAACAAATACATATTTCAAAATTTCAAGTTAGTCAGGGAACAACAAACCGGTAATTAGGGTGCTAAAGATAAGAACCACCTCACTTTACATTGTTATTAGGATCAGACAGCCGTGGTTCAGAACTGTGAAGATATTACATTTCTTCATATCCTCTCTCCTACGCATACCTATTACACTCTTCAACCTATGTCTGTGCCACGTTAACTTGTTGCTCGTGCCCGTTCCCTAAATCATTTCCTTTGAGATGTCTTGTCTACCGTCATTCCCGTTCTTGCTCTCTGATATTTTTGTACATCTCGCAAATAATTTGGCATGTACTTCAATATTTATTTGAACAGTAGGTCCTAAGGTTTCGTGGTCCGATTGTAGTATATTTTGTTTCGTAGATATTCGCCTTAATTTTACAATCGTTTCTTAGAGTCATTGTAACATATTTAAGGCAACTTCTTGAAAGTTTGGGAGGTTACAGCTATAGATATGTACCTATAGGTATTGAAATAATATTAATAAGCTTTATGGTGCGTAACACTGGGACATACTGAAGCAAATGTGATTGTCAACAAAATTGTGAGTTATAAAATTATTTTTGTTTAACAGCTCGGGACTAGAGCAGACGGAGTCTGTGACATCTGTCGTCAAGAACTTCACCACTGCTTAGAACTCGGGCAGCAATGCACATTCAGTGAAAATATCTACACTCTAATATTAAACTATTATGCGGTGAGTATAAGATTGTAAAACTACTAATTATTCATCATCATCATCATCATTATCAACAGCCCTTACAGTCTACTGCTGGACATAGGCCTCTCCTTAGCAAGGAGGTTTTGGCCTACTATACCGCTCTGGCGAGACGGGTTGATAAAGGGTTTGTTCCAAGTTTTCCTTCTCTTTGTAATGATGTTGTCTTGCATACTTTGTTCCCTTAGTCGTCTTTTACGACATCCAAGGGATGAATAGGGGTGGTAACACTATGTATTCTTAATCCGTCACCACACGGACGACTGATTATTATTCTACTAAAATTCAAGCAAACCCACTATAATTTTCTAGGAATACTGTCATTTTTTGGTGTCGTATGTTGTTCAACTGAATGATCGACAACAAGTTCTTAATTGTTTTTTATTGTAATCTGATAGAAGGCGAGGTGACTGTAACAGTTGTAAGCTATCCTAATGTAAATCTAAACAGAGTAGCTGAAGGCAAAACTTTTCATATTTCTAGATTCACTTCCTCATTATACTAAAGAGTTGTGGTTAATTAGCCGACTCAAATCAAGATTTTTTCCTATAATCTAAGAATAAGGTGGTCTTGTATCATTACTATATTAAGTTTGCGTGAACATTTCATGTTGAAAAGTTTACAATGGCCTTAGCGTGGACAGCATATCACTCAAAATCTTCATTACTTACTATGAAACAACTCCTCAAACTTTCAATGTACCTATGTAACAACGTTGTGAAATAATTAAAACTATTTATAATTGTTCAACAGCGCCAAATATTCGACGAAAACAATAATATCGTGAAGGTGCCGCTGTGTCGCGTATGCTCGCAAGAAGATGGACTAATGGAGGCCACTGTGGGCAGGAGTCAACAAGTAATATGCAGTTATTTAACTGCAAAGCCGGTAAGTAACTTTTATTTAAATACGTGTCATCTTTTTACCCTTATAGCAAATGTATTTAGTGTTAGTACAAAATGCTGACTTCCATGCAGCTCTATCATTTTTATCTTACTACTTACTCTCTTTGTACCTTTTTCAGACACGCCATACCTCTCTTCTCCGTATTCATCATCTCTCCTCATCCCATGTCCATACCAGAGTAAGCTGTCGACATTGACCCTTCCTTGAATATTTTTCCTTAAGATGTCTTGTTTCTTCTTACCCTTCCTTGCTCTCTGAGTTTTTTAATACAATCGATTCAATATCTTGCAGTGTATTTGTTAGCAATCTGTTACTAGGACGATTAAAACTTTGAAAAGTGTTACTTCTACTACTTTTATTTACTTCTATCCTTCATTAAAAAATCTCTTGTATAGCCACCAAAGTGCACTACAGCTCTGCTGTAATTTAATTTTCTGTTTATTGGTTGGATAGTTATCTTGTTTCCACATCGATCGCAATATTGTGTGTCACTAGATAGTCAACAGTATCACAGTTACAAAGCTCATTTTTAATTCACAGTTCATGAACTTTGACGTCAGACCTGTCAAAGTTTGCAGCCGCTGTAATAAGAGACTCCGGATCTGCTACAAAATCTGGATTCGCTTTGTCCAGCGTGAAATACTTCGCAGTAGTGTGGTGAGTGCAAGATTAATAAACCTTAATTAATACACATTTGTGTAACGTGACACATTGTGCTACCATTGAGTAACACAATGTCACGTCTGTTACAACAGTAACACTACAACAGCTTTTAATGAAGACCGCATATTCTATATATATATATTTCTAAAAACAGATATTTATTAAATCTTTTCACAAAATCTTAAACTGGCAAAAGTTACACTATAAAAGTACAACCACTTTAATGTTCCTTGTTTTTCCTGCAGTTAATTGATAAATTAAATATAAAATACTCATATACTGACACTCGGTACAGTCAACCAAATGATTGACACAAGTTTGATACGTATTTTATTCGTTTCCAGCCAGCCCAATTAGAAGGAGTCTGAGGTTAGCAGGGTTTTGGTGACGTACCCAAGAGAATTGAGGACTCAGAAGGCATAGCAATATCTTCGAACGTATCGCCACCGAAGCGTCACGTTTCGCCAGTAACAACAAGAGGTCTGCGATCACATTTAGAGAAGTGCAAACCTCCGCAAGGCCTCTGCTGCTAAGCGAGCTAAACCAGCACGCTGTCAGCGAGAACACCAAAGCCATAACCAAGTACACCAGCTACGAACGAAAAGGCCAATGCTACCGACAACCACATCTGCAGTGCATTACATACTGTTAAATAGGACCGTAAATTACATTGAAAAGGGAATATTCGTTATAACAATTAATTAACTTTAATTTAGGAAGCCATACTTTTTTAATCAGAAGTGTACGTCGACAGACAATAAAAATATAGCGACCAAATGCACACTCTAGTGAGGAGGCGCTGCAATGGATTATGATTATAAATTTAGCATACATACTATAGCATAAATTGTGTGATATATTAAAAATAATTTTAACTCTAATCTGTTTTTCATAGATTTTGTCTTTTCTGAAGTAAGCTTTTTGTTAATAATGTCTGCCAAATTAAAATCTGTGTCAATTTATACGATATCAATTATTCCCCTTTCATAGTTCATTATTTTCGTTTATATAATGATACTGAACCTAAATGTGTTTTGAATTTATTGTAAAGTTACTATATTCAGCAATCACAAAAGCATCCGAATTATCTTCATTCAATTTGATTGTTACACCTAACAAATTTTTAATAAAAAGTACTTCTGTCACTGCCTCTGACGTAGCAACATATTCTGCAAAAGTTGAACATTTGGTATTCTGTATTCAGTTTATCTGTCTTCAAAAAAATTAAGTTTCCAAACAATCTAATTATAAAACCTGATGTAGATTTACGATCCACATTGTCTTCTGCATAGAGCCAGGATCTACCATACAATCTAATACTTCTGTGTCTACGTTGTCATAGTATGTTACTGTATTTATTATTATCATTTAGTCATTGTATTATTATCGCTATTGTAATCAATATCTATGCCAATATAGCTTTTAACTTTTCTCAAATCTTTCATTGCAAACCTTTTCGTTTACCTAGTTTTTAATTCGATTTCATTTGTATCTTTACAAATTTGAAGGTCATCAACAAATACTAGTACATATATTGGATCTTTGTTTGCTCTGTTTACATATACACAGTAATCATAGTTACTTCTGAAAACATTCCAGTTTTTAATAAATTTATCGAAAAAATCGAACCGTACTCTAGGACTTTCTTTGAGACTATAGAGTACCTTGTGCAATTCGTAAACCTTTCGGTTGACTTATATAAACTTCAGACTTTACATACATTTGACTTATTTAGCTCACGCCAGTGTTTCGGTACTTCTAATGTAGTACAACAAGAAAAAAGAATGTTATTTATATTCAAAGTCAAAATTATACTGAAGTTTGTCCGTAAACACTTTAAGTTATGAAGTTGCTGGTAAAGATAATCACTTGTACACCTTTCCAAGTAAAATTTGATTTTAATGTTGGTACATAAAAGATGTAAAACAAGTGGAAGCTTCCAATCAATACGTATTCATAACTTGTGTTGGTTTTCTACACACAATCCCTTTCCTATCGTCTACACGTGGTATATTTAAATAACACCACGGCCTAGTTTTACTACTAACAATGAAAGCTTAAACAATTTTTTTTACAAATAATAAGGTTATAACAATTTCTTAGTGAGGATCGTGTTCTGTTCGTAGCGGATTATATTTTTAGACTATTTTCTTTTCTAAAATACTCCGATATTCTGTTAAGTGCGACGGAACATAGCTGTTTAGACGAGGTAAATAGTTAATCGACATAACAATTGAACGTCTTGAGATCCTAGAACTAAAAACACTGTGATGTCTTCGCAGGAGGTTGCGATCGCGCTTAAACAGCTACAGCTACCGGCCATGAAGTATATGACGGCCGGTAGCCAGAGACCTTTTTCAATAACTGTAGTGAGGACCCCACTGCGGTTACAGAGGTGACAAGTGGAACTCAGCTCCCTCCTAGCGACCGAACACAGATACTTCTCGAAGCAACAAGCTATCGTGGTTTGATTAGCGGCCTCACTCTTCGTGCGAGAACCATGTGCCGCTACCCGCGCGTAAGTCAGAGATCCGCCGATAAACTTTAGTGAGCACTTCCGCCTACGCCTAAATCGCACGGTGCAGTTTCAGCCAAGGCACACGCCACCTCAGTCGACACTGATAGCCGTCTCAGCTTCGTTAATAAGACCAGTTACCCGCTTTTACCCACGTTCGCTAAGCTGGAGTGCAGAACCTCCCAGAGGCGGTTCAACATGTGGCTGAGGGCCCATGCCAGCACTCGAGTACGTATCCCGTTTAGCCCAAGGGCGGATTATTCGAAGTGGATTCATAGAAAAACTGCCCTTACCTCTAATGGTTTTAACAAATTCGAAATAGATGCCTGGAATTAACATAGGCCTAGACTACAACACAGCGTGTACAGTGTTCTTTATTGTAGTTTTTACCTGCCTCCTTTTGTTTAAATACAACACTGTTATAGAGAAGGGACTTGTTATTACGATAACAATAACAGTAGATACTAAACCTTAAAAGACAATAGAATTATTGAGAAGTCACATAGTCTGCTCGAATTTTCCATTTTTATTATTATTATTTTTTAATAAGAGTTACCTGTACAATACGTGGGTGGTCCGACCTAACAAAGATACAAGAACATTTTCATATTTTTTTATTTTATTTTTCAACGTTGTCTCCTTGTAACTCTACACACTTCTCCCAGTGATGCTCCCATGTCTGTAACCTGTCCAAATAGTACTCTGTGTTTCTCTCTGCAAAATAATTATTCACAAGGGTGATTGCCTCTTATTTGATTAAAATTTTGGTCCAAAAGTAAAACAAAAATTGCTTTTTTTGAAAAAATAGTTTTTGTTTATTTTGGAGACGGTTACCCCTTTGCAGTCCACTGTTTGTATTGTATTTTTGTTTGTTCATTCGAACATGTTTTCAGTCTAACGTGAGCAAACGCGGCACCCAACGTGCGGACAGCTTTGTCATGCCTAAATGTTGATTTAATAAGTGACAAACACGTTCGCTTGACATGTTCATAACGTCTGCCATCTCCCTCACTTTAATTCGGCGGTCGTCTAACACCATTTAGTGAAGTTTCCATCGGTAGTTGCAGTGTTTGGACACCCCGAACGTTCATCGTATCCCAAGGTCTGCTGTCCAAAATTTCGCTGTGGTAAATGATGATGCAGAGTCTGCATATACAGAATCCAGCTTATTTTTGACTTGAGTAGGTGAATTGCCTTTCAAAAACAAATATTTAATGACAGCTCGATACTCGATTTTGTCCATTTTCGTAAAAGCATTCACGTCAACTCACTCAAACATCTGTTACATAACAACATACTATAAAATCTAAATTTATAACAACACACCACACACTAAACAAAACAAATAAAAGAAAATACATAGCATAATTAAATGTACCCATACAACACAACACAACTAATACAATACAAAAAAAAACAGACAAATCCATTTTACTAACCTTAAAGTGTCTATCCAGAGTTGTTACTAAATAAAATGAATGGTGTCGTGGGACACCAGGTAGGAACGAAGTTCCTTCGGATAATGTGGAATCGACACAATTTGCAAAAAAAATCGTGCTCAATTTTATGTAGGTTTTCTTGATTTTTCTCTTAAATTTTGCTGATTAGTTTTTATTTAAGTACAAGAAAGTATTTAGAAAATTCAGTATTTTAGGAAATAAAATAATAAATTCCTTAAAATAATAAAATAGCACACATGACGCGCTTTCGCGCCTGCGCACGTCTCATTTAACGGTTTTATTCCACGCACTTTTTTCCACAGATTTATTCCACAGATTTATTCCACGAACTTTTTCCACTTACGGTTTTACTATCACATTTTTTTCAGTTCGGTCCCGCAGCGAAATCCCTATCCCCTCCAAGCCTGCCGTAAGGAACTTCGTTCCAAAAATGCAATAAGTACCTTTTTGAGGATTCTTTCAAGGACCACGAAAATAAATCCAAACAGTTCGCCACCATGTGCAATAAAGTGCCAATATGTACCTATCATTAACTGTACCGATTTATTGTACAGGTAACTCTTACAGGTAACCATTTTATATCTATTCAACTTAGTAAATTCGAGCAGAATATGCGACTTCACAATAATTCTATTGTCTTTCAAGGTTTAGTACCCACTGGTACTGTTATCGTAATAACAAGTCCCTTCTTTATAATAGTGTTGTATTTAAACAAAAGGAGGCAGGTAAAAATTACAACAAAGAACGCTGCTTGTAGTCTAGGCCTATGTTAATTCCAGGCGTCTATTTCGAAGTTGCTAAAACTATTGGGGGTAAGGGCAGTTTTTCTATGAAGCCACTATAGCGAATGCAGGGGAGAACCCGTCCCGTCCACCCGCGGCCACACTCAAGGGGGCATGAGCCGCTGATACGCGCGCCTCCGCCGCCTGGTTCGCCAGCGGCGAATCGGGTCCGAGTGGAGGTCCTCCTCCCGGACCTTCCCCGCCGCCTCCTTCCATGAAATTACGTCTTCGCAGAAGGTTTCGACCGCAGTGAAACAACTATCGCTACCGACCATGGAGCGTATAACAGCCGGTAGCAAGAGATCTCCTCAAATAACTGCAGTGAGGACCCCACGCTGCGCCACCCAGGCGGAACACACCGCTAGCGTGTGCTCAACCGAGTCCTCACTGCAGTTGCAGTGGTGACAAGCGGGACTCAACTCCCTCCTGGCGACTGAGTGCAGATAATTCCCGAAGCAATCATGCCCGGAAACAATCTGTGTCAGTCGGAAGGACAGGGTCCCGTGCTGTCACCCCGCTCACTCGGCCCGTTTGATGACCCGAGTCGACCTTGAGGTGCTGCCCAAGATTACTTTAAATGGTACCATTATATCTATTTTTGCAACAGTGAAACACATAGGCTTACAGCTTAATTATACATTGAACTGGTGTGATCGAGTTACATACGTATGCCAGAAGGTTACCGGAATCTTTAAAAACACTATACCACCTGAAAAACTTCCTTCCCATGAAAACTAAAGCAACGCTCGTGCAATCTCTAATCTTCCCTCTGATGTGACGTGTGCTATTACGGCCCGAACGCAGATCACCTCAACAAGCAGAACGTCTTCTCAATAACTGCATTCGATTCATTTTTACTGATTTTTTTCATCTCCGTGTGATATGACATTTAATAAAGGGTTTAGCCGGATACGTATGACGAGTCGGCCCCCAAATGGGAATCGATGTCGAAACTTATGTTTTAATATCGACTTGATGTTCAAACACGATTTATCTACTTTTCGCGACCGACTTCCGCTTTGACCTTGAGATAGAGAGCAAAATATCCGTATGCTTGACTATTACTGAATGTGATATATCTCTGAAGCTAATTAAGATAAAGAAGTGAAACTAACGCGAGGTGTTAGGTTTCATTACAGAGTATATCAGATATATTTTTTTATAATTTTTAGAATAAAAAATTACATTAAAAAAATAAAAAATAAAAAAGTCACGTTTTTTTTTTCTGAGATCTCTGTGACTTACAATCACGAAATTAATATATGTTATGCTCCTTTGTGTACTCTATTACCCATAAAAATTGCGTCAAAAAAAAATTGGTGGGACACAATGAAAAAAAATTATGTGATTTCTGTCTTATGGTATACCCCTGTATTATAAGGTGCACATTACATCATTATTTTTTTTTTGAAATTTCACATCAGCTTGTTTTAAAACATAAGTAAATAGTCTTAAGAGATGGGATAATAGTTAAAAAAGAAATGAAAAAAAAAAACAGCCAGTGTTCAATACTTATTATTACTTATTCGTGTCAATCAAAATACAAGAAACAAAATATTAATCATCGTCACTGTTGAAATTAATTACAATCGGAACACTTTGAGTCGCAAATAACTTAGTTAGGACCTCAGCAAGACGTACGATTTTGGACAAATATCGTCCATATGATAGATAATAAATAATAGCTGCTACATGAGAACAGCATCCCACTGTACGTTCGCCATTGGGGCAATCACAGCAATAACGAAAAATACTACTGTAGTCATTACCTTCGGAAATATAGTGAATGTAAATTCGATAGACTTTTCTATTTATATGCCTTGATTTTACTTCTGCTTTGATGATATTAGGTGCTGATTTCACATATTGTACTGAGAGATTATTTTGATCGTCCATTATTTCGGCCAAGTAAGATATAGCTTGTGAAAATTGATATGAGCCTGTGAATAAAATCTTCTTCACTTCTAAATGTGCAGCATTTAACGAGGTATCTTCAAGCATAAAAGAACCTGGTGAAGAAGATACCAATACTTTTCGGCCGCTATTAATTCAGTGAGGTTTCCCATATGTGGGCTTATTAGATATTTGATATTAAAATTCTTTGTTTCATAAGTGTGGAAAAAATATTTTTAGCAACAAACGAAACCAATAAATTTGTTGCAATAATTAAGCAACCATTTTATACGGTGTTTTACTGTATATACTGTTTTCAAGGTTCAGTAAGTTATCGCCAACTGGTATCGTAAAAGTAACAAGTTTATTGGAAAATGTTCAAACAGTCTACAACTCGTAATCAGAGAGTCAGCCGAGCTGGTGTTTCTGGGACTTTTTAACGCCCACCATGAGTCCTGGTTGGGTTGAACCACCCACGCATTGTTGGTTCTGTTTGAAATCGGCTCGATTCAACTTCTTTGTTTGTTAGTACAAATAAAGTTAAGAGGATTTCAAACAAAATCAACAAACAACACTACTAATAAAAATAAAAAAACTAGTTTTTAAAGTAAAATAAACGCAACCCTCCATTTAAAAAACATTATTATTATTATGTTTTGTGCCCTTTGTTGCTATTGTTTGAAGTCTGCTCAATTTTTTTTATTTCTTACGATAGATGTGCTCTGGTCCATTTAAAACCCAATAGCTATTCTCTATTACTAAAAAAATGCATTCATACTTAACCAACGGTAACAATGCTCATTGTTATTGTCATAACAGTTTACAACAGGTAATTACTTTAATTCCCCAAAAAAAAATCTAAGGCGTTTCGTAAGGGTAAGGATGTAGGATGAAAATTAAGGCATTCTGCCTGCGACCGCCGTCAGTTCAAGTTGATAATAACGCCATGTCTCTCTTAAAAGTGTACGTACCCGTTGGGGGAGTCGTAGCGTCAGGCGATTCCAAGGTATGTACCTACTGCTTAATCTTAATACTTACTTAAATATATGTTTTATACCAAATATTACCCACTACCAGGAGCTACCATTTTTTTCTGATTCGGAATCTTATACCATTGTTTCTAAATTGTTTTAATTCACATTCAACCAATCCATCCAGTCCTCGCACACATTTCCCGTAGTCAAAAACCATTGTCCGATATTCGTTTAACTACATTGTATCTGTACCAGAAGCCTGCGCAAGCAAAACCTGGACGCAGCATAACTGTGTTGCAAAATGTTCGTTTACGCGGTGCCTCCAAGATCATCGTGAAGAAAGCCAGTAGCAGCAAAGCGAAAGCCATGACAGTCAACAATACAGCTAAACTACCCAGATCTAACGTATCGTTTGGTTTGGCAACCGTGCTGACACCTGGGAAGTCACTTATCTGTCAGTCATTAAAAGAGAAGGAGAAGAAGACATCTTTCTCACAACCATTCGGAGACGATAAAATGGCTGGGGACGATGATCTCAACGATGTAGTCGCGATGGGCGGTGTCATTCTGGCAGAAGAAACTCAGAGAGAAATGGTTGGCACACAAACCAGGTACCTATATAACTTTTTTTTTTTAAATAGTTGAATATTTTATTAAGTAGAAGCTAAACTAACATTTAATCTATTTTAAGGTCATGCAAGGACGAATATTTGGTACCTCTGGGTATAATGCAAGCGCGGATAAAAACTATTGTAGCCAAGCACAACTTAGAAGAACCTCCTCCCGAAGTAGCTGGTTTACTATCACACGCGCTGCAAGAAAGACTGAAGAGCCTTATAGAGAAGCTCGCTGTCATCGCAAAGAATAGAATTGATCATGTAATACGGGTAAGATTTGAAATTTCATTTTTTCATTGGACCTAGAAGAAAATTTGTTTAACAAATATTCATAAATAAAATGTTTGTTATAAGGAATGTTAGGTGCTTGCATATAAAGGAACGTTAGGTGTGCTTCTAAATCACCTAACTGGCAATGCAGAACTGTAGGTAGCTATAAACATTTTTATTTGACTGTTCGACATAATCACAAGTACCAAAAGTACGTGTGACGTCAAGTTTTCTTCGTTGCTAATGATTTTTCTTTTGACACAGACTGACAACCGATACGAGGTCACCCAAGATATAAAAGGTCAATTCCAATTCCTCGAGGAATTAGATTGTGCTGACAGGAAACGGCGGGAGGATTCGGAGAGGGAGATTCTGTTAAGGGCAGCCAAGTCTCGATCCAAGAATGACAACCCTGAACAAGCGAAATTAAAGGCCAAAGTGAAAGAAATGCAACGAGCTGAACTCGAAGAGCTCAGGCAACGAGACGCTAACTTGACAGCCTTGCAAGCTATCGGACCTAGAAAAGAACCCAGATTAGAAGTGCCGGGCGCTGCTGACATCTCCCTTTCGAGTAGCGCTGGACATTCCGGAAGCGGATTTGTAAGTAGCTTCGTGTGATGCTAACGTACAGTCACGAGAAATACATAATTAGTAAACGGCACATACTTTTGCACTCCAAGAGGTATGTGCCCATAGTAAATATACTCGTATTTATGCTCGTGACTGTACATACGTAGGGAAGTGGATTGTCTTATTTCAGATGTCTAACATATTTCTTTTGTTCGACAGACTGGTCGCAGTCAGATGGCGTTGCGGACTCCACTCAAACGCATCAACCAGCGCGACATGATGTTTTTATTAGAACAGGAACGTGACACCTCGCACTCGCTTCTACTTTACAAATATTACCTCAAATAGAGATATAAACTTGGTATTGATAATAAGTGTTGTGCCAAATAAACATGTTTTCTAATCAGATTACATGGACCGTTTAGTAAAGTGTGACATCGTGTTACAAAATAAAGTCACGTTACTATAATGTAATGAGATCAGGTAGACAAACATTATATTTCCACCTTAATTTTAAGACGTATAGGAGTGTTTCTACAGAAGAAAATGTATGAAGCCGAATAGATTTCAGTTTCTTTTATTTGCACAGTTGAAATCAAAATGTTTCTAATCGTAAACAATTTTTAAGTTATGCCAATACACAGAGGAAATGTTTGTTATATAATTATTTAATAACTACCTATTTTTAAGTCGAACATATATAATTTGTGATATGCTGTAATGTCATTATCATCAATAGGATATGGGCCTTCACTTAGAAGTAGGTTTTGCCTACTACACCATGCTGGCCACATTAATATGTAGTACTTTCTAACTGTAAAATAGTTATTACTAATTTTGAGCATTACCTGTCTGATACTTATACATTCTTTTAATTAATTATCCTTCACGTGTGTATAATAAAAAAAGTGTAATGTTGTGCAGAATCAAAATCGACTAGTCGGCAATCTCACTTCTTTCATAACATTGCCATCTTCAATATGTAAACAAGAAATTCAGTGAGGTTTCCCACATCTGGGTTTATTAGATATTTATTTGATGTTAAAATTTCTTAATCAAGAAATAGTCATGACAGCTTCGCAATAGGCTAGCGCTAAGTATAAAGGATCAATAGTGTTCATTAATTTATGAAATTTAATAAATAATACGTCACCTGCTTTTCAGACGGGTGTAAGACGATCTTTCAGTGGCTCTTTAACTATTTGTGTAAGTCACTTTTATCATTGGTGTTTAGATTGTTTTCAATGGAAGTTGTACTAATATATTAATATAATTTTTAAATCCGTTCTGAGTGTTTTTATTTCTGCATAAATGAATCCATTTCAAAGACAATGATGAACGATTGATATTACTTCTGATGTACTTACATTATGAATATGAAAAAAAAACTACGTTAAAAAAAACGACTTCAAAACTAAAAAGTAAAAAATAATAAAGCCTTAATGTTAATTATATACTACCTATTATTTATATGTGCTATTTATTACCTATTAGTAAATATGAATATACGTAAATAAACCTAATAGAGAGCAATTAAATATTTATATTATAACCAGCTCAACCAAAGTGCGACGGAATATAGCTGTTTAGACGAGGTAAACAGATAGTTAGTCAACATAACACTAATAAAAGTATATTCTTGAGATCGTAGAACTAGAAACACTCGTGTAATGATGCCATTATATGTTTAGGCTTTAAGTTTGGTAGCAGTTCTGTCAAGTGAACAATTATTACACACAATGGTGCACAAGAGAGAAGAAGCTAAGACAATGAAATAAAAGTTATGATCTCCATTAGGTGACCACATAACTCTTCTCAATGTATTCGAAGTTTTCTCTCTGGCATCTTCAAAGAAAGTGATTATCAGCACAGCACCTGTTTATTGACCTCTAATTAACAAATAAATAGTTATCATCAACGCAATATTGTTCTCATTGCAGCAATGGAGTAGAGAGTGTTTTTAAACTGTAAGAATTTGACATACGCATCCGAAGTGCGTCGGCAATTGCTTACCATTTGCCAAAAGTTAAACATGAACGTAAGCAGTTGTGTACAAAATTATGACCAGGTAAAGATGTATTTTTTTGTTATTTGTATATACCTAATTAGAAATATGAATTAGCTTGCATCTAAAGTGATATGAGAGGTTAAGAGAGATAAGGGGGGCTTGAGGTCCGGTAACTTTACGCACTCAGGAATCAGTAATTACGTTAATCGATGTGTTAATTATTTTAATAGCGTTAAGGAAGCATTTAAACACCGATTTTTCTCTTTTTTTTAGCAGAACGGTTAGGTTTATTTAACAGAATCGTATTAATTGGATTCCGTTAGTTAAATTTCTTGTCAAAGTAAGATTCTACTTTACCTAACGTTTATCCGCCTTTCAGCTATTGAAGTGTCTTCTTTGCGGGTTATTCACGAACTCTGCGTGAAAAAGCATGGCATTGTTTAATATGGTAATATTTAAGGCAAACGAGTAAATAGTTATCACCATGTGTGCCCCACGTCCATGAATTGAATGGAGTAGCAGAAACATATAATATATCTGTTATGGATATAGGTAGGTGTTTAATGAGGGAAGCTACAATTCATAGAAGGTTTTGGTCAGAAGTAACAAAAACAGTAGCATATTTAAAGAACAGAACTATTACGAATACAGTAGAAAACAAAACTCCTTGTGAGATATTTTTTGGAAGCAAACCAAATGTAGAACACTTAAAAATTTATGGAAGTAGAATTTTGGTCAGGGTTCCTGAAGTTTTGAGAAAAAGTGAATGGGAAGATAAAGCCTGAATAGACGTTTTAGTGGGTTAAAATGAAAACAGCTGTAGAGTTTTAAATAATAACAAAATAATTAATGCTAGGCTAGTACAGGTAGTCGAAGAAAATACGCAATGAATATATCTAGAAAAATTTTATGATCAAAAAAAAATGATAATGATGTAGAAATTGATCCTAGTTCAAACTTGTCTGATGAAATATTAAAAGTTATTTACTACAGTGATGAAATTTATACAGGTTCAGGTGAAATTAATTCTAATAACACTGTAAACGGTCTTGTAAGTAATGATCATTCAAATAATAATGAAGATAAGCATGTTGAAAAATGAAAAGACAAAAAGAAAGCAAACTCCATTCTCTAAGTATGGTAATCCAGTTTTACACCTTTTTTACATGTAAACTACACTGATGCTACACCTTTTTATATGTAAACTATACTAGGTAGTAGAGCCATGCTGATTTCAGCACGAGCGGGCCGGTTCGACGGGGCAGTACTATCCTCCCACAGAAGACCAACCTCAAGCGCCAGCATCTGTGTTGTCGTGTTTCGTTGGTGAGTGTGAGACCGGAGGCCCATTGATGCAGGAGTCACAGTTATCGTGGTTTCTGTGTAAGCCTTACACTGTCACGATGACTGTCATGCCTATTACGTCCCTAAGCGGGGTGTGCATCTCACAAGCCCGCCATAGTGTGGGTCACCATTCTGGATTGTCTGCATTTGCAATATGTATGGTGACCACAACTCTTGAATACTATTCATGCTTTCCATCAGGCAGAGTAGAGTCACTTTCGCAGGTTCTTAATAGACAAAAAAAAATGCAAATGTACCAAATACTTGTGAGGATGCGATGAGCTCTCATAATTGAAAACAATGGCAAATAGCAATGAACTGAGAAATTAATAGCCTAAAAAAAACGTAACACTTGACAAGTTGTTGAAAGGCCACATGATAAAAAAGTTACAGATGTTAAGTGGATTTTTAAGAATAAAAAGCAATGATATTGTTAAAGCAAGATCAGTTGTAAGAGATTTTCAGCAAAAGGACTTAATGAAAATGTTTATTCGCCTTTAGGGGAAAATCCAAACATTGAAAATTTTATTGTTATACAGTTGTAAAAATAATTTATTCATCGAACAAATGGATGTCGAGAAAGCCTTTTTAAATAACTAATGGTATGTAAATTCTGAAATTTGTTGTAAAGATAAAAATGAAATTGAATTAAAAGCTAGTTAAATGAAAGATTTGAGAAAAGTTAAAAGCTATATTGGTATAGATATTGATTACAGTAATAATAATAATACAATGACTAAATGACAATAATAAATACAGTAACATACTATGATAACGTACACGACTACGACACAGAAGTATAATATTAGATTATATGCCTATGAAAGGGGAATAATTGATATCGTAAAAATTGACACAGATTTAAATTTGGCAGACATTATTAACAAAAAGTTTACTTAAGACAAAATCTATGAAAAACAGATTAGAGTTAAGATTCATGCATGCGCTCCCGATGCATCTGGTCCATATATTTTTATTGTCTGTGGACACACACTTCGGATTAAAAAAGCATGGGCTCCTAAATAAAAGTTAATTAATTGTTATAACGAATATTTCCTTTTCAATGTAATTTACGGTCCTATTTAACAGTATGTAATGACATCGTGCTGGGTTAGCTCGCTTAGCAGCAGAGGCCTTGCGGAGGTTTGCACCTCCATAGATGTAATCGTAGACCTCTTGGTGCTTGCTTGCTTTGCTCGTTTCGGTGGCGATACGTTCGAAGATATTGCAATGCCTTCCGAGTCCTCAATTCTTTTGTGTACGTCACCAAAACCCTGCTAACCTCTGACTCTTCCTAATTGAGATGGCTGGAAACAAATAATATATGTATCAAACATGTGTCAATCATTTGGTTGACTGTACTAAGTATCAGTATGTGACTATTTTATATTTTATTTATCAATTAACTGCAAGAAAAACAAGGGACCTTAAAGTGGTTGCACTTTTATAGTGTATCTTTGACAGTTTTCGTTTTTGTGAACAGATTTAATAAATATCTATTTTTAGAAAGATGTATTTAGAATATCCGGACTTCATTTAAAGCTGTTATAGTGTGACTGTTGTGACAGACGTTGTCACGTCACATAAATAAGTATTTATTAAGGTTTACTAATCTTGCACTCACCATACTACTGCGAAGTGTTTCACGCTGGAAGTAGGGAATCCAGATTGTGTAGCAGATCCAGAGTCTCTCATTACAGCGACCGCAAACTCTGTCAGGTCTGATGTCAAAGGTCTCGAACTGTCAATTAAAAATGAGCTTTGTAACTGTGATACTGTTGACTATCTAGTGACATACAATATTGCGATCGATGTGGAAATAAGATAACTATCCAACCAATAAACAGAAAATCAAGTTACAGCAGAGCTGTAGTGCACTTTGGGAACTATACCAGAGATTTTTTAATAAAGGATAAAATTGTAGAAGGACTGCTTTATAAAGTTTTAATCGTCTTGAAATCAGATTTCTTACAAATACACAGCAAAATGTTAAATCAATTGTATTAAAAACTCAGGGAACAAGAAAGGGTGAGAACAAACAAGACATCTTAAAGAAAAATATTCAAGGAAGGGTCAATGTCAACAGCTTACTGTGGTATGGACGTGGGATAAGGAGAGAGGATGGTTACGGAGAAGAGAGGTATGGTGTGTCTGAAAAAGGTACAAAGAGAGTAAGTAGTAAGGTAAAAATGATAGAGTTGCATGGAAGTCACCATTTTGTACCAACACTAAATACATTTGCTATAAGGGTAAAGAGATGACACGTATTTAAATAAAAGTTATTTACCGGCTCTGAAGTTAAATAACTGTATATAAATTGTTGACGCCTGTCCAAAATGGCCTCCATTAGTCCATCTTCTTGCGAGCATACTCTACACAGCGGCACCTTCACGACATTATTGTTGTCGTCGAATATTTGGCTCTGTTGAACAATTACAAATAGGATTAATTATTTCACCACATTGTTACATAGGTACGTTGAAAATTTGAGGAGCTGTTTCATAGTCAGTAATGGAGATTTTGAATCATATGTTGGCCACGCTAATACCATCGTTAACTTTTCAACATGAAATGTTCACGCAAACTTAATAATGATACAAGACTACCTTATTCTTAGATTACAGGAAAAATCTTGATTTCAGCCGGCACATTAACCATAACTCCTTAGTATAACGAGGAAGTGAATTTAGAAATATGAAAAGTTTTACCTTCAGCTACTCTGTTTAGATTTACATTAGGATAGTTTACAACTGTCACAATCACCCCGCCTTCTATCAGATTACAATAATCAAACAATTAATGAGTTGTTGTCGATCATTCAGTTGAATGTGGACATATGGCAACATACGACACCGACAAATGACAGTATTCTTAGAAAATCATAGTGGGTTTGCTTGAATTTTAGTTGAATAATAATTAGACGTCCGTGTAGTGACGGATTAAGAATACATAGTGTTATTCACCCCCCCCCCCCCCCATTCATCCCTTTGGTGTCGTAAAAGGCGACTAAGGGAACAAATTATGTAAGACAACATCATTACAAAGAGAAGGAAAACTTGGAACAACCCCTTTTCCAACCCGTTTGGCCAGAGCGGTATAGTAGGCCAAAACCTCCATGCTAAGGAGAGGCCTATGTCCAGCAGTGGACTGTAAGGGCTGTTGATGATGATAATGATGATGAATAATTAGTAGTTTTACAATCTTACACTCACCGCATAATGGTTAAATATTAAATAGTAGATATTTTCACTACTTTTGCATTGCTGCCAGAGTTCTAAGCAGTGGTGAAGTTCTTGACGGCACATGTCACAGACTCCATCTGCACTCCCGAGCTGTTAAACAAAAATAGTTTTATAACCCACAATTTCGTTGACAATCACATTTGCTTCAATATGCCTCTGTGTATGCATCATAAAGTTTATTAACATTATTTCAATACTTATGGGTATCTATAACTGTAACCTCCCAAACTTTCGAGAAGTTGCCTTAAATATATTACAATGACTATAAGAAACGATTGTAAAGTTAAGGCGATTATCTTTGAAACATAATATACTACGATCGGAGCAAGAAAACTTAAGACCCACTGTTCAAATAAATATTGAAGTGCATGCCAAATTATTGAAGAGATGTACGAAAATATCAGGGAGCAAGAACGGGAATGACGGTAGACAAGACATCTCAAAGGGAATGATTTAAGGAACGGGCACGAGCAACAAGTTAACGTGGCACAGACATAGGTTGAAGAGTGTAACAGGTATGCGTAGAAAAGAGGATATGAAGAGACGTAACATCTTCACAGTTCTGAAACACGGCTGTCTGATCCTAATAATAATGTAAAGTGAGGTGGTTCTTGTCTTTTGAATCCTATTTACAGATCTCTTGTTCACTGACTTGAAATTTTGAAATATGTATTTGTTCTTCCTATTATATTTACACCAATAGTAATAAAGAGAATAATAATCATAATTATTTGTTTCTTACATATTATTGAAAAATTAAACAATAATTCAAAAATTCAATACAGCAATTTTCACTAAAAATGAAACAATGCTCATCACACACACGATTGTGCATACAACGCACGACTGCCGACTTAGCAGACAGGGTTACTTACCTCTAGGTCTAGGGCCCCTCAAAGAAAATCTAAAAGAATTATAAATAAATTGAAAAAAAGAGTAAGAGATGATGGTGTTTGTTCAAATATAAGATCACTTACAGGCGTTGTAGTTAAATGTTCGTAAACCGCCTGCAGAACAGTGTCACCGATCGGCTGCAGTTCATCACCAACGTTCTCCCTCAGACAAATCCCACACACAGATAGATTTGCCATTTTTGCAAAATTTTTAAAAACACAACACTTATAGAATTGTATACGGCACGCCTGCACTGTTTGAGCGTCTACAGAAGACTGACTCTCCCCCGATTTGAATTTAGCAGGTAACAAAATTACCAGTGGTCGTTTTTTTTGCATAATCTCTCTCCTATTATCTAAATGTGTCCTATTACATTATAATGAAATAAAAAAAGTCTTTACAAATAATGAGTAAACAAGAATTGCCTAATGAGGGTTGAATTCTGGTCGTGACCGGACTTTGTTTAATTTGAAGCTACTACAGTAATGGTGACGTGTCCACTTGGAAGTGATTACTTAATTTGATATCATATTTGATCGTTAGTATTAGAGTATCTATTGCAGTGTACATATTATCATTTATGTCTTGATAGGTTTTTTGATAAGTAAATAGAATAATTGAATGTTTTACATTGTCGTTATATGCTGTTTGTGATATAATCTTTTTAGTCCATTATTATTATTTAAATATAGAATTGCATTTGCCTTTCCCGTCCTTAAGCGAGGCTTAATAAAGCACTTTACTGGGTTGTTACAGTGTGGGTCATCATACTGTATTGTCTGCATTCACAATAAGTATGGTGACCACAGCTCTAGGATTCTATTCATGCTTTCCATCAGGCAGAGTAGAGTCACTTTGGCAGGCACTTAAAACAATTACAAAGAACGTATGTATAAAACATGTATTTATAGATGTGATTATTCTCAAAAAGCTTACTTGTCTACAAGTTGGACGAACTACTGCGGCAGAGATACGACAAGTGAACAGACAGCTATCATTAGTATACCTACTTTCTAATTTTTGTCGACCCAAAGGATGTAAAATTGACATTCACTATTTAAAAATTTGAAAAGAAGATCCATGCATTTAGAAAAAAAATGCCAAAATAATTAGTTAGCCGATATCTCTTGGACTATACACAAACACACAAACACATTTTTAATTGTTTAAGTCAGCTTTTGTACAACGACGGGCTTTTTATCCGGGATTTTCAATCAATCTTTGGGTAATGTTATTAATTAACTGAATCACACACTATACAACATTATGTACATAAGTTTATATACTCATATCTATGGTATCATGTACACATTGTTATCATGTATATTTCAATATTCAGGCACTATGAATACAATAAAATTGATTGATGTACTATCGCTTCGATGATATATAATTCTGCCATATTATTGAGAAAGAGATCATCTATCTACTTTTTCAATACAAAACGGTTAGTGGATATTCTGACTTCAAATGGGAGCGCATTCCGGAAGATTTCGCTTGAACAAAGAAAGAAGAACTCACCAAACCGAAATTATGGATGGAACAGAATAGAAACAGATTTCTTTCTGAGCGAAAATTTCTGTCGTGATTAGACGACGTGAAGCGGGAGTAGGGAGCATGAAGCATAACATATAATATATATATATATATATATATATATATATATATATTATACTTTTCGTTTCGGGTGGTCAGGTCGCATGTTAGTGAAAAAATATAGTATAGTACCTAGGTATTGACGCATACTTCAACTAAAAACACTGTGATGTCTTCGCAGGAGGTTGCGACCGCGCTTAAACAGCTACCGCTACCGGCCATGAAGCATATGACGGCCGGTACCCAAAGACTTTTTCTAACAACTGTAGTGAGGGCCCCACTGCACTTACAGAGGTGACAGGTGGAACTCAGTTTCCCCCTAGCGACCGAACACAGATGATTCCCGAAGCAACAAGCTATCGTGGTTTGATTAGCGGCCTCATTCTTCGTGCGAGAACCATGTGCCGCTACCCGCGCGTAAGTCAGAGGTCCGCCAATAAACTTTGGTGAACACTTCCGCCTACACCTAAATCGCACGGCGCAGTTTCAGCCATGGCACACGCCACCTCAGTCGACACTGATAGCCGTCTCAGCTTCGTTAATAAGACCAGTTACCCGCTTTTACCCACGTTCGCTAAGCTGGAGTGCAGAACCTCCCAGAGGCGGTTCAACATGTGGCTGAGGGCCCATGCCAGCACTCGAGTACGTATCCCGTTTAGCCCAAGGGCGGATTATTCGAAGTGGATTCATTCATTCTAATGGTTTTAACAAATTCGAAATAGATGCCTGGAATTAACATAGGCCTAGACTACAACACAGCGTGTACAGTGTTCTTTATTGTAGTTTTTACCTGCCTCCTTTTGTTTAAATACAACACTGTTATAGAGAAGGGACTTGTTATTACGATAACAATAACAGTAGATACTAAACCTTAAAAGACAATAGAATTATTGAGAAGTCACATAGTCTGCTCGAATTTTCCATTTTTATTATTATTATTTTTTAATAAGAGTTACCTGTACAATACGTGGGTGGTCCGACCTAACAAAGATACAAGAACATTTTCATATTTTTTTATTTTATTTTTCAACGTTGTCTCCTTGTAACTCTACACACTTCTCCCAGTGATGCTCCCATGTCTGTAACCTGTCCAAATAGTACTCTGTGTTTCTCTCTGCAAAATAATTATTCACAAGGGTGATTGCCTCTTATTTGATTAAAATTTTGGTCCAAAAGTAAAACAAAAATTGCTTTTTTTGAAAAAATAGTTTTTGTTTATTTTGGAGACGGTTACCCCTTTGCAGTCCACTGTTTGTATTGTATTTTTGTTTGTTCATTCGAACATGTTTTCAGTCTAACGTGAGCAAACGCGGCACCCAACGTGCGGACAGCTTTGTCATGCCTAAATGTTGATTTAATAAGTGACAAACACGTTCGCTTGACATGTTCATAACGTCTGCCATCTCCCTCACTTTAATTCGGCGGTCGTCTAACACCATTTAGTGAAGTTTCCATCGGTAGTTGCAGTGTTTGGACACCCCGAACGTTCATCGTATCCCAAGGTCTGCTGTCCAAAATTTCGCTGTGGTAAATGATGATGCAGAGTCTGCATATACAGAATCCAGCTTATTTTTGACTTGAGTAGGTGAATTGCCTTTCAAAAACAAATATTTAATGACAGCTCGATACTCGATTTTGTCCATTTTCGTAAAAGCATTCACGTCAACTCACTCAAACATCTGTTACATAACAACATACTATAAAATCTAAATTTATAACAACACACCACACACTAAACAAAACAAATAAAAGAAAATACATAGCATAATTAAATGTACCCATACAACACAACACAACTAATACAATACAAAAAAAAACAGACAAATCCATTTTACTAACCTTAAAGTGTCTATCCAGAGTTGTTACTAAATAAAATGAATGGTGTCGTGGGACACCAGGTAGGAACGAAGTTCCTTCGGATAATGTGGAATCGACACAATTTGCAAAAAAAATCGTGCTCAATTTTATGTAGGTTTTCTTGATTTTTCTCTTAAATTTTGCTGATTAGTTTTTATTTAAGTACAAGAAAGTATTTAGAAAATTCAGTATTTTAGGAAATAAAATAATAAATTCCTTAAAATAATAAAATAGCACACATGACGCGCTTTCGCGCCTGCGCACGTCTCATTTAACGGTTTTATTCCACGCACTTTTTTCCACAGATTTATTCCACAGATTTATTCCACGAACTTTTTCCACTTACGGTTTTACTATCACATTTTTTTCAGTTCGGTCCCGCAGCGAAATCCCTATCCCCTCCAAGCCTGCCGTAAGGAACTTCGTTCCAAAAATGCAATAAGTACCTTTTTGAGGATTCTTTCAAGGACCACGAAAATAAATCCAAACAGTTCGCCACCATGTGCAATAAAGTGCCAATATGTACCTATCATTAACTGTACCGATTTATTGTACAGGTAACTCTTACAGGTAACCATTTTATATCTATTCAACTTAGTAAATTCGAGCAGAATATGCGACTTCACAATAATTCTATTGTCTTTCAAGGTTTAGTACCCACTGGTACTGTTATCGTAATAACAAGTCCCTTCTTTATAATAGTGTTGTATTTAAACAAAAGGAGGCAGGTAAAAATTACAACAAAGAACGCTGCTTGTAGTCTAGGCCTATGTTAATTCCAGGCGTCTATTTCGAAGTTGCTAAAACTATTGGGGGTAAGGGCAGTTTTTCTATGAAGCCACTATAGCGAATGCAGGGGAGAACCCGTCCCGTCCACCCGCGGCCACACTCAAGGGGGCATGAGCCGCTGATACGCGCGCCTCCGCCGCCTGGTTCGCCAGCGGCGAATCGGGTCCGAGTGGAGGTCCTCCTCCCGGACCTTCCCCGCCGCCTCCTTCCATGAAATTACGTCTTCGCAGAAGGTTTCGACCGCAGTGAAACAACTATCGCTACCGACCATGGAGCGTATAACAGCCGGTAGCAAGAGATCTCCTCAAATAACTGCAGTGAGGACCCCACGCTGCGCCACCCAGGCGGAACACACCGCTAGCGTGTGCTCAACCGAGTCCTCACTGCAGTTGCAGTGGTGACAAGCGGGACTCAACTCCCTCCTGGCGACTGAGTGCAGATAATTCCCGAAGCAATCATGCCCGGAAACAATCTGTGTCAGTCGGAAGGACAGGGTCCCGTGCTGTCACCCCGCTCACTCGGCCCGTTTGATGACCCGAGTCGACCTTGAGGTGCTGCCCAAGATTACTTTAAATGGTACCATTATATCTATTTTTGCAACAGTGAAACACATAGGCTTACAGCTTAATTATACATTGAACTGGTGTGATCGAGTTACATACGTATGCCAGAAGGTTACCGGAATCTTTAAAAACACTATACCACCTGAAAAACTTCCTTCCCATGAAAACTAAAGCAACGCTCGTGCAATCTCTAATCTTCCCTCTGATGTGACGTGTGCTATTACGGCCCGAACGCAGATCACCTCAACAAGCAGAACGTCTTCTCAATAACTGCATTCGATTCATTTTTACTGATTTTTTTCATCTCCGTGTGATATGACATTTAATAAAGGGTTTAGCCGGATACGTATGACGAGTCGGCCCCCAAATGGGAATCGATGTCGAAACTTATGTTTTAATATCGACTTGATGTTCAAACACGATTTATCTACTTTTCGCGACCGACTTCCGCTTTGACCTTGAGATAGAGAGCAAAATATCCGTATGCTTGACTATTACTGAATGTGATATATCTCTGAAGCTAATTAAGATAAAGAAGTGAAACTAACGCGAGGTGTTAGGTTTCATTACAGAGTATATCAGATATATTTTTTTATAATTTTTAGAATAAAAAATTACATTAAAAAAATAAAAAATAAAAAAGTCACGTTTTTTTTTTCTGAGATCTCTGTGACTTACAATCACGAAATTAATATATGTTATGCTCCTTTGTGTACTCTATTACCCATAAAAATTGCGTCAAAAAAAAATTGGTGGGACACAATGAAAAAAAATTATGTGATTTCTGTCTTATGGTATACCCCTGTATTATAAGGTGCACATTACATCATTATTTTTTTTTTGAAATTTCACATCAGCTTGTTTTAAAACATAAGTAAATAGTCTTAAGAGATGGGATAATAGTTAAAAAAGAAATGAAAAAAAAAAACAGCCAGTGTTCAATACTTATTATTACTTATTCGTGTCAATCAAAATACAAGAAACAAAATATTAATCATCGTCACTGTTGAAATTAATTACAATCGGAACACTTTGAGTCGCAAATAACTTAGTTAGGACCTCAGCAAGACGTACAATTTTGGACAAATATCGTCCATATGATAGATAATAAATAATAGCTGCTACATGAGAACAGCATCCCACTGTACGTTCGCCATTGGGGCAATCACAGCAATAACGAAAAATACTACTGTAGTCATTACCTTCGGAAATATAGTGAATGTAAATTCGATAGACTTTTCTATTTATATGCCTTGATTTTACTTCTGCTTTGATGATATTAGGTGCTGATTTCACATATTGTACTGAGAGATTATTTTGATCGTCCATTATTTCGGCCAAGTAAGATATAGCTTGTGAAAATTGATATGAGCCTGTGAATAAAATCTTCTTCACTTCTAAATGTGCAGCATTTAACGAGGTATCTTCAAGCATAAAAGAACCTGGTGAAGAAGATACCAATACTTTTCGGCCGCTATTAATTCAGTGAGGTTTCCCATATGTGGGCTTATTAGATATTTGATATTAAAATTCTTTGTTTCATAAGTGTGGAAAAAATATTTTTAGCAACAAACGAAACCAATAAATTTGTTGCAATAATTAAGCAACCATTTTATACGGTGTTTTACTGTATATACTGTTTTCAAGGTTCAGTAAGTTATCGCCAACTGGTATCGTAAAAGTAACAAGTTTATTGGAAAATGTTCAAACAGTCTACAACTCGTAATCAGAGAGTCAGCCGAGCTGGTGTTTCTGGGACTTTTTAACGCCCACCATGAGTCCTGGTTGGGTTGAACCACCCACGCATTGTTGGTTCTGTTTGAAATCGGCTCGATTCAACTTCTTTGTTTGTTAGTACAAATAAAGTTAAGAGGATTTCAAACAAAATCAACAAACAACACTACTAATAAAAATAAAAAAACTAGTTTTTAAAGTAAAATAAACGCAACCCTCCATTTAAAAAACATTATTATTATTATGTTTTGTGCCCTTTGTTGCTATTGTTTGAAGTCTGCTCAATTTTTTTTATTTCTTACGATAGATGTGCTCTGGTCCATTTAAAACCCAATAGCTATTCTCTATTACTAAAAAAATGCATTCATACTTAACCAACGGTAACAATGCTCATTGTTATTGTCATAACAGTTTACAACAGGTAATTACTTTAATTCCCCAAAAAAAAATCTAAGGCGTTTCGTAAGGGTAAGGATGTAGGATGAAAATTAAGGCATTCTGCCTGCGACCGCCGTCAGTTCAAGTTGATAATAACGCCATGTCTCTCTTAAAAGTGTACGTACCCGTTGGGGGAGTCGTAGCGTCAGGCGATTCCAAGGTATGTACCTACTGCTTAATCTTAATACTTACTTAAATATATGTTTTTATACCAAATATTACCCACTACCAGGAGCTACCATTTTTTTCTGATTCGGAATCTTATACCATTGTTTCTAAATTGTTTTAATTCACATTCAACCAATCCATCCAGTCCTCGCACACATTTCCCGTAGCAAAAACCATTGTCCGATATTCGTTTAACTACATTGTATCTGTACCAGAAGCCTGCGCAAGCAAAACCTGGACGCAGCATAACTGTGTTGCAAAATGTTCGTTTACGCGGTGCCTCCAAGATCATCGTGAAGAAAGCCAGTAGCAGCAAAGCGAAAGCCATGACAGTCAACAATACAGCTAAACTACCCAGATCTAACGTATCGTTTGGTTTGGCAACCGTGCTGACACCTGGGAAGTCACTTATCTGTCAGTCATTAAAAGAGAAGGAGAAGAAGACATCTTTCTCACAACCATTCGGAGACGATAAAATGGCTGGGGACGATGATCTCAACGATGTAGTCGCGATGGGCGGTGTCATTCTGGCAGAAGAAACTCAGAGAGAAATGGTTGGCACACAAACCAGGTACCTATATAACTTTTTTTTTTTAAATAGTTGAATATTTTATTAAGTAGAAGCTAAACTAACATTTAATCTATTTTAAGGTCATGCAAGGACGAATATTTGGTACCTCTGGGTATAATGCAAGCGCGGATAAAAACTATTGTAGCCAAGCACAACTTAGAAGAACCTCCTCCCGAAGTAGCTGGTTTACTATCACACGCGCTGCAAGAAAGACTGAAGAGCCTTATAGAGAAGCTCGCTGTCATCGCAAAGAATAGAATTGATCATGTAATACGGGTAAGATTTGAAATTTCATTTTTTCATTGGACCTAGAAGAAAATTTGTTTAACAAATATTCATAAATAAAATGTTTGTTATAAGGAATGTTAGGTGCTTGCATATAAAGGAACGTTAGGTGTGCTTCTAAATCACCTAACTGGCAATGCAGAACTGTAGGTAGCTATAAACATTTTTATTTGACTGTTCGACATAATCACAAGTACCAAAAGTACGTGTGACGTCAAGTTTTCTTCGTTGCTAATGATTTTTCTTTTGACACAGACTGACAACCGATACGAGGTCACCCAAGATATAAAAGGTCAATTCCAATTCCTCGAGGAATTAGATTGTGCTGACAGGAAACGGCGGGAGGATTCGGAGAGGGAGATTCTGTTAAGGGCAGCCAAGTCTCGATCCAAGAATGACAACCCTGAACAAGCGAAATTAAAGGCCAAAGTGAAAGAAATGCAACGAGCTGAACTCGAAGAGCTCAGGCAACGAGACGCTAACTTGACAGCCTTGCAAGCTATCGGACCTAGAAAAGAACCCAGATTAGAAGTGCCGGGCGCTGCTGACATCTCCCTTTCGAGTAGCGCTGGACATTCCGGAAGCGGATTTGTAAGTAGCTTCGTGTGATGCTAACGTACAGTCACGAGAAATACATAATTAGTAAACGGCACATACTTTTGCACTCCAAGAGGTATGTGCCCATAGTAAATATACTCGTATTTATGCTCGTGACTGTACATACGTAGGGAAGTGGATTGTCTTATTTCAGATGTCTAACATATTTCTTTTGTTCGACAGACTGGTCGCAGTCAGATGGCGTTGCGGACTCCACTCAAACGCATCAACCAGCGCGACATGATGTTTTTATTAGAACAGGAACGTGACACCTCGCACTCGCTTCTACTTTACAAATATTACCTCAAATAGAGATATAAACTTGGTATTGATAATAAGTGTTGTGCCAAATAAACATGTTTTCTAATCAGATTACATGGACCGTTTAGTAAAGTGTGACATCGTGTTACAAAATAAAGTCACGTTACTATAATGTAATGAGATCAGGTAGACAAACATTATATTTCCACCTTAATTTTAAGACGTATAGGAGTGTTTCTACAGAAGAAAATGTATGAAGCCGAATAGATTTCAGTTTCTTTTATTTGCACAGTTGAAATCAAAATGTTTCTAATCGTAAACAATTTTTAAGTTATGCCAATACACAGAGGAAATGTTTGTTATATAATTATTTAATAACTACCTATTTTTAAGTCGAACATATATAATTTGTGATATGCTGTAATGTCATTATCATCAATAGGATATGGGCCTTCACTTAGAAGTAGGTTTTGCCTACTACACCATGCTGGCCACATTAATATGTAGTACTTTCTAACTGTAAAATAGTTATTACTAATTTTGAGCATTACCTGTCTGATACTTATACATTCTTTTAATTAATTATCCTTCACGTGTGTATAATAAAAAAAGTGTAATGTTGTGCAGAATCAAAATCGACTAGTCGGCAATCTCACTTCTTTCATAACATTGCCATCTTCAATATGTAAACAAGAAATTCAGTGAGGTTTCCCACATCTGGGTTTATTAGATATTTATTTGATGTTAAAATTTCTTAATCAAGAAATAGTCATGACAGCTTCGCAATAGGCTAGCGCTAAGTATAAAGGATCAATAGTGTTCATTAATTTATGAAATTTAATAAATAATACGTCACCTGCTTTTCAGACGGGTGTAAGACGATCTTTCAGTGGCTCTTTAACTATTTGTGTAAGTCACTTTTATCATTGGTGTTTAGATTGTTTTCAATGGAAGTTGTACTAATATATTAATATAATTTTTAAATCCGTTCTGAGTGTTTTTATTTCTGCATAAATGAATCCATTTCAAAGACAATGATGAACGATTGATATTACTTCTGATGTACTTACATTATGAATATGAAAAAAAAACTACGTTAAAAAAAACGACTTCAAAACTAAAAAGTAAAAAATAATAAAGCCTTAATGTTAATTATATACTACCTATTATTTATATGTGCTATTTATTACCTATTAGTAAATATGAATATACGTAAATAAACCTAATAGAGAGCAATTAAATATTTATATTATAACCAGCTCAACCAAAGTGCGACGGAATATAGCTGTTTAGACGAGGTAAACAGATAGTTAGTCAACATAACACTAATAAAAGTATATTCTTGAGATCGTAGAACTAGAAACACTCGTGTAATGATGCCATTATATGTTTAGGCTTTAAGTTTGGTAGCAGTTCTGTCAAGTGAACAATTATTACACACAATGGTGCACAAGAGAGAAGAAGCTAAGACAATGAAATAAAAGTTATGATCTCCATTAGGTGACCACATAACTCTTCTCAATGTATTCGAAGTTTTCTCTCTGGCATCTTCAAAGAAAGTGATTATCAGCACAGCACCTGTTTATTGACCTCTAATTAACAAATAAATAGTTATCATCAACGCAATATTGTTCTCATTGCAGCAATGGAGTAGAGAGTGTTTTTAAACTGTAAGAATTTGACATACGCATCCGAAGTGCGTCGGCAATTGCTTACCATTTGCCAAAAGTTAAACATGAACGTAAGCAGTTGTGTACAAAATTATGACCAGGTAAAGATGTATTTTTTTGTTATTTGTATATACCTAATTAGAAATATGAATTAGCTTGCATCTAAAGTGATATGAGAGGTTAAGAGAGATAAGGGGGGCTTGAGGTCCGGTAACTTTACGCACTCAGGAATCAGTAATTACGTTAATCGATGTGTTAATTATTTTAATAGCGTTAAGGAAGCATTTAAACACCGATTTTTCTCTTTTTTTTAGCAGAACGGTTAGGTTTATTTAACAGAATCGTATTAATTGGATTCCGTTAGTTAAATTTCTTGTCAAAGTAAGATTCTACTTTACCTAACGTTTATCCGCCTTTCAGCTATTGAAGTGTCTTCTTTGCGGGTTATTCACGAACTCTGCGTGAAAAAGCATGGCATTGTTTAATATGGTAATATTTAAGGCAAACGAGTAAATAGTTATCACCATGTGTGCCCCACGTCCATGAATTGAATGGAGTAGCAGAAACATATAATATATCTGTTATGGATATAGGTAGGTGTTTAATGAGGGAAGCTACAATTCATAGAAGGTTTTGGTCAGAAGTAACAAAAACAGTAGCATATTTAAAGAACAGAACTATTACGAATACAGTAGAAAACAAAACTCCTTGTGAGATATTTTTTGGAAGCAAACCAAATGTAGAACACTTAAAAATTTATGGAAGTAGAATTTTGGTCAGGGTTCCTGAAGTTTTGAGAAAAAGTGAATGGGAAGATAAAGCCTGAATAGACGTTTTAGTGGGTTAAAATGAAAACAGCTGTAGAGTTTTAAATAATAACAAAATAATTAATGCTAGGCTAGTACAGGTAGTCGAAGAAAATACGCAATGAATATATCTAGAAAAATTTTATGATCAAAAAAAAATGATAATGATGTAGAAATTGATCCTAGTTCAAACTTGTCTGATGAAATATTAAAAGTTATTTACTACAGTGATGAAATTTATACAGGTTCAGGTGAAATTAATTCTAATAACACTGTAAACGGTCTTGTAAGTAATGATCATTCAAATAATAATGAAGATAAGCATGTTGAAAAATGAAAAGACAAAAAGAAAGCAAACTCCATTCTCTAAGTATGGTAATCCAGTTTTACACCTTTTTTACATGTAAACTACACTGATGCTACACCTTTTTATATGTAAACTATACTAGGTAGTAGAGCCATGCTGATTTCAGCACGAGCGGGCCGGTTCGACGGGGCAGTACTATCCTCCCACAGAAGACCAACCTCAAGCGCCAGCATCTGTGTTGTCGTGTTTCGTTGGTGAGTGTGAGACCGGAGGCCCATTGATGCAGGAGTCACAGTTATCGTGGTTTCTGTGTAAGCCTTACACTGTCACGATGACTGTCATGCCTATTACGTCCCTAAGCGGGGTGTGCATCTCACAAGCCCGCCATAGTGTGGGTCACCATTCTGGATTGTCTGCATTTGCAATATGTATGGTGACCACAACTCTTGAATACTATTCATGCTTTCCATCAGGCAGAGTAGAGTCACTTTCGCAGGTTCTTAATAGACAAAAAAAAATGCAAATGTACCAAATACTTGTGAGGATGCGATGAGCTCTCATAATTGAAAACAATGGCAAATAGCAATGAACTGAGAAATTAATAGCCTAAAAAAAACGTAACACTTGACAAGTTGTTGAAAGGCCACATGATAAAAAAGTTACAGATGTTAAGTGGATTTTTAAGAATAAAAAGCAATGATATTGTTAAAGCAAGATCAGTTGTAAGAGATTTTCAGCAAAAGGACTTAATGAAAATGTTTATTCGCCTTTAGGGGAAAATCCAAACATTGAAAATTTTATTGTTATACAGTTGTAAAAATAATTTATTCATCGAACAAATGGATGTCGAGAAAGCCTTTTTAAATAACTAATGGTATGTAAATTCTGAAATTTGTTGTAAAGATAAAAATGAAATTGAATTAAAAGCTAGTTAAATGAAAGATTTGAGAAAAGTTAAAAGCTATATTGGTATAGATATTGATTACAGTAATAATAATAATACAATGACTAAATGACAATAATAAATACAGTAACATACTATGATAACGTACACGACTACGACACAGAAGTATAATATTAGATTATATGCCTATGAAAGGGGAATAATTGATATCGTAAAAATTGACACAGATTTAAATTTGGCAGACATTATTAACAAAAAGTTTACTTAAGACAAAATCTATGAAAAACAGATTAGAGTTAAGATTCATGCATGCGCTCCCGATGCATCTGGTCCATATATTTTTATTGTCTGTGGACACACACTTCGGATTAAAAAAGCATGGGCTCCTAAATAAAAGTTAATTAATTGTTATAACGAATATTTCCTTTTCAATGTAATTTACGGTCCTATTTAACAGTATGTAATGACATCGTGCTGGGTTAGCTCGCTTAGCAGCAGAGGCCTTGCGGAGGTTTGCACCTCCATAGATGTAATCGTAGACCTCTTGGTGCTTGCTTGCTTTGCTCGTTTCGGTGGCGATACGTTCGAAGATATTGCAATGCCTTCCGAGTCCTCAATTCTTTTGTGTACGTCACCAAAACCCTGCTAACCTCTGACTCTTCCTAATTGAGATGGCTGGAAACAAATAATATATGTATCAAACATGTGTCAATCATTTGGTTGACTGTACTAAGTATCAGTATGTGACTATTTTATATTTTATTTATCAATTAACTGCAAGAAAAACAAGGGACCTTAAAGTGGTTGCACTTTTATAGTGTATCTTTGACAGTTTTCGTTTTTGTGAACAGATTTAATAAATATCTATTTTTAGAAAGATGTATTTAGAATATCCGGACTTCATTTAAAGCTGTTATAGTGTGACTGTTGTGACAGACGTTGTCACGTCACATAAATAAGTATTTATTAAGGTTTACTAATCTTGCACTCACCATACTACTGCGAAGTGTTTCACGCTGGAAGTAGGGAATCCAGATTGTGTAGCAGATCCAGAGTCTCTCATTACAGCGACCGCAAACTCTGTCAGGTCTGATGTCAAAGGTCTCGAACTGTCAATTAAAAATGAGCTTTGTAACTGTGATACTGTTGACTATCTAGTGACATACAATATTGCGATCGATGTGGAAATAAGATAACTATCCAACCAATAAACAGAAAATCAAGTTACAGCAGAGCTGTAGTGCACTTTGGGAACTATACCAGAGATTTTTTAATAAAGGATAAAATTGTAGAAGGACTGCTTTATAAAGTTTTAATCGTCTTGAAATCAGATTTCTTACAAATACACAGCAAAATGTTAAATCAATTGTATTAAAAACTCAGGGAACAAGAAAGGGTGAGAACAAACAAGACATCTTAAAGAAAAATATTCAAGGAAGGGTCAATGTCAACAGCTTACTGTGGTATGGACGTGGGATAAGGAGAGAGGATGGTTACGGAGAAGAGAGGTATGGTGTGTCTGAAAAAGGTACAAAGAGAGTAAGTAGTAAGGTAAAAATGATAGAGTTGCATGGAAGTCACCATTTTGTACCAACACTAAATACATTTGCTATAAGGGTAAAGAGATGACACGTATTTAAATAAAAGTTATTTACCGGCTCTGAAGTTAAATAACTGTATATAAATTGTTGACGCCTGTCCAAAATGGCCTCCATTAGTCCATCTTCTTGCGAGCATACTCTACACAGCGGCACCTTCACGACATTATTGTTGTCGTCGAATATTTGGCTCTGTTGAACAATTACAAATAGGATTAATTATTTCACCACATTGTTACATAGGTACGTTGAAAATTTGAGGAGCTGTTTCATAGTCAGTAATGGAGATTTTGAATCATATGTTGGCCACGCTAATACCATCGTTAACTTTTCAACATGAAATGTTCACGCAAACTTAATAATGATACAAGACTACCTTATTCTTAGATTACAGGAAAAATCTTGATTTCAGCCGGCACATTAACCATAACTCCTTAGTATAACGAGGAAGTGAATTTAGAAATATGAAAAGTTTTACCTTCAGCTACTCTGTTTAGATTTACATTAGGATAGTTTACAACTGTCACAATCACCCCGCCTTCTATCAGATTACAATAATCAAACAATTAATGAGTTGTTGTCGATCATTCAGTTGAATGTGGACATATGGCAACATACGACACCGACAAATGACAGTATTCTTAGAAAATCATAGTGGGTTTGCTTGAATTTTAGTTGAATAATAATTAGACGTCCGTGTAGTGACGGATTAAGAATACATAGTGTTATTCACCCCCCCCCCCCCCCATTCATCCCTTTGGTGTCGTAAAAGGCGACTAAGGGAACAAATTATGTAAGACAACATCATTACAAAGAGAAGGAAAACTTGGAACAACCCCTTTTCCAACCCGTTTGGCCAGAGCGGTATAGTAGGCCAAAACCTCCATGCTAAGGAGAGGCCTATGTCCAGCAGTGGACTGTAAGGGCTGTTGATGATGATAATGATGATGAATAATTAGTAGTTTTACAATCTTACACTCACCGCATAATGGTTAAATATTAAATAGTAGATATTTTCACTACTTTTGCATTGCTGCCAGAGTTCTAAGCAGTGGTGAAGTTCTTGACGGCACATGTCACAGACTCCATCTGCACTCCCGAGCTGTTAAACAAAAATAGTTTTATAACCCACAATTTCGTTGACAATCACATTTGCTTCAATATGCCTCTGTGTATGCATCATAAAGTTTATTAACATTATTTCAATACTTATGGGTATCTATAACTGTAACCTCCCAAACTTTCGAGAAGTTGCCTTAAATATATTACAATGACTATAAGAAACGATTGTAAAGTTAAGGCGATTATCTTTGAAACATAATATACTACGATCGGAGCAAGAAAACTTAAGACCCACTGTTCAAATAAATATTGAAGTGCATGCCAAATTATTGAAGAGATGTACGAAAATATCAGGGAGCAAGAACGGGAATGACGGTAGACAAGACATCTCAAAGGGAATGATTTAAGGAACGGGCACGAGCAACAAGTTAACGTGGCACAGACATAGGTTGAAGAGTGTAACAGGTATGCGTAGAAAAGAGGATATGAAGAGACGTAACATCTTCACAGTTCTGAAACACGGCTGTCTGATCCTAATAATAATGTAAAGTGAGGTGGTTCTTGTCTTTTGAATCCTATTTACAGATCTCTTGTTCACTGACTTGAAATTTTGAAATATGTATTTGTTCTTCCTATTATATTTACACCAATAGTAATAAAGAGAATAATAATCATAATTATTTGTTTCTTACATATTATTGAAAAATTAAACAATAATTCAAAAATTCAATACAGCAATTTTCACTAAAAATGAAACAATGCTCATCACACACACGATTGTGCATACAACGCACGACTGCCGACTTAGCAGACAGGGTTACTTACCTCTAGGTCTAGGGCCCCTCAAAGAAAATCTAAAAGAATTATAAATAAATTGAAAAAAAGAGTAAGAGATGATGGTGTTTGTTCAAATATAAGATCACTTACAGGCGTTGTAGTTAAATGTTCGTAAACCGCCTGCAGAACAGTGTCACCGATCGGCTGCAGTTCATCACCAACGTTCTCCCTCAGACAAATCCCACACACAGATAGATTTGCCATTTTTGCAAAATTTTTAAAAACACAACACTTATAGAATTGTATACGGCACGCCTGCACTGTTTGAGCGTCTACAGAAGACTGACTCTCCCCCGATTTGAATTTAGCAGGTAACAAAATTACCAGTGGTCGTTTTTTTTGCATAATCTCTCTCCTATTATCTAAATGTGTCCTATTACATTATAATGAAATAAAAAAAGTCTTTACAAATAATGAGTAAACAAGAATTGCCTAATGAGGGTTGAATTCTGGTCGTGACCGGACTTTGTTTAATTTGAAGCTACTACAGTAATGGTGACGTGTCCACTTGGAAGTGATTACTTAATTTGATATCATATTTGATCGTTAGTATTAGAGTATCTATTGCAGTGTACATATTATCATTTATGTCTTGATAGGTTTTTTGATAAGTAAATAGAATAATTGAATGTTTTACATTGTCGTTATATGCTGTTTGTGATATAATCTTTTTAGTCCATTATTATTATTTAAATATAGAATTGCATTTGCCTTTCCCGTCCTTAAGCGAGGCTTAATAAAGCACTTTACTGGGTTGTTACAGTGTGGGTCATCATACTGTATTGTCTGCATTCACAATAAGTATGGTGACCACAGCTCTAGGATTCTATTCATGCTTTCCATCAGGCAGAGTAGAGTCACTTTGGCAGGCACTTAAAACAATTACAAAGAACGTATGTATAAAACATGTATTTATAGATGTGATTATTCTCAAAAAGCTTACTTGTCTACAAGTTGGACGAACTACTGCGGCAGAGATACGACAAGTGAACAGACAGCTATCATTAGTATACCTACTTTCTAATTTTTGTCGACCCAAAGGATGTAAAATTGACATTCACTATTTAAAAATTTGAAAAGAAGATCCATGCATTTAGAAAAAAAATGCCAAAATAATTAGTTAGCCGATATCTCTTGGACTATACACAAACACACAAACACATTTTTAATTGTTTAAGTCAGCTTTTGTACAACGACGGGCTTTTTATCCGGGATTTTCAATCAATCTTTGGGTAATGTTATTAATTAACTGAATCACACACTATACAACATTATGTACATAAGTTTATATACTCATATCTATGGTATCATGTACACATTGTTATCATGTATATTTCAATATTCAGGCACTATGAATACAATAAAATTGATTGATGTACTATCGCTTCGATGATATATAATTCTGCCATATTATTGAGAAAGAGATCATCTATCTACTTTTTCAATACAAAACGGTTAGTGGATATTCTGACTTCAAATGGGAGCGCATTCCGGAAGATTTCGCTTGAACAAAGAAAGAAGAACTCACCAAACCGAAATTATGGATGGAACAGAATAGAAACAGATTTCTTTCTGAGCGAAAATTTCTGTCGTGATTAGACGACGTGAAGCGGGAGTAGGGAGCATGAAGCATAACATATAATATATATATATATATATATATATATATATATATATTATACTTTTCGTTTCGGGTGGTCAGGTCGCATGTTAGTGAAAAAATATAGTATAGTACCTAGGTATTGACGCATACTTCAACTAAAAACACTGTGATGTCTTCGCAGGAGGTTGCGACCGCGCTTAAACAGCTACCGCTACCGGCCATGAAGCATATGACGGCCGGTACCCAAAGACTTTTTCTAACAACTGTAGTGAGGGCCCCACTGCACTTACAGAGGTGACAGGTGGAACTCAGTTTCCCCCTAGCGACCGAACACAGATGATTCCCGAAGCAACAAGCTATCGTGGTTTGATTAGCGGCCTCATTCTTCGTGCGAGAACCATGTGCCGCTACCCGCGCGTAAGTCAGAGGTCCGCCAATAAACTTTGGTGAACACTTCCGCCTACACCTAAATCGCACGGCGCAGTTTCAGCCATGGCACACGCCACCTCAGTCGACACTGATAGCCGTCTCAGCTTCGTTAATAAGACCAGTTACCCGCTTTTACCCACGTTCGCTAAGCTGGAGTGCAGAACCTCCCAGAGGCGGTTCAACATGTGGCTGAGGGCCCATGCCAGCACTCGAGTACGTATCCCGTTTAGCCCAAGGGCGGATTATTCGAAGTGGATTCATTCATTCTAATGGTTTTAACAAATTCGAAATAGATGCCTGGAATTAACATAGGCCTAGACTACAACACAGCGTGTACAGTGTTCTTTATTGTAGTTTTTACCTGCCTCCTTTTGTTTAAATACAACACTGTTATAGAGAAGGGACTTGTTATTACGATAACAATAACAGTAGATACTAAACCTTAAAAGACAATAGAATTATTGAGAAGTCACATAGTCTGCTCGAATTTTCCATTTTTATTATTATTATTTTTTAATAAGAGTTACCTGTACAATACGTGGGTGGTCCGACCTAACAAAGATACAAGAACATTTTCATATTTTTTTATTTTATTTTTCAACGTTGTCTCCTTGTAACTCTACACACTTCTCCCAGTGATGCTCCCATGTCTGTAACCTGTCCAAATAGTACTCTGTGTTTCTCTCTGCAAAATAATTATTCACAAGGGTGATTGCCTCTTATTTGATTAAAATTTTGGTCCAAAAGTAAAACAAAAATTGCTTTTTTTGAAAAAATAGTTTTTGTTTATTTTGGAGACGGTTACCCCTTTGCAGTCCACTGTTTGTATTGTATTTTTGTTTGTTCATTCGAACATGTTTTCAGTCTAACGTGAGCAAACGCGGCACCCAACGTGCGGACAGCTTTGTCATGCCTAAATGTTGATTTAATAAGTGACAAACACGTTCGCTTGACATGTTCATAACGTCTGCCATCTCCCTCACTTTAATTCGGCGGTCGTCTAACACCATTTAGTGAAGTTTCCATCGGTAGTTGCAGTGTTTGGACACCCCGAACGTTCATCGTATCCCAAGGTCTGCTGTCCAAAATTTCGCTGTGGTAAATGATGATGCAGAGTCTGCATATACAGAATCCAGCTTATTTTTGACTTGAGTAGGTGAATTGCCTTTCAAAAACAAATATTTAATGACAGCTCGATACTCGATTTTGTCCATTTTCGTAAAAGCATTCACGTCAACTCACTCAAACATCTGTTACATAACAACATACTATAAAATCTAAATTTATAACAACACACCACACACTAAACAAAACAAATAAAAGAAAATACATAGCATAATTAAATGTACCCATACAACACAACACAACTAATACAATACAAAAAAAAACAGACAAATCCATTTTACTAACCTTAAAGTGTCTATCCAGAGTTGTTACTAAATAAAATGAATGGTGTCGTGGGACACCAGGTAGGAACGAAGTTCCTTCGGATAATGTGGAATCGACACAATTTGCAAAAAAAATCGTGCTCAATTTTATGTAGGTTTTCTTGATTTTTCTCTTAAATTTTGCTGATTAGTTTTTATTTAAGTACAAGAAAGTATTTAGAAAATTCAGTATTTTAGGAAATAAAATAATAAATTCCTTAAAATAATAAAATAGCACACATGACGCGCTTTCGCGCCTGCGCACGTCTCATTTAACGGTTTTATTCCACGCACTTTTTTCCACAGATTTATTCCACAGATTTATTCCACGAACTTTTTCCACTTACGGTTTTACTATCACATTTTTTTCAGTTCGGTCCCGCAGCGAAATCCCTATCCCCTCCAAGCCTGCCGTAAGGAACTTCGTTCCAAAAATGCAATAAGTACCTTTTTGAGGATTCTTTCAAGGACCACGAAAATAAATCCAAACAGTTCGCCACCATGTGCAATAAAGTGCCAATATGTACCTATCATTAACTGTACCGATTTATTGTACAGGTAACTCTTACAGGTAACCATTTTATATCTATTCAACTTAGTAAATTCGAGCAGAATATGCGACTTCACAATAATTCTATTGTCTTTCAAGGTTTAGTACCCACTGGTACTGTTATCGTAATAACAAGTCCCTTCTTTATAATAGTGTTGTATTTAAACAAAAGGAGGCAGGTAAAAATTACAACAAAGAACGCTGCTTGTAGTCTAGGCCTATGTTAATTCCAGGCGTCTATTTCGAAGTTGCTAAAACTATTGGGGGTAAGGGCAGTTTTTCTATGAAGCCACTATAGCGAATGCAGGGGAGAACCCGTCCCGTCCACCCGCGGCCACACTCAAGGGGGCATGAGCCGCTGATACGCGCGCCTCCGCCGCCTGGTTCGCCAGCGGCGAATCGGGTCCGAGTGGAGGTCCTCCTCCCGGACCTTCCCCGCCGCCTCCTTCCATGAAATTACGTCTTCGCAGAAGGTTTCGACCGCAGTGAAACAACTATCGCTACCGACCATGGAGCGTATAACAGCCGGTAGCAAGAGATCTCCTCAAATAACTGCAGTGAGGACCCCACGCTGCGCCACCCAGGCGGAACACACCGCTAGCGTGTGCTCAACCGAGTCCTCACTGCAGTTGCAGTGGTGACAAGCGGGACTCAACTCCCTCCTGGCGACTGAGTGCAGATAATTCCCGAAGCAATCATGCCCGGAAACAATCTGTGTCAGTCGGAAGGACAGGGTCCCGTGCTGTCACCCCGCTCACTCGGCCCGTTTGATGACCCGAGTCGACCTTGAGGTGCTGCCCAAGATTACTTTAAATGGTACCATTATATCTATTTTTGCAACAGTGAAACACATAGGCTTACAGCTTAATTATACATTGAACTGGTGTGATCGAGTTACATACGTATGCCAGAAGGTTACCGGAATCTTTAAAAACACTATACCACCTGAAAAACTTCCTTCCCATGAAAACTAAAGCAACGCTCGTGCAATCTCTAATCTTCCCTCTGATGTGACGTGTGCTATTACGGCCCGAACGCAGATCACCTCAACAAGCAGAACGTCTTCTCAATAACTGCATTCGATTCATTTTTACTGATTTTTTTCATCTCCGTGTGATATGACATTTAATAAAGGGTTTAGCCGGATACGTATGACGAGTCGGCCCCCAAATGGGAATCGATGTCGAAACTTATGTTTTAATATCGACTTGATGTTCAAACACGATTTATCTACTTTTCGCGACCGACTTCCGCTTTGACCTTGAGATAGAGAGCAAAATATCCGTATGCTTGACTATTACTGAATGTGATATATCTCTGAAGCTAATTAAGATAAAGAAGTGAAACTAACGCGAGGTGTTAGGTTTCATTACAGAGTATATCAGATATATTTTTTTATAATTTTTAGAATAAAAAATTACATTAAAAAAATAAAAAATAAAAAAGTCACGTTTTTTTTTTCTGAGATCTCTGTGACTTACAATCACGAAATTAATATATGTTATGCTCCTTTGTGTACTCTATTACCCATAAAAATTGCGTCAAAAAAAAATTGGTGGGACACAATGAAAAAAAATTATGTGATTTCTGTCTTATGGTATACCCCTGTATTATAAGGTGCACATTACATCATTATTTTTTTTTTGAAATTTCACATCAGCTTGTTTTAAAACATAAGTAAATAGTCTTAAGAGATGGGATAATAGTTAAAAAAGAAATGAAAAAAAAAAACAGCCAGTGTTCAATACTTATTATTACTTATTCGTGTCAATCAAAATACAAGAAACAAAATATTAATCATCGTCACTGTTGAAATTAATTACAATCGGAACACTTTGAGTCGCAAATAACTTAGTTAGGACCTCAGCAAGACGTACAATTTTGGACAAATATCGTCCATATGATAGATAATAAATAATAGCTGCTACATGAGAACAGCATCCCACTGTACGTTCGCCATTGGGGCAATCACAGCAATAACGAAAAATACTACTGTAGTCATTACCTTCGGAAATATAGTGAATGTAAATTCGATAGACTTTTCTATTTATATGCCTTGATTTTACTTCTGCTTTGATGATATTAGGTGCTGATTTCACATATTGTACTGAGAGATTATTTTGATCGTCCATTATTTCGGCCAAGTAAGATATAGCTTGTGAAAATTGATATGAGCCTGTGAATAAAATCTTCTTCACTTCTAAATGTGCAGCATTTAACGAGGTATCTTCAAGCATAAAAGAACCTGGTGAAGAAGATACCAATACTTTTCGGCCGCTATTAATTCAGTGAGGTTTCCCATATGTGGGCTTATTAGATATTTGATATTAAAATTCTTTGTTTCATAAGTGTGGAAAAAATATTTTTAGCAACAAACGAAACCAATAAATTTGTTGCAATAATTAAGCAACCATTTTATACGGTGTTTTACTGTATATACTGTTTTCAAGGTTCAGTAAGTTATCGCCAACTGGTATCGTAAAAGTAACAAGTTTATTGGAAAATGTTCAAACAGTCTACAACTCGTAATCAGAGAGTCAGCCGAGCTGGTGTTTCTGGGACTTTTTAACGCCCACCATGAGTCCTGGTTGGGTTGAACCACCCACGCATTGTTGGTTCTGTTTGAAATCGGCTCGATTCAACTTCTTTGTTTGTTAGTACAAATAAAGTTAAGAGGATTTCAAACAAAATCAACAAACAACACTACTAATAAAAATAAAAAAACTAGTTTTTAAAGTAAAATAAACGCAACCCTCCATTTAAAAAACATTATTATTATTATGTTTTGTGCCCTTTGTTGCTATTGTTTGAAGTCTGCTCAATTTTTTTTATTTCTTACGATAGATGTGCTCTGGTCCATTTAAAACCCAATAGCTATTCTCTATTACTAAAAAAATGCATTCATACTTAACCAACGGTAACAATGCTCATTGTTATTGTCATAACAGTTTACAACAGGTAATTACTTTAATTCCCCAAAAAAAAATCTAAGGCGTTTCGTAAGGGTAAGGATGTAGGATGAAAATTAAGGCATTCTGCCTGCGACCGCCGTCAGTTCAAGTTGATAATAACGCCATGTCTCTCTTAAAAGTGTACGTACCCGTTGGGGGAGTCGTAGCGTCAGGCGATTCCAAGGTATGTACCTACTGCTTAATCTTAATACTTACTTAAATATATGTTTTATACCAAATATTACCCACTACCAGGAGCTACCATTTTTTTCTGATTCGGAATCTTATACCATTGTTTCTAAATTGTTTTAATTCACATTCAACCAATCCATCCAGTCCTCGCACACATTTCCCGTAGTCAAAAACCATTGTCCGATATTCGTTTAACTACATTGTATCTGTACCAGAAGCCTGCGCAAGCAAAACCTGGACGCAGCATAACTGTGTTGCAAAATGTTCGTTTACGCGGTGCCTCCAAGATCATCGTGAAGAAAGCCAGTAGCAGCAAAGCGAAAGCCATGACAGTCAACAATACAGCTAAACTACCCAGATCTAACGTATCGTTTGGTTTGGCAACCGTGCTGACACCTGGGAAGTCACTTATCTGTCAGTCATTAAAAGAGAAGGAGAAGAAGACATCTTTCTCACAACCATTCGGAGACGATAAAATGGCTGGGGACGATGATCTCAACGATGTAGTCGCGATGGGCGGTGTCATTCTGGCAGAAGAAACTCAGAGAGAAATGGTTGGCACACAAACCAGGTACCTATATAACTTTTTTTTTTTAAATAGTTGAATATTTTATTAAGTAGAAGCTAAACTAACATTTAATCTATTTTAAGGTCATGCAAGGACGAATATTTGGTACCTCTGGGTATAATGCAAGCGCGGATAAAAACTATTGTAGCCAAGCACAACTTAGAAGAACCTCCTCCCGAAGTAGCTGGTTTACTATCACACGCGCTGCAAGAAAGACTGAAGAGCCTTATAGAGAAGCTCGCTGTCATCGCAAAGAATAGAATTGATCATGTAATACGGGTAAGATTTGAAATTTCATTTTTTCATTGGACCTAGAAGAAAATTTGTTTAACAAATATTCATAAATAAAATGTTTGTTATAAGGAATGTTAGGTGCTTGCATATAAAGGAACGTTAGGTGTGCTTCTAAATCACCTAACTGGCAATGCAGAACTGTAGGTAGCTATAAACATTTTTATTTGACTGTTCGACATAATCACAAGTACCAAAAGTACGTGTGACGTCAAGTTTTCTTCGTTGCTAATGATTTTTCTTTTGACACAGACTGACAACCGATACGAGGTCACCCAAGATATAAAAGGTCAATTCCAATTCCTCGAGGAATTAGATTGTGCTGACAGGAAACGGCGGGAGGATTCGGAGAGGGAGATTCTGTTAAGGGCAGCCAAGTCTCGATCCAAGAATGACAACCCTGAACAAGCGAAATTAAAGGCCAAAGTGAAAGAAATGCAACGAGCTGAACTCGAAGAGCTCAGGCAACGAGACGCTAACTTGACAGCCTTGCAAGCTATCGGACCTAGAAAAGAACCCAGATTAGAAGTGCCGGGCGCTGCTGACATCTCCCTTTCGAGTAGCGCTGGACATTCCGGAAGCGGATTTGTAAGTAGCTTCGTGTGATGCTAACGTACAGTCACGAGAAATACATAATTAGTAAACGGCACATACTTTTGCACTCCAAGAGGTATGTGCCCATAGTAAATATACTCGTATTTATGCTCGTGACTGTACATACGTAGGGAAGTGGATTGTCTTATTTCAGATGTCTAACATATTTCTTTTGTTCGACAGACTGGTCGCAGTCAGATGGCGTTGCGGACTCCACTCAAACGCATCAACCAGCGCGACATGATGTTTTTATTAGAACAGGAACGTGACACCTCGCACTCGCTTCTACTTTACAAATATTACCTCAAATAGAGATATAAACTTGGTATTGATAATAAGTGTTGTGCCAAATAAACATGTTTTCTAATCAGATTACATGGACCGTTTAGTAAAGTGTGACATCGTGTTACAAAATAAAGTCACGTTACTATAATGTAATGAGATCAGGTAGACAAACATTATATTTCCACCTTAATTTTAAGACGTATAGGAGTGTTTCTACAGAAGAAAATGTATGAAGCCGAATAGATTTCAGTTTCTTTTATTTGCACAGTTGAAATCAAAATGTTTCTAATCGTAAACAATTTTTAAGTTATGCCAATACACAGAGGAAATGTTTGTTATATAATTATTTAATAACTACCTATTTTTAAGTCGAACATATATAATTTGTGATATGCTGTAATGTCATTATCATCAATAGGATATGGGCCTTCACTTAGAAGTAGGTTTTGCCTACTACACCATGCTGGCCACATTAATATGTAGTACTTTCTAACTGTAAAATAGTTATTACTAATTTTGAGCATTACCTGTCTGATACTTATACATTCTTTTAATTAATTATCCTTCACGTGTGTATAATAAAAAAAGTGTAATGTTGTGCAGAATCAAAATCGACTAGTCGGCAATCTCACTTCTTTCATAACATTGCCATCTTCAATATGTAAACAAGAAATTCAGTGAGGTTTCCCACATCTGGGTTTATTAGATATTTATTTGATGTTAAAATTTCTTAATCAAGAAATAGTCATGACAGCTTCGCAATAGGCTAGCGCTAAGTATAAAGGATCAATAGTGTTCATTAATTTATGAAATTTAATAAATAATACGTCACCTGCTTTTCAGACGGGTGTAAGACGATCTTTCAGTGGCTCTTTAACTATTTGTGTAAGTCACTTTTATCATTGGTGTTTAGATTGTTTTCAATGGAAGTTGTACTAATATATTAATATAATTTTTAAATCCGTTCTGAGTGTTTTTATTTCTGCATAAATGAATCCATTTCAAAGACAATGATGAACGATTGATATTACTTCTGATGTACTTACATTATGAATATGAAAAAAAAACTACGTTAAAAAAAACGACTTCAAAACTAAAAAGTAAAAAATAATAAAGCCTTAATGTTAATTATATACTACCTATTATTTATATGTGCTATTTATTACCTATTAGTAAATATGAATATACGTAAATAAACCTAATAGAGAGCAATTAAATATTTATATTATAACCAGCTCAACCAAAGTGCGACGGAATATAGCTGTTTAGACGAGGTAAACAGATAGTTAGTCAACATAACACTAATAAAAGTATATTCTTGAGATCGTAGAACTAGAAACACTCGTGTAATGATGCCATTATATGTTTAGGCTTTAAGTTTGGTAGCAGTTCTGTCAAGTGAACAATTATTACACACAATGGTGCACAAGAGAGAAGAAGCTAAGACAATGAAATAAAAGTTATGATCTCCATTAGGTGACCACATAACTCTTCTCAATGTATTCGAAGTTTTCTCTCTGGCATCTTCAAAGAAAGTGATTATCAGCACAGCACCTGTTTATTGACCTCTAATTAACAAATAAATAGTTATCATCAACGCAATATTGTTCTCATTGCAGCAATGGAGTAGAGAGTGTTTTTAAACTGTAAGAATTTGACATACGCATCCGAAGTGCGTCGGCAATTGCTTACCATTTGCCAAAAGTTAAACATGAACGTAAGCAGTTGTGTACAAAATTATGACCAGGTAAAGATGTATTTTTTTGTTATTTGTATATACCTAATTAGAAATATGAATTAGCTTGCATCTAAAGTGATATGAGAGGTTAAGAGAGATAAGGGGGGCTTGAGGTCCGGTAACTTTACGCACTCAGGAATCAGTAATTACGTTAATCGATGTGTTAATTATTTTAATAGCGTTAAGGAAGCATTTAAACACCGATTTTTCTCTTTTTTTTAGCAGAACGGTTAGGTTTATTTAACAGAATCGTATTAATTGGATTCCGTTAGTTAAATTTCTTGTCGAAGTAAGATTCTACTTTACCTAACGTTTATCCGCCTTTCAGCTATTGAAGTGTCTTCTTTGCGGGTTATTCACGAACTCTGCGTGAAAAAGCATGGCATTGTTTAATATGGTAATATTTAAGGCAAACGAGTAAATAGTTATCACCATGTGTGCCCCACGTCCATGAATTGAATGGAGTAGCAGAAACATATAATATATCTGTTATGGATATAGGTAGGTGTTTAATGAGGGAAGCTACAATTCATAGAAGGTTTTGGTCAGAAGTAACAAAAACAGTAGCATATTTAAAAAACAGAACTATTACGAATACAGTAGAAAACAAAACTCCTTGTGAGATATTTTTTGGAAGCAAACCAAATGTAGAACACTTAAAAATTTATGGAAGTAGAATTTTGGTCAGGGTTCCTGAAGTTTTGAGAAAAAGTGAATGGGAAGATAAAGCCTGAATAGACGTTTTAGTGGGTTATAATGAAAACAGCTGTAGAGTTTTAAATAATAACAAAATAATTAATGCTAGGCTAGTACAGGTAGTCGAAGAAAATACGCAATGAATATATCTAGAAAAATTTTATGATCAAAAAAAAATGATAATGATGTAGAAATTGATCCTAGTTCAAACTTGTCTGATGAAATATTAAAAGTTATTTACTACAGTGATGAAATTTATACAGGTTCAGGTGAAATTAATTCTAATAACACTGTAAACGGTCTTGTAAGTAATGATCATTCAAATAATAATGAAGATAAGCATGTTGAAAAATGAAAAGACAAAAAGAAAGCAAACTCCATTCTCTAAGTATGGTAATCCAGTTTTACACCTTTTTTACATGTAAACTACACTGATGCTACACCTTTTTATATGTAAACTATACTAGGTAGTAGAGCCATGCTGATTTCAGCACGAGCGGGCCGGTTCGACGGGGCAGTACTATCCTCCCACAGAAGACCAACCTCAAGCGCCAGCATCTGTGTTGTCGTGTTTCGTTGGTGAGTGTGAGACCGGAGGCCCATTGATGCAGGAGTCACAGTTATCGTGGTTTCTGTGTAAGCCTTACACTGTCACGATGACTGTCATGCCTATTACGTCCCTAAGCGGGGTGTGCATCTCACAAGCCCGCCATAGTGTGGGTCACCATTCTGGATTGTCTGCATTTGCAATATGTATGGTGACCACAACTCTTGAATACTATTCATGCTTTCCATCAGGCAGAGTAGAGTCACTTTCGCAGGTTCTTAATAGACAAAAAAAAATGCAAATGTACCAAATACTTGTGAGGATGCGATGAGCTCTCATAATTGAAAACAATGGCAAATAGCAATGAACTGAGAAATTAATAGCCTAAAAAAAACGTAACACTTGACAAGTTGTTGAAAGGCCACATGATAAAAAAGTTACAGATGTTAAGTGGATTTTTAAGAATAAAAAGCAATGATATTGTTAAAGCAAGATCAGTTGTAAGAGATTTTCAGCAAAAGGACTTAATGAAAATGTTTATTCGCCTTTAGGGGAAAATCCAAACATTGAAAATTTTATTGTTATACAGTTGTAAAAATAATTTATTCATCGAACAAATGGATGTCGAGAAAGCCTTTTTAAATAACTAATGGTATGTAAATTCTGAAATTTGTTGTAAAGATAAAAATGAAATTGAATTAAAAGCTAGTTAAATGAAAGATTTGAGAAAAGTTAAAAGCTATATTGGTATAGATATTGATTACAGTAATAATAATAATACAATGACTAAATGACAATAATAAATACAGTAACATACTATAATAACGTACACGACTACGACACAGAAGTATAATATTAGATTATATGCCTATGAAAGGGGAATAATTGATATCGTAAAAATTGACACAGATTTAAATTTGGCAGACATTATTAACAAAAAGTTTACTTAAGACAAAATCTATGAAAAACAGATTAGAGTTAAGATTCATGCATGCGCTCCCGATGCATCTGGTCCATATATTTTTATTGTCTGTGGACACACACTTCGGATTAAAAAAGCATGGGCTCCTAAATAAAAGTTAATTAATTGTTATAACGAATATTTCCTTTTCAATGTAATTTACGGTCCTATTTAACAGTATGTAATGACATCGTGCTGGGTTAGCTCGCTTAGCAGCAGAGGCCTTGCGGAGGTTTGCACCTCCATAGATGTAATCGTAGACCTCTTGGTGCTTGCTTGCTTTGCTCGTTTCGGTGGCGATACGTTCGAAGATATTGCAATGCCTTCCGAGTCCTCAATTCTTTTGTGTACGTCACCAAAACTCTGCTAACCTCTGACTCTTCCTAATTGAGATGGCTGGAAACAAATAATATATGTATCAAACATGTGTCAATCATTTGGTTGACTGTACTAAGTATCAGTATGTGACTATTTTATATTTTATTTATCAATTAACTGCAAGAAAAACAAGGGACCTTAAAGTGGTTGCACTTTTATAGTGTATCTTTGACAGTTTTCGTTTTTGTGAACAGATTTAATAAATATCTATTTTTAGAAAGATGTATTTAGAATATCCGGACTTCATTTAAAGCTGTTATAGTGTGACTGTTGTGACAGACGTTGTCACGTCACATAAATAAGTATTTATTAAGGTTTACTAATCTTGCACTCACCATACTACTGCGAAGTGTTTCACGCTGGAAGTAGGGAATCCAGATTGTGTAGCAGATCCAGAGTCTCTCATTACAGCGACCGCAAACTCTGTCAGGTCTGATGTCAAAGGTCTCGAACTGTCAATTAAAAATGAGCTTTGTAACTGTGATACTGTTGACTATCTAGTGACATACAATATTGCGATCGATGTGGAAATAAGATAACTATCCAACCAATAAACAGAAAATCAAGTTACAGCAGAGCTGTAGTGCACTTTGGGAACTATACCAGAGATTTTTTAATAAAGGATAAAATTGTAGAAGGACTGCTTTATAAAGTTTTAATCGTCTTGAAATCAGATTTCTTACAAATACACAGCAAAATGTTAAATCAATTGTATTAAAAACTCAGGGAACAAGAAAGGGTGAGAACAAACAAGACATCTTAAAGAAAAATATTCAAGGAAGGGTCAATGTCAACAGCTTACTGTGGTATGGACGTGGGATAAGGAGAGAGGATGGTTACGGAGAAGAGAGGTATGGTGTGTCTGAAAAAGGTACAAAGAGAGTAAGTAGTAAGGTAAAAATGATAGAGTTGCATGGAAGTCACCATTTTGTACCAACACTAAATACATTTGCTATAAGGGTAAAGAGATGACACGTATTTAAATAAAAGTTATTTACCGGCTCTGAAGTTAAATAACTGTATATAAATTGTTGACGCCTGTCCAAAATGGCCTCCATTAGTCCATCTTCTTGCGAGCATACTCTACACAGCGGCACCTTCACGACATTATTGTTGTCGTCGAATATTTGGCTCTGTTGAACAATTACAAATAGGATTAATTATTTCACCACATTGTTACATAGGTACGTTGAAAATTTGAGGAGCTGTTTCATAGTCAGTAATGGAGATTTTGAATCATATGTTGGCCACGCTAATACCATCGTTAACTTTTCAACATGAAATGTTCACGCAAACTTAATAATGATACAAGACTACCTTATTCTTAGATTACAGGAAAAATCTTGATTTCAGCCGGCACATTAACCATAACTCCTTAGTATAACGAGGAAGTGAATTTAGAAATATGAAAAGTTTTACCTTCAGCTACTCTGTTTAGATTTACATTAGGATAGTTTACAACTGTCACAATCACCCCGCCTTCTATCAGATTACAATAATCAAACAATTAATGAGTTGTTGTCGATCATTCAGTTGAATGTGGACATATGGCAACATACGACACCGACAAATGACAGTATTCTTAGAAAATCATAGTGGGTTTGCTTGAATTTTAGTTGAATAATAATAGACGTCCGTGTAGTGACGGATTAAGAATACATAGTGTTATTCACCCCCCCCCCCCCATTCATCCCTTTGGTGTCGTAAAAGGCGACTAAGGGAACAAATTATGTAAGACAACATCATTACAAAGAGAAGGAAAACTTGGAACAACCCCTTTTCCAACCCGTTTGGCCAGAGCGGTATAGTAGGCCAAAACCTCCATGCTAAGGAGAGGCCTATGTCCAGCAGTGGACTGTAAGGGCTGTTGATGATGATAATGATGATGAATAATTAGTAGTTTTACAATCTTACACTCACCGCATAATGGTTAAATATTAAATAGTAGATATTTTCACTACTTTTGCATTGCTGCCAGAGTTCTAAGCAGTGGTGAAGTTCTTGACGGCACATGTCACAGACTCCATCTGCACTCCCGAGCTGTTAAACAAAAATAGTTTTATAACCCACAATTTCGTTGACAATCACATTTGCTTCAATATGCCTCTGTGTATGCATCATAAAGTTTATTAACATTATTTCAATACTTATGGGTATCTATAACTGTAACCTCCCAAACTTTCGAGAAGTTGCCTTAAATATATTACAATGACTATAAGAAACGATTGTAAAGTTAAGGCGATTATCTTTGAAACATAATATACTACGATCGGAGCAAGAAAACTTAAGACCCACTGTTCAAATAAATATTGAAGTGCATGCCAAATTATTGAAGAGATGTACGAAAATATCAGGGAGCAAGAACGGGAATGACGGTAGACAAGACATCTCAAAGGGAATGATTTAAGGAACGGGCACGAGCAACAAGTTAACGTGGCACAGACATAGGTTGAAGAGTGTAACAGGTATGCGTAGAAAAGAGGATATGAAGAGACGTAACATCTTCACAGTTCTGAAACACGGCTGTCTGATCCTAATAATAATGTAAAGTGAGGTGGTTCTTGTCTTTTGAATCCTATTTACAGATCTCTTGTTCACTGACTTGAAATTTTGAAATATGTATTTGTTCTTCCTATTATATTTACACCAATAGTAATAAAGAGAATAATAATCATAATTATTTGTTTCTTACATATTATTGAAAAATTAAACAATAATTCAAAAATTCAATACAGCAATTTTCACTAAAAATGAAACAATGCTCATCACACACACGATTGTGCATACAACGCACGACTGCCGACTTAGCAGACAGGGTTACTTACCTCTAGGTCTAGGGCCCCTCAAAGAAAATCTAAAAGAATTATAAATAAATTGAAAAAAAGAGTAAGAGATGATGGTGTTTGTTCAAATATAAGATCACTTACAGGCGTTGTAGTTAAATGTTCGTAAACCGCCTGCAGAACAGTGTCACCGATCGGCTGCAGTTCATCACCAACGTTCTCCCTCAGACAAATCCCACACACAGATAGATTTGCCATTTTTGCAAAATTTTTAAAAACACAACTCTTATAGAATTGTATACGGCACGCCTGCACTGTTTGAGCGTCTACAGAAGACTGACTCTCCCCCGATTTGAATTTAGCAGGTAACAAAATTACCAGTGGTCGTTTTTTTTGCATAATCTCTCTCCTATTATCTAAATGTGTCCTATTACATTATAATGAAATAAAAAAAGTCTTTACAAATAATGAGTAAACAAGAATTGCCTAATGAGGGTTGAATTCTGGTCGTGACCGGACTTTGTTTAATTTGAAGCTACTACAGTAATGGTGACGTGTCCACTTGGAAGTGATTACTTAATTTGATATCATATTTGATCGTTAGTATTAGAGTATCTATTACAGTGTACATATTATCATTTATGTCTTGATAGGTTTTTTGATAAGTAAATAGAATAATTGAATGTTTTACATTGTCGTTATATGCTGTTTGTGATATAATCTTTTTAGTCCATTATTATTATTTAAATATAGAATTGCATTTGCCTTTCACGTCCTTAAGCGAGGCTTAATAAAGCACTTTACTGGGTTGTTACAGTGTGGGTCATCATACTGTATTGTCTGCATTCACAATAAGTATGGTGACCACAGCTCTAGGATTCTATTCATGCTTTCCATCAGGCAGAGTAGAGTCACTTTGGCAGGCACTTAAAACAATTACAAAGAACGTATGTATAAAACATGTATTTATAGATGTGATTATTCTCAAAAAGCTTACTTGTCTACAAGTTGGACGAACTACTGCGGCAGAGATACGACAAGTGAACAGACAGCTATCATTAGTATACCTACTTTCTAATTTTTGTCGACCCAAAGGATGTAAAATTGACATTCACTATTTAAAAATTTGAAAAGAAGATCCATGCATTTAGAAAAAAAATGCCAAAATAATTAGTTAGCCGATATCTCTTGGACTATACTCGTAAACACATTTTTAATTGTTTAAGTCAGCTTTTGTACAACGACGGGCTTTTTATCCGGGATTTTCAATCAATCTTTGGGTAATGTTATTAATTAACTGAATCACACACTATACAACATTATGTACACAAGTTTATATACTCATATCTATGGTATCATGTACACATTGTTATCATGTATATTTCAATATTCAGGCACTATGAATACAATAAAATTGATTGATGTACTATCGCTTCGATGATATATAATTCTGCCATATTATTGAGAAAGAGATCATCTATCTACTTTTTCAATACAAAACGGTTAGTGGATATTCTGACTTCAAATGGGAGCGCATTCCGGAAGATTTCGCTTGAACAAAGAAAGAAGAACTCACCAAACCGAAATTATGGATGGAACAGAATAGAAACAGATTTCTTTCTGAGCGAAAATTTCTGTCGTGATTAGACGACGTGAAGCGGGAGTAGGGAGCATGAAGCATAACATATAATATATATATATATATATATATATATATATTATACTTTTCGTTTCGGGTGGTCAGGTCGCATGTTAGTGAAAAAATATAGTATAGTACCTAGGTATCGACGCATACTTCAACTAAAAACACTGTGATGTCTTCGCAGGAGGTTGCGACCGCGCTTAAACAGCTACCGCTACCGGCCATGAAGCATATGACGGCCGGTACCCAAAGACTTTTTCCAACAACTGTAGTGAGGGCCCCACTGCACTTACAGAGGTGACAGGTGGAACTCAGTTTCCCCCTAGCGACCGAACACAGATGATTCCCGAAGCAACAAGCTATCGTGGTTTGATTAGCGGCCTCATTCTTCGTGCGAGAACCATGTGCCGCTACCCGCGCGTAAGTCAGAGGTCCGCCAATAAACTTTGGTGAACACTTCCGCCTACACCTAAATCGCACGGCGCAGTTTCAGCCATGGCACACGCCACCTCAGTCGACACTGATAGCCGTCTCAGCTTCGTTAATAAGACCAGTTACCCGCTTTTACCCACGTTCGCTAAGCTGGAGTGCAGAACCTCCCAGAGGCGGTTCAACATGTGGCTGAGGGCCCATGCCAGCACTCGAGTACGTATCCCGTTTAGCCCAAGGGCGGATTATTCGAAGTGGATTCATAGAAAAACTGCCCTTACCTCTAATGGTTTTAACAAATTCGAAATAGATGCCTGGAATTAACATAGGCCTAGACTACAACACAGCGTGTACAGTGTTCTTTATTGTAGTTTTTACCTGCCTCCTTTTGTTTAAATACAACACTGTTATAGAGAAGGGACTTGTTATTACGATAACAATAACAGTAGATACTAAACCTTAAAAGACAATAGAATTATTGAGAAGTCACATAGTCTGCTCGAATTTTCCATTTTTATTATTATTATTTTTTAATAAGAGTTACCTGTACAATACGTGGGTGGTCCGACCTAACAAAGATACAAGAACATTTTCATATTTTTTTATTTTATTTTTCAACGTTGTCTCCTTGTAACTCTACACACTTCTCCCAGCGATGCTCCCATTTCTGTAACCTGTCCAAATAGTACTCGGTGTTTTTTTCTGCAAAACAATTGCTCACGAAGGTGATTGCCTCTTATTTGACAAAAATTTTTGTCCAAAAGAAAAACAAAATCTGTTTTTTTGTAAAAAAATATTTTTGTTTGGAGATGATTCGGCGCCAAAAGTCGAATTTATTGCGCTTAAACTGCGCCAACAGAGCGATGAAAATATTCATTCGAACATGTTTTTAGTCTAACGTGAGCAAACGCGGCACCCAATGCGTAGATAGCTTTGTCATGCCTAAATGTTGATTTAATATATGACAAACACGTTCTTTTGACATATTCATAACTTCTGCTATCTCTCTTACTTTAATTCAACGGTCGTCTAGCACCATTTGGTGAACTTTGGCGATATTTCCGTCGGTAGTTGCCGTTTTTGGGCAGCCCGAACGTTCATTGTCTCCCAAGCTCTTACGGTCACGCTTAAATTCAGCTGTCCAAAATTTTATTGTGGCAAATTATGGTGCAGAGTCCCCATACACAGAATTCAGCTTATCTTTGACTTGTGGTGTATTGCCTTTCAAAAACAAACATTTAATGACAGCTGGATACTCGATTTTGTTCATTTTCGTAAAAGCACTCGCATCAACTCACTCAAACCACTGTTACATAACAATTGCGCGTCTAAAATGGCGGCAACTTTAGTGAGTAACTGTCAACAGATGAACGACTAAATGCACTAGCTTTTATTTACGAGTGCTGCTATCTTCATATTGAGATCGGAAACTTTTTATACCACCCTCGCAAATCGGTATAGTTAATGGTGTAGTGTATAATAGATAGGTACTTTTTATTGCACATCGTATCTAGGTAACATATGTATATTGTAGAAAACAGAAAAAGTAACAGCGGTACAATGGGCGGCCTCATCACAGTCTGCGATCTCTTCCAGGAAACCCGTAAATGGACTATACTATGTAGATTGTGATGCAGACACAATATAATTATATTATGTCGGCACGGTATATTAAGGTTATTTAATTTAATAACCTTATAAAGTACATGAAAAGAACGCACATACTTTTTTTGTTTATTTAGTGTCATAATCTATACTATCATTACAGATTTCATACAATACAATAGCACAGAACTAAAACTAACAATACGTAAACAATACAACATAAAAAACAGTACAAAAACAAAAAACAAATTTATAACATCGTCAAATATGAACACTTTTAGTTCACAAAAAAATACTTTATTTAAAAATACAAGTTTTTAGCAGGACAGTATGTCACTGGCAAGATGGTACTAACAGAATGAACAGAATGACCAGAATGAAATCATCTAATTCTTAAACTTAGCTTATCTACTGGATTACAGTGTGTGTGTGTGCTGTCCGTGTGATGAGACCCACGGGTAGCTTCTTGGTACATGGTAATTAATTTAATGTGTTTAGTCTACATTAGTTTTATGATGATTATACTAAATTGCTAGGTGGCGTGATGCGCCCTTAGTGTACTAACACAGTTCTGAGTATGGGGTCGGAATGCATAACTCCTCCCTGCGTAAGTTCAAAATCATCATCCGATTTATGAGGCTGTTGATTTTGTCCTTTGCATAACAATACATTTTTATATTTATACAGAATTACAAATAGTACAAAGGTAAGTATTAAGTAAATGATTAGAGTCCATAAACTAACACTATGCACTTTCACAAAATGACTTTCAGTATCTAGCACTTCACTTTTCCTGCTTAAAACGTGTGATAAGAACTGTAGATTTTCCAAGTCGATGTTATCTAAGTTGATTGGTTTCTTCAAGACATCCAGTGGAGTGACAATTTTAGGCCAATGTATATTAGGTGTGCTTGTATATATGATTTCGCCTGCTTGTACACGACGCTTGCGTAGAGTAAGTTTTTCGATCTTGATTTCACATTTATTATTTATGGTTACTATGTATGTACCCATAATATCATGTTGGCTCATGTCGTTCTCGCAGATCTCGGTGAGAATAGTTGGATGACCCGTAAATAGTATCCACGAGTCTGGCTGTATGGATTTCAACTTAATGTCTTCTGCTTCGACTGATAACGGGGAACATGATGTTATCCTAGTTGAAAACTTCATTAAGTCTTTGATGCACTGACTTTCGTCTTCAAACGAGATGTGGTTTTCATAGCACAAGAATTTTCCTTCGTCGACTTCTTTGCACGGCTGAGAAAGTGGTAAAGTTTTCGACCCTTTTGTAAGGATATAGGGATGTTTCGGGATAATTAGGAATGTACGGTTTGGACCAGAGTTGTACATTGGGAAAGGGTGTAGTCTATAATATCCAAACACATCTAATTGGACTGTTGGAACTGACATGATAAATGTTATCTGTTTGCCCTTTACATAGGCTTTTATATTTATGCAATTTTCTATATTAATCAAGTTGTCCTTAGTGACAGGAAAAACTAATCTGTCGGTTTCCTCGATTTCTTTAAGGATGTTAAACAGTTCGTCTGAGTCCAATATAGATTGGTGTAATACATTTAATCTACTAAATGCTACAGCAGTTTCCACTTCATCCAATCGTGTTAATATTATTTGAAAATTATGAATTATTAAATTAAACGTCTGCAAGACAAGATCCTTGCTTCTTTGATACTGGGTCTTATTTAAAATTTCTTCTATTTCCCTGATAGTTTTATCTAGTACAATAAAGTTATTTCTTGTGGAATTCGTTAAGTTAACAAAAGTATCAACTATTTCGGAAATTAAAGTAATCTTATTGACAATTGCGCTTTGTTTTGATTCTATTTTGTTAATCAAATTGTCATATCTCAAGGCATCTTCATTATCTAGGTTGCCTGTGATTGCTTTTATTATAGATCCAAGGGGATCAATGATACCTCTCTTTATTCTAACGTTAGGAACTAATTGATTATATCTTTCTATAGTTAAATTCATTAAATATTGAGTTTGTAGTTCAGCGTCTACTATATTATCGTCTAAAATGTATATGTTTAACTTATCTTTTATGTAGCTAATGATTTGATTATATTTTTCTATATTATAGTTTAAACTATTACTAACTAATTCTAGATCTAATACTTTATATATGTGCCAATTATAGAGGCTTACAAATGCTTGACCTTCTTTTACGGGAAGAATCCCTGGATTTTCTTCAATCTTTTGAAGTTGAAGGGCGCGGGTTGTTTGCGTCGCTATCATCAGGACGAACCTGTGAAGGACGTTTAACATCTTTAACGGGTACTTTAGTATTTCTATTTTGTGTTTGCACTTTTACTGTGTTTCTGTTTACGTCATCTGTGACTACTGCCTTTTGGTATCGCGGTTTATCTTTACTACGGCGGGTATTAACGCCTTTGATAAATACTTTATCACCCGGTTTAATATTGAAGTTGGTTTCTCCACCATGTTTTTGTTTAGTTTTAACCTTAGATTGTAATATTTTATCTGTTAGATAATTATACAAATATTTTGTGCGTTTAACGTGTTCTCTTACTAGTTGTTGGGTGTAATTTCTATTGAAGTCTACATCGAATATGTTCGAGGAGTCGGTATGACCAAATATAACTTCGAAAGGTGTAAGACCGGTTGTTGAATGTATCGACTGATTATAAGACATAATAGAGTATGTCATTACTGAAACAGGGTCAGTAATTTTTCTTTCGTATTTAGCAAGTCGGTAAATTTCTAGAATTGTGGAATGGAATCTTTCCACTAATCCCATAGAGTTAGGATTATGTGGTGTCCCTATATGTAAATTTATTTTATAAAAGGTTAACATTTCTTTTAATAAGCTATTATTAAATTCAGAACCTGGGTCTGTGCTAATTTTTGTAGGTACTCCGTACAATGAAAAATACTTTAGCAATGCTCTAATTATTTCTGGGGTAGATCTATTACTAATTTCAAATGCTTGTCCCAATTTGCTAAAAGCATCGATAATTGTTAAAAAATAGTTTCCTTCGATTGAGAAGGTATCCATAAATAATTCTTGAAAAGGTTTTGTTTGCATTTGCGTTAACTGTAATTCTGGTTTTAAGGGTTTTCTATCGTATTTCATACGTTTACAAGTTTCGCAAGAATTTATAATGCTGGCTACTGTTTGTTCTAAATTATTCCAGAAATATGTACGTTTTAAATGTGCCACGGTTTCCTTGATGCCACGATGGCATGTTTTCCCTACATGATACTTTAGAACTATGTCTCGTTGTTCAGTTTCATCCTCCACATATACTACTCTTTCTGTACATTCATATATTTGAATGGAATCCTTTTTAAAAATTTCTATGATTACGTTTATAAATAATTTACGATGGCGTTCATCTTCGAAATAAATGAAATATTTTATTTTAGGGCGAATATATTCTTTAAGGAAATTCTTTATTAGTGTTGTATTATTTATAGGCATGTGTACTTCAAGTACTTTTTGTTTATCTCTCGAAAGATTCTTAACCGTAGTTTCGTTTCTATTCCAAGTATACACTAATATTTGATTTGGCTTGGTATCAATTGCTTCGTGCAATATAGGAATACCTGAGGAATCCGTATTTTCCTCTGAATGTACCGTTCCTATCGATGAGTTTGGCTTTTCCGATGCGGTAAGCGTTACGCTACTAACAGAAGGTATAGAATAATTAGATTTATAGTTAGGCGGACTTAAACTATTTTCATCATCTGAAGAAATAAGAATTGGATCATTTTGTTCTCCAGTGTTTACTATCATTGATATATCATCATCCAATGCATTTAACTTTATACGCGACAGTGCATCTGCATTATTATTCTTTTTACCTGGTTTATACTCTATCTCATAATCGTATTCAGCTAATCTAAGTCTCCATCTTGTTAATCTACTACCTGGTTCCTTAAAAGATTGAATCCATGCAAGAGGTTTATGATCGCTCAATATTTTAAATTTAATCCCATATAGATATGGTCTAAAATGTTTACATGCCCAAACTATGGCTAAAAGTTCCTTTTCTATTGTACTATAACGAGTTTCGGCGTCATTTAAAGTTCTACTCGCGTAAGCAATAGGTTTATCACTACCTATAGGGCCTTGCGATAGTACTGCACCGATCGCAAAGTTTGATGCGTCAGTGGTTAGAAGGAATGGTTTACTAAAGTCTGGAAACTGTAATAATGGGGCATTAGTTAATAGTTCTTTACATTTTTCGAATGAATTTATGTATTCCTTAGTTAGATTAACTTTATTCTTTTTCTTTAAACAATTCGTAAGTGGTTGAGTTATTTTAGAGAAATCTTTAATAAACTTACGATAATAACCTATTAGTCCTAAGAAACTTTTTATTTCCGTAGGGGTTTTCGGTAATGGGAAATCTAATACTGCCTTTATTTTATCATTATTTGGCTTTAATCCGTCTTTGGATATTGTATGGCCTAAGTATAGGACTTCTTTTCTTAAAAATTCGCATTTGTCTAACGTAACTTTTAAATTAGTTTCTCTTAATCTATCAAATATCTTTCTAAGTTTATTAATGTGGTCTTGTAAACTAGTTGAATATACTATTATATCATCTAAGTACACGAGGCAATGTATTCCTTGCAATCCTCTGAGTACGTTGTCCATAGCCCTTTGAAATGTAGCAGGGGCTGTTTTTAACCCAAAGGGCATTCGAGTAAACTCGTAATGACCTGATTGAGTAGTAAACGCGGTTTTAGGTTGATCGGCTTTATCTACTTCTAACTGATGGTAACCACTAGCTAAATCTATCGTAGAAAAATAGGAAGCATTCCCTAATCTATCAAATAAATCTGAAATATTTGGTAATGGGTACTTATCGTCTATCGTTATTTCGTTAAGCCTTCTGTAGTCAATGACCATACGAAACTTTCGTTCGCCGGAGGCATCAATTTTTTTTGGTACAAGATGTACAGGGGCGCTCCATGGGGAGTGAGACTCTGTAATAACATTGTTTTCTAATAATTTATTTACTTGTTTCTGAATTTCCTCGTTTTGAGCTATAGGATGTCTATATGGACGTATATATATAGGATCTTCATTCTTAGTCCTAATCTTATGTTTAACTTGATTTGTAAAAGAAAGAGGGATCTCCTCACAGTGAAATATATCTTTATATTCCTCACATAGATTTGTTATGTAGGATTTTTCTTCATTATTTAAATGATCTAACCTTAACTTAGATAGATTACTTTGTAATATTTTTTCTATATTTAAATCTAAACTATCAGTATTATTAGTGTAATTAATATAACAAGATTCGTTTTTTAATTTAATAACATCCATAGGCCTATCAAACGTGATGGTTATATATTTTTGTGTTGTGTTTTGTATGACTGTTTGAGCAAACGAGTCTACACAATTTACAAAAGCGTCAGGCATGCGTACGCCTGGATAGAATTCGATTTTATTTAAAATAGCACTACCGTTTTTTAAAATTGTTGGGATTTTTACTCTTGATTCTGAACGTGGTCGTATTTTTATTTGATAAAATGGAGTATACCATATAGGAATGTCTACATATTTAGTTTTTAACACTTGACTCTTCATGTCAACACTAGCTTCTAACTCTTTCAATAGATCAGTACCTATAAGACCATCATATACTGAGTCTACGTCATAAATAAAAAAGGTATGTTGGATATTAGTATTAAAAGTTTTAGTTAACGGTATGTGTATCACTTCATTATGCTTGCTACGACCATGAGTACTAATTACTTCGAATAGTTTATTTATTTTATATTTAGAGAAAAACTGATTTGCCTTCGCGGGGCTTATAAACGAACGAGTGCTACCTGTATCAATAAGAAATATAGAGTCTATCTCTGGTAGCTTAATATGAGGTAGTCTTAAGGAATTATTATAATTTAAATTAATTATTTCGGTGGACTTTCCTCGGAGGCTTCTATGTGAAAATTTGGGGAAACATTATGATGATCTAGTTCATCTTGTTCTAGCATATATAAATCATTTCGATCGTGGATCATATTATTTCTTACGGTTTTCATTGAGACATCTGCATCGTGTTTAGGTGGCGGTCGATTAATGCCAAATTTAAACTGCTGATTCGGGTTTGGTCGGAAAAATCCTGACTGTTTATAGTTGTTCAACGCTCTCGGAAACTGAGGTTGACTACTACCTATCTGCCTATTATTGAAAGTATTAAAATTAGGTCTATAGCCTTGAGGCTGTGGTGTAGTGAACCTATTATTATTCGGTACAAAGTTCGGCCTAAACTGTGGCGTTATTTGCGGTTTATTTTGTGGTATGTTAAATTTAAATGGTGTTGAAGGGACGTTAGGTTTAAAATTATTATTAATACCTCCTTGTGAATTGGGAGTTATTTGTTTAGGTTTATAATTCTTTAAATTGTATCGTGTTTGGAAGTTTACTTCCTCAGTTACGACGCTCAAAGCTGCTTCTAAATTAGTGCATTTATTTAGCCTTACAAAACGCAGTAATTCTTCGGGTAAATTGTATAGGAAAACATTTAACGCGGTATTATTATAGATTATATATTTAGCTGCTTTGATACCCTCGTCGGTTAAAAGGTTTACCTTGGAAATTAAGGAACTTCTTGTATTCTGTATCCTATGACATAAGTCAATGTAAGATTCGCCGTTTTTTATTTTAATATTTTCTAATTCTATGGCTATGCAAGCCTCGGATCTAGGATCACCGAAATGTTGGACGAACAACTCTTTCAATTGTTCCCAGCTTGTGACGTTTTCTCTTTCGCTGACTAAAATTGCGGCTTTACCTATTAATCTACTCGTAATGCAATGGTATAGATACGTTAGTTGAGCGGGATTATTATCCCCCCTAAAACTATTTATAACATATTCACATTTATTAAAAAATAAATTAAGTAATTTTTCATCTCCGTCGAATCGCGGGATGATATTTTGGATCTCTTTAGGAATCAACTGGATCTGATTCATAATGAATTATTTAACAATTACACAATAATTAAAATTTAGGGCAAATAAATAACTAATACGTAACTAGCTATGTTTGTCTAGAATACGCGGCTTAATATTATCTTGTAATTCGGCGATTTTGACCAACTTTACAAGAACGTTTATTTGACGAGATTTAGTCCAATTAAACGTAAATAATTATGGGTGGTAAGACATAGAAAGGAGTAGGGTAAGGGTTTACTCACATTACGCTTCTCAGTTCCATGCCGATTCTGTCTTCTTGTCGAGTGCTCGTTGACGAATTTATTTGGTAGGTTCTTGCGGATATGTCGTCTAGGCGTCAAGTACTAAGTTACGACCGATTTTTGTGTACGAAAACGAAGACTTTTCGCGACTTTAAATATCCGACCCGGCTGCGCCAGTCAAATATGAACACTTGTAGTTCACAAAAAAGATACTTTATTTAAAAATACAAGTTTTTAGCAGGACAGTATGTCACTGGCAAGATGGTACTAACAGAATGAACAGAATGACCAGAATGAAATCATCTAATTCTTAAATTTAGTTTATCTACTGGATTACAGTGTGTGTGTGTGCTGTCCGTGTGATGAGACCCACGGGTAGCTTCTTGGTACATGGTAATTAATTTAATGTGTTTAGTCTACATTAGTTTTATGATGATTATACTAAATTGCTAGGTGGCGTGATGCGCCCTTAGTGTACTAACACAGTTCTGAGTATGGGGTCGGAATGCATAACTACATACACACCAACGCTTACCAATATAACATAATAAACAGTACGAAAAAAGAAACTATAAACCAAAGTTAAATATACACACATTACACAACACAACTAATACAATGTAAAAAGAAATATCAAGGAAATCTATTTAACTAATCATAATGTTTGTATCCAGAATTATTACTTAAAACACTATAAGTGATCTTTGAGGATTCATTCAGGGAATACGAAAATAAATCCGCACAGTTCGCCACCACATGAAGCGTACGCAGTACGTGCGTGAGTGGAGCTTGTTGCAGCAGCTTGGTGCGCGCGCATGTTACCTCTGACAGGCATGGACGCCTACTGAATATATACTATATATAATACTACGCGATGTGTACTCTCTAGGTGCGCACAGTTTGATCTCTCACAGAAGGTCTGGGCTGTGTATATAGCCACGAAGCACTTTAAACATGTACGTGGTTTACGCTACCTCCCTCCTCACTTCTAGCTTGTAATATCCCACTATGCCCAAAACAAATGGCGTAGGATACAACAATGGAATACCTGGATATACACCAAAGAGTACACGATTAAAAATTAAGAAAAAATGTTTTGTATACGTTCTAGCATTAATTTATATTAACTTTCGGATGGAGATCAGATGCTAGAATTGTATTCCAGGTAGTTTTTGACTATGCCTCGTATAACGCTTTCAAAACTGCGGTATTTGTTAAATGAGTTGTCTGTATCAAAACAAAATCAGATTAAGATATGCTTTTTTACTTACATCATGAATGTGATTATTGAACTCTAAATCTATGCTCAAACGAATGTATAAGTCCCTGACCTCATTTATCCGCCCGAGACCGTGTTTCTGCCTCTACGTTCAGTCCTACAGATTCGTGATTATATACTGAGTGAAAATAAAATCAAATTGTTGGCCATCGGTATTGGGTACAGGTACCAAGATGTCGGTGGTTATATATCCAGAAATATAAACCACAAATGTGCCTTATTGAGAAATTCTGCTCTTTAGATCAGGCCCTTAACCCAACCGCTTAGTGCGAGTAAGAATTGAAGCCTACGGTATTTAAGAATCAATACCTACGAACCTTCCAGAAAGGAGTGTACCCGCTGTGCACCTATATAATATAATAGTGGTTATCATGGAAGGGCTCAAAGGACAGTAGCGCATTTGCACACTTCAGTTACAGACGTCCATATGCAGCGTCAATCACTTACCTTCAGGCGATCTGTCTGCTCGTTTGGAAAGCAAATAATGAAAAGTAAAAACTGCAGTTTAATTTTATTTCTTTATTAATTTCTTTGGTTCACTAACATTTGGATACACAAATACAATGATATGAGGTACATTCAATAGACTTATGACGTTGTTTAACAATTCCTTACAGGTAAGCACACATACGTATAATCATTTTATTGCTTATCACACCGTGAGATATAACAGCAAACCAGTGACTAGTTTGTGCTATAAACTAAATAGCTATGTGGTTAAGTGTGTTTCGCATTCGTAAACATAAAACAGCTCAAGTTAACACATTTATGATTTGAACATACGTTTGTGTAACACAGCGTACAATCTGGTATGGTAGTGTTGTTTGAACTTTGAGAGATAAGATGGCTACCAGAGATAAGATGGAGAAACTTTACATGTAGAATTTGCCTGAGGCATGCTACAGTCAATCCTAAGAACTATTTTATGTCAATGTAAAACAGTTACATTGCTTTTGTTTAACTGACTACCTGACACCTTCCAACCTTACAGCTCTGTGGAATAAACGTAAAATCTAAGCTAGTATAAAGGACATAGTTATTGGCGGCAATGCCAATAAGCGCCTGGTGGGGTAAGACCATACATATCTACAAAGACTACACTGTCTGGGACCCTAGAAGAGCCAAACCCGTAGGTATTAAATAGGAGTAATCAGACGCAGCATCTGACTGCAGCTGTGATCAGCTCGAGACCTGCTACAATATACAGCAGCGCTGCCTCCAAAGGGAACTGTGGATGGATGTACTAAACAGTTACGTGGTAAGTGTAAGTGTTACACTTTTATGTAACACAGCGCATCATTTGTGATGGTGATGTTGTTTTAACTATAGGACAAGATGCTTAACAATTGCCTAAATATAATGTTTATAAATAAAACCTCCGATGCCGACTACGTTAACGCCGAACGTAAACATGAAGAAACTGTTGACGTGTAGGATTCAGGCGAGGGATGCTCTAGTCTGTCTATGTTTCTTTTATGTTTGTGCAAAATAATTAGAATGTTTCTATTTAATTAACCACCTAAGGTCCTCTATACTCTGAGCTCTGATTAATTAAAGTAGAATCGAAGCGATAACCTGGCTTTTAGAAATATATTTTAATAAACACAGCCATTAAATCTTACTTTACTGAAAGAAATACACACATATTATGTAACTAATCTGCTACAAATTTATCACCTGTTACATATAGATATGAAGGGCTGTTTAAATAAATTAATATTCATTACTTGAGTTAAGTAATTTATTGATTGATTTACTGATTACTTAAGTAAAGATTTGAGGTTCCAGTTGTTCCTAAACATTTCTGTAGCTAGTTACTTCAACGTTAAGATAAGAAAATAAAGTACACTGGGCTGAAGGCTCATGGTATCTTATAGAGTTGTAAAAGATAGGGCTATGGGCCTACATAGAAACTACAGATACTGATGTAGCATCTAACATAGCTACACTCATATAAACAACCGTTAGCTGCGCGTACTCACTGGTCGACGCGGTACTGTTGCTAGATGCCGCCTCGCGCCCCAGTCAGCCGTTAGCCCTCGAAGCGAATGTACGCTGTTTGGCTTAATACATTTACTCCGCGCTTAAAAGTATTTAAGTATATTTCTTATTGCTGTAAAACTATTTCTATTCATTCGCTTAAGAAGCTGTACTTACCTATCTTGGCTTCCGCTTCGCGCCTTATGTGTATTCCCTTCTGTGAATTAAATAAGTGTTAGCTAAATCTCAGTGTGTTATTTAATAAACTATAAACTTACGTATACGCAGTTTTTCATAGTGTTAGTAGGACTGCACACATACACACACCTACCTAGCTACAGTGGTGACCCCGACGTTGAACTGGTTGCCATTTTGTCGAATACACACTTATTTTTTTTCCAACGCGTGTTTTAGGCGGGGTCACCACTGTGGAGGGAACGAGTACCATGTCCCTCCGACAGAAAGGGAGAATCCTCCGACCAGGCGAGGTGATCATGCCTGGCGAGCCACTGCCCTACGGTTAATGTTCGAATGTTGTATATATGTTAATTGCCACGCGCATCTCTGTTTCGCGATACAGGATAGTAGTTGCTTAGTAGTTTATCATACTACGTAGCTCAATGTATCTTCGCTAGATGGCGCTGTTGCATATTTTTGTTTATGTTGTAATGTGGAAATCGCCACACCTTCTTGTGGTCCTGCATTTCTGGTACTGTCAAACGACCGCCACAGCCATTCAGCGTCAGGTCATATTGCAGCACCGTCAGACCATATTCAAAGTTTAAGGACACTGTAATTTTTTTTTTAACGCCAAAAGAAAACAGGATTGCTTCGTAAAAATATGTAGATACATGGCTAATACGCTAATTCAATAAAGTTAAACTAATGTAAGAAAGCTATTTTGATAAATTCCACTCCTCAGGCTGCACATGTTGTACAAAGGCGGCGCTACAATCTAAGGGGGTTCGTGACTTTCCTCTTCCTTACAACATGTTGCTTTACTGTTATGCTCCTTTGCCACCAGCAGAACAAGCTTCAGACAAATTATAAACGCCTTCTATATAACTTTGCTTTACTACCTACCCACTTCCCGTCACATTGCTATACTCTTTACCAACGGCTGTGAAACTTTCTACTTCCGTTTTGGAACTCGGTTTTTAACCTCGACGCAAAGAGGGGTGTTATAAGTTTGACTACTATGTCTGTCTGTGGAATCATAGCTCTTAAACGGATGGATGGATTTGGATCCAATTTTCTTTAAATAAAATCACTAGCTTATGCCCGCGGCTTCGCTCGCGTGGAATTTGGTCTGCCACATTAAGTTTCGTAACAGATCATTTTAATTATTGTTTAGGCAGCGTACGACTAGATAACTCTTAGAGGCCAGATTATTTTCGTACTTATTGACATGTATCGTTATATTACGACCGAAATTACATAAAATCATTACAAAATGTACCCTGTATATTATTCCAACGTATAACCTATATTACTGTAAACTTGCATCCAAATCCGTCCAGCAGTTTTTTCGTGAAAGAGTAACAAACTTCCATAATAACAAACTTTCGCATTTATAATATCAGTAGGATTATTTATAGCGATGCTTGTTAGCTATTCGTGATAAATATCACATCAGCCAAGCCGCGGATTTCACCATGTTAACATTCTCGTAAGAAGCATCTTAACACAAATCATACTACGTATGTACGTATACTGTTTTAGATTTTATTGTAAACCTAATAATGACCGACAACTAGCAGAAGATATCTACATTACTTTAAGAATAATGTCGTGTTTGTGATCATTATATTTTAATGTTTAAAGATATTCAATATAATTTGAGTGTAAAAAAGACAAGTTTAGAAAGTGAACTTCGTGCAGCACTATTAAGGTTCAATTTATCGGGATCTGTGAATGGCTGATATTTAAAACACATGATTATGACTAAATACATGTAAATATTGCAGACAAATTACATTCTAAGACACAGAAGTTCACAGAACTGTTACTCAAAAGCCGCCAATTGTTTCAAACTTCGGGCTATTATAGGAGGCGGTAATTACTCTACATCATGCTCATGCCTATTGAATGATAAAAAAAAATAATCGCACTAATTAAAACTTTGTTTTGAGTGAGAATCAAACCCACGACCTGTGGTAACATTCGGTATCACTAACTACTGGAGCAAGATGTCTGGTAATTGTACATTCATCTTCTGTAACTTTCATCCTCGTGAGAATACCATAAACAAATCTGTTCTGTCTCACAACATCTACAAGAAATATATCGTTGTTCAGCTCGTTCCGGAATATTCTCAGCCGTTAGCAAATATCGTAAGAGGACGTGGGTAGGTAATAAAGTGATAATATATAAAGTTAGAGGCAGTCTGTATTCGTCCAATATCCGTTCTGCTCGTGCCAACGCGACCCAGGAGTAAATAAAAGTAGTTTTAAAAATGAAGAAAGGCATGAACCCTTTAAATTGTTGCCCGGTCCGTAGAGTGGGAAGGGGGAGAAATTTGTTGAAACACCATTTTCAAGGTAAGTGGAGTTTTTTCTTCACCGCATCACGTGATCCACATGCTTTTTCTCTAAGGCAATCCGGTTTTCCCCGTGTCTGATATTTTTTTAATTCTCCTACAGCATACTTTAAATTTTGATACGAATTGAAGTTAAAACTGCATATTGACTGTGGCATCGGCTTGTCAAACACAGAGGTGCAGAGAGAACCATAAGCAGGTACCCAGTTTCTACCACATTTGTACCTCACATTCAGATCCGTAGACCTCAATAAATAACTCTTAAGATACAGCGAGCTTTTAGCCTAGGACAGCGTATTTAAAGAAATCTGTAGGTACCCTCAGCTTTTACCTTTGGTTAACTTGATTGCCTCATAAAATTAAATTCATTTAAACAATGTTTTATATCATTACTACGTTGTCCATTGCTCCGCTCGCGTGTGTGTCGGCTATCGCGGTGAGCAGTAACCAATGTTACTCACTGATAATGTAACTGTCCATTGGTCAAATGATTTTTCAAGCCACATCACATAAACGACCTTTAATAGTCCACTGCTGGACATCCTTAGAAAGGAGATTGTAGCTCCCGTACAAGGCTGGCAAGGCGGGTTGGTATAGTTTGTATCAAGTTCTCATTCTCTTTGCAGTGATGTTATTCTGAATAATTCACTCCTTTAGCCGCCTCTAACAACACCCACGGGATGAACAAGAGGTGACACTATATATGCTTAATCCATCACCACACAGATTTTTAAATCGGCTTACTATTTTGGCCGTGAGAACCTAACAATCAAACTCACATTCGCGTTTATAATATTAGTTACGATATGTCAAACAAGCTGATGACAAAGTTAATTAGCTGCAGATCTCAGTACAATCATTATTTTGTATATGTTTCAGTTAGTAAAGTGTAGTGGTGTAGATATACTTTTATTTAAAATCAAGTACCCACTAAAAGCCCAACATGTGAACCATTAATATTACGTATGACATACCTGTAATGATATATTTGTGTCCGTTTTAAGTTATTGTGTATTAATTGTGCTTTACAAAGCTTTATCATAATGTTTTCGGTTCCTTAATATAATAAAACAATGACGTTAAACTTTTCTTATAATATTAATTGTGATGTGTGTCTACCCACATTTTCAGAAAAGTAAAATTCTAATTTATTTTGTGATTTTCTCAATAATAGAATATATGTTTAACTTATTGTTTCTAAACAAATTAATTATCGTTTGCTCAAAGTTTTAAATTATTAATTATATTTCATTGTAGGAGCAGTTTTAAATTGTGACGTTTTGTTTTACAACCTTTCGTAACCGTGCAGTAAATAATTCTATCATATCTATCAACAGCCTTTTACAGTCCAGTTTCGTAGATAATCGCCTTAACTTTACAATCGTTTCTTAGAGTCATTGTAACATATTTAAGGAAACTTCTCGAAAGTTTGGGAGGTTACAGCTATAGATACCCACAAGTATTGAAATAATATTAATAAGCTTTATGGTGCGTAACACAGGGACATACTTTAGCAAATGTGATTGTCAACAAAATTGCGGGTTATAAAACTATTTTTGTTTAACAGCTCGGGATTAGAGCAGATGGAGTCTGTGACATCTGCCGTCAAGAACTTCACCACTGCTTAGAACTCGGGCAGCAATGCACCTTCAGTGAAAATATCTACACTCTAATATTAAACTATTATGCGGTGGGTATAAGATTGTAAAACTACTAATTATTCATCATCATCATCATCATCATCATCAACAGCCCTTACAGTCCACTGCTGGACATATGCCCCTCCTTAGCAAGGAGGTCTAGGCCTACTATACTACTCTGACCAGACGGGTTGGAATAGGGATTGTTTCAAGTTTTCCTTCTCTTTGTAGTGATATTTTCCTGAATAGTTTGTTCGCTTAGCCGCCTCTTACGCACTCACGGGATGAATAGTGGTGGTAACACTATGTATTCTTAATCCGTCACCACACGGACAAGACAAACAGTATATGATGACGTCCAGTTTATTTGTGTACAATTTAAGTATTTTGTCGATTAACTGAGATATACAAAATTAGCTTAAATATATCGACTTCAAACTACCTACATTAATATATTTTATAAGGAACTATTTTCATTTCTTAATGTTCACCCTTACATGAAGTTTTCATATAAAAATAGTTTAAAACTGTTGGAGTTCTGAGATGAGAAATAAAAGAGAAAGTTTTTAGACAAGTGGGTGAGCAATAGGAGATTATTTGCAACAGGCCGCGTTCACTACTGCATACACGTTTGTTTTCACATCGTTTAAACTTTCCCTGGACTTCCACAAACTCCTGCATTTTAGTGAGACTAACGAACAACAATCCGTTTTAAAGTATAAGATAGTAATTTTAATTATAATTTATATTGATTTACATAGAAATATAATTTAAATTTAACGTACATAACACAATAACAGTAAATAACAGAAATCAATATCTAATTTTAAGGACACATGAATGTAATAACTTTATATATGTAATAGTTTTTAATATATTTTTTAATTTTAACTTTTATGTTTTGAATAATTCGACAGGCCTGTTGGTCTAGTGGTTAGTGACTGCGACTGCTAAGGCGAAGGTCGTGGGTTCGATTTCCACTTGGGACAAATAATTGTTGAGCACGATGGTTTGTTCTGTGTCTGGGTGTAATTTATCTATAATATGTATGTATTTAGACATATGTAAGAATGATTATCAGCAGTCTGGTTATCATAGTACAGGTTGTGCCTAACTGGGAATCAGACAGCCGTGTGTGAGATGTGTAGAGTTATAATTATTAATTATTTTTGGAACGAAGTTCCTTACGGCAGGCTTGGAGGGGATAGGGATTTCGCTGCGGGACCGAACTGAAAAAAAAGTGATAGTAAAACCGTAAGTGGAAAAAGTGCGTGGAATAAATCTGTGGAATAAATCTGTGGGAAAAAGTGCGTGGCATAAAACCGTTAAATGAGACGTGCGCAGGCGCGAAAGCGCGTCATGTGTGCTATTTTATTATTTTAAGAAATTTATTATTTTATTTCCTAAAATACTGAATTTCCTAAATACTTTCTTGTACTTAAATAAAAACTAATCAGCAAAATTTAAGAGAAAAATCAAGAAAACCTACATAAAATTGAGCACGATTTTTTTTGCAAATTGTGTCGATTCCACATTATCCGAAGGAACTTCGTTCCTACCTGGTGTCCCACGCCACCATTCCTTTTTTAAATTTTTCATTAAAAAAAATACATTTTAATTTCCAATATTATATATATTTCTCATTTTGTTTATGTTATAATTTAATATTGATATATTTTCGTAATAGGACAAGTAGTATTGGTGGTCTTAGAGATGCCAAAATTGCCTCATTTTCGAGGTGAATTTTATTATTTCTGAATACCCACACTTAGGTTATGGATGTTAATTGTTAAAAAAAAACATTTGTAATCTTTGATAATACAATAGGAACTATCTCGTTGGTCTAGCGTTAGCAACTGCCGATCAAGAGGTCTCAGGTTCAATTACCGTTTCGGGCCCTCATTTTACTGAATTTTCTCTTACAAGAAATTCCTAATTACAGTCGAAATGACTAATAATATAGAAGTTGGTGGTGTTTCGTCCTTGCATAAAAGGGCACGTTCAGTAGTCAATCCCGATTGATATAATCATCTATGGCAATCGTTATTGGCAAGTCGGTACCTCAAATATACTGACAAACGTTTAGAAACCCCCATGGTCCGTCACCCCAACAGGGTCCACGCCGGGTGGTGTGTCGGCATCGGATCAACTAAAACCACACGGTGTGCCACTCTGCGCCTGCAATAGGAGGGATCCGTGAACTACTGTGGTATTCAGATCAAATCTGTTGCATTAGTCGCCGACCCCTAATAATGTTGGACATTATATAGGGTTGGAAGAAGATAATGCAATGAAACTGGTCAATTCTAATTAAATGGTTGACTAAAAGCTCAAGTGGCTTTTATACCGAGCATGCAGGTATTAAAGTGTTGAATTTATTCGATATGTTGTAACGCTGTAATGTCTATAAGGGTTACGTATAATTTCACTTCTGCATCGTTCAGAGTATGTTTCAGCTTTATTTGTAGTAAACGGGAGCTGTGAAGGAACACAGTTCTTTCTTGAAACGTGTCGGGTTTTATTATTAGAGGGTTTGCTCTTGTTCACTTTGGTTTTTAGCTTGTTGTGTAAAGTTCGATCACGCACAGAGTCAACATAAATTTAAACATAGGTACTCTGTAAAGGTCTTTGCCCACTATCCCGTAGCTAACCATGACCGTGCTAGGAACGTGTCGGGCACGGAAAGCAATCCGATACGCTCTACTTAGCCCACTGAAGCGGGTCGACAGCGTTCTGAACCCGTATGTAACCCGTATTTTGCACGTATGTAATCTGTATGATGCCCGTATATAACGCGGCAGGAATCCTTTCGATACGCTCGTGCAGCACGGTTTCATTCTCGTACAACTCTCATTGTTGCGTAGACGCGTTAAAGTGGTGAAATATTGAAATAGTTATGGCTATAAGAAAACTAACGGTTGAACAACTGGCAATAATTGCTATCATTTTGGATGAAGAGGAAGAGGAATGCCAAAAAAGCACTCGACGCTACTGGATTCACAATTCTATAAAAAGACGTAAAACCGAAGGAGAATATTGGACATTATTCAGGCACTTAGTTGATGACGAAGAAAAGTTTTTTCAATACTTCCGTATGTGTACTTACCAATTTAACGATTTGCTGAAAAAAATTGAAAATAACATTGCCAAAAAAAACACAAACTTTAGAGAATGTCTGCCACCTAAAGAAAAGCTTGCTGTGTGTTTGCGGTAAGTAAAAAACAATTTGTTTATAATTAATATTTAATGAAACTTTAATATTTCTAGTAAAGTATCAAACTGAATTTGATACTTGAAATTTAAATACCAATTTGTTTATTGTGAAAAACATTTTTTGTTTAATTAATTATTATCATTCCACTCGTTAGCGTTCCAAAGCTCAGGAGACTGAGGCATAGGTGTAGCACTTGCTTGTACGCTCGAAGAAGTCGATGCTGGAGATGAACTATAGGCATATTCTGCTGTTGTAACAAAGTTAGGTGGTGCAAGTTGCTGTAGCTCCATTTCGGAAACTAAACTGAAAATTTTGTTTTTTGCCATTGCTTGTAAGTAGGGAGAAAACTTCTTTACTGTATCCGATATATGCAAAAAGAAACGGTCTAATTCATCGTGTTCTCGTTTAGATGCATTTTGTGCTTCTAACAATTTCGACATCAATACAGCAGATGCTGATTGTGGTGGTAGAATTCTAGCTTTCTTTATTGTTTTGGACTTTTTTGCTTGATTGAGTGGTGGTTGTGAGGATTTGTTACTGTCAATAATGACATCGTCTTTCTGAACTTCAGTGACTGTAATATTTTCTGCAGTAGCAATATCCATAGCAACAGTATTATTGATTTCATTGCCGACGTGATGGTTTTGAATTTCAATTCCTGCATCGTTATTCTGCTGTGACTCTTCATCGTCACTTGTCAGCTCAACGGATTCTAAACATTTTCTCTCGACAAAGAACGAAGCAACAAAAGCCATTTCTTCTTCATACTTCCATTTCTTAATGTTTTTCGCTGCTTGTCCACTTTTGCCTCTTTTCTTATTTACTGCTCGTCTGTATGCATCCCTTAACCCTTGCCATCTTTGTTTGCAAGCTGCAGCTGTAAAAATAATTAGGTACACGATTAATATTTATATTTTGTTTCCAGGTACTTAGCAACAGGTGATTCGTTTACAACCATTGCTTTTAGTTATCGTATGGGAATCAGTACTGTCAGATGTGCTGTGTTAGAAGTTTGTGATGCTGTAATAAAAAATGTACTGCGAGAAAGTATCCCGACGCCTGGCATCGAACAATGGGAGAAAAATATAGAAGACTTTTGGAATAAATGGAATTTTCCTAATTGTGTAGCTTCTATAGACGGAAAGCATGTTATTATTTTAGCACCACCAAACAGTGGTTCTTTGTATTTTAATTATAAAAAAACATTTTCTATCGTACTTATGGCTGTGGTTGACGCCAATTATAACTTCATAGCTGTTAACGTCGGTGCTTTCGGCAAAGATAGTGATGGCGGTATTTTGTCAAAATCAAAACTGGGCAAAGCTATATTCGAGAATAAATTTAATATTCCCAGTAACAGATGTTTGCCGGGGACTAATGTGAGTGCACCGTGTGTAATATTAGGAGATGAAGCTTTCCCCTTAAACCTTATCCTTATCCCTCGCAACAGTCGATTAACGATAGCAAGAAACGCCATTTTAACTATCGCCTTTGCCGTGCAAGACGTGTAGTAGAAAATGCTTTTGGTATTTTAAGTCAAAAATTTCGTATTTATAATAGACGTATGCATTTAAAACCAGAATATGCCGAAAAAATTGTATTAACAACTTGCATATTACATAATTTTATAAGACGCGGGGAAACTGTATCTTTTACGGAAACCAATACTCCTGTACAGTTTAATAACCTAAGACACCATGGAGGTAATGCAGTGTCCACCGCTTTTGAAGTACGCAATCTATTTGCTGATTTTTTCCAAACGTCTCAAGGGCAATTAGACTGGACACCTTGTAATTAAATTACTTTATGAAATAAACGATAATTAAATACTAATTAACATACCTGGTTGTTTTAGTTGTTCCGATATATCCTTCCAAGCCATTTCTTTTTTTATACTATCCATATACTTCGGATGTTGTAAATTGTATAAAAACTCATATTGACGTACACATTCTATTAGTTTTTCGTCCTCCATTGTTTTACACGTCTATACGCATTCACGCTTCTCGTTGAACTAACGAACTGACTGGCAACAGAGCAACGCTGCTACAACGCGTCTAAAACGCGTTTATAACGGTCATACTCCCCGGTCTATCACCGTTTAGCTGCCTGCGCGCAGCGGTCTGGCAACGTCGCGAGCCATGCACGTATCGTGTCCGTACCGGTAAAATATTCCCTCCGACAAATAGTTGACGTTCCGTGCATGGCACGTGACGGTGTTAGTTGGTGACGGAACGGTCTAGTGGGCAAGTGTTAGTACATTACAATACAAAGTTTATTTTTATAGCTGTTACGCTCCTAGCACGGTCATGGTATGCTACGGGGTAGTGGGCAGAGATCTTTATTGTCGGATGAATGTTTTGTGTAAGGCTTTCATGTTTCCAAGTAATTTATTTACATCCAATTTGTGTTTTTAATTGAAACGTAGAAGTTTGTTTAACTAAAAGACCGTTGACAAATGGTCGAAATTAAATTTTACGTCATAAATTAAATGTGACAGATGTCAGTTCGTTTTGAAATAAATTTAAAACACTTCAAGCTTAGCGAGAGATATTTGAATTTTATTGGATTATCTATGTTTTGATAAGATTTTGTTTTATAGAAAGGTTTTTATACATCGGCACCTTTGTACATGTACGCTGTCTTTAGTATTTATAATTTTAAATTACGCGTTAAGCCTGTTGAAGTATTTATAACCTGTGCTTCTATTTTAATAGGAAGCTAATTTCTTTTTTCCAGATATGTTCGAGGGTGGTGGTGTTTGCTGCTCGTCCACGCGACTGGATGCAGTTGCATCTACGAGAAGGGTATTCTTTTGGAGGTGTGATGTGCTCAACTGGTGTAGAGGAGGACTTTGGGAGCTTGTTGGCAGGTAAGAGTAAAATATTAAAACAAATCATTGAAATAAAACAACGCGTGTTCTGTAATGTGCTATATAAAATAATACTTACGGCTGTGACGAACTTATGATGACTGCGTCGTTGGTCTACGTGGTGGTACTTGGTGTACATGAGAATCGATCAAGAGGTATTGGGTTCGATTCCCGAGTCAGACAAAAAAGTATTATAAAACTGCTAAATGAACTGAATGAAACTGAAGTTTGGAAGTTGAAAGTTTTAACTCCCGTGCTTTGAAAAGCAGTTAAAGCCGTCGGTCATGCGCCTGATCGCTCTCTAGTCGTGTCCTATAGCCATCCCATTGTTTTGTGGGAGTGAGTGGACAGAGAGTGCTCTTGCGTTTGCGCATACGTTTGCGCACTATAGTATATCCTGCGTAGTTAACTGGTCTCCGTTGAGATGTCAACATGGCCTAATCGACTAGGAGTATATCATCGTGATATAACTGACTTGCCAAGTATTTAAGTACCTTCAATATTTTTTTGTGCGTTAAATTCACGTATACATTAGTACGTATTGCATATTATTATTAAACTTTAGCTTGGCTTTGAAAGCAATTGTCGTTTTATAGTGTTCATCACAATACCGAGAGGAAGAGTTGATATAGTTCATCTATCAAATATGCGACAAAAGTTACCTCAAGTGCGAACCGTGTTAATGGTTACACGTTTAGCTTATTTTATTTTGAATGTTGGAAGACATCAACTAAACACGGATTTCACGATAACAGCCTTACGACCCCAAACACTATTTCTTTATGAATAACTTATGTTAAGTTGTCATCAGAAACTAGAAATTTCAGAACACAGAAAGGCAGTCATTGCCAATGAGAAGAGATAGTTGCATAAAGCTATAATTAGAACAACAATAATTGGGCTTTGTTTTGAAAGAATTTGTACTCTGCGTCTAGTCAAAAGCGTGGTAGCTTTAAAAGGTCGTAGAAGAGAAAGTACAATATTATAAAATAGTTGAGGAATTATATTGTTAATTATTAAAGAAAACCAGCCAAGTGCATATTAGATCAGGCACAGCTCAACGTTACGTGGTCGATTATTACATGTTTATAAAAATAAGATTTTCTACTCACGTATTTGGTCTTCTAGTGGTTTGTGGCTTTCGTTTTCGTTTAATTATATATGAGTCCCACGATATCTTGTTACATTTCAAATGAACTCCAAAAGCAGGAAAACTTTCTCATTAGGTTATATTTTTGTAACTTGAGAATTACGTCGTTGGTGACATTATTTATATAAAACTTTTATATTTAAGTGGGTTTTCGTTTGGTCTCATACATATATGTAAAAAGAGACATCTACATCTACATTATTATTGACACAAATGTGTAGTCACAAGGCTTTGTGCTTTAGACAAGTTGAGTGACAAGTAGAGGCCAATCGTTCTTCTTCTAAGCTTAATTGTTACCCGTCTTATTCTAGTCTCGATATAATTAAACAAATGAGTTTTCAAACTACAATAAGGTTGACGGCCAATAAAATCAAATGTTAACGTACCAGACAACAATTTTTGAGCAAAAGTACTTTGTCTTCAGTAAAGAAGTACAGTATTTACATATATTGTAAAAGTAAAAGAAAAGAAATAAAACAATCGTCTTGAGGTAACGACTGATATATTTATTTACTTAAATATCGTAAAAATTTGAGCAAAGCTCAAAACAATATGAATATTCGTACAAGCAATCTCCGCAGAAACAAATATGAACGTAATTATTACATTATTTGTTACAATAAACCTGAGCATCAAAACTAAACATTACAAATGTAAGCTCGTCAGTAGACGTTACGAAAATTAGTTAACACGTAATAAATCAAGATTGAACTTCAAATACACTTAGTTGTTACGTCACTCAGCTCTTTTCCACTACTCTCGGAGGTAAACCGTCTTCTTCAAACGATTATTGACACGCTTCTGATTTTATTACATCTTTATCTAATTCAATTTTGAAACATTCAAAACGGTCACAATAAGCAATCTATTTTATTCACATGCAAGGTTACGGACATAGCTTATAAATCTTCCACTCTTCATACTCGCCGCTTATGAAACTTTCGAGCACTCATTGCTGCACTGTCTGTATACTTGTGTTCTGTTCCTTCTACATACAAGGGTATTCCAACGGTTCCATTCAGTGCTTACGAGGGAAAAATTATCTTGTGATTTCGGTGATGGTTTCTCTTTTTTATGAAAACCTACCAAAGTAACCCTACTCTGCCTAATGGAAAACATGAATAGAATCCAAAAGTGATGGTAGCCATACTCATTGCGAGTGACCCACGCTATGGTAGCTGTGAAGGGACGAGTGTCATGTTCTTCTGAAACAAAGGAAGAATTCTCCGACCGGGCGAGGTGATCATGCCTGGCGGGCCACGATTTTTTTTTTTTATTTGACTTATGGCTGTTGGCCTCAGATGGCCTCTACAAGCTTACCCGGATTTTTCGGTGAGCGCTAAGAGCTCTCAACCGGTCATTTATTAATTAACATCGCCCAAGGGCACCCCCTGTGGGGTTCGGACCTCGGTTTGGGGCGTTACTGCTAAGTTGGGGCGTTCTCCGGGTGTGATTTCCCTGGGATTATTGCGTATCACTACGCGAAGCTTCCTGTCTTCCAGAAGAGCGTATGTGTGGAACGAGATATTTCTCTCCCGGAGGAGCTTGGCTCTTGATGGCTAGGCTCGACTAGGAGTCCCCCCAAAGCCGAGTGGTCTAGCCCCAGCCGAGTTTTGCCTAGCCCTGAAGGGGTTCGGCAGACTGATCGCGTCTCCGCCCACTCGGTTTCGTTGGCACCGTTTGGTTTCCACCGAGGACCAAAAATTTGGTTTTTCCCTGAAGACCACTTCACGTTGTAGACTTATTTATTGTAGGTCAGAAACCTGCGCTTCTAGTGGAGATGGCGCATTATATATTATAAATACGACGTTAATTTGCGATGCAATACGCACCTAGTTCTTGAAAGCGCTGTGAGTTGTGTAAATATCTTTCGCGTTCTAAAAAGAACGTAACTCAATATTTTACACAACCACTGTTTTCCTGCGCACGACGCTTAGGCTGGAGCCACACGGTGCGATGAGGTCGCGGCGCGGCGCCGGAGCGATGCCGCTGCGGCGTCCTGCATATAAACAAACATATGCCAGACGGTACGTTCCGGCGCCGCACCGCAAGCACACCGCACTTCGATTGAGCGAGACGCAAGGGGGGGAGGGAGACGCGAATTGTTGCGCCGGCGCGGCGGCGCCGCGACTTCGCTCGCAATCGTGTAAAATGATATAGATATTTAGACATGATAGTTCCGCAACGGTGCCGTATTGCGGCGTCGCATACCACATGTGCGGTGCACCGTGTGGCTTCACTCTTAGACGAGTGTCCGGTGTACGTAGCAAGGTTTGTCCGTAGCGTTGGGCGTAGCGTAGGCGAGCTACGGCTATGTCGACGTAGCAAGGGCGACGGGGCGTCGCGCCGGTACATTAATTCGGAGAGATTCGGGAGCGCTAGAGATCGTCCGCACGGGACAAGTGTCGGCCGCAGAATGAATGCGAATCAATGCGGGCCACGGCCCAACGGTTGTTGTATATATGCTAATTTGCCATGCGAATCTCTATTTCGCGATACAGGATTAGTAGTTGCTTTGTAGCTCATTGTTATCTTTCGTAGTTCGATGTATCTTCGCTATTCGTAGTTTGATGTATCTTCGCTAGATGGTACTGTTATATATTTTTGATTGTATGTGGAAGTCGCCACAGTAGCCTAGCAAAATGCTTCTTCATGCCCCGATTAAGGGACCCGGCATTGTAGTGGGAAGGAAACACGTGCTGGTGGCTGTAATAGCACGAGTAACGACATTATCCGCACGCGACAGTGTTTATTTCATAAAACCACAAACTGTTTATTTCATTTAACCAAAATTCTACATTACTCTTTATTTCATAAAAGTGGGTACGTAGAACATGTTCAGCCACTTGTGGTGTACAGATGTAGATACCATTTACGGACAATTGACTGCATTAGTTCGTTGTGTATCTACAATTTGTTTAATGGGCCGTTTTTTGTTAACGGGGTGGTAAATCCCTGAGGAATGCAGAAACCAGGAGTATGTGGTGTTTCTATTTAAAACTACCCTGACAACCGGTCTCATACGTCCTACTTTAAAAGAGAATTCGGACCATATTATTTCAGATCCCCTCCAGAATCAACGACGCACCTAGTCAGGTCTTATACTAGGGATGCCTTCCTCGCCTATCATTTTTGTAACCAGGTCGCCATCCTATCGTCGACCACATCGATTAGTCTGCCACCAGAAGCGCCTATTTCCTGGCCGCTTGTGGTCCCGTCAACAGTTGAGACCATCACCGACATCCTCCACGCTCGGGATCAGCTGTCTCCCGATCTCGGTCAGTGTTCTCTTTCTGGAGTATAACAGTTTCACAGTACCACCTCATCCGCCAGCACGGCAGCAATGATTGCTGGCAAAGACAGGTCTTGTCCTATTTGATCGATTAAGACTTCGATGATACACATGCCCACGTGGGGCAATCCTCCAGCGTATATTAAACGGATGCCCAGCTGGCTGCGCAGTAGTGACATTGTACCACCTCTTCGCATCAGATCTTATTAAGAGAAGTATGATATTATTACTTAATTAATAGTTAAAAAAAAAGTTTTTTGTGCAACATTCAGTACAATAAAACGCATTATTTTTTATCGACTTCGAAGATAGAAACGGACGATTTTCAGTTCAATTGCGTTTTTATGCTGGTTCCCTCAGAAGTTTAGCATTTATTTATTAATTAAAAGGAAGTACATCAATGGCGTACATTGTTGGCATGTGACTGCATTTGTCTGGATTGGATCGGTTTTGAGAAGGGATCCCTGAGAAAATTAACATGAAAACTATAAACTAAAATAAATGTTAATATAAGAAGTCACATGAATGAGTTTGTTGCCATTTGTGTTGCATAGCTGGTCATGGTCTGTGACAATGTAGTTCATCATTCTAGTGGTTAGTATTCAAACCTGTAGCTGAAAAATAAAATTTCTTGAGATCTATTTAGTTTAGAAATTACAATAGGCTGTTTTAGAATTATTGACATATTTCACAAACTGCGTGTAGTTTTTCTGCTTAAACCGTTTTGGTAATTAGTTTTTTGTGTAAATTCTGTGAATTAGAACTCGTTACTTTTAATAGATTGTAAAAGGAAACTGTTTCCAGTTTACTTTACTTGTTACGATGTTTACATCAAGAGCCCGCCATTTATTTATATATAGGTACGTCAATGACTTATCTGCTGTCAAATTCGACAGAAAAAATCGTTTGTAATAATTTACAGTGAATTGGTCACTTGAAGAACACGGTGACTTTATGAAAGTTTGTAATCATCAAAATGATTCACTGCATCTGGTTCCCTGAAGTTAAACGTTCTTAGTCTAATCTTAGTATTTGTTTGTCTTGTTCTAGTTTCAATATAACAAGTAAAAGCAAATTAAGTCAAGTTTCGGTGTATGTGGCAGCAATTTCCATAATTTCTTCTAATCCTTCTGAAGTAAATCCCTCACAGTAGAGGATCGAGATTACTTGAGAGAGTTAGTCAATCAGCTGATTTCATCTGTTGTGCTTCGTAACCTGATGAAGTGCTGTACTGATAGGCACCCCGAGTTCCATTTCGATTATGTCTTACTAATCTTTGGAACTAACACCTATCTCTTAGCATTTTACCTTCGGTTTTTCCCGTTATCGTCAGGCATTCTACGTTAGTGTCTTGGAACAATATTACGTCACAGTAATCTATATTATTTATAATCAAAGTTATAGAGTACAGCTCTTAGTCGTATATTCCTCATACTCACCGTTTATGAAACTCTTAGTTCATTGAGGCACTGTCTCTATACTCGTAGTTTTTCTTAATAATATTATTTCTTTGCAATGGTCTCGAAGTATAAAAAGACCTTTTTCAAATTATAATATTCTTGTCGTTAAATGAAGTCAAGTGTCAATGTGTGACAGCAATTTTTTTTTTTTTTTTCGTAGGACCCGAGCGCTGGTAATGATTGCCAGGTTTTGAATAATTTACTCTGAAACAAAGAGCGAATTGATATGTAAAAGTATACCAAATACAATATTATGCTGCGGATATTACGTACGCTTTAGACTATACATAGTGAGTATACACGCCGTGCAGCTCCTTCGAAAGTTAGTACTCCTAACAAGTGCAATGAATTTAAGCAGAATTCATTTACGGTGTTTCTATTATCCTAACCGACGTGCCACTATTCTGGTATTTAACCAATTGCGCATAAAATCAAGGTGCTGTGTCATTTACCGTTGCATTTCAAACTCAGAAACTTTAAATTCATCTTTAAAATTGAAACTTAATTATTTTACTTCACTATTGCAACTATTTTGTCAGTTTCGATATGTTAAGGATCAGACTATCGTGCATGTGATTTAGAAAATCTTATTAAGGCCAGGATGGCAACAATGATTAGTGGCAGGGATAGGTCTCGTCCCGTCTCATTCAGACATCGGCTTAAATCGCATACAGAGGATTTGTATCTCGTTGCGAAGATTTTCAATAAAGAAATTTTCTTTAAGTAGCATATACTTAACATCAGTTTGTACCTGTAAGGTTCTGCAGTAGTCAAACAAACGGCTATCATTGTTAATGAATTCCTGTTTAATGTTTATTCAGACAATATTGCGCTGAATTCTTTACTGGAAGCTGAAGATGCTTTGTAGGTATGGTTCATATGCGGCCACAGTTGCTCAAGCCATGTTGAATATAGGATTCAGTTAAGTAGTTGTGTAATATAAACACGATTTCACATGGGTGTGATTTTTTAATAATAATATATTAGCAAGGAACTTTGTGTGCTTAATGCACACGTATTCAATATGGAGACTCCAGCATGTTGTCGATGATTACACCAAGGTATCGTGTAGGTGATGAACATGTGTTATGGTAGGACACTCACACTTTTGTGTCAAAGGCATATATATGTAAGCAGTTTGTCCGCTAATTTAGATTTCCTTATTTACACTTTGGAGTATATCAAATGTGCGATAGGTAGGTATTATGTACGCTTTAGAGTAGGTGTACATTGTGTAATTATTAGTAGTGAGATTTTAAGACTTTAGAAACGTGAAGTGAACTTTTAACAAATGGAATAAATTTAAACGGTATTTGTTTTGTGAGTACTCATAACTGGCTGGATTTGGACCTCATCCGTTATCCAAATTCTTCACAATATGCAGTTTCTTACAGATTGACACACTATACCTATATAACAAGCTAAATATTTTGCATTAAAACTTAAATAACTACTGCTATTACCAACTTATAATGTGTTATATGTATGTACATATGGTCATGTTCGAAAGATGTTTAGCATCGACATGAACAACTCCTGACTGCGGAGAGAATGCTCCTGCAGTCTATAGCAGGTCTCGAAGTCTCCTCGTTTATTCACAAATATCACATACTACGTCTCCTTTTTTTGGTTTAATTTTTTGTTGTTTTTCATTTGCAGTTCATATTTATATAATTCAGTACAATAGAACTTCGAACTAGGAACATAAAAAGAGGCGATTTACAGTTGCTTTGTGTTTTTAGGGTCAGAAGGTTCCTTAGTCTGAGAACAAGAATCTACAGAATGTATAATGTGTTGCACAACCGTGTCGTAACGTTTACAATCTTGTGCTCACTGAACTAATATTGAACGTCCGTCTGAAGAGATCTTCACTTCGTAGAGACTGCCACGATTGGTAGCAGTGTTACACGTCTGGTTATTTGTAATGGTCTCGAAATATAGAAAGGCAAAAGTATATTTTAAACAACAATGTTCTTGACTTCAAATGAAGTCAAGTGTCAGTGTGTGACAGCAATTTTTTTTTAAGTTTTTTTATGTAATGCCTGCTAAAGTGACCAAAAATATGTTGAGAACCACTTCTGTACATTTTTTACATTTCATCAAATGAACATATTCGTGTTAAATTTGGAACAATCCGAGTAAGATGTTGACAGATTAAGATCGCTTACGGTATTGTAGCCAACGACGCGCATAATTCAGGCAGGATAGTGCTCACAATTGGCATTTGGACCTTGTTTTTTTTTTTTTTTTTTTTGTTAACGTGTGGAAACCCCCTCGGGCCGTCACCCTACCGGGGTTTACGGCGGGGTGGTGTGTCGGAATCGGACCGACTAAAACCACACGGTGTGCCACTCTGCGCCTGAGATAGGAGGGATCCGGGAACCGCTGCTGTTACGACATCCAGATCAATTTGCACCTTGTCCCTCAGCCTAATTCTAAGCAACAGTTGTATTCTTTTTCCTCTTTTTTGGTTCAGAATATATGTATAATGCGTTGCTCTAAGGTTGTTTAATAAATACTTTGATTTTTTTTCCATTTACTGTCACATACTTTTCTCAGTGTTTCTATTATCCGTACTAACCAACGTGCCACTATTTTGATATTGTGCTATTCTGGTGATGCGTTTTTTATCTACTCTTATAATTTAGAACCATTGTTTCAATTGAAAGTTTTATGATTTTTTTTTTATTTCAATCGCTTCAAATACAACTATTGATTATAAGGAACGGGGAATGTCGATAATGTATTTTGGTAGTTTCGTAGTTTACTCACTGTCAGCAAAGTTGATAACTGGTACAATAATTAGAGATCAGTGCCCACGATTGGCTGCAATTGAACCTCTTTCACTCTAAAAATTGTGGGTGTTACATATACGTGTGACATTCAGTTGGTTGGTTTGCATGGGGCGTTGGAGGACGTATAATGGTGGATTTATAGAGCCATTGCCAGGCGGTGTTCATAGCACGTATTTTCTGTTCTTGAATAACGAATTGGCGCGCTTGGGCTAAACCGGTAGGCCTAATTGTTCTGAAAATAGTTCCTATTTCTGAGCTAAGCCCGTTTGTGAACACATTTAGCGCGGTTTCTTCGACAGTTGCGAGACGTCCTAATAGTGTCGCATCGGCAACTTCTGTATTAATTTTTTCAATAATTTTGCTCCTACATAATTCCACACGATGGAAAAATTCTGTGACGCTATCGTTTGGCTTTTGAAACATGGATTAAAGTTCTAGGTTTAGGTGGGCTAACGTTTTTGTTTGTGAAAACTTTTGGATTAGAAGTATTTTGAGTCTTGCCCAGTTTGGAAACTGTTGGGCGTGAACATCGGATGAATAGTCACCTGTTATTTTATTCAACGCAAAAATATGCACGATTTGTTGTTGCGTCGAGTTTGCTAGGCTGAACGAGGCGTCACATGAACGAATGTAACGATATACGCCTGAAGGTATGTTGGTATCGAACTGGGGAATCAGTTGTAATATGGTGTTAAGATCAATTTCATTTACTTCGGATTTCAGCATTGTGTATATTTTTATTTTTATTTTAAGAACCTTCGTTCTAGCAATGGATATTTTATGGGACTCGTATAGATAGAAAAGATAGAAAAATAGTAAAATGAATATGAGAGATAGGATATGAGCAGACTGTTGAAGGTTAAACTACAGAAAACTTAAATAGGACCACTGAAGTTTCAGATGATCTTATTGTGGCAGTACATGGTACAGACTATCGAACATATGGTTACTTGAATACCTTATAGTAAACAATGGTGGTTACTGTTATAACAATAATATTTTTATATACCAACACTCTAATCGCTTCAAGAGTGTCTCTGACCATAATTTTTGACCGCAATTGCACTGTTTTGTTAACCTTAAGTTTAGTTGTCGTGTCAGTAAAATTACAAAATTTAATGATGGTCACCAATATATATATTCTTTCGATTAGTCTTTATGAGAAAATTTAATTGGCCGTCATGTAGAATGTAAGTTAAGAAGTAACTTACAGTTAATATGTTAATAATTATAGGTTTGCTAAATTATATAAAAAGTCTTGACGCACGTGAAGCACGCAGCACTTATTGTCGATATGTGACAGTGTTTGCCTGGCATATTTTTTGTGGCTAGTAAGTCCCTCACTGTGGGGGGTAGTGATTTCTTTGCCTGAGTATGTCAACTAGCAGTCTCCATGGCGCTCTGTAGCCTGGTGAAGTGCTGTGCTGGTAGGCATCTAAAACTCCATTTCGATTAGATGTCACAAATCTTTGAAGCTAACTCCTGTCTGTAGTCATGTTACCTTCGCTTTTTTCCGTTATCATCAGGCGTTCTACTTTAGTGTCTAAATACTGCATTAGTTCTTTTCAATGATCTCGAAGTATAAAAGACGTTTTTAAACTACAATATTCTTGACGTCAAATGAAGTCAAGTGTCAGTATGTGACAGCAATTTTTTTTTTTTTTCCTTACAGTATGATGAAAACACGTGCGCTGGTAATGAGCTCCAAGCTTTGACTAATTTGCACTGAAATAAAGAGCGAATTGATACTTGAGAGTATACCAAATAAAATATTGTGCTGCGGATATTACGTACGCTTTAGAGTATACAAAGTGAGTATACTCGTACATGCCGTGCAGCTCCTTTGAAAATTAGTACTCCTAACAAGTGCAATGGATTTATGCGGCATTCGTTTTGAGTTGTGTCTTTGGGTGTCGGTAGTTGCTTACCATCGGGTGACTCGCCACCTTGTTTGACCCCTATTCTATTAAAAAGAACATGTTACACAGTGATAACATTCAAATTTTTAGATACTTTTTAGTTTTGCTGAAAATAAAAACAACAAGGGTCATGCGATTGTAAAATTTTATTTGAAATTATTGTAACAAAAATATATGAATAAGTTGATTTAGAATGTTTGTAGTCAACACCGTTTTGGGATTCCAGCTTATGGACCAAAAATATTTTCTGTAATTTAATTTACAATTTTCTATGTGAACCGATTCAAATTACACTTTTGTAAAAGGCCAGTAATGTGATGACGAAAGACTAAGATTACTAGATTACTGTACATGTACGTACGTACGTATATATGAATGTACATGTACGGTCATCTTTGACAGACGTTTAGCATCGACATGAACAACTACTGACTGCGGAGAGTGTTCCAGAAGTGTATAGCAGGTCTCGAGCTCTACTCGTTTATTCACGGTTCATTGTTAATAAGAGAACCTCATTGTATTGGACAGCTCAGATAACCAGAGTAACCACTACTAGTTCTCTTATTTAAGCAGTTATCAAGTTTTTGGCAAATATCACATACTACGTCTCCTTTATTTTGTTTTCATTTTTTGTTGTTTTTGATTTGCAGTTCATATTTATATAATTCAGTACAATAGAACTTCGAACTAGGAACATAAAAAGAGGCGATTTACAGTTGCTTTGTGTTTTTAGGGTCAGAACGTTTCTTAGTCTGAGAACAAGAATCTACAAAATGTATAATGTGTTACACAACCGTGTAGACTTTACGGTTTACAATCTTATGCTCACTGAACTACTATTTAGCGTCCGTCTGAAGAGATCTTCACTTCGTAGGGACTTCCACGATTGGTAGTAGTTTTACACGTCTGGTTATTTCTAATGGTCTCGAAGTATAGAAAGGCCTTTTTAAACAACAATGTTCTTGACGTCAAATGAAGTCAAGTGTCAGTGTGTGACAGCAATTTTTTTTTTTATTTTTATTAAATTTTGTTATCTAATGGGTGCTAAAGTGACTCTATAATACTCAATGTGAATGCAGACAATGCAGTGTGGCAACCCACACTATGGCTGCCTAGTGAGACGCTTTTTCATGCCGCACTTAATGGATCCGGAACCACATCGTGAAGGAAACACGTGCGCTGGCAGTGAGTTCCAGGTTCTTACTTATTTGCACTGGAAGAAAGTGCGAATTGATACGAGAGAGTATACCAAATAAAATATAAAATATTGTGCTGCGGATATTACGTACGCTTTAGAGTATACAAAGTGAGTATACTCGTACATGCCGTGCAGCTCCTTTGAAAATTAGTACTCCTAACAAGTGCAATGGATTTATGCGGCATTCGTTTTGAGTTGTGTCTTTGGGTGTCGGTAGTTGCTTACCATCGGGTGACTCGCCACCTTGTTTGACCCCTATTCTATTAAAAAGAACATGTTACACAGTGATAACATTCAAATTTTTAGATACTTTTTAGTTTTGCTGAAAATAAAAACAACAAGGGTCATGCGATTGTAAAATTTTATTTGAAATTATTGTAACAAAAATATATGAATAAGTTGATTTAGAATGTTTGTAGTCAACACCGTTTTGGGATTCCAGCTTATGGACCAAAAATATTTTCTGTAATTTAATTTACAATTTTCTATGTGAACCGATTCAAATTACACTTTTGTAAAAGGCCAGTAATGTGATGACGAAAGACTAAGATTACTAGATTACTGTACATGTACGTACGTACGTATATATGAATGTACATGTACGGTCATCTTTGACAGACGTTTAGCATCGACATGAACAACTACTGACTGCGGAGAGTGTTCCAGAAGTGTATAGCAGGTCTCGAGCTCTACTCGTTTATTCACGGTTCATTGTTAATAAGAGAACCTCATTGTATTGGACAGCTCAGATAACCAGAGTAACCACTACTAGTTCTCTTATTTAAGCAGTTATCAAGTTTTTGGCAAATATCACATACTACGTCTCCTTTATTTTGTTTTCATTTTTTGTTGTTTTTGATTTGCAGTTCATATTTATATAATTCAGTACAATAGAACTTCGAACTAGGAACATAAAAAGAGGCGATTTACAGTTGCTTTGTGTTTTTAGGGTCAGAACGTTTCTTAGTCTGAGAACAAGAATCTACAAAATGTATAATGTGTTACACAACCGTGTAGACTTTACGGTTTACAATCTTATGCTCACTGAACTACTATTTAGCGTCCGTCTGAAGAGATCTTCACTTCGTAGGGACTTCCACGATTGGTAGTAGTTTTACACGTCTGGTTATTTCTAATGGTCTCGAAGTATAGAAAGGCCTTTTTAAACAACAATGTTCTTGACGTCAAATGAAGTCAAGTGTCAGTGTGTGACAGCAATTTTTTTTTTTATTTTTATTAAATTTTGTTATCTAATGGGTGCTAAAGTGACTCTATAATACTCAATGTGAATGCAGACAATGCAGTGTGGCAACCCACACTATGGCTGCCTAGTGAGACGCTTTTTCATGCCGCACTTAATGGATCCGGACCCACATCGTGAAGGAAACACGTGCGCTGGCAGTGAGTTCCAGGTTCTTACTTATTTGCACTGGAAGAAAGTGCGAATTGATACGAGAGAGTATACCAAATAAAATATTGTGCTACGGATATTACGTTCGCTTTAGAGTATACCAGCTGGCTTCATTGGTTGCTCTCCGTAGCCTGGTAAAGTGCTGTATTGATAAGCACCTTTATTTCAATTAGGTGTCACAAATCTTTGGAACTAACTCCTATCTCTAGGCAGTTTACCTCTAGTTTTGCCTGTAACTGTCAGACGTTCTACGTTAGTGTCCAAGTACAATATTACGTCACAATAATCTATTTTATTTATTTCAAAAGTCATAGAGTATAGCTCTAATATATTACTATTATATGTCTAATATAATAGTAATCTGGCATTCCTCATACTCACCGTTTATGAGACTCTTGGTTCATTGAGACACTGTCTCTGTACTCAAAAAGTTTTGCTCATAAATCTTATTTCTTTTCAATGGTCTCGAAGCATAAAAAGACCTTCTTCAAATTTTAATATTCTTGACATTAAATGAAGTCAAGTGTTAATGTGTGACAGCAATTATTTTATTTTTTTTCTATAGAACACGAGCGCTGGTAATAATTGCCAGGTTTTAAATAATTTACTCCGAAACAAAGAGTGAATTGATATGTAAAAGTATACCAAATACAATATTATGCTGCGGATATTACGTACGCTTTAGAGTATACAAAGTGAGTATACACGCCGTGCAGCTTCTTTGAAAGTTAGTACTCCTAACAAGTGCAATGAATTTAAGCGGAATTCGTTTTGTGCCGCAAGTATCTTTGGGTGTCGGTAGTTGCTTACTATCGGGTGACTCGTCACCTTGTTTGACCCTATTCTGTTAAAAAGAATATGTTACATAGTGATAACATTCAAATATTAAGACATCTTTTATTTTCTGCTGAAAATAAAAACAACAAGGGTCATGGGATTGTAAAATTTCATTTGAAATTTCTGTAACAAAAATATATGAATTAATTAATTTACACCTTTTTGGGACTCCAACTTTGGGATCTGTGACCAGAGTTGAGTTAAAATTGTGTGTTAAAATTGTGGGTGTTACATATACGTGTGACGTTCAGTTGGTTGGTTTGCATGGGGCGTTGGAGGACGTATAATGGTAGATTTAAAGAGCCATTGCCAGGCGGTGTTCATAGCACGTATTTTCTGTTCTTGAATAGCGATTTGGCCCGCTTGGGCTAAACCGGTGGGTCTAATTGTTCTGAAAATAGTTCCTATTTCTGAGCTAAGCTCGTTTGTGAACACATTTAGTGCGGTTTCTTCGACAGTTGCAAGACGTCCTAACAGTGTCGCATCGGCAACTTCCGTATTAAATTTTTCAATAATTTTGCTCCTTTATAATTTCACACGATGGAAAAGTTCTGTGACGCTTTCGTTTGGCTTTTGAAACATGTATTAAAGTTCTAGGTTTAGGTGGGCTGACGTTTTTGTTTGTGAAAACTTTTGGATTAGAACTATTTTGAGTCCCGCCCAGTTTGGAAACTGTTTGGCGTGAACATCGGATGAATAGTGACCTGTTATTTTATTCAACGCAAAAATAAGCACAATTTGTTGTTGCGTCGAGTTTGCTAGGCTGAACGAGGCGTCACGTGAACGAATGTAACGATATACGCCTGAAGGTATGTTGGTATCGAACTGGGGAATCAGTTGTAATATGGTGTTAAGATCAATTTCATTTACTTCGGATTTCAGCATTTTGTATATTTTTATTTTTATTTTAAGAACCTTCGTTCTAGCAATGGATATTTTATAGGACTCGTATAGATAAAAAAGATAGAAAAATAGTAAAAGGAATATGAGAGATAGGATATGAGCAGACTGTTGAAGGTTAAACTACAGAAAACTTAAATAGGACCACTGAAGTTTCAGATGATCTTATTGTGGCAGTACATGGTACAGACTATCGAACATATGGTTACTTGAATACCTTATAGTAAACAATAGTGGTTACTGTTATAACAATAATATTTTTATATACCAACACTCTAATCGCTTCAAGAGTGTCTCTGACCATAATTTTTGACCGCAATTGCACTGTTTTGTTAACCTTAAGTGTAGTTGTCGTGTCAGTAAAATTACAAAATTTAATGATGGTCACCAATATGTATATTCTTTCGATTAGTCTTTATGAGAAAATTTAATTGGCCGTCATGTAGAATTTAAGTTAAGAAGTAATTTACAGTTAATATGTTAATAATTATAATTTTGCTAAATTATATAAAAAGTCTTGACGCACGTGAAGCACGCAGCACTTATTGTCGACATGTGACAGTGTTTGCCTGGCATATTTTTTTGTGGCTAGTAAGTCCCTCACGGTGGGGGTTCGTGATTTCTTTGATTGAGTATGTCAACTAGCAGTCTCCATGGCGCTCTGTAGCCTGGTGAAGTGCTGTGCTGGTAGGCATCTAAAACTCCATTTCGATTAGATGTCACAAATCTTTGAAGCTAACTCCTGTCTGTAGTCATTTTACCTTCGCTTTTTTCCGTTATCATCAGGCGTTCTACTTTAGTGTCTAAATACTGCATTAGTTCTATTCAATGATCTCGAAGTATAAAAGACGTTTCTAAACTACAATATTCTTGACGTTAAATGAAGTCAAGTGTCAGTGTGTGACAGCAATTTTTTTTTTGTGCCTTAAAGTATGAGCAAAATACGTGCGCTGGTAATGAGCTCCAAGTTTTGACTAATTTGCACTGAAACAAAGAGCGAATTGATACGTGAGAGTATACCAAATAAAATATTGTGCTGCGGATATTACGTACGCTTTAGAGTATACAAAGTGAGTGTACTCGTACATGCCGTGCAGCTCCTTTGAAAATTAGTACTCCTAAGAAGTGCAATGGATTTAAGCGGAATTCGTTTTGAGTTGTGTCTTTGGGTGTCGGTAGTTGCTTACTATCGGGTGACTCGCCACCTTGTTTGACCCCTATTCTATTAAAAAGAACATGTTACACAGTGATAACATTCAAATTTTAAGACATTTTTCATTTTCTGCTGAAAAAAAAAACAACAAGTGTCATGTGACTATAAAATTTTATTTGAAATTATTGTAACAAAAATATATGAATAAGTCGATTTAGAATTTTTGTGGTCGACACCGTTTTGGGACTCCAGCTTATGTACCAAAAATTTTTTCTATAATTTAATTTACAATTTTTTATGTGAACCGATTCATATTACACTTTGGTAAAAAGACCAGTAAGGTGATGACGAAAGACCATGATTACTTAGAGTATTGCAGTCAACGATTCACACATTTAGTGCCGATAAGTGCTCACGATTGATTGGATTCGAACCTTATCCGTCAGCCTAATTCTAAACATCGACATTTATCTTTTCTCTTCTTTGATTCAGAACATTTCGAAGTCTTTTTATAATTATGTTTTTATGCTTAGTTCACTCACGGTAGGTATTAAGCATACACTTGAGTCCCTGACGTTTTTATTAGCTGACACTGGTCTTGGTAACAGGTTGACTGATTCAGTGGGGTGCTCCTCTCGCCATCGAGTCTGTGAAGTAGGAGATTTGAATCCACCCTCACATGCGCGATATTATTGATAATTTCCTTGTTTCTTTTATCATCACATACTAAACTCACGGTGTTTCTATTATCCTAACCGACGTGCCACTATTCCAGTATTTAACCATTTGCGCATAAAATTAAGGTGCTGTGTCTCTTACCATTGCATTTCAAACTCTGCAACTTTAAAATAATCTTAGAAATTGAAACTTAATTATTTCTTTATTCCAATCGCTTCAAGTACAACTTCAACTACTTCACTATTGCAACTATTTTGTCAGTTTCGACATGTTAAGGATCAGACTATCGTGTATGTGATGTAGAAAATCTTATTAAGGCCAGGATGGCAACAATGATTAGTGGCAGGGACAGGTCACGTCCCGTCTCGTTCAGACGCCCGCCTAAATCGCATACAAAGGGTTTTTATCTCGTTGCGAAGATTTTCAACAAAGAAATTTTCTTTAAGTAGCATATACTTAACTTCAGTGTATACCGGTAAGGTTTTGCTGTAGTCAAACAAACGACTATCATTGTTAATGAATTTCTGTTTAATGTTTATTGAGACAATATTACGCTGAATTCTTTACTGGAAGCTGAAGATGCTTTGTAGGTATGGTTCATATGCGGCCACAGTTGCTCAAGCCATGTTGAATATAGGATTCAGTTAAGTAGTTGTGTAATATAGACACGATTTTACACGGGGTGTGATTTTTTAATAATACTATATTAGCAAGGAACTGTGTGTGCTTAATGCACACGTATTCAATATGGAGACTCCAGCATGTTGTCGATGATTACACCAAGGTATCGTTGGCGATCAACATGTTTAATGGTAGGACACTCACACTTTTGTGTCAAAGGCAGTTTCTCAGCTACTTTAGATTTCCTTATTTACACGTTGGAGTATAAAACAAACAAAACCTTGTGCTGTAGGTAGGTATTATGTACGCTTTAGAGTAGGTGTACATTGTGTAATTATTAGTAGTGAGATTTTAATATTTTAGAAACGTGAAGTAAACTTTTAACAAACGCAATAAATTTAAACGGTATTTGTTCTGTGAGTGTTCACAACTGGCTGGCATCGAACCTTATCCGTCAACAAAATTCTTCACATTACAAAGTTTCTTACAGATTGACACACTATACCTATAGTAGAAACCATAAATTTTGCATTAAAACTTAAATAACTACTGCTATTGCCGACTTATAATGTGTTATATGAATGTACATACGGTCATGTTTGAAAGATGCTTAGCATCGACATGAACAACTACTGACTGCGGATAGTGTTCCAGCAGTGTATAGCAGGTCTCGAGCTCTTCTTGTTTATTTACAGTTCATTGTTAATAAGAGAACCTCATTGTATTGGACAGGTCAGATAACCAGAGTAACCACTACTAGTTCTCCTATTTAAGCAGTTATCAAGTTTTTGGCAAATATCACACACTACGTCTCCTTTTATTTGTTTTCATTTTTTGTTGTTTTTCATTTGCAGTTCATATTTATATAATTCAGTACAATAGAACATCGAACTACGAACATAAAAAGAGGCGATTCACAGTTGCTTTGTGTTTTTAGGGTCAGAACGTTTCTTCGTCTGAGACCAAGAATCTACAGAATGTATAATGTGTTACACAACCGTGTAGACTTTAACGTTTTACAATCTTGTGCTCACTGAACTACTATTTAGCGTCCGTCTGAAGAGATCTTCACTTCGTAGGGACTTCCACGATTGATAGCAGTGTTACACGTCTGATTATTTCTAATAGTCTCGAAGTATAGAAAGGTCTTTTTTAAACAACAATGTTCTTGACGTCAAATGAAGTCAAGTGTCAGTGTGTGACAGCAATTTTTTTTTTTATTTTTTTAACCTTTGTTATCTAATGGGTGCTAAAGTGACTCTATAATACTCAATGTGAATGCAGACAATACAGTATGGCTGCCTAGTGAGACGCTTTTTTATGCCGCACTTAATGGATCTGGAACCACAGCGTGAAGGAAACACGTGCGCTGGCAGTGAGTTCCAGGTTCTTACTTATTTGCACTGGAAGAAAGTGCGAATTGATACGAGAGAGTATACCAAATGAAACATTGTGCTACGGATATTATGTTCGCTTTAGAGTATATATGGTATAATTGTTAGTAGGGCAATTCCCGTTTCGATTTCGTACAACTCCTTTGAACGTTCAAACTCCTAACAAGTGCAACGAATTTACGCAAAACTCGTTTTGAGTTGTTAGCGTCTTTGGGAGGCGGTAGACGCTTACTATCGGGTAACTCGCCACCTTCATTGTATTGTATTTAGAAAGAACACATTATACAGTGATAATATTCAATTTTTTTTCAATTTCTTCTTTTCTTGCTGAAAATAAAAACAAAAAGGGTTAGGCGACCGTAAATTTTGTTTGAAATTACTTTTGCAAACATATTTCAATAAATTAATTTACAATTTTTAGGGTAGGGATACCTTTTTGGGCCTCCAACTTTTGGACCAAAAATATTTTGAGAATCACTTCTGTACATTTTTTTAACATTTTTTTAAATGAACAAATTCGAATTAGATTTTGAAAAATACCAATAAGGTGTTGACTATAGATTAAAATCACTTACGGTATTGCAGTCAACGACACACACTATTCGTGCAGATAATAAAATAATTCGTGTTTACAAATGGCTACATTCGAAAATTATTCCTCAGCCTAATTCTAAACAACAGCAGTTTTCTTTTTCCTCTTTCCTCTCTATAGATTTACGGAATTGTATAAAGAAATCTTAACGTACGTGAAACACGCAGCACTTCGGTACTCCACAATGCACTTCTATTGTCATCGTGTGACAGTTATTTCCCTGTAAATATTCCTTCTAGTTTGTAAGTCGCTCACTGCAGGGGGTCGTCATTTCTTTGTCAGAGTATGTCAACCAGCGGTCTCCATTGCACTCTGTAGCCTATTGAAGTACTATACTGATAGGTATCCAAAGCTTCATTTCGTTTACATTCACATTTGTTTTACTACACAGTGAATTTGTCACTTGAAGAATACTGCAACTATGTCAAAGTTTGTCAGTATTCAGGTACTTCGCCAATTGTTTTCTTTTCAATGTGAAATGGATACAATTATTATATTCTATAAATGTATTTATTTGTATTATTGAAAATTAATAATTATCAATTTACATGTTTACCAAGAAAACGTAACAATACTAATGTGGTGTCGCTGATAATTCATAGCAAGCAGAATTAGCCACGAGGTGTTAATGGTCAGAGCTGTAAATTGTTTAATTATGTTCATAACAACTTTATTGTACATAAAGTTCACCATTCAAGTTCAATTGCAAAGCACTTAATATGTAACGGACAATGATAATGTCCACTATGTAACGCCACGCGGCGTACAAATGCAGCAGTGTCAACTGAGAAAACTAAAGAGTTAATATAATCTAAAATAAATATTAATATACTATTTCTTATAGATGAGTTTATTTTTGGATGGTGATGGTCTATGATATTTTTAGTTCTGCATTCTACTAGTTGGTATTCTGACCTGTTCCCTTCACAATTCCCAAAATTAGCATCTTTTAGTTTAGCCTCTAATTTAAGAGTTAATTTTACAAATACAGTTCTGTACAGACTTTAACATGAGCTGAATGTACCTGGATCAGGTTTTTTTAGGTGTCTTTGACGCACATTGCTTATGTATACATTTTGAACGATGAATATTAATAATATATCGTAGCTTTTACTCTAAGCACGAAAGTCACGGTACCTGTTTGACTCGGAGTAGTTCACATGACAGACGTTGGTTATTTCACCATTTTTACATGTATATGTTGTACACTTTTCTTTATTTAGCCTCTGTATGGAATCTTGAAGAACAAAGCTCTATATCCTTGTTGATATTAATTTAATTTTCAAGGTTGGCGGGAAACGATTTGCTTGGGTTGGAAAAATTACAGATAAATTACGTCCAGAAATCACATTTTCACATTTCGTATTTTGTGAAATATTCGAAGTATAGAATTTAGAAATTCGAAATAAGGTTCGAAATATCTTCCAGATGCGTGACTTGCAAGCTTTGACATAAGAGAATTACCTTAAACGTATTGTGTCTCTTCTTCATTGAATCACAAGTTGTTTCTTTCAGGCAGTCCCTGGATTGACTCAGCTATTTGTTTGACCACCTGGTTACAGCATTAGCTACATATTATGACATCATAATCACTGGCTTGAACTTATATAATATGTTACGTGGATGAAATATCTTCAATGAAGTTATTTTACTCTTATATTCGTAAATACTACCGCACTCGCCACATGGGCTTTTAGCATTGAATTGAATAGCTCCGTACTTTGAAGACAGCGCTCGAGTTCGCGTTTTACAAATGTTCTGCTATCTCTGGGCATTTTGTCTATGGTTCATCCCGTTCTCAAATTAGTGTCCAAGTATAACATTATGTCTTACGAGTACGTATACCTTTTTGTTGTTTGAAGCTCTTCTCTTAAACGTACTATTATTCTCGATTGGGTCTCACAAATCTTTGAAACTTCGGTCTCTAGTCATTTTAACTCCGTTCTTAAGATGGATGTATTTTAATTTTCACTTATTTATTTCGAAATCTCTGTCTGTTGAATACTAGCTATTTCCTTAAAAATATTACAGTTAGTCTGCACACTGTGGACGTTAAATACGTGTCTGTCTAGCCCTTGGACAAGAAACATTAGAGTATCTGGAACAATTTTTTTACTTATAGTTTATTTCTTAAATAAATTGTAACTACTCCGCACACACCTGAAGTTAAGCCAACAGAAAACTTGTACTGGGACACTGACATATTAGAGTAATGACATTCAGTCAATGTCAGTGTGTGACAGCAATTTTTTTTTTTATTTTAATATTTCATTATCTAATGGCTGCTAAAGTGAATCTGCAATACTCATTGTGAATGCAGACAGTGAAGTATGGCAACCTACACTATGGCTGCCTAGCGAGACGCTTTTTCATGCCCCACTTAATGGATCTGGCACCACAGTGTGAAAGAAACACGGTGCTGGCAGTGAGTTTCAGGTTTTTACTGATTTGCACTGGAAGAAAGTGCGAATTGATACCAGAGAGTATACCAAATAAAACATTGTGCTACGGATATTACGTTCGCTTTAGAGTATATATGGCACAATAGTTAGTAGGAAAATTCCTGCTTCGATTTCGTGCAACTCCTTTGAACGTTCGAACTCCTAACAAGTGCAGCAAATTGGTGCAAAATTCGTTTTGAGTTGCTGGTGTCTTTGGGAGGCGGTAGGCGCTTACTATCGTGTAACTCGCCACCTTCTTTGTATTTTATGTAGAAAGAACATATTATGCAGTGATAACATTCAACTTTTTTTTCAATTTTTTGTTTTTATTCTGAAAGTAAAAACAATAAGGGTCATGCGACCGTAAAATTTTGTTTGAAGTTAGTGTTACTATTGAAATAAATGAATTTAGAATTTTTAGGGTTGATTCAGCTTTCTGGGCCTCCATCTTTGGGATCAAAGATATTTTGAGAATCACTTTTGTACATTTCTTTACATCTTTTTAAATGTACAAGTTAGAATTAAATTTTAAAAAATAGCAGGAAGATGTTGAGGATAGATTAACATCACTTACGTATTGCCATCAACGACACGCACTATTCGTGCAGGTAAGTGCTCACAATTGGCTACATTCGGACCTTATCCTTCAGCCTAATTCTAAACATCAGCAGTTTTATTTTTCCTCTTTTTTTGGTTCAGAATATATAATACGTTGCTCTAAGGTCGTGTTGTAAATACTTGGATTTATTCTTACAAATGTAATAAATACAATAATGTTAAAAAAAAATGGTTCTCCCACAAAGTACAGCTTTACATTAGGTACCACAAATACAAACTTACGTTGTACATGTTGCTATATTCTTATGTAAAAGTCTGGTAGTTGTACTAGGACAGGCCGGTATGAAAGACTACCAGCCTCTCCCAACTCTGAATTTTGTGTAGTACGTCAGGTATGTCATATAATGACAATAATTAACTCTTTATTTCGTTAAGTACGTACATGTTCTGCCACTTGCGGCGTAAACATATGAATGTCTATTATATACAGACAGTAGACTGTGCCTTGTGTCGTCATGTGACAGCAGTTTGCTGTGCATGGCATGGCATGGCGAGTAATAGATAGTGTGGTAGCAAGTATTGAGTTTTCCTGGTTTCTTTCTGGTTATCTCGAAGTACAAAAGAAGTTATTTACACACTACAATATTCTTATTAGCAAAGTGAAGTCGGGTATCAGCATATGACAGCAATTATGTGGAACTGCCTGGTCTGGGTTTACACATGAGAGTTTACTTAATGTAATATTGTGCTTGTGAAATTTAATATTGTTCGATTGTAGATAATAGAAGTGCGAATTGAACTTCTAACAAGTGCAATAAACTTAAACAGCATTCGTTTTGAGTTGCAGACGTCTATGGGCGGCGGTATTCGCTTACTATCGGATGAATAGTCACCTGTTCGCATCCTGTTCTGTAAAAACAGAGCGTGTTACACAATAGCAAAGTAGATATTTTAATATTTTTTTGCATTTTTACAGTTTAAAAGAAAACGTGTGCCTGTAACATTTTATTTACAATAACAATTCTGACAAAAATATATACAGGAATTAATAGGCAAAGTTTGGGTTGCGGTTCAAACAACTTTGGGAACTACAGTTCTGTAGATGTTTTATACAAAAATTTCTTATATGAACCGAGTCTAATTAAATTTATAAGGACAGTAAGTTGATGACGACAGATTAACATTATTTACGGCATCGCAGTCAACGACTCGCACATGTCACTTCGTGCAGATAAGTGTCCAAAATTGGTTGGATTCAAACGTAATTTGTCTGATTCTGAACATCGATAGTTTGCCTTTTCTTTCGTTCAAAATATTAATACAGTGCACTAAGGTCGTGTTGCAAATATTTCTGTTTTATTTCTTTCTGTGCTTTTGTGGTGAGTTCGATCACGATAGGTATTGAGTAGGTATACGATATCTTTAGAATTGCTTACATTAAGAGTAGGTTCTTTTGACTCTGGTCACAGACTAAGTGTTCGATATCATTGACATGTTTGTTTTCTTTTTATTGTAAATTATAACACTATTTACGGTCAAATGAACACTACAGTGCGCATATGTGACAGCAATGTCATGCCGAGTTCCTTCTCGATTGGGTCTCACAATTTTTTTAAGCTCCGACTCTTGGAATTTTTCTCCGTTTTTAAGATGGATACATTTTAATTTTCATTTATTTGTTTCAAAAACTTTAGCCATTGTGTTGAAAATATATGTACATATCGATACTAAGTAACTTCATACGATTAATTTAACAATTAATGCTGCTTAGATCGGCAAATAAAGAAAGCAGATTGGGTGTAAGTTCTCTATCTCCCAATGTACAAAGACGACTCATTCAGTAGAAAGTGAATTTGTCACTTAGAAGTGTAAATGCTGTATTTACATAAAAAGGTAGAGCGATCAAATCGGTTTATCGACAAACTCGTAATCTGTTCAAACGATAGAAGAGTATGATATATTTATTTTAAAACTAAAACACATTAAACATGAACATCTTCGTACAGGTAGTCGTCACTCAAACAAATATGCATAACAATAGACCTAAACGTCAAAGTAAACATAAACATTTTTAATGAAAGCTCGTCAGCAGATATGGCGCAAATAAGTTAACAAATCAAGATCAAAGTACAAATACATTTCCTTCGCTCGGTTGTTTCCTTCGTTATCTTCAGCTTCTTTTTAACATTGTTCTTCAAACTTTATTGCACATGCTTCTGATTCTACTACATCTTAACCTGATGGTTCAGCTTTGAAACATTCAGAATAAACTATGTGCAATATTCTTATACAAAGTTATATAATACTACTTTTAAATCTTTTACTCTTCATACTCTCCTTTTATGAAACTCTCGAGGGTTCATTGGCGCACTGTCTGCGTGCTTGTGCTCAAATCTATCTTGCCACTTATAATCAAATCTATTTGTAGGTAGTTTAACACATTTGAAGCATCCGAAACAAAAAACGTAAATATTTAGTATGAAAGTTTAATAACGTTACTATTATAGAATATACAATGTCTATATAAAAGCGCGTTGTTAGTACTTTTTTGTATACAAATATTTACTCTTGCACTCACCACATAACTATTTAGCACGAAAGCAAGAAGCCGCTTTAAAGGCAGCGCTACAACAGTTTATAGCAGATCTCGAGCTTATCAGTTATAAAAATTTGCTACTGGTTGTGGGTTGTGGTGGCCATTATTTGGAGGTAAGCAAATTGCAATGGAAGATATTTCCCAAAAAAATATTTCAGTTGGTCTGCACATTATGGACGTTAAGTACCCATGGTACTAAAAACATTAGAGTATCTGGAACAATTTTTTTACTTATAGTTTATTTCTTAAATAAATTGTAACTACTCCGCATACACCTGAAGTTGAGCCAACAGAAAACTTATACTGGGACACTGACATATTAGAGTAATGACATTCGACTCTGAGAATTGTCTGAGTATGAATTATGCTTTGGTTTATTATGGGATTTTGGTTTATTTGATTTATTTTTTCAATGTGTTTCACATCACATCATCACATCAACAGATTGTAACAGTCCACTGCAGGATATATGCCTCTTCTCAGAAAGGAGGCTTGATTGTATTTCATTTATTTGTTATTTATGTAAGATGGTAAATATGCTCGACATTTACATGCGACTATGACTCAACTTGCACTTGGCTAATATTTTTCCAACATTTCGAATCAAAGATGTTTTTATATTGCAATTGTAAAAATTACTAAAAGAAATACGGCTGAAGTCAAAAAACTCAAAGCCCATTATACCAAAATGTGGATTGGAATCGTAGTCCAAAGGACTTTTGGAATCGCTGTAAGAGAGTTCGGTTGTGATTGTGTGATTGCAATGTATTACATGATGAGAATCACAAAGATACTGGAAGAAGAAAGTACAGAAGTTGAGAGACAACAAATACACGCACAAATTTATTTTTTTTATAAATTACAACCATTTAGACAGAGAGAAAATTGATTGGTATAGTGGAAAATTGTGAGATTGCAAAAATAAAAGAAAATAGATGTGTAAATGAAAACGGAAAGTATTCTGAATGGAGTTCAAACTTCAGTTCCTGGGGTCCGTAGCTGTAGAGGGAACCACTAATGATGGTTAACCGCACTTATTTTGCAGCCGGTAAGTTATTTGTATGGCATAATTTATCGTAATCCCTCTTGCAGAAATGAAATTTCAATTGACTCAAACAGTTTTCTCTTGATATAAGTCATACGATTAAGCATGTCACCCTGCCAAAGCAACTTTACTCTGCCTGATGGAAAGCATGAGTAGAAACCAAGTTTCAGTCATCATACTCGTTACGATTGTAGACAATGCAGTATGGTGACCACCACTGTGGTAGCACAATCAGAAGCTAGGCTGAGTTGGAGGTCTCAGGTTCGATTCCCGGATCACACTAAATGTTTGTATGATCAGCAAATATATGAATAAATATATAAAATATGTATGTATTTACAGAAAAAAAGGTATATAAGTATGTATTTATATCAGTTGTCCAGTACTCGTAGTACAAGCTCTGCTTAGTTCGAAACTAGATGGCGATGTGTGTCAGACGTCCGAAATATTATTTGAAAACGGAACTATTTTTTAGGACCTGCTCCAAGATGGTGTAGTGTGTTGGCCATAATAACCGAAGAACTGGAAAGCCCAGCATCACAAAGTTATTACGAAGATTATAAATTTGTTTCCAGAGAAAAACTTGTATCACTTGGGTTAGATCACTTGCTGGGAACAAATTTATTGAGAGCGTATATGCATGGGTAAGTCTTGGCTTATGCTTCTGTAATGTTCTACTAATGGTACTATAACTGACTGCACGGTTGGCCTAGTGGTTTAAGCGCTCTCTACTGCGCTGAGTGTTGTGGGTTCAAACCCCACATGGGACAACACTTTGTGTGATCCATAAATTGTTGTTCTGAGTCTGGGTGTTTCTTGTGTCCGTTTCTTGTATATTTGTAAAGTCCCTCGGGACACAGGATGTATTCATAGTGCGGGCGTTGTCATTTAAAATGAAAAAAAAAAAAATCTTGTCGAGACAGCTATCAACTGCCTCGCTGGTTTGGCAGTTAATGTATGCGACTGCTGATCCAGAGGTCTTGTGTTCGATTTCCGGGTCAAAAAGGGTTATTGAGTTTTATTGCCCGGCTTTTGAAGTTGGGGTTTTAAAGCTCGTGCTTTGGAGAGCAAGTAAACCTGTCGGTTCTCTCCCCGGTCGGGTCTGATAGCCGTCTCATCGGATTGTGAGAGTGAAAGAACAAAGAGTGCACCTGTTTTTGAACACACTCGTGCACTACAATATCACCGGCATAGTTGGCTGACCTTTTTCTTTTTATAAAAGCCTACCAAAGTGACTCTATTCTGCCTGATGGAAAGCATGAATAGAATCCAAGAGCGGTCGTCGCCACCCAGGCTATGGTGGCCTAGTAATATGCGTATTCACGCCCCGCTTAAAGGACCCGAGCTCGTAGTGGGAGGGAAACACGTGGGCTGGTAATTAATTCTGGATATTAACTGATTTGCACAGGAAGGAAGAGCCGAACCGTTTAGTTTGGGATCTTATGTCTACCATTCTGAAACGGTAACTTTCAAGGCCAGCACGAGTTGTCCTGTAGAGGAACGAATAGGTCTCTGTTGAGACTGGGTACTGTGGTCGAAAGCGGCTAGGAGTACGTTCTCATGATCTATAATATTAACAACCTACTTGTAATGTGCGAATATCATTCATTGTATTTCTTTTTAATTTTCAGATACTTTGTGGATGTACGGTTGTATAAGAGAACAAAGTCCATAGCGGAACCATTCGCATTTGAGGCGTACAAAAAACGCAAAATCAGAGAGAAGATGAGGATGATGAACAGGAGAGACCATCTAGAATCAAAGTCGATGACAACTTACCGAAAGTGAATAGAGACCTGGCATCTAAACTTATGTTGGACGACGGCAAAAAGAAACAATCCAAGAACCTGCTCAAAGACGACAGATTTAAGGTTAGTTAAAATAACACTTTAACTATGTCTTTGTGTCTTTGTCTGTCCATATGTTCGTATGACTTATTTCGTAATGTCTTTTCCTTCAGGCACTATTTGAAAACCCAGATTTCAAAGTTGACAGAGATGCCGAAGATTTTCGCCTTATTAATCCAGTTCTATATAGAAAGGACAAAAATCAAACACCAGTGGCTGAAACTATGGAGGTAAGTATTCAAACGAAATTAATATATCTGGCATCCTAATTGTTTTCGTATTGGTGGCTTTGTCATTGATATCGTGGCGGACGCGGCCAGTACAGTTAGTCGAGTAGCGCACAGCTATTATTCTGTCTAGTCACACGTGGGATGCGGCATCAGTAATAACAGGCAGTCCTGTTTTGAGTGCATAATAAAACAGTCAGTAGGTACACTGCTATTTTCTCGTCTGTAGCCAGCGATACCTAATTTGTCTTTTCTCGCGTCTCGGTGGCCCGTGTCCGAGAAATAAAACTATAGTAGTTTTATTTCTTTGACTAAGCTACTATGTCGTAATTGGTGGTTGTGTGTGAAGCGATTACCAAAAGTTTGGACTCCTAGACTGAAGTAAGGTTACTGAAGTTCAACCCAACTCAATCACCATGTACTCACCATTCCACACACTAACAAACTCTCAAGTAGCACAAATGTTTAACAACCATTACATTAAATAACCTAACCGAGCATTTTCTGACATAAACATGAGTGGAGTATGTGGTGTAGCCGATGAAGATGGTAAAATGCTTGTATTTCAAGCATTTTCCGTAATCGAGGAAAGTCAATTCAAATAAATGGCGCAAAATAACGTCAATACTCACGATACTATAGATCCGACCCGTCAGTACTGTAAGCACTAGGTAGTGACGTCACATGTGACGTCATAGCATCCACAACGCTAACGGTGAGCGTGAAAAGCACGAATCAGACCGCACGTTGGTACGCTATGAGCGCTGTTAGCGTGATTCGGATCACGGCCTAATTCTGTTACAGTTAGTTGTCAAATGTGACAGATGTCAGTCCACCGGTTCGTTTAGTAACAAATTTCAGAGTCTACTTCGTGCTTAGCGTTAGAAGGAATAGACTTTTATTATATTACCCAGGTTGAATAACCTTTTTTGTATTTTATAGTCTCTAAGGTTTTGAAGAGAGTATTTCTCTTTAACTATCTCATTCATTTTATGATTAAAATAAAATTAGATGTTGGTCATGTTTAGGCCATCCATCCATAACTCTCATTTTTTTCAATCAAAATTTTATTTCTTTCTTTCAGATATGTTCCAGATCGGTGGATAGTTTTCCCGCTGCTCAGACACGCGACTGTGTGCAATCGTATCTAAGAGAAGGTCGTCCTTACGAAGGAATATTGTGTTAGACTGGTATCGGAAGGAGGACCGTCACTAGGAGGAGTAGAACTATTTTTGAAGGTGAGATTCAATAAACATATAACTAAATAAAATGATATAGTTTCAAAACGTTCTATGCAAAACAGAGTAAAATAAATAATAAAGGTTTACTTTTAATTTTTTGTCAAACTGGTCAAATTGTTTGTCGTTATGTCAAATTTAGAAAAACAATTTAAATATTGTCTGTTCGTAATACAAACATTTATTTTAATTGATAGTTTCAAATATCAATATTAGATTTGTAAGACTCCAGGGTAAATCAATCATTGACTATAAAACATTTGTTTCGCAGGTAGTTGAAGTCTTGTAAATGTACATTGAAGCACCTCACACACAAATCGCTCTGGTGGCCTGCGAGCGACAAATACGGTAATAGTTACAAAACATTTGGCCGGAGGTATATGTTTGAAGACGTCAGACAAGAATTCATTTGGCGATAGCTTGAAATTAACAAGTCTGAAAACTGCAGTAGCTTTTTGTCTTATTTCGGTTATCTTTCTACGTGTTAAAATTTTGAACGGAAAAGGAGGGTAGTTAGTAGTCGTCGACTTAAACAGAGTCGGATTAATTACGTCATAAAGCATGAAAGATTTATCAAATAAATTGTGCGTCAAACGAAGTATCGTGCATGTAAATTGTTAAATATTTTATATTAAGTACAAATTACGAAGCACAATCAGATGGAAGACCAGTTATATAGAATATAACGAACCTAGCCCTGCCTTGTGATCAGAGTAGGAGAATTTCCTCTCACGAACACTTAATTTTTAAATAGGCTCTTAGATGATCAGTCTCTTGTTGGGAAGAATTAAAACCTGCTCAAGAAAACGATCTTCCTACAGGTCCTGTTAAGGATTACATTTGTGGGAAACACATTTTTAGCCGTCTTCACAAAAGGAGGCTCTCTTTTCTTTTGTGTGGGATTAATGCCATACATACGCTATTCATTGTGACTCCTGTACACCGGGATCGAGAGCAGTGACCCACGCACACAAAGTTATGTTACTTGGAAAGTCCTAATCAAGCTTCGTGGAGCATTTGGTTAGCGCGGTCACGGATCTGATCTGTCTGTGTGTGTGACTCACATGTCGCATGTGAGATCAAAAGCTATTGCCAAGGCCGTTTTTCACGGTGCACCTGGTAGGCTGTAACTTTATAAATTATATTTAATTCTTTTATTCTTACACAATTTCCTGGGGCCTTGTGTTTCGTAATCACTTAGATTCTACTTTAACTCCTCAGAGCTCAGAGTTTAGAGGCTCTTAGGTGGTTAATTAAATAGAAACATTCTAATTATCTTGCACAAACAAAAAAGAAACATAGACAGACTATAGCATCCCTCGGGTAAATCCTACACGTCAACAGTTTCTTCATGTTAACATTCAGCGTTAACGTAGTCGGCATCGTAGGTTAATTTTTAAACATTATATTTAGGCAATTGGCAAGCATCTTGTCGTATAGTTGAAACAACATCACCGTCACAGATGATACGCTGTGTGACACAAAAGTGTGTTCATCTAATAAATATTCAATGAAGTTGTTTATTTTGATCTATATGTAACACTTGCACTTACCACGTGACTGTTTAGTACATCCACCCGCGGTTTCCTTTGGAGGCAGCGCTGCTGGATATTGCAGCAGATCTCGAGCTGTTCACAGCTGCAATCGGACACTGCGTCTTGTTTATTGTTTGACATGTCGTTCCATGTTCCTGAAACTGGAAATTTCTTTGACAGATTAGTTGTAGTAAGAAAATAGTTTGTTATAATAGGCACAGTGGCGCGGTTCCAAAAAATAATTATATATACAATGCCCAGTGTAAAAATTTTTTTTTTGGACAGGCTGCAGCATGCCTCAGGCAAATTCTACAAGTTAAGTATCTTTCAAAGTTTAAACAACAATACCATACCAGATTGTACCTTGTGTTACATAAAAGTGTGTTCAAATCATAAATGTGTTAAATTGAACTGTTTTATGTTTACGAATGCGAAACACACTTGACCACATAGCTATTTAGTATATAGCACAAACTAGTCACTGGTTTGCTGTTATATCTCACGGTGTGATGAGCAATAAAATGATTATACGTATGTGTGCTTACCTGTAAGAAATTGTTAAACAACGTCATAAGTCTATTGAATGTACCTCATATCATTGTATTTGTGTATTCAAATGTTTGTGAACCAAAGAAATTAATAAAAAAATAAAATAAAACTGCAGTTTTTACTTTTCATTATTTGCTTTCCAAACGAGCAGACAGATCGCCTGAAGGTAAGTGATTGACGCCGCATATGTACATCTGTAACTAAAGTGTAGCAAATGCGCTACTGTTCTTTGAGCCCTTCCCTGATAACCACTATTATATTATATAGGTGCACAGCGGGTACACTCCTTTCTGGAAGGTTCGTAGGTATTGATTCTTAGATACCGCAGGCTTCAATTCTTACTCGCACTAACGTTTGGGTTAAGGGCCTGATCTAGAGAGCAGAATTCCTTAATAAGGCACATTTGAGGTTTATATTTCTGGATACCTAACCACCGACATCTTAGTACCTGTACCCAATACCGATGACCAACAATTTAATTTTATTTTTACTCGGTATATGATCAGGAATCCGTAGGGTTGAACGTAGGGGCGGCGACACGGTCTTGGACGGATAAATGAGGTCAGGGACTTGGGCATAGATTTAAAATTCAATAATCACATTCATGATGTATGTAAAAAAGCATATCTTAATCAGATTTCGTTTTGATATAGACAAATCATTTAACAAATACCACAGCTTTGAGAGCGTTGTACGAGGCATTAGTCAAAAACTACCTGGAATACAATTCTAGCATCTGATCTCCATCCGAAAGTAAATATAAATTAATGCTAGAACGTATATAAAACAATTTTTTTAAATTTTTAATCGTGAAATTTTTGGTGTTATCCCAGGTATTCCATTGTTGTATTCTACGCCATTTGTTTCGGGCGTAGTGGGATACTACAAGCAAGAAGTGAGGAGGGAGGTAGCGTAAACCATGTACATGTTTAAAGTGCTTCGTGGCTACATACACAGACCAGACCTTCTGTGAGAGATCAAACTGTGCGCACCTAGAGAGTACACATCGCGGAGTAGGCGTCCATGCCTGTCAGAGATAACATGCGCGCGCACCAAGCTGCTGCAACAAGCTCCACTCACGCACGTACTGCGTACGCTTCGTGTGGTGGCGAACTGTGCGGATTTATTTTCGTATTCCCTGAATGAATCCTCAAAGATCACTTATAGCGTTTTAAGTAATAATTCTGGATACAAACATTATGATTAGTTAAATAGATTTCCTTGATATTTCTTTTTACATTGTATTAGTTGTGTTGTGTTATGTGTGTATATTTAACTTGGTTTATAGTTTCTTTTTTCGTACTGTTTATTATGTTATATTGGTAAGCGTTGGTGTGTATGTTAGAAAATTTGTTTTTTTGTTTTTGTACTGTTTTTTATGTTGTATTGTTTACGTATTGTTAGTTTTAGTTCTGTGCTATCGTAATGGATGAAATCTATAATGATAGTATAGATTATGACAATAAATAAATAAAAAAATATGTACGTTCTTTTCATGTACTTTATAAGGTTATTAAATTAAATAATCTTAACATACCGTGCAGATATAATATAATTATATTATATTTGCACCACAATCTACATAGTGCAGTCCATCTAAGGGTTGCCTGGAAGAGATCGCAGACTGTGATGAGGCCGCCCATTGTACCGCTGTTACTTTTTTGTTTTCTACATTATATGTTACCTAGTTACGATGTGCAATAAAGAGTACCTATCTAGTATACACTACACCATTAACTATACCGATTTGCGAGGGTGGTATGAAAAGTTTCCGACCTCAATATGAAGATATAAACACACTCGTAAATAAAAGCTAGTGCATTAAGTTGTTCATCTGTTGACAGTTTCTCATCAAAGTTGCCGCCATTTTGGACACGTAGTTGTTACGTAACAGTCGTTTGAGTGAGTTGATGGGAGTGCTTTTACGAAAATGGACAAAATCGAGTATCCAGCTTTCATTAAATGTTTGTTTTTGAAAGGCAATACACCATAAGTCAAAGATAAGCTGGATTATGTGTATGGGGACTCTGCACCATAATTTGCCCCAATAAAATTTTGGGCAGCTGAATTTAAGCGTGACCGTAAGAGCTTGGGAGACAATGAACGTTCGGGCAACTACCGACGGAAATATCACCAAAGTTCATCAAATGGTGCTGGACGACCGTTGAATTAAAGTGAGAGAGATAGCAGAAGTTATGAATATGTCAAAAGAACGTGTTTGTCATATATTAAATCAACATTGAGGCATGACAAAGCTATCTACGCATTGGGTGCCGCGTTTGCTCACGTTAGACTAAAAACATGTTCGAATGAATATTTTCATCGCTCTGTTGGCGCAGTTTAAGCGCAATAAATTCGACTTTTGGCGCCGAATCATCTCCAAACAAAAACATTTTTTTATAGAAAAACAGTTTTTGTTTTTCTTTTGGACAAAAATTTTTGTCAAATAAGAGGCAATCACCTTCGTGAACAATTGTTTTGCAGAAATAAACACCGAGTACTATTTGGACAGGTTACAGAAATGGGAGCATCGCTGGGAGAAGTGTGTAGAGTTACAAGGAGACAACGTTGAAAAATAAAATAAAAAACTCTGAAAATATTCTTATATCTTTGTTAGGTCGGACCACCCACGTATTGTACAGGTAACTCTTATAGGTAACCATTTTATATCCATACAACTTATTAAATTCGAACAGAATATGCGACTTCCCAATAATTCTATTGTTTTTTAAGGTTTAGTATCTATTGCTATTGTTATCATAATAACAAGTCCCTTCTCTATAACAGTGTCGTATTAAAACCAAAGGAGGCAGGTAAAAGCTACAATAAAAAACAATGTACACACTGTGTTGTAATCTAGGCCTATGTTAATTCCAGACGTCTATTTCGAATTTTTTAAAACTATTACAGGTAAGAGCAGTTTTTCTTTGAATCCACTCCGAATAATCAGCCCTTGGGCTAAACGGGATACGTACTCGAGTGCTGGCATGGGCCCTCAGCCACATGTTGAACCGCCTCTGGGAGGTTTTACACTCCAGCTTAGCGAACGTGGGTAATGGCTTAGGAACGGGTAACTGGTCTTATTAACGAAGCTGAGACGACCATCAGTGTCGACTGAGGTGGCGTGTGCCTTGGCTGAAACTGCGCCGTGCGATTTAGGCGTAGGCGGAAGTGCTCGCTAAAGTTTATCGGCGGACCTCTGACTTACGCGCGGGTAGCGGCACATGGTTCTCGCACGAAGAGTGAGGCCGCTAATCGAACCACGATAGCTTGTTGCTTCGGGAATTATCTGTGTTCGGTCGCTAGGGGGAAACTGAGTTCCACCTGTCACCTCTGTAAGTGCAGTGGGGCCCTCACTACAGTTGTTGGAAAAAGTCTTTGGGTACCGGCCGTCATATGCTTCATGGCCGGTAGCGGTAGCTGTTTTAGCGCGGTCGCAACCTCCTGCGAAGACATCACAGTGTTTTTAGTTGAAGTATGCGTCAATACCTAGGTACTATACTATATTTTTTCACTAACATGCGACCTGACCACCCGAAACGAAAAGTATAATATATATATATATATATTATATGTTATGCTTCTTGCTCCCTCCTCCCGCTTCACGTCGTCTAATCACGACAGAAATTTTCACTCAGTAAGAAATCTGTTTCTATTCTGTTCCATCCATAATTTCGGTTTGGTGAGTTCTTCTTTCTTTTTTCAAGCGAAATCCTCCGGAATGTGCTCCCATTTGAAGGCAGGATATCCACTAACCGTTTTGTATTGAAAAAGTAGATAGATGATCTCTTTCTTAATAATATGGCAGAATGATATATCATCGAAGCGATAGTACATCAATCAATTTTCTTATATTCATAGTGCCTGAATATTGAAATATACATGATAATAATGTGTACAAGATACCATATATATGAGTATATAAACTTATGTACATAATGTTGTATAGTGTGCGATTCAGTTAATTAATAACATTACCCAAAGATTGATTGAAAATCCCGGATAAAAAGCCCGTCGTTGTACAAAAGCTGACTTAAACAATTAAAAATGTGTTTACGAGTATAGTCCAAGAGATATCGGCTAACTAATTTTTTTGGCATATTTTTTCTAAATGCATGTCAATTTTACATCCTTTGGGTCGACAAAAATTAGAAAGTAGGTATGCCAATGATAGCTGTCTGTTCACTTGTCGTATCTCTGCCGCAGTAGTTCGTCCAACTTGTAGACAAGTAAGCTTTTCGAGAACAATCACATCTATAAATACATGTTTTATACATACGTTCTTTTTAATAGTTTTAAGAGCCTGCCAAAGTGACTCTACTCTGCCTGATGGAAAGCATAAATAGAATCCTAGAGCTGTGGTCACCATACTTATTGTGACAGACAATACAGTATGATGACCCACACTGTAACAAACCAGTAAAGTGCTTTTTTAAGCCTCGCTTGAGGACGTGAAAGGCAAATGCTATTCTATATTTAAATAATAATAATGGACGAAAAAGATTATATCACAAACAGCATATAACGAAAATGTAAAACATTCAATTATTCTATTTACTTATCAAAAAACCCATCAAGACATAAATGATAATATGTATACTGTAATAGATACTCTAATACTAACGATTAAATATGATATCAAATTAAGTAATCACTTCCAAGTGGACACGTCACCATTACTGTAGTAGCTTCAAATTAAACAAAGTCCCGTCACGACCAGAATTCAACCCTCATTAGGCAATTCTTGTTTACTCATTATTTGTAAAGACTTTTTTTTGTTTCATTATAATGTAATAGGACACATTTAGATAATAGGAGAGAGATTATGCAAAAAAAACGACCACTGGTAATTTTATTACCTGTTAAATTCAAATCGGGGGAGAGTCAGTCTTCTGTAGACGCTCAAACAGTGCAGGCGTGCCGTATACAGTTCTATAAGTGTTGTGTTTTTAAAAATTTTTGCAAAAATGGCAAATCTATTTGTGTGTGGGATTTGTCTGAGGGTGAACGTTGGTGATGAACTGCAGCCGATCGGTGACACTGTTCTGCAGGCGGTTTACGAACATTTAACTACAACGCCGGTAAGTGATCTTATATTTAAACAAACACCTCTCTTACTCTCTTTTTCAATTTATTTATAATTCTTTTAGATTTTCTTTGAGGGGGCCTAGACCTAGAGGTAAGTAACCCTGTCTACTAAGTCGGCAGTCGTGCGTTGGATGCACAATCGTGTGTGTGATGAGCATTGTTTCATTTTTAGTGAAAATTGCTGTATTGAATTTTTGAATTATTGTTTAATTTTTCAATAATATGTAAGAAACAAATAATTATGATTATTATTCTCTTTATTACTATTGGTGTAAATATAATAGGAAGAACAAATACATATTTCAAAAATTTCAAGTCAGTGAACAAGAGATCTGTAAATAGGATTCAAAAGACAAGAACCACCTCACTTTACATTATTATTAGGATCAGACAGCCGTGTTTCAGAACTGTGAAGATGTTACGTCTCTTCATATTCTCTTTTCTACGCATACCTATTACACTCTTCAACCTATGTATGTGCCACGTTAACTTGTTGCTCGTGCCCGTTCCTTAAATCATTCCCTTTGAGATGTCTTGCCTACCGTCATTCCCGTTCTTGCTCCCTGATATTTTCGTACATCTCTTCAATAATTTGGCATGCACTTCAATATTTATTTCAACAGTGGGTCTTAAGGTTTCTTGCTCCGATCGTAGTATATTATGTTTCATAGATAATCGCCTTAACTTTACAATCGTTTCTTAGAGTCATTGTAATATATTTATGGCAACTTCTCGAAAGTTTGGGAGGTTACAGTTATAGATACCCATAAGTATTGAAATAATGTTAATAAACTTTATGGTGCATACACAGAGGCATACTGAAGCAAATGTGATTGTCAACGAAATTGTGGGTTACAAAACTATTTTTGTTTAACAGCTCGGGAGTGCAGATGGAGTCTGTGACATCTGCCGTCAAGAACTTCACCACTGCTTAGAACTCTGGCAGCAATGCAAAAGTAGTGAAAATATCTACAATTTAATATTTAACCATTATGCGGTGAGTGTAAGATTGTAAAACTACTAATTATTCATCATCATTATCATCATCAACAGCCCTTACAGTCCACTGCTGGACATAGGCCTCTCCTTAGGATGGAGGTTTTGGCCTACTATACCGCTCTGGCCAAACGGGTTGGAAAAGGGGTTGTTCCAAGTTTTCCTTCTCTTTGTAATGATGTTGTCTTACATAATTTGTTCCCTTAGTCGCCTTTTACGACACCCAAGGGATGAATGGGGGGGGGGGATAACACTATATATTTTTAATCCGTCACCACACGGACGACTAATTATTATTCTACTAAAATTCAAGCAAACCCACTATGATTTTCTAAGAATACTGTCATTTGTCGGTGTCTTATGTTGCCATATGTCCACATTCAACTGAATGATCGACAACAACTCCTTAATTGTTTTTTATTGTAATCTGATAGAAGGCGGTGTGACTGTGACAGTTGTAAACTATCCTAATGTAAATCTAAACAGAGGAGCTGAAGGTAAAACTTTTCATATTTCTAAATTCACTTCCTCGTTATACTAAGGAGTTATGGTTAATGTGCCGGCTGAAATCAAGATTTTTCCTGTAATCTAAGAATAAGGTAGTCTTGTATCATTATTAAGTTTGCGTGAACATTTCATGTTGCAAAGTTAACGATGGTATTAGCGTGGCCAGCATATGATTCAAAATCTCCATTACTGACTATGAAACAGCTCCTCAAATTTTCAACGTACCTATGTAACAATGTGGTGAAATAATTAATCCTATTTGTAATTGTTCAACAGAGCCAAATATTCGACGACAACAATAATGTCGTGAAGGTGCCGCTGTGTAGAGTATGCTCGCAAGAAGATGAACTAATGGAGGCCATTATGGACAGGTGTCAACAATTTATATACAGTTATTTAACTTCAGAGCCGGTAAATAACTTTCATTTAAATATGTGTCATCTTTTTACCCTTATAGCAAATGTATTTAGTGTTTGTACAAAATGCTGACTTCCATGCAACTTTATCATTTTTACCTTACTACTTACTCTCTTTGTACCTGTTTCAGACACACCATACCTCTCTTCTCCGTAACCATCCTCTCTCCTCATCCCACGTCCATACCACAGTAAGCTGTTGACATTGATCCTTCCTTGAATATTTTTCTTTAAGATGTGTTGTTTGTTCTCACCCTTCCTTGCTCCCTGAGTTTTTAATACAATCGATTTAACATTTTGCCGTGTATTTGTAAGAAATCTGATTTCAAGACGATTAAAACTTTATAAAGCAGTCCTTCTACAATTTTATCCTTTATTAAAAATCTATGGTATAGTTCCCAAAGTGCACTACAGCTCTGCTGTAACTTGATTTTCTGTTTATTGGTTGGATAGTTATCTTGTTTCCACATCGATCGCAATATTGTGTGTCACTAGATAGTCAACAGTATCACAGTTACAAAGCTCATTTTTAATTAACAGTTCGAGACCTTTGACATCAGACCTGACAGAGTTTACGGTCGCTGTAATGAGAGACTCTGGATCTGCTACACAATCTGGATTCGCTACTTCCAGCGTGAAATACGTCGCAGAAGTGTGGTGAGTGCAAGATTAGTAAACCTTAATAAATACTTATTTGTGTGACGTGACACATTGTGTTACTATTGACTAACACAATGTCACGTCTGTGACAACAGTCACACTATAACAGCTTTAAATGAAGTCCGGATATTCTAAAAACAAATATTTATTAAATTTGTTCACAAAAAAAAAACTGTCAAAGATACACTACAAAAGTGCAACCACTTTAAGTTCCCTTGTTTTTCTTGCAGTTAATTGATAAATTAAATATAAATAGTCACATACTGATACTCAGTACAGTCAACCAAATGATTGACACAAGTTCGATACGTATTTTATTTGTTTCCAGCCATCCCAATTAGGAAGAGTCAGAGGTTAGCAGGGTTTTGGTGACGTACACAAAAGAATTGAGGACTCGGAAGCCATAGCAATTTCTTCGAACGTATCGCCACCGAAACGAGCAAAGCAAGCAAGCAACAAGAGGTCTACGATTACATCTATGGAGGTGCAAACCTCCGCAAGGCCTCTGCTGCTAAGCGAGATAACCCAGCACGATGTCATTACATACTGTTAAATAGGACCGTAAATTACATTGAAAAGGGAATATTCGTTATAACAATTAACTAAATTTTATTGAGGACGCCATACGACGCCATTAATCAGAAGTGTTGTGTGTCCACAGACAATAAAAATATATGGACCGGATACATCGGGAGCGCATGCATGCATCTTAATTCTAATTTATTTTTCATAGATTTTGTCTTAAGTAAGCTTTTTGTTAATAATGTCTGCCAAATTAAAATCTGTGTCAATTTTTACGATGTCAATTATTCCCCATATTCATGTTCATTATATATATAGTCAGAATCTACCATACAATCTAATACTTCTGTGTCTACGTTATCATAGTATGTTACTGTATTTATTATTGTCATTCAGTCACTGTATTATTATTATTACTGTAATCAATATCTATACAAATATAGCTTTTAACTTTTCTCAAATCTTTCATTGCAAACCTTTTCATTTGAATAGTTTTTAATTCAATTTCATATTTATCTTTACAACAAATTTCAGAATTTACATACCATTAGCAATTTAAAAAGGCAGTCTCGACATCCATTTGTTCGATGAATAAATTATTTTTACAACTGTATAACAATAAAATTTTCAATGTTTCCATTTTCCCTAAAGGCGAATAAACATTTTCATTAAGTCCTTTTGCTGAAAATCTCTTACAACTGATCTTGCTTTAACAATATCATTGCTTTTTTTTCTTAAAAATCCACTTCACATCTGTAACTTTTTTATCATGTGGCATTTCAACAACTTGTCAAGTGTTACTTTTTTTTTAGGTTATTAATTTCTTAGTTCGTTGCTATTTGCCATTGTTTTCAATTATGAGAGCTCATCGCTTCCTCACAAGTATTTGGCACATTTTGCATTTTTTTCATCTATTAAGAACCTGCTAAAGTGACTCTACTCTGCCTGATGGAAAGCATGAATAGAATCCAAGAGTTATGGTCACCATACATATTGCCAATGCATACAATGCAGTATGGTGATCCACACTATGGCGGGCTTGTGTGATGCACACCCCGCTTAGGGACGTAATCGGCATGACAGTCATCGTGACAGTGTAAGGCTTACGCAGAAACCACGATAACTGTGACTCCTGCATCAATGGGCCTCCGGTCTCACACTCACCAACGAAACACGACAACACAGATGCTGGCGCTTGAGGTTGGTCTTCTGTGGGAGGATAGTATTGCCCCGTCGAGCCGGCCCGCTCGTGCTGAAATCAGCGTGGCTCTACTACCTAGAGTATAGTTCACGTATAAAAAGGTGTAGCATCCGTGTAGTTCATAATGTAAGTACATCAGAAGTAATATCAATCGTTCATCATTGTCTTTGAAATGGATTCATTTATGCAGAAATAGAAAAACTCAAAACGTTTTTAAAAATTATAATGATATATTAGTACAACTTCCATTGAAAACAATCTAAATACCAATGATAAAAGTGACTTACACAAATAGTTAAAGAGCCACTGAAAGATCGTCTTACACCCGTCTGAAAAGCAGGTGACGTAATTTTTATTAAATTTCATAAATTAATGAACACTATTGATCCTTTATACTTAGCGCTAGACTATTGCAAAGCTGTCATGACTATTTCTTGATTAAAAAATTTTAACATCAAATAAATATCTAATAAACCCAGATGTGGGAAACCTCACTGAATTTCTTGTTTACATATTGAAGATGGCAATGTTATGAAAGAAGTGAGATTGCCGACTTGTCGATTTTGATTCTGCACAACATTGCACTTTTTTATTATACATATGTCAAGGATAATTAATTAAAATAATGTATAAGTATCAGACAGGTAATGCTCAACATTAGTAATAACTATTTTACAGTTAAAAAGTACTACATATTAATGTAGTCAGCATGGTGTAGTAGGCAAAACCTACTTCTTAGTGAAGGCCCATATCCTATTGATGACAATGACATTACAGCATATCACAAATCATATATGTTCGACTTAAAAATAGGTAGTTATTAAATAATTATATAACAAACATTTTCTCTGGGTATTGGTATAACTTAAAAATTGTTTACGCTTAGAAACATTTTGATTTCAACTGTGCAAATAAAAGAAACTGAAATCTATTCGGCTTTATACATTTCCTTCTGTAGAAACACTCCTATACGTCTTAAAATTAACGTGAAAATAAAATGTTTGTCTACCTGATCTCATTACATTATAGTAACGTGACTTTATTTTGTAACACGACGTCACACTTTACTAAACGGTCCATGTAATCTGATTAGAAAACATGTTTATTAGGGCACAACACTTATTATCAATACCAAGTTTATATCTCTATTTGAGGTAATATTTGTAAAGTAGAAGCGAGTGCGAGGTGTCACGTTCCTGTTCTAATAAAAACATCATGTCGCGCTGGTTGATGCGTTTGAGTGGAGTCCGCAACGCCATCTGACTGCGACCAGTCTGTCGAACAAAAGAAATATGTTAGACATCTGGAATAAGACAATCCACTTCCCTACGTATGTACAGTCACAAGCATAAATACGAGTATATTAACTATGGGCACATACCTCTTGGAGTGCAAAAATATGTGCCGTTTACTAATTATGTATTTCTCGTGACTGTACGTTAGCATCACACGAAGGTACTTACAAATCCGCTTCCGGAATGTCCAGCGCTATTCGAAAGGGAGTCGCCAGCAGCGCCCGGCACTTCCAATCTGGGTTTTTTTCTAGGTCCGATAGCTTGCAAGGCTGTTAAGTTAGCGTCTCATTGCATGAGCTCTTCGAGTTCAGCTCGTTGCATTTCTTTCGCTTTGGCCTTTAATTTTGCTTGTTTAGGGTCCTCATTCTTGGATCGAGCCTTGGCTGCTCTTAACAGAATCTCCCTCTCTGAATCCTCTCGCTGTTTCCTGTCAGCACGGTCTAATTCCTCGAAGAATTGAAGTTGACCTTTTATATCTCGGGTGACCTCGTATCGATTGTCAGTCTGTGTCAAAAGAAAAATCATTAACAACGAAGAAAATTTGACGTCACACGTACTTTTGGTACTTGTGATTATGTCGAATAGTTAAATAAAAGTGTTCATAGCTACCTACAGTTTTGCATTGCCAGTCAGGTGATATAGAAGCACACATTGCTTTATACGCAACTTTTCTTATAACAAACTTTTTATTTCTAAATACTTGTTAAACAAATTTTCTTCGAGATCCAATGAACAAATGGAATTTCAAATCTTACCTTTATTACATTATCAACTCTATGCTTTGCGATGACAGCGAGCTTCTCTATAAGGCTCTTCAGTCTTTCCTGCAACGCGTGTGATACTAGACCAGCTACTTCGGGAGGAGGTTCTTCTTAGTTGTGCTTGGCTACAATAGATTTTATCCGCGCTTGCATCAGACCCAGAGGTACCAAGTATTCGTCCTTGCATGACCTTAAAATAAAATAAATGTTAGTTCAGCTTCATTATGTATGTATATATGTAACGTCAACAACCTCGTGGGGTAGATAAATCACCACTAGTTTGGTAAATACGAATAAATGTGACTTCGTTTGTTATTTACCCGTTGTCACTTCAACAGATATTTATGAAATTTTGCAGATATATATTGTTTAAGCAAAGGACGTGGGGTATATGTATATATGTGGCCCCAAAAAAAGTGCTGTGTCATTTCTTCAAGACAGTGACAATAGTTTTTATCTTTTTCCTTTAATTTCATCTTTAATACGTATGTAGTTTGATTTTAATACTTATGATACCCGACTACTTTAAAAATTCAATTTATATAGGTACCTGGTTTGTGTGCCAACCATTTCTGTCGAGCCAAGCATCCTCTGGGTTTCGTCTGCTAAATTTACACCACCCATCGTAGCTACATCGTTGAAGTCGTCGTCCTTGCATGACCTTAAAATAGAATAAATGTTAGTTCAGCTTCTATTTAATAAAAAATTCCAGTACTGAAAAAAATCAATTTATATAGGTACCTGATTTGTGTGTCAATCATTTCTGTCGAGCCAAGGATCCTCTGGGTTTCTTCTGCCAGAATGACATCACCCATCGCGACTACATCGTTGATGTCAACGTCCACAGCCATTTTGACGTCTCCGAATGATTGTGAGAGAGACATCCTCTTATCCTTCTCTTTTAATAGTGACTTCCCAGGTGTCAGCACGGTTGTTAAACCAAACGATACGTTAGATCTGGGTAGTTTGGCTATATTATTGACCATCATGGCTTTCGCTTTGCTGCTACTGGCTTTCTTCACGATGATCTTGGCAGCACCACGTAAACGAACATTTTGCAACACAGTTATGCTGCGTCCAGGTTTTACTCGCGCAGGCTTCTGGTACAGATACAATGTAGTTAAACAAATATCGGATAATGTGATTTTGACTACACATGTGTTAGGAACATTAAAGTTGTATTGAAAAACATATTTGGACTGAATGTGAATTATAACAATTAGGCAACTATAATTAAAATTTTAATTCCTGGTAATAGATAATATGTAAATAATACACCATCAACAGCCTTTAGCAATCTACTACTGGACATAGGGCTCTCCTTAGCAAGGATGTCTACCATAAAACGCTGACCACACGGGTTAGAATAGGGTTTGTTTCAAGTTTTCCTTCTCTTTGTAGTGATATTTTCCTGAATAGTTTGTTCCCTTATTCACCTCTTACGACACCCGCGGGATGAACAGGGACACTACATATTCTTAATCCATCACCACACAGAGTAATAAAATAATAACATCGCCGAATGTTGTAACATAACATTTTGTTACTCTGATAATGTAGCTCGTTGTAGTGGTGAAAACATCACGATAACCGACATACACACGGGCGGGGCCGCAACCAAAATATGATATTTAAGAAATAAACTACGTATCACGTGAATGAATGCGCTCCCTATTAGTTTTAATAGTAAGTAAGGACATACCTCGCAATTGCCTGACGCTGCGGCTCCTGCTACGAGTACGTATACTTTTATGATAGGCATGGTGTTATAACTCTCTTGCCCTGACGATGCTCGCACAAATAATACTTCAAATGTCACAAACACAATCCTTTAAATAATATGGAACACGATAGATTAAGCGATTTAAAGTTTGAAAAGCTATTAAGTAAGTATAGTACATAATTAGTTAATTGATCATTACGAGTTATCATTACCATCATTACTTGAATAGTACTGTACTTCTTTTCTTTTCTTTTCTGTAGTTTCTTTTAGTAAATCATCAAGTTATTCCCATATTCGTAATTGCTTTTAGTTTTTAATTGATATGACATTAGACCATAGTCCTTTTCACTAATTATCTTCGACATTTGTCTAAAGTTTAATTACAAATTAACCCTAGTTCCACAGAAAAGTCATAATGTAAAGACTAATGGAAAAATTATTGAGTTTGTTGTGTCCAATATGTGTTCTTAGATTAAATATGATACTAATTTATTTTTAAAATATAATAATGAATATTAGAAAATCATCAAATACAAGCAAGCAATCAAATGTTTTATTTAAATAAACATTCAATATATTTTTAAGAAAACACATAAAACGTTTTAAAGATAAACTTCAAAAGCAATGAGGTACACGTTTGTTTATTAATATTTTGTATTGTTATAAATGTTTCTGATGTTTGTGGTAATGTGGGGTAATAAATTATGTAACCAAAACTCTTTGAATATGAGTCATACAGATTGTTCCTTAGACAAACGCGATAAGGTGTATTATCCTTTTAGTTTAAGTTTTATGAATTTATCTTATGTACACCCTCTAGGTTGGAATAAGAAAACCTTTAAAGATACTTAGAAACTCTACTAAAAAGACACTAATAAAAAACACTTTAAGAAAAAACTACTTTTAAGCAATAATTTCAATAAAAATGATAAATGGCAAGCTTTGCAATTTGTTTGCCAATATCATAAGTTGTTAACATGTCTTTTAGTAACAGTATTCCCAGATTTACAGTAGTCACTTGGGTACTACTATTAAGCCCTGGGTGTTATTTTCTTGTGTGATGTGTCCCATCAACCATTTACTAAAGGGAATGTTTTCTTGCTTCACTAGTACAACGTCACCTATTTCGAATTCTGCCTTTTTCGTTAACCATTCAGGTCTGACATTTGTTCTATTCAATTATTTATTTCTCTTTATTCCATACATAAAATAAAACAAGAGAAGAAATAAGTTACAAAATATATAAATATAACAATCAGTGGTCTTATCGCCCACGTCACGTCGTGTTTAGGTTATAATGATGAAAGTTATTCAATTTTCCATCTGCGCCAGAAATCACTGAACATTTTTTGCAAATATTGCAATCTAGCCAGATGTTTGACATTAAAGTCGCCCTTAGTCGTTTCTTTGTGTTCACTAACAACGGCGTGATGAGCTTATTATGTCGTATAATTTTCAATCTCGGTGTCTAGCACCTCTTTCATACCAGTTTCATACCGATATTCAGTAATGACATTATTCTGAGACCCTTTTAATGTCTTGTTTTTGTTTAATTTTTGTTTTAGTTGCATCAAGCTTTTCAGCGTTATGCTTCTGGTACTGACTTCAGTGGCTCACAGAGAATCAAGCTGCTATGATAAGTTCGCTACATATCTTCCATTATCATTTCTTGTGTGTGTATCTTTATATAACGTTTCACAGGTCCCTTTTTAGTCAGTTTCTTTCCTTTTTTATCTATATCTTGTACCCATAAAACCTTGAGCTTGCCATTTATCTCAAGTTTTTTCATTCATTACCGTAATTGACTGAAAAAAATCCAGTCTAGTATAATATTTTGGGCACACGGACTACCTGGTGGATCTTTACTTACGTCGTTTTAAGGATCTGAGCATATCCGTCTACTCCGAATTAAAAACAATAGAATGTAGCGCAAGGTACTGAGCGCTGAGTAAGCCCAAGGCAATCTTAATAGATGCGGTCAATTTTGTGATGACGTTTTGCGTGCGAAGATTTGTGCCATTAACCTTGCTGTACCCGTGCCAATTAGTGTAACACCTATACCCGCGCACGGTCTCACGGACCGACATTTTAAAACCCGAAGCTTTGATTTTATTCGAGAAAACCTAGTATAAACTCATATGGTATTTAAAGTTTAGGATATTATTAATTAAATAAAACAATATTTTATTCATTTTTTATATTTACTTTTGTTTTACAGTCTTCAGAAACAGCCTTTGAAAAAAATCAGTAATTCTTATATACGAGGGGGCGTTTTTAAGTTCGCGGAATGGAGGGTATTGAGTAATAATAAAAACACAAAATTATTTTTCTTTTTCTATATATTCCCCTGCAACACGAATACATTTTTCAGATCTTTCAATTAGTTTTTTTATTCCCTCGTAAAAAAAAGTTTTATCTTTGTCTGAAAAATACGCCGAAACTGCCTCCTTAACCTCCTCATCAGTTGAAAATTTCTTACCACGTAATTCTTTTTTCATTTTTGGAAAGAGATAATAATCACTCGGAGCCAAATCTGGACTGTAGGGTGGGTGATTCAAAATATCGAAGCCCACCTTATGCAGGGCAGCCAGTGCGACTCGGCTCTTGTGAACGGGAGCATTGTCATGCAATAGCAGGACACCTTTCGTTAATTTTCCCCGTCTTTTTTCTTTGATGGCTTCTTTTAACTGTTCTAAGATTGAAGCGTAGTATTCCCCTGTTATAGAAATGCCTTTATCTTTATAATCTATCAATAATATTCCTTCTGAGTCCCAAAAAATCGTTGCCATGAGTTTCCCAGCCGACTGTGAAACCTTAAATTTCTTGGGTGGTGCTGTGCCCTTTTTGTGCCACTGCATGGAGTCTTGTTTGGACTCAGGTTCATAATGATGAACCCAAGTTACATCCCCAGTAACAATTTGATTCAATACGCCATCCTTGTCTTCATTGCAGAGGTCCAAAAACGCACGTGAACATTCCACGCGCTGTTGTTTTTGCAATGGCGTGAGCATTCTCGGCACCCACCGTGCGCTAACCTTAGTCATGCCAAGATGATCGTGTAAAATTTTAAAAATTGTTGTATCCGATACTCCAACCATTTCTGCGAGTTGTTTCTTTTTTAGTCGAGCATCTTCCAATACAATTTTTTCTACTTTTGCAATAACTTCTGGCGTAGTCACCTCAACGGAGCGCCCCGGCCTCGGGTCGTCTTCAAGTGATTCCCTGCCTTGTTTAAATAAACTATGCCACTTGTAGACCATTGTTTTTCCTGGGCAAGAATCCCCGTAAACCGATGACATCTCATTGAGTATGGTTTGAACAGACTTTCCTTGCTTAGTAAGGAACTTTATCACCGCACGGAATTCAATTTTCTCCATTTTTTTCACTTCGTTCCCGATTAAAATACTTGGTCAACGATAGTTTAATAACTAATGATCCAATCACAACAAATTTTACTATGCAGACTAATTATGAGTCACTGAATACGGTAGGCATCAAAAGAGCGCGTTTACCCGCCTTTTTCACTGTCATTCCGCGAACTTAAAAACTTACCCTCGTACTACGATAAAGTTAAGCTTATTCATTGGATTATACGGAATCTTAATAGATGTGGTCAATTTTGTAATGACGTTTTGTGTACGAAGATTTGTGCCATTAAGTGCTTGGATATAATAAGCACACGTTGACACAGTTCACATTTCACGCATTGTTCCACGTATTGTTGTTGTGGTTCATGTTGTTTCTTACAAATTCAACATGATTTTGATAATCAACATATGTATTTAACAACTGGAACCAAACAATTCAAGGAAATGGTTGTCTTGTACGAAATTTTTGCATTCAGCTCTCATTTTTACAAAATCTTTGCAACAACAGAGCTCATGGTTGTCCTAACACATGGGATAATTTTTTTCAGATGTGGTGGTAGCATGGTAGGAACGAATGGTACACCTCTCTTTCGACGAAGTAGACGTGAATAGTTCTAATGTAAGAAATTTTCTCTTCAGAAATTATTGTAGTGTTACAAATGTAGGCAAATCATTCTCGCGGATATCGTTTTCCCTTTGATAAAATATAAATTTACCTTATAATTTATACATTTATAATCACCGTCTACTATTTACGACACTCTTGTTTATTTGTGAAATGGTGCAAATTATCGGTGAGAACTTTGTGTTTTTACTTTTTTGTTTGTTTTGTATGAAAATTATTTCATTACAACTCATTAACAGCTTCGATAAAAACAGGTAAAGGCGTTGGTGGGATCGCCGGTCGGCCGTTTCTAAGAATTTTTTTGTTCGTTTATCGGTCGGTCGTAACTCATAATTCGTCTCATTATAGACTTATGTTCCTCATACAGGCGTGGTAAGGTATACTATCGTTTCATTTTAAATATTGCAAGGAAACAACTTGCGTGGTCTTCTAATATTTATTGGCAATTAATTTTTAAAACTAAATTCATTGAGATGCTTAACACAGATAACAAAAACAACAAAAGGTACCTAGCTACCTACTATACTAGCTAACTTATACACAATGCATAAAAAAAGCGAAAAAAAATTTGGTCACAAACCTTCTTAGAATCAAAAGACTTTTTCTATGGTAGACAATACTGATTTAATCCATTTACCAATACTTTTCGGCCACTATTTCGTGGAATCGGAATTCAGTGAGGCTTATCATATCTGGGCTTATTATATATTTGATATTAAAAATTCTTTGTTTCATAAGTGTGGAAAAATATTTTAGCAACAAACGAAACCAATAAACTTGTCGCAATAATTAAGCAACGATTTTATACGGTGTTTTGCTGCATATACTGCTTTCAAGCTTCAGTAAGTTATCGCCAACTGGTATCGTAAAAGTAACCAGTTTATTGGAAAATGTTGGTGCTTTTCAGTTTTACTATTGTCTACCCTTAGTTACCACTGATAGTTATTGACGCAACTTCCCGATGACAAACAGTCTACAACTCGTAATCAGAGAGTCAGCCGAGCTGGTGTTTTTGAGACTTTTTAACGCCCATCATGTGTCCTGGTTGCATTTAACCGCCCACGCATTGTTGGTTCTGTTTGAAATCGGCTCGATGCAACTTCTTTGTTTGTTAGTACAAATAAAGTTAAGAGGATTTTAAACAAAATCAACAAAGAACACTAACAATAAAAATAACAAATCTAGTTTTTGAAGTAAATAAGTGCAACTCTCAATTTAAAAAAACATTATTATTATTATGTTTTGTGCCCTTTGTTGCTATTGTTTGAAGTCGTCTCAATTTCTTTTGTTTCTAACGATAGATGTGTTCTGGTCCATTTAAAACCCAATGGCTATTCTCTGTTACTAAAAAAATGTCTACAACTTTGCTCCCGCCGTTTTCCAAAAGACGGCGTTAGCAGCCAGTAATAGTTCAAATAAATAAATCACGGTTATTTTTCATCAGTTTTGACATCTATAAATATAACCTTATATCGATATTAGTTAATTTTTGTTTGCGTCATATAGTTACACTTAATTAAATATGTCAATTTATGAACCGAATTCACGTCATTTGCGGGAGATTTTACTTTTTCATTTCAACATGAAAAAATCGGCGGCTGAGGCTCATCGGGTTATTTCAGGTACTTATGGTGATGATACTATTAGTGAAAGAACGTGTCGCGAGTGGTTCCAGCGCTTTAAAAGCGGTGATTTTTTTGTTGAAGATCGGCATAGCGGTGGCAGAGAAAAAAACTTTTGAAGATGATGAACTGGAGGCTTTACTTAATGAAGACTCGTGCCAAACTCAAGAACAGCTAGCAAAATCATTGGGAGTAACTCAACAAGCAGTATCAAAACGCCTGGAACAACTGGGGATGATCCAAAGACAAGGATACTGGGTACCGTATCAGTTGAAACCAAGAGATGTTGAGCGACGTTTATTTGCTTGTGAACAGCTGCTTGAAAGACAAAAACGAAAAGGATTTTTTCATCGTATTGTTACTGGGGACGAAAAATGGGTGCACTACGACAACCCTAAGCGACGCACATCATGAGGATTGCCCGGCCACACTCCTACGGCGACACCTCAACAGAATATTCACGGATCCAAGGTCATGTTGTGTATTTGGTGGGATCAGCCTGGCGTAATTTATTATGAGTTGCTAAAATCTTCTGAAAAAATTACTGGTGCACTTTATCGAACGCAATTAATGCGTTTGAGTCGGACATTAAAAGCAAAACGGCCGCAATACGCTGATAGACACGAAAAAGTAATTTTGCAACACGACAATGCTCAACCTCACGTGGCGAAAGTAGTCAAGACGTACCTCGAAACACTGAAATGGGAAATTCTACCTCAGCCGCCATACTCTCCAGATGTTGCTCCATCTGATTACCATTTATTTAGGGCGATGTCACACGGCCTGGCGGGCCAGTGCTTCGATTCTTTTGAAAAAGTGAAAGAATGGATCGATTCTTGGATCTTATCAAAGGATGAAGAATTTTTCCGACGCAGGATTCGTTTGTTGCCTGAAAGATGGGCCAAAGTAGTGGAAAGTGACGGACAATATTTTGAAACATAAATAAGATACCTATTTTTATATAATTTTTAAAATTAAAAACAAAAACGGCGGGAGCAAAATTGTAGACCAATACTTTAATAAAAGTAACAATTCTCATTGTTCATGTTAACAGCTTACTTACTTTACATCCCCAAAAAAAAATCTACGGCATTTCGTAAGGATAAGGGTGTAGGATGAAAATTAAGGCATTTGCCTGCGACCGCCGTCAGTTCAAGTTGATAATAACGCCATGTCTCTCTTAAAACTGTACGTACCCGTTGGGGGAGTCGTAGCGTCAGGCGATTCCAAGGTATATACCTACTGCTTAATCTTAATACTTACTTAAATATATGTTTTATACCAAATATTACCCACTACCAGGAGCTACCATTTTTCCCTTATTCGGAATCTTATACCATTGTTTGTAAATTGTTTTAATTCACATTCAACCAATCCAACCAGTCCTCGCACACATTTCCCGTAGTCAAAAAACATTGTCCGATATTCGTTTAACTACATTGTATCTGTACCAGAAACCTGCGCAAGCAAAACCTGGACGCAGCATAACTGTGTTGCAAAATGTTCGTTTACGCGGTGCCTCCAAGATCATCGTGAAGAAAGCCAGTAGCAGCAAAGCGAAAGCCATGACAGTCAATAATACAGCTAAACTACCCAGATCTAATGTATCGTTTGGTTTGGCAACCGTGCTGACACCTGGGAAGTCACTTATACGTCAGTCATTAAAAGAGAAGGAGAAGAAGACATCCTTCTCACAACCATTCGGAGACGATAAAATGGCTGGGGACGATGACCTCAACGATGTAGTCGCGATGGGCGGTGTCATTCTGGCAGAAGAAACCCAGAGAGAATGGGTTGGCACACAAACCAGGTACCTATATATTTATTTTTTTTTAAGTAGTTGAATATTTTATTAAGTAGAAGCTAAACTAACATTTAAGATATTTTAAGGTCATGCAAGGACGAATACTTGGTACCTCTGGGTATGATGCAAGCGCGGATAAAAACTATTGTAGCCAAGCACAACTTAGAAGAACCTCCTCCCGAAGTAGCCGGTCTACTATCACACGCGCTGCAGGAAAGACTGAAGAGCCTTATAGAGAAGCTCGCTGTCATCGCAAAGAATAGAATTGATCATGTAATACGGGTAAGATTTGAAATTTCATTTTTTCATTGGACCTAGAAGAAAATTTGTTTAACAAATATTCATAAATAAAATGTTTGTTATAAGGAATGTTAGGTGCTTGTATGGCGAAGCCATAGTATTATAATAGTTTAGGTCTGTACGCGGCTACGTGCTACAGTAATTGTTTACTCAGCTGACCTACTCTTAATATTCTAAATTATTAAATAAGGAAGCATAAATCATATATTGTCAATTTAGCAATTTAAGTAAACAAGCAAATAACCTTGTACCCCCACCTAAACCTGTCCATATTACATACAAATATTATTGTATATAAACCTTAGTTTATGGTAAGAAAACAGAGTCATTATTAAATATTACAATCAACGTGTCGTCTAATTGGTTCCCTGGGCAAACACGCAACAATTGGTGACCCCGACGTGATCTATTGGTATCTAGTGCTGATATAATACCGGGACGACCGGAACCCTACATGGTTTTCAGCAGTGAATCTAGAAATCAGTAGCATTACGAAATTATCACATCCCAAAAATGGCTCCACCAACAACTCCTTCAAGAGGCGACACTGGGTGCGAATCAGTTCAAACCCGCCCAGCGAAAATAAGTACTCCACCATCAAGGAACGTCTAATAAACTGCTACGAAGAGAGCGAACACCGACGTTTCCACAGACTACTATCAGAAATGGACCTTGGAGACCAGAAGCCTTCCCAGCTCTTGAGAAAAATGAAGGAAGCCGGATGTGGAAAAATAAACGACGACACTATTCGCCTGCTGTGGCTAAGGCAACTCCCCGCTTCGCTAACAGCGATATTATCAGTTACAAACAATATATCGTTAGAAAACTTGAGCGAGTTAGCCGATAAAATATACGAAAACTTGACTTACAACAAGAAAAATACTCAAGAGACAGCGGTTGACATTAACCTACTTACAAACATATCGTCACAACTTAAGCCATGCGAATAGAAATAAATGCATTACGCAGCAAATACCAAGCACGACATACGTCACGTGCACGTTCAAGGCCGCGCCACAAAAACTCACATAATGGGTTATGTTATTTCCATAATCGTTTCAAGCAGGATGCATATAAATGCAATAAGCCTTGTTCATGGAATATAAATAAAAATAACAGGCTAGCGGAAAACTAAAATTAGCACAGAAAACGACGGGCCTCTGTGCTATCCACCCAGCAAACCGTCTAACTATAACTGACTCAAACAGTGGTTATAGATTTTTAGGCGACACGGGTGCTAACATTTCGATCGTTAAACGCTTCTCTACAGGAACCAGTAAAGGGATTACTAGAGAAATACGAAGATATTACAAAGCCTAGATCAATGAATCTAGATACTAAGCACCGCGCACCGCATGCAATCCCGACTCACTGGAATCAGCGGCATTCAGTTCCGACTCACTGGAACTTGCGGCATTCAGCCCCTACTCACTGGAACTTGCGGCACTCAGTTCCGACTCACTGGAACTGATCACTCCTGGCACTGGCACGCCCCACTGGCTGTTATGACGGATGCCAGTTCTACCTGTGTAGGCGCAGTTCTACAACAAAGGCATGGACATCAACAAAATGAGCCAGATCGGCGACAAAATACAAACAAATGCGAATTTGCCAAGTCGGAGATTGATTTCCTCGGTTATCATATAACGAGCCAAGGGTTGACTCCTACTATGGAAAAGATTCAAGCTATAAACAATTACCCTAAACCACAAACGATAAATGAGTTACGACGTTTTTTGGGTATGATTAATTTCTACAGAAGCAGTATCCCACATGCAGCAAAGCATCAAGCCCCGTTAATCCAAGAAAGCCCAAGAAAATCGAGAAGAGGCTTACGGCTATAATGAGAGATGCAAACGTGGTTTAAAGTCACACCATATTTTTTTTACAATGTATAATAATATTTTTTTTCTTCAAAGGGGGAATATCTATGGCGAAGCCATAGTATTATAATAGTTTAGGTCTGTACGCGGCTACGTGCTACAGTAATTGTTTACTCAGCTGACCTACTCTTAATATTCTAAATTATTAAATAAGGAAGCATAAATCATATATTGTCAATTTAGCAATTTAAGTAAACAAGCAAATAACCTTGTACCCCCACCTAAACCTGTCCATATTACATACAAATATTATTGTATATAAACCTTAGTTTATGGTAAGAAAACAGAGTCATTATTAAATATGTAAATATCAACGTGTCGTCTAATTGGCTCCCTGGGCAAACACGCAACAGCTTGCATATAAAGGAATGTTAGGTGTGCTTCTAAATCACCTAACTGGCAATGCAGAACTGTAGGTAGCTATGAACATTTTTATTTGACTATTCGACATAATCACAAGTACCAAAAGAACGTGTGACGTCAAGTTTTCTTCGTTGCTAATGATTTTTCTTTTGACACAGACTGACAACCGATACGAGGTCACCCAAGATATAGAAGGTCAATTCCAATTCCTCGAGGAATTAGATTGTGCTGACAGGAAACGGCGGGAGGATTCGGAGAGGGAGATTCTGTTAAGGGCAGCCAAGTCTCGATCCAAGAATTACAACCCTGAACAAGCGAAATTAAAGACCAAAGTGAAAGAAATGCAACGAGCTGAACTCAAAGAGCTCAGGCAACGAGATGCTAACGTGACAGCCTTGCAAGCTATCGGACCTAGAAAACAACCCAAATTAGAAGTGCCGGGCGCTGCTGGCGTCTCCCTTTCGAGTAGCGCTGGACATTCCGGAAGCAGATTTGTAAGTAGCTTCGTGTGATGCTAACGTACAGTCACGAGAAATACATAATTAGTAAACGGCCCATATTTTTGCACTCCAAGAGGTATGTGCCCATAGTTAATATACTCGTATTTATGCTCGTGACTGTACATACGTAGGGAAGTGGATTGTCTTATTCCAGATGTCTAACATATTTCTTTTGTTCGACAGACTGGTCGCAGTCAGATGGCGTTGCGGACCCCACTCAAACGCATCAACCAGCGCGACATGATGTTTTTATTAGAACAGGAACGTGACACCTCGCAAGAATAAGTGTTGTGCCAAATAAACATGTTTTCTAATCAGATTACATGGACCGTTTAGTAAAGTGTGACGTCGTGTTACAAAATAAAGTCACGTTACTATAATGTAATGAGATCAGGGAGACAAACATTTTATTTTCACGTTAATTTTAAGACGTATAGGAGTGTTTCTACAGAAGGAAATGTATAAAGCCGAATAGATTTCAGTTTCTTTTATTTGCACAGTTGAAATCAAAATGTTTCTAAGCGTAAACAATTTTTAAATTATGCCAATACACAGAGAAAATGTTTGTTATATAATTATTTAATAACTACCTATTTTTAAGTCGAACATATATGATTTGTGATATGCTGTAATGTCATTATCATCAATAGGATATGGGCCTTCACTTAGAAGTAGGTTTTGCCTACTACACCATGCTGGCCACATTAATATGTAGTACTTTTTAACTGTAAAATAGTTATTACTAATGTTGAGCATTACCTGTCTGATACTTATACATTCTTTTAATTAATTATCCTTCACATATGTATAATAAAAAAAGTGTAATGTTGTGCACAATCAAAATCGACAAGTCGGCAATCTCACTTCTTTCATAACATTGCCATCTTCAATATGTAAACAAGAAATTCAGTGAGGTTTCTCACATCTGGGTTTATTAGATATTTATTTGATGTTAAAATTTTTTAATTAAGAAATAGTCATGACAGCTTTGCAATAGGCTAGCGCTAAGTATAAAGAATCAATAGTGTTCATTAATTTTTGAAATTTAATAAAAATTACGTCACCTGGTTTTCAGATGGGTGTAAGACGATCTTTCAGTGGATCTTTAACTATTTGTGTAAGTCACTTTTATCATTGGTGTTTAGATTGTTTTCAATGAAAGTTGTACTAATATATTAATATAATTTTTAAAACCGTTCTGAGTTTTTTTATTTCTGCATAAATGAATCCATTTCAAAGACAGTGATGAATGATTGATATTACTTCTGATGTACTTACATTAAGAATATGAAAAATTAACTACGTTAAAAAAAACGACTTCAAAACTAAAAAGTAAAAAATAATAAAGCTTTAATGTTAATTATATACTACCTATTATTTATATGTGGTATTTACTACCTGTTAGTAAATATGAACATACGTAAATAAACCTAATAGAGAGCAATTAAATATCAATATTATAACCAGCTCAATCAAAGTGCGACGGAATATAACTGTTTAGACGAGGTAAATAATTAGTCAACACAACACTGATAAAAGTATATTCTTGAGATCGTAGAACTAGAAACACTCGTGTAATGATACCATTATATGTTTAGGCTTTAAGTTTGGTAGCAGTTCTGTCAAGTGAACAATTATTATACACAATGGTGTACAAGAGAGAAGAAGCTCTGACAATGAAACAAAAGTTATAATCTCCATTAGGTGACCACATAACTCTTCTCAATGTATTTGTAGTTTTCTCTCTGGCATCTTCAAAGAAAGTGATTATCAGCACAGCACCTGTTTATTGACCTCTAATTAATAAATAAATAGTTATCATCAACGCAATATTGTTCTCATTGTAGCAATGGAGTAGAGAGTGTTTTTAATAAGAGTTACCTGTACAATACGTGGGTGGTCCGACCTAACAAAGATACAAGAATATTTTCATATTTTTTAATTTTATTTTTCAACGTTGTCTCCTTGTAACTCTACACACTTCTCCCAGTGATGCTCCCATTTCTGTAACCTGTCCAAATAGTACTTGGTGTTTTTCTCTGCAAAATAATTATTCACGAAGATGATTGCCTCTTATTTGATTAAAATTTTGGTCCAAAAGAAAAACAAAAACTGTTTTTTTAAAAGAATAGTTTTTATTTATTTTGGAGACGGTTCCCCCTTTGGAGTCCACTGTTTGGACTATATTTTTTTTCAGGCGTATAATGGTGTATGCAAGTTTTATCTACAGTAATTAATCGGCGCGAAAACTCGGATTTGTTGCGCTTAAATTGTGCCAACAAAGCTTTTGAAATATTTATTCTAACACGTTTTTAGTCTAACGTGAGCAAACGCGGCACCCAACGCCCGGATAATTTTGTCATGCCTAAATGTTGATTCGATATGTGACAAACACGTGTTTTTGACATCTTCCTAACTTCTGCTATCTCTCTCACTTTAATTCGACGGTCGTCTAGCACCATTTGGTGAACATTGGCGATGTTTCTGTCGATAGTTGCCGTTTTGGACACACCGAACGTTCATCGTCTCCCAAGCTCTTACGGCCACGTTTAAATTCAGCTGCCCAAAATTTCACTGTGGTAAATGATAGTGCAGAGTGCAAAATTGCGTAGGTAGGTAGGGTAATGTAAAAAGAAATATCAAGGAAATCTATTTAACTTATCATAATGTTTCTATGCAGAATTATTACTTAAAACGCTATAAGTGATCTTTGAGGATTCATTCGGGGAATACGAAAATAAATCCGCTCAGTTCGCCACCACATGAAGCGTACACAGTACGTGCGTGTGCGGAACGTGTTGCAGCAGGTTGGTGTGCGCGCGTGTGACCTTTGACAGGCATGGACGCCTACGCCGCGATGTGTACTCTCTCGGTGCACACAGTTTAATTTCTCAGAGGAAGTCTGGGCTGTGTATGTAGCCACGAAGCACTTTAGACATGTACATGGTTAACGCTACCTCCCTCCTCACTTCTAGTTTATAGTATCCCACTATGCCCAAAACAAATGGCGTAGGATACAACAATGGAATACCTGGGTATACACCAAAAAGTTCACGATAAAAAATTAAAAAAAAATTGTTTTGTATACGTTCTAGCATTAATTTATATTAACTTTCGGATGGAGATCAGATGCTAGAATTGTATTCCAGGTAGTTTTTGACTAATGCCTCGTATAACGCTCTCAAAGCTCTGGTATTTGTTAAATGACTTGTCTGTATCAAAACGAAATCAGATTAAGATATTCTTTTTTACATACATCATGAATGTGATTATTGTACTCTAAATCTACGCTCAAATGAACGCCCAAGTAACTGTCCTCATTTATCCGCCTCAGACCGTGTCGCTGCCCCTCCCTACATTCAGCCCTGCGGGTTCCTGACTATATACTGAGTGAACTGTTTAGTGCGAATAAGAATTGTCGCCTGCGGTATTTAAGAACCAATACCTCCGAACCTTCCAGAAAGTAGCGTACCTTCTGTGCACCTTCTTAGTGGTAGAGTTACGCTCTAAGTAGTAGAGCTACGTTCTAAGTAGTAGAGCCACGCTTTTAGATAGTAGATCCACGCTTCTGGTTAGTAGAGCCACACTGATTTCAGCACAAGCAGGCCGGCTCGACCGGGGCAGTACTACCCTCCCACAGAAGACCAACCTAAAGCGCCAGCATCCGGGTTGTCGTGTTTCGTTGGTGAGTGTGTGACCGGAGGCCCATTGATGCAGGGGTGACAGTTATCGTGGTAACTGTGTAAGCCTTATATTGTCACAATGACTGTCATACCGTTTACGTCTCCAAGCGGGCTGTAAAAATCATAATATAATAGTGTTTGTCAGGGAAGGCCTCAAAGGACAGTAGCGCATTTGCTACACTTCGGTTACAGATGCCCATATACGGCATTAATCACTTACCTTCAGGCGACCTGTCTGCTGATTTGGAAGACAAATAATAAAAAGTAAAAACGGCAGTTTTATTTTATTTTTTATTAATTTCTTTGGTTCATAAACATTTGAATACACAAATACAATGATATGAGGTACATCGAACAGACTTATGACGTTGTTTAACAATTTCTTACAGGTAAGCACACATACGTATAACCATTTTATTGCTCATCACACTGTGATATAACAGCAAACCAGTGACTACTTTGTGCTATATACTAAATAGCTATGTGGTCAAGTGTGTTTCGCATTCGTAAATATAAAACACTTCAATTTAACACATTTGTGATTTGAACACATGTTTATGTAACACAGCGTACAATCTGGTATGGTAGTGTTGTTTAAACTTTGAGAGATAAGATGGCTGCCAGAGATAAGATGGAGAAACTTCACATGTAGGATTTACCTGAGGCATGCTACAGTCCATCCTAAAAACTATTTTATGTCAATGTAAAACAGTTACATTGTTTTTGTTTAACTGACTACCTGACACTTTCCAACCTTACAGCTCTGTGGAATAAACGTAAAATCTAAGCTAGTATAAAGGACATAGTTATTGGCGGCGATGCCAATATGCGCCTGGTGGGGTAAGACCATAAGTATCTACAAAGACTACACAGTCTGGGGACCCTAGAAGAGCCAAACCTGTAGGTATTAAATAGGAGTAATCAGACACAGCATCTAACTGCGGCTGTGAACAGCTCAAGACCTGCTACAATACACAGCAGCGCTGCCTCCAAAGGGAACTGTGGATGGATGTACTAAACAGTTACGTGGTAAGTGCAAGTGTTACACTTTTATGTAACACAGCGCATTATCTGTGATGGTGATGTTGTTTTAACTGTACGACAAGATGCTTGGCAATTGCCTAAATATAATGTTTAAAAATAAATCTCTGATGCCGACTACGTTAACGTCGAATGTTAACATTAAGCAACAACATGTTAATTAAACTGTTGACGTGTAGGATTCACCCGAGGGATGCTATAGTCTGTCTACGTTTCTTTTATATTTGTGCAAGATAATTAGAATGTTTCTATTTAATTAACTACCTAAGATCCTCTAAACTCAGAGCTCTGAGGCATCAAAGTAGAATCCAAGCGATTACAAAACACAAGGCTCCATGAAATTGGGTACGAATAAAGCAATTAAATATAATATGCAAAGTAACCATCTACAGCAAACTAGCCAGGTGCACCGTGAAAAGTGGCCTTGGCAATAGCTTTTGATCTCACATGCGACATGTGAGTCACACACACAGACAGATCAGATCCGTGACCGCGCTAACCAAATGCTCCACGAAACTTGATTGGGACTTTCCGAGTGGCAGAACTTTGTGTGCGTGGGTCACTACTCTTGATCCCGGTGTACTGGAGTCACAATGATTAGCGTGTATGTGGGATTAATCCCACACAAAAAAAGAGAGAACCTCCTTTTGTGAAGACGGCTAAAAATGTGTTTACCACAAATGTAATCCTAAACAGGACCTGTAGGAAGATCGTTTTCTTGAGCAGGTTTTATTCATTCCACAAGTTACTGTTTATCTAACTGCACGTTTAACAATTAACTTTAAATCCTGTATTGTGGTACTCTTGCTTTACCCAAACAAAACTTGGAACAAAATGGGAACTATTTCCTTTCAAATAAAATAAAAACTGTTTCAATCAGTTCAAAAATGTCGCGGTACTGAAACCAACAACAAAAAAAGGAAAATAAACATCAGGTTTGAGATCATCCTTTTGTGTAGTCGGCTCAAAATGTGCTTCCCACAAATGTAATTCTTAACAGAACCTGCAGGAAGATCGTTTTCTTGAGCAGGTTTTAATTATTCCCAACAAGAGACTGATCATCTGACAGCATATTTAAGAATCAAGTGTTCGTGAGAGAAAATTCTCCTACTCCGATCACTAGACAGGTCTAGGTTCGTTGTATTCTATATAACTGGCCTTCCATCTGATAATGCTTCGTGATTTGTACTTAATATAAAATATTTAACAATATACATGCACGATACTTCGTTTGACGCACAATTTATTTGATAAATCTTTCATGCTTTGTGACGTAATTAACCCGACTCTGTTTAAGTCGACGACTACTAACTACCCTCCTTTTCCGTTCAAAATTTTAAAACGTAGAAAGATAACCGAAATAAGACAAAAAGCTACTGCAGTTCTCTCAGACTTGTTAATTTCAAGCTATCGCCAAATGAATTCTTGTCTGACGTCTTCAAACACATACCTCCGGCCAAATGTTTTGTAACTATTACCGTATTTGTCGCTCGCAGGCCACCAGAGCGGTTTGTGTGTGAGGTGGTTCAATGTACATTTACAAGACTTCAACTACCTGCGAAACAAATGTTTTACAGTCAATGATTGATCTACCCTGGGGCCTTACAAATCTAATATTGATGTTTGAAACTATCAATTGGGTATTTGCATAAAAATGATTTTTCAAATAAAGTTCAGTTAATAAATTCTTTGATACACATAAAATACCTACGTAAGATTAAAATTTAATTTTTACAAATAATTTTTAAATAAATAAATAAACAAAAGTGGTCAAATATGATGTAAAAATCACGTGATGTGAAACGTGATGTGATTGGTCTGACGTCATTGTGCATATTATTAGCGCGTCATTTGAATGCATGATAAACGACGAATGTTAAATTATTGAAAAAAATTTAAGTTGGTTTTTATTTAAAGTGAGTTTCATTATATTTTATCATTAAGATTAAAATTTACTGAAAGTAGCGTAAATAACAAATAACAAATTTAAATGGAATATGCACAATGACGTCACATACGCAAGAGGGAGCTACCTATACGTTTAAATTTTAACAATTTTTTTATTGTTAAATAGTTTAAATGTTTACAAATAAAAAAAAAATTCTTTTTCAAAAATTTTTAAAAATAATAAGACATAACTATTTAATGGATTGGAAAATCATGCAAATACCCAATTAAAATAAAAGTTTGTATTACGAACAGACAATATTTAAATTGTATTTCTAAATTTGACATAACGACAAACAATTTGACCATTTTGACAAAAAATTAAAAGTAAACCTTTATTATTTATTTTACTCTGTTTTGCATAGAACGTTTTGAAACTATATCATTTTATTTAGATATATATTTATTGAATCTCACCTTCAAAAATAGTTCTACTCCTCCTAGTGACAGTCCTCCTTCCGATAACAGTCTAACACAATATTCCTTCGTAAGGACGACCTTCTCTTAGATACGATTGCACACAGTCGTGTGTCTGAGCAGCGGGAAAACTATCCACCGATCTGGAACATATCTGAAAGAAACAAAAAGAAAATTTGATTGAAAAAAAACGAAAGTAATGGAGACCTAAACAGGATCAAAATCGAATTTTATTTTAATCAAAAAAAGAATGAGATAGCTGAAGAGAAATACTCTCTTCTAAGCCTTAGAGACTATAAAATACAAGGACAGTTATTCAACCTGGGTAATATAATAAAAGTCTATTCTTTCTAACGCTAAGCACGAAGTATACTCTGAAATTTATTTCTAAACGAACTAGTAGACTGACATCTGTCACATTTGACAACTTTAAAATCATTTTTGTTTAACACGTCTGACTGTGACAGAACAATAGCTTACAATTTATGTAATAATAGACATTACTACCTTACTGTGAAAAACTAGTATAAATATTGCACCTTTTGAATTAAAGCTTCACAGACAATATTCCCTAAGTTTATGTTTACATTTACTATTTGATAATTATATCTAACTAGTCCACTCTTTTTAACATCACTGTTAATGGATGAAATACTTAAACTGTAAAACACATAAGTAGGTGTAAACGTTTAGAACAAATTACTAAATATTAACACAACAAAATGTTCAGTATCTAAAAACTGAATGTATCTGTAATATAATACAATAAAAATAGAACTAAGACACGTTACACCAAGCAAAAACTTTGTGAAAACATTAAATAATTCAGTACTGTATATTATATACGAATATAAAAATATAAAAATATATGTTTTATCACTGATAAACAATTTTTTTTACCTTTAATGCGGGTACTCATCAAAATAAAATTTACAAGAAAAAGTTAAATATCTTTCCTCATATCAATAAACCTAAAACTTATGTAATAGAGGTTTGTTAAATACAAATATTACACAATTACTTTAAACAAACAGCATTACAGGTGTGTCCTACGCCTGACGAGTGTTTCGCTGTAGCCAACATAATTATAGATAATGAAAGTTGGTAACTTAATGAATAATCTAAATTAATCACAACAGAGTGCTGTGATGAATCCTAATGTCAAGTTTAGGGCAACGTAAGGCTTTGGAGTTGTTGGTGACAACCTGGCTATTAGATTTTTTTTTAAATAAAGCCATTAAATCTTATTTTACTGAAAGAAATACGTACAAATTATGTGACGAATCTGCTCCAAGTTTATCACCTGTTACATACAGATATAAAGGGTTATTTAAATAAGTTAATATTCATTAAGATTACTTAAGTAAATATTTGAGGTTCCAGTTGTCCCTAAACATTTCTATAGCTAGTTACTTCAACGTTAAGATAAGAAAACAGAACACTGGGCTGAAGGCTCATGGTATCTTTGAGAGTTGTAAAAGATAGGGTTATGAGCCTACATAGTAGGTATGGTGGTGGAAACTATAGATACCTGCTTATGGTCCTGCGTCTCTAGTACTATCAGACGAACGCCACAGCCTATCAGCGTCAGGTCATATGAGCCTTTTTCCTGGGAAGATTAAAAAAAGATCCGCTAGGGGCAGCACCGGTGGGGGGTACATATGTTTTGAATTCTCTATTGACAACAACGTTAAATATCTAGAATTATTATGGAATTAACGGAAGATGATGTACCTGGGGCGAAATTTAAATTTGCAAAAGTGCAAGATCATCTTGTCCGAGACTTAAAACGATGGTTGGCATGTCGTGGCTTAACCGTGTCTGGTAATAAAAATGTCCTAGTTGAAAGGTTAGTTGGTTTATAAATGTTATCGTATATGTCATTGTGTTGTATAAATTTATTTAATTTTAAATAAATTTTGTTGTTGTTTTTTTTTCTTTATCTATTTAAGAATTGAAGAATGCATTGCGAATGGTAATGATAAAAAAATTTTCATTGGAATTGATGGTGGTAAATGTTTAGCGGAAAAACAGCAACGCATGAAATTATCCAATCCAACTCTACCAAATTCAACATCCTGCACTTTTCCTATTACAAACTGGGCAAATTTTCCATCCCAAGCTATCCCTCGTTCTTTTAGCTATGCTATCATGTATAATTATATCACTACCGGTCCTATTGATACTTTAGATTTGAATGCAACTTTATCAGACGATGATGAACAACTTCCAAATTGTGGAAACTCGAAAGCACTTCAAAGAGGAAGACAATATTGTCTGAGTGACTTTGTGTTAAATCTGGAAGATAATGCTAATGATTTGGTATATTACTTAAGAGCAGATGTACAATCTTCTTTTCGAGTCACTGTAAAGTATAAAATAAGTATAGCTTTGGATAAGAATAGTAGCAAAATTATAGATGCTCAGTGTCAGTGTCCAGCATCTTCTTCAAAGAACTGTTCTCATATTGTTGCTTTACTTTATAAACTTGAGGATTATACTGTACGTTATGGTTATGATGCACTCACATGTATAAGTAATGTATTACTCACTCATAAGTATGTTTTTTAATTTTTTCAACTATTAAATCCGCTCTTCGTGATAAGTGAATCCACTCCAAACATTTTTTTTTGTCAACTTGTGGTTTTATAAAAGGCATGAATTTAACACCATCCTGCTTGTAACGACTATCAGATGTACAATTAGCAAACGCACAATGTTTAGTAGGCATGATAAATTTTGTTTTTTAATTTTTTTAACCACAATATTTATTTATTCTTATAGTAATAAAACGTACGTTTAACGTTGTTGTCAATAGAGAATTCAAAACATATGTACCCCCCACCGGTGCTGCCCCTAGCGGATCTTTTTTTAATCTTCCCAGGAAAAAGGCTCATTGCAGTACCGTCAGATCATATTCAAATTTTAAGAATACTGTAAAAAATATTATTTTTTTTACCACAAACAAAAAAACAGGATTGCTTCATAAAAAGTATATCGATAAATGAGCAATATGCAAATTCAATAAAATTAAACTTACGTAAGAAAGCTATTTTGATAAATTCATATCCCTTCCACTCCATGGGCTACAATCGAAGGGGGTTCGTGACTTTCTTCTTGCTTACAACATGTTGCTTTACTGTTATGCTCCATTATCACCAGCAGAACAAGCTTCAGACAAATTATAAGCGCCTTTTATATGACATTGCTTTACTACCTACCCACTTCCCGTCACATTGCTATACTCTTTACTAACGGCTGTGAAACTTAAAACTTCCGCTTTGAAACTCGGGTTTTTATCCTCGACGCAAAGAGGGTGCTAAAAGTTTGATCCCTATGTCGGAGTGATTTGGATATGGGTTTGTTTATTTGAAAGTATTTTTTTCTGGCAATGGTTCCGAACTATACATGAAGGCAATCACATCAGCCAATCAGTAGATCTTACCATATTAATATAATTGTACAGAACGTTTTAACACAGGTCAAATTATTATAGCTTAAGTATATAAGTTAGACGTACTCGTACACTGTTTTAGATTTTATTGTAAATCTAATAATGGCCGACAGTTAAGCACAAGATATCTACATCACTTGAAAGATAATATTATGTTTGTGATAGTTTTATATTATTTTTAAAAGACTAAAATTAAAATGCAAACAAAGAAATGCATGATACACATGCAACGACACGGTCACGGAGCGACAGCCAAGGAAATTAAAAGTAGAAAACGGAATTGTTAAACAGATCGCCCGATGTGACGTCACTTACAAGTGTGCTGGAGGTTTCTTTAAATTTAATTTTTATACGAAACCTTAATAAAAACGATAGTTTTATCGAAAATGTAAAAAGCAATACATAATATAAAAACAGTATGTACTGGGTAGGCAGGTAGGTAGTAGCGAATCTGGATGTCGTAATAGCAGTTGTTCCCGGATCCCTCCTATTTCAGGCGCAGAGTAGCACACCGTGTGGTTTTAGTTGGTCCGATCGGACACGCAACGCCATCTAGTTTTAATCTGAGTAGCGCTTGTACTATGAACACTAGATTGACGGATAGAACACTTTCGTACTTTCTTTTGTAATTACATAGGTATACGACATCCAAACTTCGAATCAAATATTTGCAGATCACACAAACGTTTGGTCCGACCAGGGAATCGAATCTGAGACCTCGAGTAGCACAGTCGCATACGCTATCACTGCAACGCCTTATGAACTATTATTTCTTACACATTTGTTGCTGTCTAATACAAAATGGGTTCTTTTTGTGCTAAAAGAAAAAGATCGTAAATTACACAAGTTTAGAATGTGAACTTTGTGCAGCACTATTAGAATTCAATTTATCGAGACCTGTCCTGAATAAGTGATAATTAAAATATGATTATAGCTAAATTCATATAAGTGATGCCAATGGAATACACACTAAGGTACAGAATAAAGCTGACAAACCGTTCGAAACACCAGGCTTTCATGGGCAGCGGTAATCACTTGCCATCGGGTGACACGTCTGTTCGTTAACCTATTAAATAATGAAAAAAATTAAGGATCTTACTAATTAACACTTTGTTCTGAGTGAGAATCAAACCCACGACCTCTGATAACATTCAGGATCACTAACTATTGGACCAAGACGCCTGGTAATTGTATATCCATCTCATGTAACTTTCATCCTCGTGAGCATACCATAAACAAATCTATTCTGTCTCGCAACATCTACAAGAAATATATCGTTGTTCAGCTCGTTCCGGAATATTCTCAGCCGTTAGCAAATAATATAAGAGGACGTGGGTAAAGTAGTGGGAGTGGAGTAAAGTGATAATATATAAAGTTAGACGCGGTTTGTATTCGTCCAATATCCGTTCTGCTGGTGCCAACGCGACCCAGGAGCAAATAAAAGTAGTTTTAAAAATCAAGAAAGGCATGAACCCTCTAAATTGTTGCCCGGTCCGTAGAGTGGGAAGGGATAGAAATTTGTTGAAACGCGATTTTCAAGGTAAGTTGAGTTTTTTTTCACCACACCACGTGATCCATATCTTTGTTTCTCTAAGACAATCCGGTTTTCTCGGTGTCTGATATATTTTTAATACTCTTACAGCATTCTTCAAATTTTGATACGAATTGAAGTTAAAACTGCATATTGACTGTGGCATCGGCTTGTCAATCACAGAGTCGGAGAGAGGACAATAAGCAGGTACCCAGTTTCTATCATCTTTATACGTCACATTCAAATCTGTAGACCTCAATAAATAACTCTTCAGATACAGCGAGCCTTTCGCCTAGGACAGTGTTTTTAAAGAATTTGTAGGTACCCTCAGCTTTTACCTTTGGTTAATTTGATCTCCTCATAAAATTAAATTAATTTAAACAATGCTTTATATCATTACTACGTTTGCCCATTGCTCCGCTCGCATGTGTGTCGGCTATTGCGGTGAGCAGTAACCAATGTTACTCATTGATAATGTAGCTATCCATTGGTGCGATGATTTTTCACGACACATCACATAAACGGTCTTTAATAGTCTACTGCTGGACATAGGCCTCTCCTTAGAAAGGAGATTTTAGCTCCCGTACAAGGCTGGCAAGGCGGGTTGGTATAGTTTGTATCAAGCTTTCTAACAGGAGGTGACACTAACTTAGGTACACTTCTTAATCCATCACCACACAGATTTTTAAATTGGTTAACTGTTTTCGACGTGAGAACCTAACAAACAAACTCACATTCGCGTTTATAATATTAATTACGATATGTCAAACAAGCTGATGACAAAGTTAATTAGCAGCAGATCTCAGTACGATCATTATTTGTATATGTTTTAGTTAAGTAGAATGTAGTGGTGTAGATATACTTTTATTTAAAGTCAGGTACCCACTAAAAGCCCAACATGTGAACCATTAATATTACGTACGACATACCTGTAATGATATATTTGTGTCTGTTTTAAGCTATTGTGTATTAATTGTGTTTTACAAAGCTTTATCATAATGTTTTAGGTTCCTGAATATAATAAAACAATGACGTTAAACTTTTCTTATAATATTAATTGTGATGTGTGTCTACCCACATTTTCAGAAAAATAAAATTATAATTTATTTTGTGTTTTTATCAATAATAGAACATATATTTGTTAGCATATTGTTTCTAAACGAATTAATTAACGTTTGCCCAAGGTTTTAAATTATTAATTATATTTCATTGTAGGAGCAGTTTTAAATTGTGACGTTTTGTTTTACAACCTTTCGTAACCGTGCAGTAAATAATTCTATCATATCTATCAACAGCCTCTTATAGTCCAGTTTCGTAGATAATCGCCTTAACTTTACAATCGTTTCTTAGAGTCATTGTAACATATTTAAGGAAACTTCTCGAAAGTTTGGGAGGTTACAGCTATAGATATGTACCTATAAGTATTGAAATAATATTAATAAGCTTTATGGTGCGTAATACAGGGGCATACTGAAGCAAATGTGATTGTCAACAAAATTGCGGGTTATAAAACTATTTTTGTTTAACAGCTCGGGACTAGAGCAGATGGAGTCTGTGACAATCTGCCGTCAAGAGCTTCACCACTGCTTAGAACTCGGGCAGCAATGCACCTGCAGTGAAAATATCTACACTCTAATATTAAACTATTATGCGGTGAGTATAAGATTGTAAAACTACTAATTATTCATCATCATCATCATCATCAACAGCCTTTTACAGTCCAATGCTGGACATATGCCACTCCTTAGCAAGGAGGTTTTGGCGTACTATACCACGCTGGCCAGACGAGTTGGAATAGGGTTTGTTTTAAGTTTTCCTTCTCTTTGACTCCGATATTTTCCTGAATAGTTTGTTCGCTTAGCCGCCTCTTACGACACCCACGGGATGAATAGGGGTGGTAACACTATGTATTCTTAATCCGTCGCCACACGGACAAGACAGACAGTATACAATTGAGAACAGTTTATTTGTGTACAATTTATGTATTTTGTCTATTGACTGAGATATTCAAAATTAGCTTAAATATGTTGATTTCAAACTACCTACATTAATATATTTTGTAAAGAATTATTTTCATTTCAAAATGTTCACCTTTCTATGTAGTTTTGATATAAAAATAGTTCTTGAATTATGGAATTCTAAGATGAGAGACAAATGACAACCAAAGTTGTTTAGACAAGTTAGTTAGCAACAGAAGATTATTTGTAGCAAGCTGTGGCTGCTACTTCATACACATGAAGTTAAGATATTCAAGTATTTTGTTTTACTTCAAACCGTTTAAACTTGCCCTAAACTTCTATAAATATTTTATGGCTATATTCAGTCAAATCGATCCAACCATTCCCGAGTTTTAGTGAGACTAACGAACAATAATTTATTAAACATTAACTACCTCGGTGGCGCAGCGGTTGTGAATTCGACTGCTGTTCTTGAGGTCGCATTATTTTAAAATCTACGAATGTTTGTTGTGAAGTTCGATTGTTTTCTATGTATGTATTTGCCAAAATAAATATAAATATTCTATCAGTCAGTCTAGTTATCATAGCACAAGCTCTGCTTAGTTTGAAACTAGATGGCGTTGTGTGTCAAATGTCCGAAATATTTATTTATTTGTTTATTTCATTTTTCTACATACATTAGAAGATTTCAATTTTGATAATATTTAATGTTAATTTAAACATATAATTTCAATTTGCTGGATTAGCTATAATATATATTTTATATATATATATATATATGTATATAATATTTTTTTTGGTTTCATTTTTTATATTTTGTAAATTTCGACGTTCCGTTTTCGTCATGGGTTCGAGTCCCACTCAATACAAATAATTGTGTGATGAGTACGATCATTTGTTCTGTCTGGATGTAATTGATCTACAACATGTATGTATTTAGAAATATGTAAGTATGTTTATCGGCGGTCTGGTCACCATAGTACAGGCTCTGTATAGTTTAGAATCAGACGGCCGTGTGCGAGTTGTGTGCAGTTATTATTATTTGAATTTGTTGATTCAGAGTTGCCTCCCTTCAGGGTTGCAAAAGGTCCAATGCCAGTCGCTCCACAGAAGAAATAGTATTCAGGCAAAACCTGTTATATTAGTTGCCAGCCCCAAAACATCGTGGATGTAATAGAGGCTAGGAAAAAGAATGGGGCGAAACCGATCACGTCAATTAAAGGTGACTTTTATGTCCAAAATGTGGGTATTTCTATATGTTGTAATGCATCGTTTAGAGCTTGTTTCAGCTTTTTTTCTAGTATACGGGAGCTGTGAAGGACCAAGTTTCTTCTTGAAACGTGGCACGGTTTATTATTAAAGGGTTTGTTCACTTTGGTTTTTAGCTTGTTGTGTCAATTACGATCGCGTACCCTGTAGTTATCAGGTTAATGTTTTTATGTAAGGCTTTCATGTTTCCAAGTGGTTCATTTGCATCTAATTTGTGTTTTTAATTGAAACGTAGAAGTTTATTTAACTAAAAGACCGTTGACAAATGGTCGAAATTAAATTTACGTCTTAAATTAAATGTGACAGATGTCAGTTCGTTTCGAAATAAATATGAAACACTTCAAGCTTAGCGAGAGATATTTGACTTTTATTGGATTATCTATGTTTTGATAAGATTTTGTTTTATAGAAAGGTTTTTATACATCGGCACCTTTGTACATGTACGCTGTCTTTATTATTTATAATTTTAAATTACGTGTTAAGCCTGTTGAAGTATTTATAACCTGTGCTTCTATTTTAATAGAAAGTTAACTTCTTTTTTCCAGCTATGTTCGAGGTTGCTGGTGTACGCTGTTCCGCCACGCGGCTGGATGCAGTTGCATCTAGAAGAAGGGTATCCTTTTGGAGGTGTGATGTGCTGGACTGGTGTAGAGGAGGACTTTGGGAGTTTGTTGGCAGGTAAGAGTAAAATATTTAAATAAATCATTAAAATAAAACAACGCGTGTTCTATAATGTGCTATATATAATAATACTTACGGCTGTGACGAACTTATGATGACTGCGTCGTTGGTCTACGTGGTGGTACTTGGTGTACATGAGAATCGATCAAGAGGTATTGGGTTCGATTCCCGGGTCAGGCAAAAAAGTACTACAAAACTGCTAAATGAACTGAATGAAACTGAAGTTTGGAAGTTGAAAGTTTTAACTCCCGTGCTTTGAAGAGCAGGTAAAGCCGTCGGTCATGCGCCTGATCGCTCTCTGGGCGTGTCCTATAGCCATCCCATTGTATTGTGAGAGTGAGTGAACAGAGAGTGCTCTTGCGTTTGCGCATACGTTTGCGCACTATAGTATATCCTGCGTAGTTGACTGGCCTCCGTTGCGACGCTATCGTGGCCTAATATGCTAGGAGTATATTATCATGATGTAACTGACTTGCCCAGTATTTAAGTACATTCAATACATTTTCTTCTGCGTTAAATTTACGTATAGATTATTACGTAGTACGTATTATTATTAAACTTTAGCTTGACTGTGAAAACAATTCTCGTTTTATAGTGTTCATCACAATACCGAGAGGAAGAGCTGATATAGTTCATCTATCAAATATGCGACGAGGGTTACCTCAAGTGCAAACCGTGTTAATGGTTACACGTTTAGCTTAATTTATTTTGAATGTTGGAAACATCAACTAAACATGGGTTTCACGATAACAGCCTTACGACCCGAAACACTATTTCTTTATAAATAACTTATGCTAAGTTATAATCGGAAACTAGAAATTTCAGATCACAGAAAGGCAGTCATTGCCAATGAGAAGAGATAGTTGCATAAAGTTATAATTAGAACAGCAATAATTGGGTTTTGTTTTGAAAGAATTTGTACTCGGCGTCTAGTCAAAAGCGTGGTAGCTTTAAAAGGTCGTAGAAGAGAAAGTACAATATTATAAAATAGTTGAGGAATTATATTGTTAATTATTAAATGAGAAAACCAGCCAAGTGCATATTAGGTCAGGCGCATCTCGATGTTACGTGGTCGATTGTTACCTGTTTAAAAAAACACATATTTGGTCTTCTAGTGGTTTGTGGCTTTCGTTTTCGCTTGATTATATATGAGTCCCACGGTATCTTGTTACATTTCAAATGAACTCCAAAAGCAGGAGAACTTTCTCATTAGGTTGTATTTTTGTAATTTCAGAATTACGTCATTGGTGAACTTATTTATATAAAACTTTTATATTTAGGTGGGTTTTCGTTTGGTCTCATACATATATGTAAAAAGACACATCTACATCTACTTTATTATTGACACAAATGTGTAGTCACAGGGCTTTGTGCTTTAGACAAGTTTAAAGATGTAATATTTCTCCCGAGAGTTATGAAATTTTCTTTATCATATTAAGCAGTTAAGTATATCTGAAGTCAGGCGTTTTTTGTGCTTTTTCTTTGATATTTTCTCTTTTGGTACAAACATCTTACACTGAACTTTTCACTTGTCACTGCATCTCAATAAATATTTGTATTCACCAGGATGGTTTCCCGATACCAATCATTCTTGTTCTAACCTTAATTGTTACCTATCTCATTCTAGTCGCGATATAATTAAACAACTGACTTTTCACACTACCATAAGGTTGACGGCCAATAAAATCAAATGTTAACGTACGAGACAACAACTTTTGAGCTAAAGTACTTTTTCTTCAGTAAAGAAGTATAGCGTTTACATCTATATATATAAAAATGAAACCCGTTTTTCTCGGTCACGGCATCACGCGCGAATGGCTGGATCGTTTTCACTAATTCTTTTTTTGTTGTAATTGTTATTATTAGGAGAAGGTTCTTACGGAGAAAAATATATTTATAATCATCATCAATCACTTTTATAATCGTGCATCTTTGCTACGCTAAGGCGGTACGAAGTTCGCCGGGTCAGCTAGTATATTATAAAAATAAAAGAAAAGAAGTGAAACAATCGTTTTGAGGTAACGACTGATATATTTATTTACTTAAATATTGTAAAAATTTGAACAAAGTTCAAAACAATATGAATCTTCGCACAAGCATTCGCCGCAAAAACAAATACGAACGTAATTATTACATTATTTGTTACAATAAACCTGAGCATTAAAACTAAACATTATAAATGTAAGCTCGTCAGTAGACGTTACGAAAATAAGTTAACACGTAATAAATCAAGATTGAACTTCAAATACACTTAGTTGTTACGTCACTCGGCTCTTTTTCACTACTGTCAGAAGTAAACCGCCTTCTCCAAATGATTATTGACACGCTTCTGATTTTATTACATCTTTATCTAATTCAATTTTGAAACATTCAAAACGGTCACAATAAGCTATCTATTTTATTTACATGCAAAGTTACGGACATAGCCTATGAATCTTCCACTCTTCATACTCGCCGCTTATGAACCTTTCGAGCACTCATTGCTGCACTGCACACACACATACAAGGGTATTCCAACGGTTCCATTCAGTGCCTACGAGGGAAAAATTATCTTCTGATTTCGGTGATGGTTTTTCTTTTTTATGAAAACCTACCAAAGTGACCCGACTCTGCCTAATGGAAAGCATGAATAGAATCCAAGAGTGATGGAAGCCATACTCATTGCGAGTGACCCACGCTATGGTAGCTGTGGAGGGACGAGTGTCATGTTCCTCCGATACAAAAGGAGGATTCTCCGACCGGGCGAGGTGATCATGCCTGGTGGGCCACGGCTTTTTTTTTTTTGATTTGACTTATGGCTGTTGGCCTCAGATGGCCTCTACAACCTTACCCGGATTTTTCGGTGAGTGCTAAGGACTCTCAATCGGTCATTTATTAATTAACATCGCCCAAGAGCACCCCCTGTGGGGTACGGACCTCGGCTTGGGCGTTACTGCTAAGTTGGAGCGCTCTCCGGGAGTGATGTCCCTGGGAATATTGCGTAACACTACGCGTAGCTTCCTGTCTTCCGGGAGAGTGTATGTGTGGAACGAAATATTTCTCTCCCAGAGGAGCTTGGCTCTTGATGGCTAGGCTCAACTAGGAGTCCCCCCAAGGCCGAGTGGTCTAGAAGGGGCTCGGCAGACGGGTCGCGTCTCCGTCCACTCTGTTTCGTTGGCACCGTTTGGTTTCCACCGAGGACCAAAAATTTTGTTTTTCCCTGAAGAGGTGTTGCAGACTTATTTATTGTAGGTTACAAACCTGCGCTTCTAGTGAGGATGGCATATTATATAACGTCGTATTGAAAAATACGACGTTAATTTGCGATGCAATACGCGCCTTGTTCTTGAAAACGCTGCGGATTTTGTAAATATCTTTCGCGTTCTAAAAAGAACGTTACTCAATATTTTACGCAACCACTGTTTTCCTGCGCACGATGCTTAGATGAGCACGTAGCAGGGAGTTGTCCGTAGCGTTGGGCGTGGCGTCTACGCCTACGTCGACGTAGCAAGGGCGACGGCGGCAGAGCGGTGTGGTGAGTTGCGTCGGGGAGTGAGAGCTGCGGTGGGACGCGGGGTGTCGCACCGGCACATTGAGGCGGAGAGATTCGGGAGTGCTTAAAATCGTCCGCACGGGACAAGTGTCGGCTGCAGAATGAATGCGAATCAATGCGGGCCACGGCCCAACGGTTGTTGTATATATGCTAATTTGCCATGCGAATCTCTATTTCGCGTTACAGGATTAGTAGTTGCTTCGTAGCTCATTGTTATCTTTCGTAGTTCGATGTATCTTCGCTATTCGTAGTTTGATGTATCTTCGCTAGATGGCGCTGATATATGTTTTTGTTTGTATGTGGAAGTCGCCACATTAGCCTAGTGAAATGCTTCTTCATGCCCCACTTAAGAGATCCGGCATTATAGTGGGAGGGAAACACGTGCTAGTGGCTGTAATAGCGCTAGTAACGACATTATCCGCACGCGACAGTGTTTATTTGAAATATCATATTGCATAATTGTTTATTTAGGAAGCTTTATAAAGATAAACACGTCACGAATGCCTGAAATGTGTGCACTCGGAACCAAAATTCTACATTACTCTTTTTTGTTAACGGGGTGGTAAATCCCTTCGGAATACAGACTCCTGAGAAGTGCAGAAGCCAGGAGTATGTGGTGTTTCTATTTAACACTACCCTGACAGCCGGTCTCGTACGTCCTACTCTAAAGAGAATTCGGACCTTATTATTTCAGATCCCCTCCAGAATCAACGACGCACCTAGTCAGGGCTTATACTAGGGATGCCTTCCTCGCCTATCATTTTTGTAACCAGGCCGCCATCCTATCGCCGACCACTTCGATTAATCTGCCACCAGAGGCCCCTATTTTCTGGCCGCTTGTGGTCCCGTCAACAGTTGGGGTCATCACCGACATCCTCCACGCTCGGGATCAGCTGTCTCCCGATCTCGGTCAGTGTTCTCTTTCTGGAGTATAACAGCTTCACAGAACCACCTCATCCGCCAGCATGGCAGCAATACCGCATTACTTTTTATCGACTTCGAAGATAGAAACGGACGATTTTCAGTTAAATTGCGTTTTTATGCTGGTTCCCTCAGAAGTTTACTATTTATTATTTATTATTATTTATTAACTAAAAGTAAGTACATCAACGACTCCTATTGTTGGCATGTGACTGCATTTACCTGGATCGGTCTTGGGAAGGGATCCCTGAGAAAATTAACATGAAAACTATAAACTAAAATAAATAATATAAGAAGTCACATGAATGAGTTTCTTGCCATTTGTGTTGCTTAGCTGGTCGTGGTCTGTGACAATGTAGTTCATCATTCTAGTGGTTAGTATTCAAACCTGTCGCTGAAAAATAAAATTTCTTAAGATCTATTTAGTTTAGAAATTACAATAGGCTGTTTTAGAATTATTGACATATTTCACAAACTGCGTGTAGTTTTTCTACTTAAACCGTTTTGGTAATAAGCTTTTTGTGTAAATTCTGTGAAATAGAACTCGTTACTTTTAATAGATTGTAAAAGGAACCTGTTTTCAATTTACTTTACTTGTTACGATTTTTACATCAAGAGCCCGCCATTTATTTATATATAGGTACGTCAATGAGTTATCTACTGTCAAATTCGACAGAAAAAATCGTTTATAATAATTTACAGTGAATTGGTCACTTGAAGAACACGGTGACTTTATGAAAGTTTGTAATCATCAAAATGATTCACTGCATCTGGTTCCCTAAAGTTAAACGTTAAGTCTAATCTTAATATTTGTTTGTCTTGTTCTAGTTTCAATATAACAAGTAAAAGCAAATTAAGTCAAGTTTCGGTATATGTGGCAGCAATTTCCATAATTTCTTCTGCTCCTTCTTAAGTAAACCCCTCACAGTAGAGGATCGAGATTACTTGAAAGACTTAGTCAATCAGCAGATTTCATCTGTTGTGCTTCGTAACCTGATGAAGTGCTGTACTGATAGGCACCCCGAGTTCCATTTCGATTATGTCTTACTAATCTTTGGAACTAACACCTATCTCTTAGCATTTTACCTTCGGTTTTTCCCGTTATCGTCAGACATTCTACGTTAGTGTCTTGGAACAATATTACGTCACAGTAATCTATATTATTTACATACAAAGTTATAGAGTACAGCTCTTAGTCGTATATTCCTCATACTCACCGTTTATGAAACTCTTAGTTCATTGAGGCACTGTCTCTATACTCGTAATTTTTCTTAATAATATTATTTCTTTTCAATGGTCTCGAAGTATAAAAAGACCTTTTTCAAATTATAATATTCTTGACGTTAAATGAAGTCAAGTGTCAATGTGTGACAGCAATTTTTTTTTTTTTTTTTGTAGGACCCGAGCGCTGGTAATGGTTGCCAGGTTTTTATTTAATAATTTACTCTGAAACAAAGAGCGAATTGATGTGTAAAAGTATACCAAATACAATATTATGCTGCGGATATTACGTACGATTTAGACTATACATAGTGAGTATACATGCCGTGCAGCTCCTTCGAAAGTTAGTACTCCTAACAAGTGCAATGAATTTAAGCAGATTTCGTTTACGGTGTTTCTATTATGCTAACCGACGTGCCACTATTCTGGTATTTAACCAATTACGCATAAAATCAAGGTGCTGTGTCATTTACCGTTGCATTTCAAACTCAGAAACTTTAAAATCATCTTTAAAATTGAAACTTAATTATTTTACTTCACTATTGCAACTATTTTGTCAGTTTCGATATGTTAAGGATCAGACTATCGTGCATGTGATTTAGAAAATCTTATTAAGGCCAGGATGGCAACAATGATTAGTGGCAGGGACAGGTCTCGTCCCGTCTCATTCAGACATCGACTTAAATCGCATACAGAGGATTTGTATCTCGTTGCGAAGATTGTTAATAAAGAAATTTTCTTTAAGTAGCATATACTTAACATCAGTTTGTACCGGTAAGGTTCTGCAGTAGTCAAACAAACGGCTATCATTGTTAATGAATTTCTGTTTAATGTTTATTGAGACAATATTGCGCTGAATTCGTTACTGGAAGCTGAAGATGCTTTGTAGGTATGGTTCATATGCGGCCGCAGTTGCTCAAGCCATGTTGAATATAGGATTCAGTTAAGTAGTTGTGTAATATAGACACGATTTTACATGGGTGTGATTTTTTAATAATACTATATTAGCAAGGAACTGTGTGTGCTTAATGCACACGTATTCAATATGGAGACTCCAGCATGTTATCGATGATTACACCAAGGTATCGTTGGTGGTCAACATGTTTAATGGTAGGACACTCACACTTTTGTGTCAAAGGCATATGTAAGCAGTTTGTCCGCTAATTTAGATTTCCTTATATACACTTTGGAGTATATCAAATGAAATCTTGTGCTGTAGGTAGGTATTATGTACGCTTTAGAGTAGGTGTACATTGTGTAATTATTAGTAGTGAGATTTTAAGATTTTAGAAACTTGAAGTAAACTTTTAACAAACGCAATAAATTTAAACAGTATTTGTTTTGTGAATGTTCACAACTGGCTGGATTTGGACCTCATCCGTTATCCAAATTCTTCACAATACGCAGTTTCTTACAGATTGACACACTATACCTATATAACAAGCTAAATATTTTGCATTAAAACTTAAATAACTATTGGTATTACCAACTTATAATGTGTTATATGAATGTACATGTACGGTCATGTTTGACAGACGTTTAGCATCGACATGAACAACTACTGACTGCGGAGAGTGTTCAAGCAGTGTATAGCAGGTCTCGAGCTCTACTCGTTTATTCACGGTTCATTGTTAATAAGAGAACCTCATTGTATTGGACAGGTCAGATAACCAGAGTAACCACTACTAGTTCTCTTATTTAAGCAGTTATCAAGTTTTTGGCAAATATCACATACTACGTCTCCTTTTCTTTGTTTTCATTTTTTGTTGTTTTTCATTTGCAGTTCATATTTATATAATTCAGTACAATAGAACTTCGAACTAGGAACATAAAAAGAGGCGATTTACAGTTGCTTTGTGTTTTTAGGCTCAGAACGTTTCTTCGTCTGAGAACAAGAATCTACAGAATGTATGATGTGTTACACAACCGTGTAGACTTTAACGGTTTACAATCTTGTGCTCACTGAACTACTATTTAGCGTCCGTCTGAAGAGATCTTCACTTCGTAGGGACTTCCACGATTGGTAGCAGTTTTACACGTCTGGTTATTTCTAATAGTCTCGAAGTATAAAAAGACCTTTTTTAAATTACAACGTTCTTGACATCAAGTGAAGTCTAGGGTAAGTGTGTGATAGCAATTTTTTTTTTTTTTATGGAATAGGTCTTATGGCTGCTGAAGTGACTCTACAATACTCGTTGAGAGTGCAGACAATGCAGTATGGCGACCTACACTATATACCTACCTAGCGATATGATTCTTCACGCTCTTCTTAGAAGCCGGAATCGTAGTGTGAGAGAAACACGTGCACTAGCAGTGAGTTCCAGGTTTTGACTGATTTTATTCTGGAGGAAAGTGTGAATTGATACGAGAGAGTATACCAAATAAAACATTGTGCTACGGATATCACGTTTGCTTTACAGTATATATGGTATAATTGTTAGTAGTTAAATTCCTGCTTCGATATTGTGTAACTCCTTTGAACTTTCGAACTCCTAACAAGTGCAACGAATTAACGCAAAATTCGTTTTGAGTTGTTGGCGTCTTTGGGAGGCGGTAGGCGCTTACTATCGGGTAACTTGCCACCTTCTTTGTATTGTATTTAGAAAGAACACATCATACAGTGATAACATTCAATTTTTTTTTCAATTTCTTCATTTCTTGCTGAAAATAAAAACAATAAGGCTCATGCGACCATAAATTTTGTTTGAAATTATTGTTGCAAAAATATTTCAATAAATTAATTTAGAATTTTTAGGGTAGGCATACCTTTTTGGGCCTCCAACTTTTGCAACAAAAATCTTTTGAGAATCGGTTCTGTACATTTTTGTAATATTTTTTAAATGAACAAGTTCGAATTATATTTTGAAAAATAGCAGGAGGATGTTGAGTATAAATTAAAATCACTTACGATATTGCAGTTAACGACGCGCACTATTCGTGCAGATAATAAAATAATTCGTGTTAACAATTGGCTACGTTCGAAAATTATCCCTCAGCCTAATTCTAAACAACAGCAGTTTTCTTTTTCCTCTTACCTCTTTATAGATTTACTAAATTGTATAAAGAAATCTTAACGTACGTAAAACACGCAGCACTTCGATACTCCACAATGCACTTCTATTGTCATCGTGTGACAGTTATTTCCCTGTAAATATTCCTTCTAGTTTGTAAGTGGCTCACTGCAGGGGGTCGTCATTTCTTTGTCAGAGTATGTCAACCAGCGGTCTCCATTGCACTCTGTAGCCTGCTCAAGTGCTATACTGATAGGTATCCAAAGCTTCATTTCGTTTACATTCACATTTGTTTTACTACACAGTGAATTTGTCACTTGAAGAATACTGCAACTATATCAAAGTTTGTCAGTATTCAGGTACTTCGCCAATTGTTTTCTTTTCAATGTGGAATGGATACAATTATTATATTTTATAAATTTATTTATTTGTATGATTGAAAATTAATAATTATCAATTTACATGTTTACCAAGAAAATGTAACAATACTAATGTGGTGTCGCTGATAATTCATAGCAAGCAGAATTAGCCACGAGGTGTTAATGGTCAGTACTGTAAATTGTCTAATTATGTTCATAACAACTTTATTGTATATAAGGTTCACCATTCAAGTTCAATTGCAAAGCACTTATTATGTAACGGACAATGATAATGTCCACTATGTAACGCCACGCGGCGTACAAATGCAGCAGTGTCAACTGAGAAAACTTAAAAGAGTTAATATAATCTAAAATAAATATTAATGTACTATTTCTTATAGATGAGTTTATTTTTGGATGGTGATGGTCTATGATAATATTTTTAGTTCTGCATTCTACTAGTTGGTATTCTGAACTGTTCCCTTCACAATTTCCAAAATTAGCATCTTTTAGTTGAACCTCTAATTTAAGAGTTAATTTTACAAATATAGTTCTGCGCAGACTTTAACATGAGCTGAATGTGCCTGGATCAGGTTTTTTAAATGTCTTTGCCGCACATTCCTTCTGTATACATTTTGAACGATGAATATTAATAATCTATCGTAGCTTTTACTCTAAGCACGAAAGTCACGATACCTGTTTGACTCTGAGTAGTTCACATGACAGACGTCGGTTATGTCACCATTTTTATCTGTATATGTTGTTTCGTTATTTAACCTCTGTACAGAATCTTGAAGAACGAATATCTACATCCTTGTTGATACTAATTTAACTTTTAAGGTTGTCGGTAAACGATTTGGTTCCAATCTAACCAAGGCTATTTTCTTTATGTATAGTACAAACAAAGATCAGATAAATTACGTCCAGAAATCACATTTTTATATTTCACATTTAGTGAAAAATTTGTTCGAAATGTCTTTAAGATGCGTCACTTACAAGCTTTGACAATAGTGAATTATCGTAAACGTATTGAGTCTCCATATAATTGAAATACTTAAAAGATCTTCTACGAATTATTAGTTGCTTGTTTCAGGCAATCCCTGGGTTCGTACAGCTGTTTGTTTGACCGTGCGATTTACAGTATCAACTATTGTGACATGATAATTAATATTTAACATTAATGTGAGGTCATGTTGAAATATCCTCAATGAAGCTCTATAACTCTTATATTCATAAATACTACCTCAGTCACCACATGGGGTTTTAGCATTGAAGTGAACAGCCCCTAACTTTGAAGACAGCGCTCGAGATCGTGTCTTAGAAATCTGCTATCTCTGGGCATTTCGCCTCTGGTATATCCTGTTATCTAAGTTAGTGTCTAAGTACAACATTATGTCGTATACTTTTTAGGTATTTGAAGGTCCTCATTACATAATTGCTAATGTCTACAAAGGTCAACATAGATGCGTTGACCTGGTGAATCATCTGTACTTTGGAGATGTCTGTTATACAGTCTGAAACAGTTTACGAGCTATCTGATGACAGTGTTACCACAGTTTGAAGTGTTTCTTGAATTGAGCACTCATTTTTCTTTGTCGGTTGCATTCCGTTGCTTCGTAAAGTGTCGAGCCATAAGTCTCGTGAACCATTGAAACTCCTTCCTTTTCTAAAGAGGTCTACTATTTAATGTTTACTCGCGTGGTGTGGTAGCAATTCTTTGGGATTATTTTTAGATAGTCTTTCTTTTAACGACTCGCTCATGTCATTTCGTGCAGATAAGTGCTCACACTTGGTTGAATTTAAACCTAATCTGTCTGATTCTGAACATCGATAGTTTTCCATTTCTTTCGTTCAAAACATTAATACAGTGCACTAAGGTCGTGTTGCAAACATTTCTATATTTTATTTTTTTCTGTGTTTTTATTTTGAGTAGGTTCTTTTGACTCTGGTCACAGAATAAGTGTTCGATATTATTGACATGTTTCTTTTTTTTGAATTGTAATCCATAAAATTTGGGCGTTAAATATGCCTCTGTCTATCCCTTTCGAGGACAAAACACGTGAGTGTGTGTATGGTGTGTATGACAGTTTCTACTGTTTTACTAGTTATTCTGTCAATTTTCACACACGTTGAGTTAAAACTACAGAACAATTAAATAGAAATAGTGGAATTTCAGAAGATCTTATTGTAATAGTACGTAATTATTATAATGGTGTAATACGATGATCCTGTACGTGTATATTCGAATACCTTATTGTGCAACACTGGCGGTTTCTGTTGTAACAATAATACTCTTATATACTGTCGCTCTCACTGCTTTAAGAGCGTCACCTGGCCTCAGACAAATTCTACACGTTGATGGTTACTATCTTATTCATTCATGTTTTCACTGTGATTTTGATCCGTACATTTAATTAAAACAATTATCTCTTAATTTCATAACTTTAAGTAAGTACATGTTCTGCCACTTGTGGCATAAAGATATGAATGTCTGTTTACTGACAGTTGACTGTACCTACTGTCGTTATCCAGTGACAACAATTTGTTGCACGTTTATGGAGGTTGCCCGCAAATTAAAACATATAGGTAAAGTTGTTTTTCCATTCAGTTGTACATAACACCAGTAGTACGCGACAGTATTATTTCTTGTTTTAAAATTATGTCATACATCTGCAATTTAATAAGGTGTGACACTTGCAAGGATGCTTAGAACACCTGTTTTGCTATCTTGTGCTCAACAATTGTTTTAATTAATTGATTCATAAGTTTTTGACAGACGTCAAATGCTGCACCGGATTTGACCGCAGGTTTTATCTACTCTACTGTAAATAGCAAAATTTTTCATGTCACTATTTTATTTTACACGATAATGAAAGGTGTCATCTTCGTCTTGTAAGTTCAGAGGTTTACTTTTCTTGTAATTTTTATCACAGTAACCTTAGTTGACCTAGTAATTGATTACCGTCTGCTTACATTCACCATTTTTTTTAAGAACCACACATCATTTTGTGTGGTTCTTAAAAAAAAGGTTTTTTCAAATTACAACATTTTTTAAGGTCAAATGAACACTACAGTGCGCATATGTGACATCAATGTCATCCTGAATTCCTTCTCGATTGGGTCTCACAAATTTTTCAAACTCCTGTTCTTGGAATTTTGTCACTGTTTTTAAGATGGATGCATTTTAATTTTCATTTATTTATTTCACAAACTTTAGCCATTGTGTTGAAGATATACATTTCGACTCTAAATAACGTCACACGATTAATTTAACAACTCAATGCTGCTTAGATCGGCACGTAAAAAAAACAGATTGGGTGTAAGTTCTCTATCTCCCAATGTACAACGACAACGACTTATTCAGTAAAAAGTGAATTTGTTACTCAGAAGTGTAAACGCTGTATTTACACAAAAAGGTACAGTGATCAAATCGGTTTATCGACAAACTCATAACCTGGTCAAACGATAGAAGAGTATGATATATTTATTTGAAAACCGAAAAAAATTAAACATGAATATCTTTGCACAGGTGGTCGCCACTCAAACAAATACACATAACAATAAACCTCAACGTCAAAGTAAAAATATATAAACATTTTTGATGCAAGCTCATCAACAGATATGGCGCAAATAAGTTAACAAATCAAGATTAAAGTACAAATACATTTCCTTCGCTTGGTTGTTTCCTTCGTGATCTTCAGCTTCTTTTTAACATCACATCTTAATCTGATGGTTCAACTTTGAAACATTCAAAATAAGCTATGTATACTACTTCTGAATCTTTCACTCTTCATACTCTCCGTTTATGAAACTCTCGAGGGTTCATTGGCGCACTGTCTGCATATTTGTGCTCAAACCTATCTTGTCACTTATAATTAAATTTATTTGAAAGCAGGTGGACACATTTGAAGCATCCGAATCAAAAAACGTAAATATTTAGTGTTAAAGTTTAATAACATTACTATTATAGAATATACAATGTCTACATAAAAGCGTGTTGCTAGTATTTTCTTTTATATAAGTATTTACTCTTGCACTCACCACATAACTATTTAGCACGAAAGCAGGTGGACACATTTGAAGCATCCGAATCAAAAAACGTAAATATTTAGTATGAAAGTTTAATAACATTACTATTATAGAATATACAATGTCTACATAAAAGCGTGTTGTTAGTATTTTCTTTTATATAAGTATTTACTCTTGCACTCACCACATAACTATTTAGCACGAAAGCAAGCCGCTTTAAAGGCAGCGCTACAATAGTCTAGATCGCGAGCTTGTCAGTTATAAACATTATCTACGGGTTGTGAGTTGTGGTGGCCATTATTTGGAGGTAAGCAAATTGCAATGGAAGCTATTTCCCAAAACAATATTACAGTTAGTCTGCACAAACAGCTTAGAAATTATGTTCGGTGTATATGACAGCAATTTTCTTGCTTTAATTTGCTTCTTCTTAAGTAAATCCCTCGCAGCAGAGGATCGAGATTACTTGAGAGAGTTGGTCAACCAGCTGGCTTCATTGGTTGCTCTCCGTAGCCTGGTAAAGTGCTGTATTGATAAGCACCTTTATTTCGATTAGGTGTCACAAATCTTTGGAACTAACTGCTATCTCCAGGCAGTTTACCTCTAGTTTTTCTCGTAACTGTCAGACGTTCTACGTTAGTATCCAAGTACAATATTACGTCACAATAATCTATTTTATTCATTTCAAAAGTCTAGAGTATAGCTCTTAATCTGGCATTCCTCATACTCACCGTTTATGAGACTCTTGGTTAATTGAGGCACTGTCTCTATACTCAAAAAGTTATTTCTTATTTAAATATTATTTCTTTTCAATTGTCTCGAAGTATAAAAAGACCTTTTTATACTTCGTTTCTTCGTGTTAAGAATTAACTGTAATTAGACTCGTGTACATGTTGTAGAAAATTGCTTATTAATGCCAGAATGGTAACAATGATCGGGGGCAGAGACAGGTCTTGTCCGATTTCATCGACTAAAACTTTTCGTTTACTCACCCACCCAAATCACAAACAGAAGATTTTTATCTAATTTCGAAGATTTTCATTAAATAAATTTTCTATAAGTAGCATCTACTTAACTTGCGTTTGCACCGGTAAAGGTTTTTCAATTGACAAATAAACCACTGTCATCGTTAATAAATTTCTTTTTAATGTTTATAGATACAATATTGCAGCGAATTCTCCGCTGGAGATTGAAAATGTTTTATACAAATGTTTCATATGCAGCCACAGTTGTTCAAACCATATTGAATGTAGGATGCAGTTAGGGAATAGGCTAGATGACACCTTAGTCAAATTAGTTACTATTTATCATCTGTCAAAACGACAATTTTGTACGAGAAATGTACAAAATACAAAATTGTGACGTCACTGTTTTAGACTACTCAATTGAACAATATATTTTACTGTATATTTGATTTAAACTCGTAATAATAATAAAAAGCTATGTTACCTGTATTTTTCGAAATGTTTTGTGATGTTTGTTGTAATGAAGTTGACATTGGTATTTAATTATGACAAGGTCATCTACCCAATTGTGTAAGATGAATTTGATTTTATATGGGGTGTGATTTTTTAATAATACTATATTAGCAAGGAACTGTATCTGTTTATTGCACACGTATTCAATGCAAGACTCCAGTCCATATTGTTGTCGATGATCACACCAAAGTAACGTTGGTGATCAACATTTTTAATGATAGGTCACTCACACTTCTGTATCAAAGACATATGTGAGCAGTTTCTCGGCTACTTTAGATTTTCTTATTTACACGTTGGAGTGTCTCAAATAAAACCTTATAAATAAAAACATTCTTGAATTCAGAATATTTCGAAGTTTTTTTTTATAATTATGTTTTTATGCTTATTTCACTTACGGTAGGTGTTAACTAACTAAGCTAATGTTGAACTCCTGCCCTAATGAGATTTACTAGAAGGTTGTTAAATAACAAAAACACCGTCTGTAATCTGATCTACTCTGGTTTATTAATCTTATTGTTTTACAAATTACCAGACATTAAATTATAGGGTGTTGAACCAAACTATATCGCGATGTAACTCGACGCGCACGCCATCTATTGAGAAGTTAGGAAGGTTCTACTTAAATTTATGAAGTACCTGACTACAATTGTTTATTGGTCGTAAACAGTAGGTATCAAGAATAGCTTTGAGTCCCTGACGTTTTTATTAGCTAACACTGGTTTTGGTAACAGATTGACTGGCTCAGTGGGGTACTCCTCTCGCTATCGAGTCCGTGAAGTAGGAGATTTATATCCACCCTCACATGTTCGATATTATTGATATTTTCCTTTTTTCATTTACCGTCACATACTACACTCACGGTGTTTCTATTATCCTAACCGACGTGCCACTATTCTGGTATTTAACAAATTGCGCATAAAATCAAAGTGCTGTGTTATTTACCATTGTATTTCAAAGTCTGAAACTTTAAAATCATCTTTGAAATTGTAACTTAATTTTTTTTTTTCCAATCGTTTCAAGTACAACTTTAACTATTTCAGTATTGCAGTTAAGGATCAGACTATCGTGTATGTGATGTAGAAAATCTTATTAATGCCAGGATGGTAACAATGGTTAGTGACAGGGACAGGTCACGTCCCGTCTCATTCAGACGCCCACCTAAATCGCATACAGAGGATTTGTATCTCGTTGCGAAGATTTTCAATAAAGAAATTTTCTTTAAGTAGCATATACTTTACATGTGTTTGTACCGGTAAGGTTTTGCAGTAGTCAAGCAAACGACTATCATTGTTAATGAATTTCTGTTTAATGTTTATTGAGACAATATTACGCTGAATTCTTTACTGGAAGCTGAAGATGCTTTGTAGGTATGGTTCATATGCGGCCACAGTTGCTCAAGCCATGTTGAATATAGGATTCAGTTAAGTATATTACATAACGTAATATAGACACGATTTTACATGGGTGTGATTTTTTAATAATACTATATTAGCAAGGAACTGTGTGTGCTTAATGCACACGTATTCAATATGTAGACTCCAGCATGTTGTCGATGATTACACCAAGGTATCGTTGGTGATCAACATGTTTAATGGTAGGACACTCACACTTTTGTGTCAAAGGCATATGTTTCTCGGCTACTTTAGATTTCCTTATTTACACGTTGGAGTATGTCAAATAAAACCTTGTGTTGTAGGTAGGTATTATTTACGCTTTAGAGTAGGTGTACATTGTGTAATTATTAGTAGAGAGATTTTAAGATTTTAGAAACGTGAAGTAAACTTTTAACAAACGCAATAAATTTAAACGGTATTTGTTCTGTGAGTGTTCACAACTGGCTGGATTTGGACGTCATCCGTCATCCAAATTCTTCACAATACACAGTTTCTTACAGATTGACACACTATACCTATATAACAAGCTATACATTTTGCATTAAAACTTAAATAACTACTGCTATTACCAACTTATAATGTGTTATATGAATGTACAACGGTCATGTTTGACAGACGTGTAGCATCGACATAACAACTACTGACTGCGGAGAGTGTTTCAGCAGGTCTCGAGCTCTCCTTGTTTATTCTCGGTTAATTGTTAATAAGAGAATCTCATTGTATTGGACAGTTCAGATAACCAGAGTAACCACTACTAGTTCTCTTATTTAAGCAGTTATCAAGTTTTTGGCAAATATCACATACTACGTCTCCTTTTTTTTGTTTTCATTTTTTGTTGTTTTTCATTTGCAGTTCATATTTATATAATTCAGTACAATAGAACTTCGAACTAGGAATATAAAAAGAGGCGATTTACAGGTGCTTTGTGTTTTTAGGGTAGGAAGGTTCCTTAGTTTGAGAACAAGAATCTACAGAATGTACAATGTGTTACACAACTGTGTAGACTTTAACATTTTACAATCTTGTGCTCACTGAACTACTATTTAGCGTCCGTCTGAAGAGATCTTCACTTCGTAGGGACTTCCACGATTGGTAGCAGTGTTACACGTCTGGTTATTTATAATAGTCTCGAAGTATAGAAAGGCCTTTTTAAACTACAATGTTCTTGACGTCAAATGAAGTCAAGTGTCAGTGTGTGACAGCAATTTTTTTTTTATTTTTATTAAATTTTGTTATCTAATGGGTGCTAAAGTGACTCTATAATACTCAATGTGAATGCAGACAATGCAGTGTGGCAACCCACACTATGGCTGCCTAGTGAGACGCTTTTTCATGCCGCACTTAATGGATCCGGAACCACAGCGTGAAGAAAACACGTGCGCTGGCAGTGAGTTCCAGGTTCTTACTTATTTGCACTGGAAGAAAGTGCGAATTGATACGAGAGAGTATACCAAATAAAATATTGTGCTACGGATATTACGTTCGCTTTAGAGTATATATGGTATAATTGTTAGTAGGGCAATTCCTGTTTCGATTTCGTACAACTCCTTTGAACGTTCAAACTTCTAACAAGTGCAACGAATTTACGCAAAACTCGTTTTGAGTTGTTAGCGTCTTTGGGAGGCGGTAGGCGCTTACTATCGGGTAACTCGCCACCTTCATTGTATTGTATTTAGAAAGAACACATTATACAGTGATAATATTCAATTTTTTTTCAATTTCTTCTTTTCTTGCTGAAAATAAAAACAATAAGGGTTATGCGACCGTAAATTTTGTTTGAAATTACTTTTGCAAACATATTTCAATAAATTAATTTACAATTTTTAGGGTAGGGATACCTTTTTGGGCCTCCAACTTTTGGACCAAAAATATTTTGAAAATCACTTCTGTACATTTTTTTAACATTTTTTTAAATGAACAAATTCGAATTAGATTTTGAAAAATACCAATAAGGTGTTGACTATAGATTAAAGTCACTTACGGTATTGCAGTCAACGACACACACTAATTGTGCAGATAATAAAATAATTCGTGTTTACAAATGGCTACATTCGAAAATTATTCCTCAGCCTAATTCTAAACAACAGCAGTTTTCTTTTTCCTCTTTCCTCTCTATAGATTTACTGAATTGTATAAAGAAATCTTAACGTACGTGAAACACGCAGCACTTCGGTACTCCACAATGCACTTCTATTGTCATCGTGTGACAGTTATTTCCCTGTAAATATTCCTTCTAGTTTGTAAGTCGCTCACTGCAGGGGGTCGTGGTTTCTTTGACAGAGTATGTCAACCAGCGGTCTCTATTGCACTCTGTAGCCCGGTGAAGTGCTATACTGATAGGTACCCAAAGCTTCATTTCGTTTACATTCACATTTGTATTACTACACAGTGAATTTGTCACTTGAAGAATACTACAACTATATCAAAGTTTGTCAGTATTCAGGTACTTCGCCAATTGTTTTCTTTTCAATGTGGAATGGATACAATTATTATATTTTATAAATTTATTTATTTGTATGATTGAAAATTAATAATTATCAATTTACATGTTTACCAAGAAAACGTAACAATACTAATGTGGTGTCGCTGATAATTCACAGCAAGCAGAATTAGCCACGAGGTGTTAATGGTCAGTGCCGTAAATTGTCTAATTAAGTTCATAACAACTTTATTGTACATAAGGTTCATCATTCAAGTTCAATTGCAAAAGCCCACTATGTAATGCCACGCGGCGTACTAATGCAGTAGTGTCAACTGAGAAAATTTAAATGAGTTAACATAATCTAAAATAAATATTAATATACTATTTCTTACAGATGAGTTTAATTTTGGATGGTGATGGTCTATGATAATATTTTTAGTTCTGCATTCTACTAGTTGGTATTCTGAACTGTTCCCTTCACAATTCCCAAAATTAGCATCTTTTAGTTTAGCCTCTAATTTAAGAGTTAATTTTACAAATACAGTTCTGCACAGACATTAACATAGAGCTGGACGTGCCTGGATCAGGTTTTTTAAGTGTCTTTGCCGCACATTCCTTATGTATACATTTTGAACGATGAATATTAATAATATATCGTAGCTTTTACTCTAAGCACGAAAGTCACGATACCTGTTTGACTCGGAGTAGTTCACATGACAGACGTTGGTCATTTCACCATTTTTACATGTATATGTTGTACACTTTTCTTTATTTAGCCTCTGTACGGAATCTTGAAGAACGAAGCTCTATATCCTTGTTGATATTAATTTAATTTTCAAGGTTGGCGGGAAACGATTTGCTTGGGTTAGAAAAAGTACAGGTAAATTTCGTCCAGAAATCACATTTCGTATTTTGTGAAATATTCGAAGTATAGAATTTAGAAATTCGAAATATAGTTCGAAATGTCTTCCAGATGCGTGACTTGCACGCTTTGACACAAGAGAAATACCTTAAACGTATTGAGTCTCTTCTTCATTGAATCACAAGTTGTTTCTTTCAGACAGTCCCTGGGTTGACTCAGCTATTTGTATGACCACTTGATTACAGCATTAGCTACATATTATGACATCATAATCACTGGCTTTAACTTATATAATAGGTTACGTGGATAAACTATCTTCAATGAAGTTATTTTACTCTTACATTCATAAATACTACCGCACTCGCCACATGGGCTTTTAGCATTGAATTGAACAGCTCCGTATTTTGAAGACAGCGCTCGAGTTCGCGTCTTACAAATGTTTTGCTATCTCTGGGTATTTGGGCTATGGCTCATCTCGTTCCCAAATTAGTGTCTAAGTATAACATTATGTCTTACGAGTACGTATACCTTTTAGTTGTTTGAAGCTCTTCTCTTAAACGTACTATTATTCTCGATTGGGTTTCACAAATCTTTGAAACTTCGGTCTCTAGGCATTTTGACTCCGTTTTTAAGATGGATGCATTTTAATTTGCATTTATTTATTTCAAAAGCTCTAGCTGTTGTGTTGAAAATACGCATATTAAAGCGGTCTAATTAATCTTAACATAAAAAAACGACGCTAAATAACGGCATACGATTAGTTCAAAAATCAACGTTGCGTAGATCGGCAAGTAAAGAAAACACATTAGGTGCAAGTTCTTTATTTCCCAATGCACAGCGACAATGACATATTCAGTAGAAAGTGAATTTGTCACTTAAACGTGCACAGCATTAACATAAAAAGGTGGCGTGGCCAAATTTATAATCTGTTGAAACGATAGAAGAGTATGATATATTTATTTGAAAACTGAAAGAATTAAAACGAGGCTTTAAAAAGTTAAAGCAACACGAACATCTTCACACAGGTGATCGCCGCTCAAACAAATATGCATAACAATAAACCTAAACGTCAAAGTAAAAATATAAACATTTTTGATGAAAACTCATTAGCAGATATGGCGCAAATAAGTTAACAAATCAGGATCAAAGTACAAATACATTTCCTTTGCTCGGTTTTGTCCTTTATAATATTCATCTTCTTTTTAACATCGTTCTTCAAACTTTATTGCACATGTTTCTGATTCTACTACATCGTAATCTGATGGTTCAACCTTGAAACATTCAGAATAAACAACGTGCTATAGTCTTCTACAAAGTTATATAATACTACTTCTGAATCTTTCACTCTTCATACTCTCCGTTTATGAAACTCTCGAGGGTTCATTGGCGCACTGTCTGTGTACTTGTGCTCAAATCTATCTTGTCACTTATAATCAAATCTATCTGGAAGCAGTTGAACACATTTAAAGCATCCGAAACAAAAAACGTAAATATTTAGTATTAAAGTTTAATAACATTACTATTACAGAATATACAATGTCTACATAAAAGCGTTTTGTTAGTATTTTCTTTTATAGAAGTATTTACTCTTGCACTCACCATATAACTATTTAGCACGAAAGCAAGCCGCTTTAAAGGCAGCGCTACAACAGTCTATAGCAAATCTCGAGCTTGTCAGTTATAAACATTTGCCACAGGTTGTGGGTTGTGGTGGCAATTATTTGAAGGGAAACAATGCAAGCTATTTCCTTAAAAATATAACAGTCTGCACACTGTGGACGTTAAATACGTGTCTGTCTAGCCCTTGGACAAGAAACATTAGAGTATCTGGTACAATTTTTTTATTTATAGTTTATTTCTTAAATAAATTGTATCTACTCCGCATACACCTGAAGTTGAGCCAATAGAAAACTTATACTGGGACACTGACATATTAGAGTAATGACATTCGACTCTTAGAATTGTCTGAGAATGAATCTTATGCTTTGGTTTATTATAAGGTTTTGGTTTATTTGGTTTATTTTTTCAATGTGTTGAGCATCACATCATCACATTAACAAAATGTAACAGTCTACTGCAGGACATAGGCCTCTTCTCAGAAAGGAGGCTTGATTGTATTTCATTTATTTGTTATTTATGTAAAATGTTAAATATGCTGGACATTTACATGCGACTATGACTCAACTTGCACTTGGCTGGTATTTTTCAAACATTTCGAATCAATGATGTTTTTGTATTGCAATTATGAGAAATTACTAAAAGAAATACGGCTGAAGTCAAAAAACTGCAGGCTCATTATAACAAAACGTGGATTGGAATCGTAGTCCAAAGAACTTTTGGAATACCTGGAAGAGAGTTCTGTTGTGATTGTATGATTGTAATGTATTACATAATTAGAATTACAAAGAAACTAAGAAGAACGTAGAGAAATCAAGAGTCAAAAACAAGAAAAAATAAATATGTAAATGAAAAAGACAATCATTCTGAATGGAGTTCAAACTTCAGTTCCTGGGGTCCGTAGCTGTAGAGGGAACCACTAATGATGGTTAGCCGCACTTATTTTGCAGCCGGTAAGTTATTTGTATGGCATAATTTATCGTAATCCCTCTTGCAGAAATGAAATTTCAATTGACCCAAACAGTTTTCTTTTGATATAAGTCATACGATTAAGCATGTCACCCTGCCAAAGCGACTTTACTCTACCTGATGGAAAGCATGAGTAGAAACCAAGTTTCAGTCATCATACTCGTTACGACTGTAGACAGTGCAGTATGGTGACCACCACTATGGCCGCACAGTGAGAAGGTCTTTCATACCTTGGAGACATTCATCGTGGTCGTTTAAGGCTCACACACTTAGCATGATAACTATCCCCTTCAGTCTCCAGTTTGACACTTACTAAAGAAAGATGATGCACATTGCACGGTATTGTCAGCACGGATACCTTCGTTTTAGTTTGGTCTTCTGTGAAGGTCTGCCCTGGTCAAACCGCCCGTTTGTGCTGAACTCGGTGTGGTTCTACTATCTAAATTTAACACCACACTTTTTCGGAATACATTGACTAAAACTGATAATATTGTTTACAGGAATGGTATGCTACCTGCTATAACTGCTGCAAAGTTTGATGGTCCTCTAAGAATAGGTGTGGGCACATGTACAGGCCATGCGTTGCTGTATGACATCAGATTGAGTACGCCTCTGCTAGTAGGACCATATGAACGAAACACCCATAAAAGCGTTAGAATTTCATGAACAAATGAATTATGTTTACTCTATGGATTCTAGTGTTGTGAAAATATGGGATAGAAATACGGTATGTGAATACATAAGCTTCATTTCAGAATGTCAACATTGATATCTTATTATCTAAATATATATAGAACCAGCCGTGCCCGCGACTTCGTTCGGTAGGATTTAAATTTGGAATTTTTATCTTAGTTTTACCTAATCCGTGTCAAATCCAAGATAAAAAGAAACTAATATGTTGCCCTCTAACCTCCTCTATCTCCTAGTGAAAGTCTCATTAAAATTAGTTTGCAGTACCCAAGATAAGCCCGGACAAACAAACAAACAGACAGCTATACAAAAACTTTGAAAGAGGTAGGTTTTTTGGAATAGTGTAAAGAAATGTAAGCACTTGAGAAAACACAGTTTTTAAATCACAGACAGATATATATATATATATATTATATAAAATTCACGTCATATATATATTGATAATCAGGCCATTTATAGAGAATTATCTCATCAGACATTACTTGTTTGGAAGTAGGAAGTGACACTAGTCACATGAATGTTGAGGGTTTAAACCCCACACGCGACAACTCCATGTGTGATCCACAAATTGTTGTTCTGAGACTTGGTGTTTTTGTGTCCGTTTCTCGTATGTTTGTAAAGTCCCCCGTGACACAGGATTTATTCCTAATTCACTCGTATTTGTCCTTTCTTTTTATAAAATAAATTTCATATATAATATATAATATCATATTCTCCATAGCTATAGATATACTATTATCATTAGCATGTCGGTAACGCGAACCGAGGATTTTACCCTCTACCAAAACGCTCAACGCGCCTAAAGAAGTTTTCACTTCAAAAATCCTGTAACATATTGTTACTACACTACCAAACTATAAGGAATTTGATGTTCAAGTTGTGTTAATATTCTACAATCAATTATTCACTTTATGCTCTTTCGGATACTTCCACTTCCATAAAGGAAAGATCCTGTGACCGGGTGGTTGATGTTGGAAAGTAACGTTTATTCTAATCGGCGCGAGAATTTCTGTACCGCGATTTAGGATTAGTAATAACTCCGTAGTTGTGTCATTCTGAAATGAGTTTTTTATTGATATATATAACAGTTGACGTAATATGTTTGATATATGATGTAGGGCAAACAGTACACAAACATTGAATCATCGACGGACTTCAACAATCTGTGTGTTATACATAACATAGGTCTCACTATGATGGCAGTTGAAGACCAAAAGATGCAGATATATTATATTCCATCCCTAGGTAGGTTCACGTCACATTAGCAGCTTTTAACAACCCACAGCTGGACATAAGCCTCTCCAGGTTGTTTTGGCCTACTATACCCTGATCAGACGGGTTGGTATAGAGTTTGTTTCAAGTTTTCCTTGTGTTTGCAGTGATATTGTCCTGAGTAGTGAGCTGCCTTAGTCGGCTCTTACGACCCTTGAATAGGGGTGGTGATATTCCGTATTCTTAATGCGTCACCGTACGATAGGTGTTAAGTAGTTGCCGAAGGGTAACTGACCCGTGCCATCGTGTCTGCAACTCCTATTACCCGTAGCATGATATTGTAAAGTGAGAATAATTATAAGTTATAAATTCGGACATTGAATACACATAAGCAGAGCTTGTAGTATGATATCTAGACTGACTGATACTTATATACTTTTTTTTGTAAATACATACATATTATACATAGAAAACACTCAAATTCCGAAACAATTATTTACAGAGCATACAAACATTTGGTTCGACCCGTAACCGAACCCGAGACCTCAAGCACAGCAGTCGCATTTGCTTACACTTCACTACATAGGTAGTTGATATGACTATACTTATTTACTATAAAGGTTATAGTGAGCCAACTTTATCAAATAGACACATGCTGTCAGAGATTTTTTGTAAAATGTTTAAAGAGGAACAATTGTTTTATACATTATTTTTGCGAAACTAATCGTTTACGCAGCTCATGCAATGAACGCTCTCAAAAGACATAATTTGCCACCGTTTTTTAAACATTTTTATGTCTACACAGCTCCTTTTGTGTCACAGTGTGATGATATATAGCCTATAGCCTTCCCCAATAACTGGTCTAACCATTACAAAAAAAACTTTCGAATTGGACCATTGTTGAAATTAACGCGGTCAAACAAATAAACAAACTTTTCAGTTTTATAATATTGGCATAGATTTGAAGCAATATATGTACTAATAACTGGGTGTAATTTAATTAACTGACCATTGACTGCTTCGGTGGCGCAGTAGTAGCGCATGCGACTGCCGAGTTGAAGGTCACAGGTTCGATTCACGGATCATACTAAATGTTTGTATGATCAGCAAATATTTGTTTCGGATTTTGGGTGTTTTCTATGTATAACATGTATGTATTTATATCAGTTGTCCAGTACTCGTTGTGCAAGCTCTACTTAGTTTGAAACTAGATGGCGTTGTGTGTCAAATGTCTTAAATTGTTATTTATTTGTTTGAATTCTTTACACTATGTTACTAGCGCTGTTTGAGAGTTTTAATTCTATAAATACATTGTGATTTGTCGTGGTAAATTAAGTAGGTTCAAAATTATTTATTTTTAGAGTAATTTTTCAAGTAAAATGGTTAACTGTACTTATCACGACTTCTGTCAATATTGACAGTCAAATATTTTGTCTGCCTGATGGAAAGCATGAATAGAATCCAAGTATCGTGGTCACCATACTCATTGCGAATGCCGACAAAGTATGACCCACTTTATAGTGGCCCATTATATACATTTTGACTGCCTCAGTGGCGAAGTGGTAGCAACTGCTGTGCTTGAGGCCTTAGGTTCGATTACCGAGTCGGACTAAATGTTTGTATGATCTGCAAGTATTTGTTTCAGAGTTTGAGTGTTTTCTGTGTGTAGTATATGTGTATTTACAAATAAAAGTATATAAGTATTTACATCTGTTTAGTACCCATAGTACAAGCTCTGCTTAGTTTGGGACTAGATGGCGTAGTGTGTCAGATGTCCGAATATTATTTGACTTCTCTATAACAGTGTCGTATTAAAACCAAAGGAGGCAGGTAAAAGCTACAATAAAAAACAATGTACACACTGTGTTGTAATCTAGGCCTATGTTAATTCCAGACGTCTATTTCGAATTTGTTAAAACTATTAGAGGTAAGGGCAGTTTTTCTTTGAATCCACTCCGAATAATCCGCCCTTGGGCTAAACGGGATACGTACTCGAGTGCTGGCATGGGCCCTCAGCCACATGTCGAACCGCCTCTGGGAGGTTTTACACTCCAGCTTAGCGAACGTGGGTAATGGCTTAGGAACGGGTAACTGGTCTTATTAACGAAGCTGAGACGGCCATCAGTGTCGACTGAGGTGGCGTGTGCCTTGGCTGAAACTGCGCCGTGCGATTTAGGCGTAGGCGGAAGTGCTCACTAAAGTTTATCGGCGGACCTCTGACTTACGCGCGGGTAGCGGCACATGGTTCTCGCACGAAGAGTGAGGCCGCTAATCAAACCACGATAGCTTGTTGCTTCGGGAATAATCTGTGTTCGGTCGCTAGGGGGAAACTGAGTTCCACCTGTCACCTCTGTAAGTGCAGTGGGGCCCTCACTACAGTTGTTGTAAAAAGTCTTTGGATACCGGCCGTCATATGCTTCATGGCCGGTAGCGGTAGCTGTTTTAGCGCGGTCGCAACCTCCTGCGAAGACATCACAGTGTTTTTAGCTGAAGTATGCGTCAATACCTAGGTACTATACTATATTTTTCACTAACATGCGACCTGACCACCCGAAACGAAAAGTATAATATATATATATATATATATATATATTACATGTTATACTTCTTGCTCCCTACTCCCGCTTCACGTCGTCTAATCACGACAGAAATTTTCGCTCAGATAGAAATCTGTTTCTATTCTGTTCCATCCATAATTTCGGTTTGGTGAGTTCTTCTTTCTTTGTTCAAGCGAAATCCTTCGGAATGCGCTCCCATTTGAAGTCAGGATATCCACGAACCGTTTTGTATTGAAAAAGTAGATAGATGATCTCTTTCTCAATAATATGGCAGAATGATATATCATCGAAGCGATAGTACATCAATCAATTTTGTTATATTCATAGCGCCTGAATATTGAAATATACATGATAACAATGTGCACATGATAGCATATATATGAGTATATAAACTTATGTACATAATGTTGTATAGTGTGCGATTCAGTTAATTAATAACATTACCCAAAGATTGATTGAAAATCCCGGATAAAAAGCCCGTCGTTGTACAAAAGCTGACTTAAACAATTAAAAATGTGTTTACGAGTATAGTCCAAGAGATATCGGCTAACTAATTTTTTTGGCATATTTTTTCTAAATGCATGTCAATTTTACATCCTTTGGGTCGACAAAAATTAGAAAGTAGGTATGCCAATGATAGCTGTCTGTTCACTTGTCGTATCTCTGCCGCAGTAGTTCGTCCAACTTGTAGACAAGTAAGCTTTTCAAGAATAATCACATCTAGAAATACATGTTTTATACATACGTTCTTTTTAATTGTTTTAAGTGCCTGCCAAAGTGACTCTACTCTGCCTGATGGAAAGCATGAATAGAATCCTAGAGCTGTGGTCACCATACTTATTGTGAATGCAGACAATACAGTATGATGACCCACACTGTAACAACCCAGTAAAGTGCTTTTTTAAGCCTCGCTTGAGGACGTGAAAGGCAAATGCAATTCTATATTTAAATAATAATAATGGACTAAAAAGATTATATCACAAACAGCATATAACGAAAATGTAAAACATTTAATTATTCTATTTACTTATCAAAAAACCTATCAAGACATAAATGATAATATGTACACTGCAATAGATACTCTAATGCTAACGATCAAATATGATATCAAATTAAGTAATCACTTCCAAGTGGACACGTCACCATTACTGTAGTAGCTTCAAAGTCCCGTCACGACTAGTATTCAACCCTCATTAGGCAATTCTTATTTACTCATTATTTGTAAAGACTTTTTTTTGTTTCATTATAATGTAATAGGACACATTTAGATAATAGGAGAGGGGAATATGCATAAAAAACGACCACTGGTAATTTTGTTACCTGTTAACTTCAAATTGAGGGGAGAGTCAGTCTTCAGTAGACGCTCAAAGAGTGCAGACGTGCCGTGTACAATCGTATAAGTGTTGTGTTGTTAAAAAAATTGCAAAAATGGTAAATCTATTCGCGTGTGGGATTTGTCTGACGGAGAACGTTAGTCGTGAACTGCACCCGATCGGTGACACTGTTCTGCGGGTGGTTTACGAACATTTAACTGCAACGCCGGTAAGCGATCTTATATTTGAACAAACACCATCATGTCTTACTCTTTTTCACAATTTATGTGTAAATCTTTTAGATTTTTCTTTGAAGGACCCCAGCTCTAGTGGGTTGAATTCACAATCGTGTGTGTGATGAGTATTATTTCTTTTTTGGTGAAAATTGCTTTAATGAATCTTTTGAATTTTTGTTTAATTTTTCTATAATATGTAGTAAACAAATAATTATCATTATTATTGTCTTTATTACTGTTGGTTTAAATATGATAGGAAGAACAAATACATTTTTCAAAATTTCAAGTCAGTGAACAAGACATATGTAATTAGGGCTCAAAAGACAAGAACCACCTCACTTTACATTATTATTAGGATCAGACAGCCGTGTTTCAGAACTGTGAAGATGTTACGTCTCTTCATATCCTCTGTTCTACGCATACCTACTACACTCTTCAACCTATGTCTATGCCACGTTAACTTGTTACTCGTGCCCGTTCCTTAAATCATTCACTTTGAGATGTCTTGTCTACCCTCATTCCGGTTCTTGTTCTCTGACATTTTCGTACATCTCTCCTATAATTTGGCATGCATTTCAATATTTATTTGAACAATAAGTCTTAAGGTTTCTTGGTCCGATCGTAGTATATTATGTTTCGTAGATAATTGCTTTAACTTCACAATCGTTTCTTAGAGTCATTGTAACATATTTAAGGCAACTTCTCGAAAGTTTGGGAGGTTACAGCTATAGATATGTACCTATAAGTGTTGAAAAAATATTAATAAGCTTTATGGTGCGTAACACAGGGACATACTGAAGCAAATGTGAATGTCAACAAAATTGCGGGTTATAAAACTATTTTTGTTTAACAGCTCGGGACTAGAGCAGACAGAGTCTGTGACATCTGCCGTCAAGAACTTCGCCACTGCTTGGAACTTTGGCAACAATGCAAACGAAGTGAAAATATCTACATTTTAATATCAAACTGCCATCCGGTGAGTGTAAGATTGTAAAACTACTACTACTAAATATGTCGGTGTCATATGTTGCCATATGTCCACACTTAACTGAATGATCGACAACAAGTTTTTAATTGTGTTTCATTGTAATCTGATAGAAGGCGGGGTGACTGTAACAGTTGTAAACTATCCTAATGTAAATCTAAACAGAGTAGCTGAAGGTAAAAATTTTCATATTTCTAGATTCACTTCCTCGTTATACTAAAGAGTTATGGTTAATGAGCCGGCTGAAATCAAGATTTTTTCCTATAACCTAAGAATAAAGTGGTCTTGTATCATCGTTAAATTTGCGTGAACATTTTATGTTGAAAAGTTTACGAGGGCTTTAGCGTAGACAGCATATGACTCAAAATCTCCATTACTTACTATGAGACAGCTCCTCAAACTTCTAATGAACCTATGTAACAACGTGGTGAAATAATTAAAACTGTTTATAATTGTTCAACAGCCCCAAATATTCGACGACAACAATAATATCGCGAAGGTGCCGCTGTGTCGATTATGCTGGCAAGAAGATGGACTAATGGAGGCCACTGTGGACAGAAATCAACAAATTTTATACAATTGTTTAACTTCAGAGCCGGTAAATAACTTTTATTCAAATACGTGTCATCTTTTTACCCTTAAAGTAAACGTATTTAGTGTTGGTACAAAATGCTGACTTCCATGCAGCTCTATCATTTTTACCTTACTACTTACTCTCTTTGTACCTTTTTCAGACACACCATACCTCTCTTCTCCGTAACCATCATCTCTCCTCATCCCATGTCCATACCACAGTAAGCTGTTGACATTGACCCTTCCTTGAATATTTTCCTTTAAGATGTCTTGTTTGTTCTCACCCTTCCTTGCTCTCGGTGTTTTTAATACAATCGATTCAATATTTTGCCGTGTATTTGTAAGAAATCTGATATTAAGACGATTAATACTTTAAAAAGTATTATTTCTACTACCTATTATCTACTTTTATCCTTCATTAAAAATCTCTTGTATAGTTCCACATCGATCGCAATATTGTGTGTCACTAGACAGTCAACAGTATCACAGTTACAAAGCTCATTTTTAATTAACAGTTCGAGACCTTTGACATCAGACCTAACAGAGTTTGCGGCCGCTGTAGTAAAAGACTCCGGATCTGCTACAAAATCTGGATTCGCTTCGTCCAGCGTGAAATACTTAACAGTAGTGTGGTGAGTGCAAGATTAACAAACCCTAATGAATACACATTTGTGTGACGTGATACATTGTGTTACTATTGAGTAACACAATGTCACGTCTGTCACAACAGTAACACTATAACAGCTTTAAATGAAGTCCGGATATTCTAAATACATCTTTCTAAAAACAGATATTTATTAAATCTGTTCACAAAAACGAAAACTGGAGAAAGTTACACTAAATGTGCAACCACTTTAACGTCCCTTGTTTTTCTTGCAGTTAATTAATAAATTAAATATAAAATAGTCACATACTGACACTCGGTACTGTCAACCACATAATTTACACCAGTTTGAAACGTATTTCATTTGTTTCCAGCCAGCCCAAGTAGAAGGAGTCTGAGGTTAGCAGGGTTTTGGTGACGTACACAAGACGTTCTCTTCGTGAATGAAGGACTCAGAAGGCATAGCAATATCTTCGAACGTATCGCCACCGAAGCGTCACGTTCCGCCAATAACAACAAGAGGTCTGCGATCACATCTATGGAGGTGCAAACCTCCGCAAGGCCTCTGCTGCTAAGCGAGCTAACTCAGCACGATGTCATTACATACTGTTAAATAGGACCGTAAATTACATTGAAAAGGGAATATTCGTTATAACAATTAACTAAATTTTATTGAGGACGCCATACGACGCCATTAATCAGAAGTGTTGTGTGTCCACAGACAATAAAAATATATGGACCGGATGCATCGGGAGCGCATGCATGCATCTTAATTCTAATTTATTTTTCGTAGATTTTGTCTTAAGTAAGCTTTTTGTTAATAATGTCTGCCAAATTAAAATCTGTGTCAATTTTTACGATATCAATTATTCCCCATGTTCATGTTCATTATATATATAGTCAGAATCTACCATACAATCTAATACTTCTGTGTCTACGTTATCATAGTATGTTACTGTATTTATTATTATCCTTCAGTCATTGTATTATTATCATTACTGTAATCAATATCTATACCAATATAGCTTTTAACTTTTCTCAAATGTTTCATTGCAAACCTTGTCATTTAACTAGTTTTTAATTCGATTTCATGTTTATCTTTACAACAAACTTGAAGGTCATCAACAAATACTAATATATGTATTGGATCTTTGTTTGTTCTGTTGACATATAAACAGTTATCATAGTTACTTCTGAAAACGTTCAACTTTTTAATAAATTTATCGAAAAAGTGAAACCGTACTTTAGGACTTTCTTTGAGACTATAGAGTACCTTTTGCAATTTGTAAACCTTTCGGTTGACTTGTATAAACTTCAGACTTTACATACCATTAACAACTTAAAAAGGCTGTCTCGACATCCATTTGTTCGATGAATAAATTATTTTTACAAATGTACGACAATTAAATTTTCAGTGTTTACATTTTCCCTACAGGTCAACAAACATTTTCATTGAATTCCTTTTGCTAAAAACCTCTTACAACTAATCTTGTTTTAAAAATAAAATTGTATTTTTTTCTTAAAAATCAACTTAACATCTAGAATCTTTTTATCGTGTGGCCTTCCAACAATTTGTCAAGTATTATTGTTATGTAGGTTATTTATTACTGAGTCTATTTCTATTTACCATTGTTTGTAATTATGAGAGTTCATCGCTTCCTCACAAGTGTTTGGCTCATTTGCATCAGTGTAGTTTACATATGCAAAAGATGTAAAACTGATGATGTAAAATTAGTCTCACCTGAATCTTCATCAATAACTTTTATCACTTTAGTAAATAGTTTTTAATATGTCAAATTTTTTTCATATGACAAAAAACTCTGAACTGAACGTAAACAATGCTAATAGCTAAAGGCAAAGTGTATAATATTATTCTACCTGACAATTTCAGGCGTATGATGTTGTTGTCGGGCCTTGAAATCGATTTCAGTACAGAGGCGGTAAACCCGGAACGGGAGCCGGGAAATAGCAAAAAATTGCTATTTGAAAATTGGAAATGTCAGTCTGAATCAAGTCTGAAAGAAGAGCACTGTTAAAATCAACAAAAATTGTACCCTTCTTTCACTACGCCTGCATCGATGACATATCTAATCCCAGGTATAGTAACAGATGCCTCAGCAATATTTGTGGCCAATAATATTTTTCTAGTTCCGGGAGGCACACTCCGCCAACCTTGCAATTGTTTTGCTGTAGGCATATCTGCATACAGTGGGTATACCTTCATAGGGGGACCTGTGGTTTTCTGGGCTATCTCTTTAATTTCAAACATGATTGTCTCAATTTCTTCTTGTCCTGTCAGAAATACTAAGAAGTCATGGCTGAAAATAATAAAAACTATTAACAGTTTATTAAGGGAGAGATTTTCTTTAATTATAGGTGGATATTTACTTTGCGGGTGTTGTAGCGTGTCGTTGAAATGTTGTGCAAACAGCAGCATATTGATAGTCTTCAGTTTTCATCTTGGAGTGATGTATAGTGACTGGAAAAGTTTAATCCTCTAAGTAAATTACAATTATCTCCTGTTCATTCCTTTCTTTCTGTGCTAGTTTTGCAATACGAAAGAGCGCATCGGTTATAACTGTTCTCTCGTCTGCGTCATCCAGTGTTATCATTAGAATATTTTTTAAGCAAAGGGTCCACGATAGCTTCTCTGAGTAACATTTCGTCAGTCAAATACTTTGCTTTAGGTTTTGGACTTGTAGCATCTTCCAACCTCACAGAGTACCTGTTACAAAAAGATAAAATAAAATTCTAACTATACCTAAGCTGAAATCTAGTTTGCTCTGAAACTGGTAACAGTTATTCATCACTTACATTGGTAGTAATGAGTAGCATCTTTAGAGAGTAATCCCTCCCACACCCAACCCACCGATTTCTTGTACAGGTAACTCTTACAGGTAACCATTTTATATCTATACAACTTAGTAAACTCGAGCAGAATAGGCGATTTCACAATAATTCTATTGTCTTTCAAGGTTTAGTACCTACTGCTATTGTTATCGTAATAACAAGTCCCTTCTTTATAATAGTGTTGTATTTAAACAAAAGGGGGCAGGTAAAAATTACAACAAAGAACGCTGCTTGTAGTCTACGCCTATGTTAATGCCAGGCGTCTATTTCGAAGTTGCTAAAACTATTGGGGTAAGGGCAGTTTTTAAATGAATCCACTCCGAGTAATCCACCCTTGGGCTAAACGTAATACATACTCGAGTGCTGACATGAGCTCTCAGCCACATATTGGACCGCCTCTGCGAGGTTCTGCACTGCAGCTTAACGAACGTGGGTATAAGCGGGTAAAGAAGCTGAGACGGTCATCAGTGACGACTGAGGTTTCGTGTGCCTTGGCTGAAACTGCGACGTGTGGTTTAGGGGTAGGCGCAAGTGCTCACCGAAGTTTATCGGCGGACCTCTGACTTACATGCAGGTAACAGCATATGGTTCCCGCACGAAGAGATTTACAAGTGACGTGAGACCGCTAATGAAAGCACGATAGGTTATTGCTTAGGGAAGTATCTGTGTTCGGTCGCTAAGAGGGAATGGAGTTCCACCTGTCGCTTCTGTAACTGAGGTGGGGCCCTCACTACAGTTATTGAAAAAAGTCTCTGGCTAACGGCCGTCATATGCTTCATGACTGATAGCGGTAGCCGTTTTAGCGCGGTCGCAACCTCCTGTGAAGACATTACAGTGTTTTTAGTTCGAGGATCTCAAGAATATACTTTTATCGGTGTTATGTCGACTAACTATTTACCTCGTCTAAACAGCTATGTCCTCGTCTATACAGTGCGACGGGCACTTAACAGAATATCGGAGTATTTTACAAAAGAAAATAGTCTAAAGATACAACCCGCTACAAATAGAACTCGACCCTCACTAAGAAATTGTTATTACCTTATTATTTGTAAAGATTTTTGTTTAAGCTTTCATAGTTAGTAGTAAAGCTAGGGCGTGGTGTTATTTATATACACCACGTGTAGGCGATATGAAAGGGATTGTGTGTAGAAAACCAACACAGGCTATTAACACGTATTGATCAGAAGCTTCGACTTGTTTTACATCTTTTATGTATTAACATCAAAATCAAATTTTACTTGGATAGGTGTACAAAGGATTACCTTTACCAGTAACTTCATAACTTAAAGTGTTTTCTGACAAACTTCAGTATAATTTTGACATTTCATCAGACAAGTTTGAACTAGGATCAATTTCTACATCATTATCATTTTTTTTTTTGATCATAAAGTTTTTCTAGATATATTCATTGCGTATTTTCTTTGACTACCTTTTTTTTTTTTTTTTTTTTTTTAACGTGTGGAAACCCCCTCGAGCCGTCACCCCACCGGGGTTTACGGCGGGGTGGTGTGTCGGAATCGGACCGACTAAAACCACACGGTGTGCCACTCTGCGCCTGAGATAGGAGGGAACCGGGAACCGCTGCTGTTACGACATCCAGTTCCCTCCTAGCGCCTGCCCGCTAAAGCGGGCACCATCTGCGGATAAACTCTTTATTTAGGTGACGTACGGCACACGTGCACATCACTTCCTCGCGGCTGGCCACTATAGCGGATGGAGGGGAAAACCCGTCCCGTCCACCCGCGGCCACACTCAAGGCGGCATGAGGCGCTGGTATGCGCGCCACCGCCGCCCGGCTCGCCGGCGGCGAATTGGGTCCGAGTGGATATCGTCCTCCCGGGCCCTCTCCGCCGCCTCCTTCCGCGAAATTACGTCTTCGCAGAAGGTTGCGACCGCGGTAAAACAACTGTCGCTACCGGCCATGGAGCGTATGACGGCCGGTAGCGAGAGATCACCTCCAATAACTGCAGTGAGGACCCCACGCTGCGCCGCCCAAGCGGAACAAACTGCTAGCGTGTGCTGAGCCGAGTCCTCACTGCAGTCGATTTCTTTGACTACCTGTACTAGCCTAGCATTAATTATTTTGTTATTATTTAAAACTCTACAACTATTTTCATTATAACCCACTAAAACGTCTATTGAGGCTTTATCTTCCCATTCATTTTTTCTCAATACTTCAGGAACCCTGACCAAAATTCTACCTCCATAAATTTTTAAGTGTTCTACATTTGGTTTGCTTCTAAAAAATATCTCACAAGGAGTTTTGTTTTCTACTGTATTCGTAATAGTTCTGTTCTTTAAATATGCTACTGTTTTTGTTACTTCTGACCAAAACCTTCTATGAATTGTAGCTTCCCTCATTAAACACCTACCTATATCCATAACAGATATATTATATGTTCCTGCTACTCCATTCAATTCATGGACGTGGGGCACACATAGTGATAACTATTTACCCGTTTGCCTTAAATATTATCAATTTAAATAATGCCATGCTTAGTCACGCAGAGTTCGTGAATAACCCGCAGAGAAGACACTTCAATAGCTGAAAGGCGGATAAACGTTAGGTAAAGCAGAATTTTATTTCGGCAAAAAATTTAACTAACAGAATCCAATTAATATGATTCCGTTAAATAAACCTATCCGTTCGGCTAAAAAAAAGAGAAAAATCGGTGTTTAAATGCTTCCTTAACACTATTAAAATAATTAACACATCAATTAACGTAATTACTGATTCCTGAGTGAGTACAGTTACCGGACCTCAAGCCCTCCTTATCTCTCTTAGCCTCTCATATCACTTTAGATGCAAGCTAACTCATATTTCTAATTAGGTATATACAAATAACAAAAAAATACATCTTTACCTGGTCATAATTTTGTCCACAACTGCTTACGTTCATATTTAACTTTTGGCAAATGGTAAGCAATTGCCGACGCACTTCGGATGCGTAAGTCAACTTCTTACAGTTTAAAAATACTCTCTACTCCATTGCTGCAATGAAAACAATATTACGTTGATGATAACTATTTATTTGTTAATTAGAGGTCAATGAACAGGTGCTGTGCTGATACTCACTTTCTTTGAAGATGCCTTAGAGAAAGCTTCGAATACATTGAGAAGAGTTATGTGGTCAACTAATGGAGATTATAACTTTTGTTTCATTGTCAGAGCTTCTCTTCTCTTGTGCACCGTTGTGTGTAATAATTCTTCACTTGACAGAACTGCTGCCAAACTTAAAGCCTAAACATATAATTGTATCATTACAAGAGTGTTTCTAGTTCTACGGTCTCAAGAATATACTTTTATCAGTGTTATGTTGACTAACTATTTACCTTGTCTAAACAGCTATATTCCATCGCACTTTAATTGAGCTGCTTATAATATTGATATTTAATTGCTCTCTATTAGGTTTATTTACGTATGTTCATATTTACTAATAGGTAGTAAATAGCACATATAAATAATAGGTAGTATATATATAAAGAAAACGACGAACCTCATTTATTCAATACGTCACTTTCTTAATGGTAAAATGTCAATACTCTGTGGTCTGGATTCTAACAAAAAAATATCGATAGTCGAAGAATAAGAAGAAGTGTATTAAAATAGGTGTAACAAGTGTCAATAAATTGGTATCGATACTTTTTGCATACCAATTATTGACAACACATATTTTACATTGAAAACGTTTAAAACTTCAACTGCACTTCATAAAATCTACTTTATCTAATGTGATATTCAACACAAAATCAAAATCAATATACAGTAACGACAATAACTATTAAATAAATTAACATTAAAACGACACTTACCTTAATCAAAATTTTAAAGTTTTTTATTTTAACAGACACGTTTCAACACGCTCCAATCGCGACAGATGTTCTCCGGCCATATTGGTTTTTTGACAGTTCGGTGTTGCCAATACGGTAGAAACTAAACTTACTAACATTTATATTGCTAATTAGCAACACCACATAGAATACTTTTCTTATTTTACCAACGAATTTATGTCGTGTCAATAAATTGGTAGGGTGTCAAAAAATGGTCTATTTACCCTAATTAATCTTAAATATCAACTGGAGTAAAAACTTTTAATGTTGTTTTCTGTTTTTATTTCAGGTAAGGCTATTTATAACTGTCTTGTGTATTCTTATCTTGTAATTAGAAGATAAATAAATAAATCTGTTTTTATTTCAGAAATCCAACTGAGTTTTTATTTCAAGAAAGAGTAGTGTAATAACATTATTACAAAACAACATTATTGTGGAAACTTCGTGAAAATGGAAAAACTAAGGTTCGATTTTAAAATGCGAGGAACGTCAGATGGAAAAACTACAATTTTGTGCCTAACCTCAATCGGCACATTAGATGGTCGTTCATTTGCAATACCAGATGAATATCAACCAACAAGTTTACACAAAGAATTGATAACCTCACAAGTGTATGGCAGAGTGAAAAACACATTGGTAAAAAGAAATCAATACAGGAAAGTTTGGATAACTTTAACAGAAAATATGAAAAAAGCTTATTCAGATGAGGAAGGTAACTTATTATTTGAAAATTTTTATTTGGAAGAGATTCCAGACAAAGCAGCTGAAATATCTACCACAAGCTCGTCAGAGGACACAATAAAGAAGTTGCTAGAAAAAGTTCTAGAATCCAAAGAACAAACCTCTGAAGTTAAGAACTTAAACAAAATCGCTAAAGATTTCATGATTGAAAAATTTGATGAAAAAACCTCCAATGCCAGCCAATGGATTGATCAATTTGAAAAAGAATGTGTTCGCTGCATAGTGACAGAAGATAGGAAAAAAATTGAGATCCTGAAATTTTTCCTTGAAAAATGTAGTGCTGATTGGTACACTTGCATGATTTTAAAATACTCTATCGAATCGGATTGGGAGAACTGGAAGAAAAATTTCATTGAAACTTTTGGGAACAAAGGTTGGTCTCCAATCAGATATGCTTTTAACTTCAAATATCAAACAGGTTCACTGCTTGAATATGCCCTGAAAAAAGAAAAGCTACTACTTCAAATTAGAAAATCCATGGATACTGAAACATTAATTGATCTTATTGCTCTTGGTTTACCAAACTATGTATCCGACAAGATTGACAGAGAAACACTTCAAGAAACTCAAGATCTGTACAATGAAATATCTAAATTAGAACACCTTGTCAAGAAAAATATAACTGAAAAAAAAGGGAAACCTTTCTGGGATAACAAACAAAGGAAAAATGAAGACAAAAATCGATGTGAAATATGTGAAAAGGCAAACAAAGGGAAGTGTTTTCATTCTGAATCAATTTGCTGGTTTAGAGAAAAAGAAGAGAAAAACAAAAAAATTGGATCACTTAAATCAGTTAATAATTCAGAACTGGAGGTGGAATTAAATACAGAAAATCCAAAAAACTAAAAGTACCACCATTAATAAAAATCAAGCTATTACTAAATGACATATTCCACCTCCACTGCAGAATCATTGATCAGAGAAAATGTACCAGAATTTTTTAATAATTTTACTTTTCAGTATATAAATGAACTTAATGTTTTAGCTGCCTTCAAATCTATTAATATAAAAAAGACAGCTGATCTTTGGGGAATTTCTGTAAGTGTCGTTCACTCAATAATTGACATTATTGTACCTGACTTAGTTATTATATTTAATAGATGTATAGATTATGGTGTGTTTCCTGACCTGATGAAGTATAGGAAGATAACTCCTTTGTTTAAATCAGGTAGTCCATTAGACCCCACAAATTTTAGACCAATTTCGGTCCTACCAACATTTAGTAAAGTTTTTGAAAAGCTGATACTTACTCAGTTGCTTGATGCTCATTGAGGCAGTGCTTTGGATCTTCTTACTTCTTATTTGAGTGATAGGATTCAAAGAGTAGATGTTAATGGTAAATTATCCCAGGGATCAGCTGTGGCGGTGGGGGTGCCCCAGGGGTCTATTCTGGGTCCGTTTCTGTTCCTTGTGTACATCAACGACTTGCCTCATCTTGTGAGGGATAACCATGAGATAGTGTTGTTTGCAGATGACACATCCTTAGTATTTAAAGTTAACAGACAGCAATCGGTAATTGACGATGTAAACAATGCTCTCTCTAAAATGGTACTTTGGTTTTGCGCTAATAACTTGTTATTAAACAGGAGTAAAACCAAATGTGTTAAATTTTATACTAGGAATGTTAAACAAGTAAAAACTAGTGTTTTGATGAACGGGGAGGAACTGGAATTGACAGACAAGGCTGTCTTCCTAGGTATAACTTTAGATTCACGGTTACAATGGGGCCCACATATAGAAACGTTATCTGGTAGACTTAGTTCTGCAGCTTATGCTGTGAGAAAGATTCGTCAATTGACGGATGTTGATACTGCGCGATTAGTCTATTTCAGTTACTTTCACAGCATTATGTCCTATGGTTTATTGCTTTGGGGCAGTGCCTCTGATATTGATTCAATCTTTGTGCTCCAGAAACGAGCTATTAGGGCTATCTATAAGATGGGCCCGCGTGAGTCACTAAGAAACAGATTCAAAGAAATTAACATTCTCACACTACACTCACAATACATTTACGAGAATCTTTTGTATGTGCATAAAAATCTGTGTAAATTTAAGAAAAATAGTGATCTCCATCAATTTAATTTAAGAAATAAAAATAAACTTGCCTTGCACACTACTAGGCTCCATAAAATATCGAATTCGTTTGTGGGTCAATGTATACAATTTTATAACAAATTACCAAACAACATAGTATTATTATCTATTAGTAAATTTAAGAAATTTGTTAAGCTGAGGTTGTCCAAAAAGGCTTATTACTCAGTTTCAGACTATGTCACAGATTTAGATGTTTGGAAATGAATTGCTCTTTTTTTAAGACCTATGATTGGGAATGTAACTGCTAGTTTAATATTTAAAAGATTTTGAGTTAAAAGAGTGGTGGTGAGTTTCTTTCCTGGGTTCTTTTCTCACCACTCTACCATGAACAATCTGCGAACCCAGCTAGCTGTAATTTTAATCGACAGATTGTTCATCTTTCATCTTTTATTGTTTTTTTTATGACGTTCATAAGTGTCTTTTGTGACCTAAATGAATAAATGAATTTGACTTTGACTTTGACTTTGACTTTGACTTTGACATTGGAAATTTCTGGTATCTACGATTCCGGTTCAAACGTATCATTGATAAATGCAAAATTATTAAAAATTAAAGAAAAAAACGTGCAAAATTTACAAAAAATAAGCTTGAGAACTATTAATGGTGAAGGAAAAACAAAAGGTATGATAACAATAAAAGTGAAAATTTACGATATTGAAAAAATGATCAAAGTGTTTGTTGTAGACAGTGAGAATTTCAATTATGATTTTTTGGTTGGATTAGATAGTATTAAAAATTTTAAATTGATCCGGACTAAAGATCTAAGGATTATTCAGAACAAAGACTTCCAAAAACAAGTAAATGAAATTTACAGGAAAGAGGCAGAAAATCAAACAGATGTCAAAATTCCTGTATTGACAGGTGACATAAAAGAAAAAACGTACAATTCAAGAAAATATGAAATAAACTTCAATGATCATCTAAATACGGATGAAATTCAGATGATTGTAAATCATTTAGATACATATGAACAGTCGGAAATCGACAAGTTGTTAAACAAATATAAATCCGTATTTGCCAAAGATAAGTACGACATTGGTACTGTTAAGGATTATGAGGCTCATATTGATCTAATGGAAGAAAAATATTGTTATAAACGACCTTACAGATGCTCATTTGAGGATAGAAAAGAAATAGAAAGTCAAGTAGCTAAGTTATTAGAAAAGGGTCTTATTGAGGAGTCATACAGCCCTTTTGCTGCGCCAGTTACTATGGCATTTAAGAAAGAAGATAATAAAAAAACAAGAGTGTGTATAGACTTTAGAGATTTAAATAAAATTATAACTCCCCAAGCACAGCCATTTCCACTAATAGAAGACTTGATAATAAAAAGTGTGAACTGCGAATATTTTACAACATTGGATATAAATTCTGCATTTTGGTCAATCCCTCTAAGGATTCAAGACAGACCTAAAACTGCATTTGTAACACAGGAAGGACACTTTCAGTGGACTTGCCTTCCTTTTGGATTAAAAACAGCACCTGCAATTTTTCAAAGGATACTGAATAATATAATAAGAAAATATAATCTTTCGGATTTTGCAGTGTCTTTCATCGACGATATATTAATCTTCTCACAAAATTTCGTACAGCATGTACAGCATCTTTCAAGACTATTGGAAGCAATTGAGAAAGAGGGATTCAGATTAATATTTTCAAAATGCTCATTTGCGAAAAATCACGCAAAATACTTAGGTCATATTATTGAAAAGAATTCTGTAAAACCACAGAAAGATTATTTAATTGCAGTGAGTAACTTCCCAGTTCCAGAAACAAGAAAAAATGTAAGACAGTTCCTTGGGAAAATTAATTACCACCATAAATTCATCCCTCGCATGGCACAAATCTCAGACCCATTACATAATCTTCTGAGGAAAAATGTGAAATTTGTTTGGTCGACAGAATGTCAAGATTCATTTGAGAAAATTAAAACATTGCTTTGTTCGGAACCAGTCCTGAAAATTTTTGACCCTAATTCTCCAATTACAATTTATACTGATGCTAGTATTAAAGGAGTTGGAGCTGTGCTGAAACAAGAAGATAAAGATAAAAGTTGTAAACCTGTAGCATACTTTTCTAGAAAATTGAACGAGGCACAAAAGAAAAAAAAAGCAATATATCTTGAATGTTTAGCCATAAAAGAAGCAGTGAAATATTGGCAACACTGGTTGTTAGCAAAACAATTCACGGTATACACGGATCACAAGCCCCTGGAAAACTTGAACATAAAATCTAGGACGGATGAAGAGTTAGGAGATTTGACATATTACCTATCTCAATATGATTTCAAGATAAAATACAATCCTGGAAAATGTAATCAAGAAGCAGACTGCCTAAGCAGAAATACGGTTTTAGAACCAAATGATAACACAGATGACATCCTGGAAGTCGTAAACCAAATAAGTCTTGAAGACATAAAAAAGGACCAGAATGAGAATATGTACTTAAAAGAAAAGAAGAAAAACATTATATTAAAAGATGGCATTTATTTCAAAAAGTTAAGAAAAAAAGATAAAATTCTATTGTCTGAAAACCTCAGTATGATATTGATAAAAGAGGTACACGACACTTACTGTCATTTAGGGAGATCGCAAATGATCAATAAAATAACTCCATTTTATTCAGCGACAAACATGATAATGAATATAAAAAAAGTTTGCGATGATTGTTCTATATGTCAAAAAAACAAATCAAGAAAAAAATCAAGATATGGATTCCTATCACATTTAGGTCCAGCTACCTATCCATTCGAAATTATGTCCATCGACACTATTGGTGGATTTGGGGGTTCGCGATCAACAAAAAAATATTTACACCTTATGGTGGATCACTTTACTAGATACGCTTATATTTTAACATCGAAAAACCAAACCGCTAATGACTTTATAAAATTAACAACGAAAGTAACAGAAAGCAACGATATAGGAACAATACTAACAGATCAATACCCTGGCATAAATTCAAAGGAGTATAAAAAATTTTTAAAGCAGAAAAGGATAAAGATGGTTTTTACAGCCGTAGATGCTCCATTTTCAAATGGGCTTAACGAAAGATTAAATCAAACTCTGGTAAATAAAATACGATGCAAAATAAATGAAAACAAAAATAAAAAGACATGGTCAACAATAGCTCAGGAATGTGTTAGAAGATACAATGAAACGGAACACACAGTGACTGGATTCGCTCCGAAATACTTAATGGAAGGTGAAAGTGTAAATATTTTGCCCCACGAATTGAAGACAAATTGTACAAAAGAAGATCTAGGAAGAGATCGGGAATTGGCACTGGAAAACACGAAAAAGTCCCATAATCAAAATGCAGAACGATACAATAAACACAGGAAAGAAATTACATTGGATGCCGGAGACTTAGTGTATGTAGAAAATGGAAACCGCCTCAATAGAAAAAAGCTGGATGAAATACGAATCGGACCATACAAAATACTTAAGAAAATCTCCAATACAATATACGAGGTTGAAACTGGATACAGGAAAACAGAATCAAACCTTTTTCATATAACAAAATTGATTCCGATAGCTGGCGACGCGACTGGATGAACAGTCACATAACAGTTATGTGATTATTCTTCTTTGAGGGGGGAGATATAAAGAAAACGACGAACCTCATTTATTCAATACGTCACTTTCTTAATGGTAAAACGTCAATACTCTGTGGTCTGGATTCTAACAAAAAAATATCGATAGTCGAAGAATAAGAAGAAGTGTATTAAAATAATTAATCTTAAATATCACCTGGAGTAAAAACTTTTAATGTTGTTTTCTGTTTTTATTTCAGGTAAGGCTATTTATAACTGTCTTGTGTATTCTTATCTTGTAATTAGAAGATAAATAAATAAATCTGTTTTTATTTCAGAAATCCAACTGAGTTTTTATTTCAAGAAAGAGTAGTGTAATAACATTATTACATATAATTAACAAATTAACATTAAAGCTTTATTATTTTTTACTTTTTAGTTTTGCAGTCGTTTTTTTTAACCTAATTACTTTTTCATATTCATAGTGTAAGTACATCAGAAGTAATATCAATCGTTCATCATTGTCTTTGAAATGGATTCATTTATGCAGAAATAAAAAAAACTCAGAACGGTTTTAAAAATTATATTAATATATTAGTACAACTTCCAATGAAAACAATCTAAACACCAATGATAAAAGTGACTTACACAAATAGTTAAAGAGCCACTGAAAGATCGTCTTACACCCGTCTGAAAAGCAGGTGACGTATTTTTTATTCAATTTCATAAATTAATGAACACTATTGATCCTTTATACTTAGCGCTAGCCTATTGCGAAGCTGTCATGACTATTTCTTGATTAAGAAATTTTAACATCAAATAAATATCTAATAAACCCAGATGTGGGAAACCTCACTGAATTTCTTGTTTACATATTGAAGATGGCAATGTTATGAAAGAAGTGAGATTGCCGACTTGTCGATTTTGGTTCTGCACAACATTACACTTTTTTATTATACATGTGTGAAGGATAATTAATTAAAAGAATGTATAAGTATCAGACAGGTAATGCTCAACATTAGTAATAACTATTTTACAGTTAAAAAGTACTACATATTAATGTGGCCAGCATGGTGTAGTAGGCAAAACCTACTTCTAAGTGAAGGCCCATATCCTATTGATGATAATGACATTACAGCATATCACAAATCATATATGTTCGACTTAAAAATAGGTAGTTATTAAATAATTATATAACAAACATTTTCTCTGTGTATTGGCATAACTTAAAAATTGTTTACGCTTAGAAACATTTTGATTTCAACTGTGCAAATAAAAGAAACTGAAATCTATTCGGCTTTATACATTTCCTTCTGTAGAAACACTCCTATACGTCTTAAAGTTAACGTGAAAATAAAATGTTTGTCTACCTGATCTCATAACATTATAGTAACGTGACTTTATTTTGTAACACGACGTCACACTTTACTAAACGGTCCATGTAATCTGATTAGAAAACATGTTTATTTGGTACAACACTTATTATCAATACCAAGTTTATATCTCTATTTGAGGTAATATTTGTAAAGTAGAAGCGAGTGCGAGGTGTCACGTTCCTGTTCTAATAAAAACATCATGTCGCGCTGGTTGATGCGTTTGAGTGGGGTCCGCAACGCCATCTGACTGCGACCAGTCTGTCGAACAAAAGAAATATGTTAGACATCTGGAATAAGACAATCCACTTCCCTACGTATATACAGTCACGAGCATAAATACGAGTATATTAACTATGGGCACATACCTCTTGGAGTGCAAAAATATGTGCCGTTTACTAATTATGTATTTCTCGTGACTGTACGTTAGCATCACACGAAGCTACTTACAAATCTGCTTCCGGAATGTCCAGCGCTATTCGAAAGGGAGTTGCCAGCAGCACCCGGCACTTCCAATCTGGGTTTTTTTCTAGGTCCGATAGCTTGCAAGGCTGTTAAGTTAGCGTCTCGTTGCCTGAGCTTTTCGAGTTCAGCTCGTTGCATTTCTTTCGCTTTGGCCTTTAATTTTGCTTGTTTAGGGTCCTCATTCTTGGATCGAGCCTTGGCTGCCCTTAGCAGAATCTCCCTCTCCGAATCCTCCCGCCGTTTCCTGTCAGCACGGTCTAATTCCTCGAAGAATTGTAGTTGACCTTTTATATCTTGGGTGACCTCGTATCGGTTGTCAGTCTGTGTCAAAAGAAAAATCATTAACAAAGAAGAAAATTTGACATCGCACGTGCTTTTGGTACTTGTGATTATGTCGAATAGTTAAATAAAAGTGTTCATAGCTACCTACAGTTTTGCATTGCCAGTCAGGTGATATAGAAGCACACATTGCTTTATACGCAACTTTTCTTATAACAAACTTTTTATTTCTAAATACTTGTTAAACAAATTTTCTTCGAGATCCAATGAACAAATGAAATTTCAAGTCGTACCTTTATTACATGATCAACTCTATGCTTTGCGATGACAGCGAGCTTCTCTATAAGGCTCTTCAGTCTTTCCTGCAGCGCGTGTGATAGTAGACCAGCTACTTTGGGAGGAGGTTCTTCTAAGTTGTGCTTGGCTACAATAGATTTTATCCGCGCTTGCATCAGACCCAGAGGTACCAAGTATTCGTCCTTGCATGACCTTAAAATAAAATAAATGTTAGTTCAGCTTCATTATGTATGTACATATGTAACGTCAACAACCTCGTGGGGTACACAAATCACCACTAGTTTGGTAAATACGAATAAATGTGGCTTCGTTTGTTATTTACCCGTTGTCACTTCAACAGATATTTATGAAACTTTGCAGATATATATTGTTTAAGCAAAGGACGTGGGGTATATGTATATATGTGGCCCCAAAAAAAGTGCTGTGTCATTTCTTTAAAACAGTGACAATAGTTTTTATCTTTTTCCTTTAATTTCATCTTTAATACGTATGTAGTTTAATTTTAATACTTATGATACCGGACTACTTTAAAAAATTCAATTTATATAGGTACCTGGTTTGTGTGCCAACCATTTCTGTCGAGCCAAGCATCCTCTGGGTTTCGTCTGCTAAATTTACACCACCCATCGTAGCTACATCGTTGAAGTCGTCGTCCTTGCATGACCTTAAAATAGAATAAATGTTAGTTCAGCTTCTATTTAATAAAAAAATCCAGTACTGAAAAAAATTAATTTATATAGGTACCTGATTTGTGTGTTAATCATTTCTGTCGAGCCAAGGATCCTCTGGGATTCTTCTGCCAGAATGACATCACCCATCGCGACTACATCGTTGATGGCAATGTCCACAGCCATTTTGTCGTCTCTGAATGGTTGTGAGAGAGACATCCTCTTCTCTTTCTCTTTTAATAATGACTTCCCAGGTGTCAGCACGGTTGCTAAATCAAACGATACGTTAGATCTGGGCAGTTTGGCTATATTATTGACCGTCATGGCTTTTGCTTTGCTGCTACTGACTTTCTTCACGATGATCTTGGAGGCACCACGTAAACGAATATTTTGCAACACAGTTATGCTGCGTCCAGGTTTTGCTTGCGTAGGCTTCTAGTACAGATACAATATAGTTAAACGAATATCAGACAATGTGTTCTTGACTACACATGTGTTAGGAACATTAAAGTTGTGTCGAAAACCATATTTGGACTGAATGTGAATTATAACAATTGGGCAACTATAATTATAATTTTAACTCCTGGTAATGTATAATATATAAATAATACACCATCAACAGCCTTTAACAGTTCACTACTGGACGTTGGCCTCTCCTTAGCAAGGAGGTCTTAGTCTATCATGCAACACTGGCCACACGGGTTAGAATAGCGTTTGTTTCAAATTTTCCTTCTCTCGCACTGATATTTTCCTGAATAGTTTGTTCCCTTATTCACCTCTTACGACATCCGCGGGATGAACAGTGACACTACATATTCTTAATCCATCACCACAGAGACTAATAAAATAATAATATTGCCGAATGTTATAACATAACATTTTATTACTCTGATAATGTAGCTCGTTGTAGTGATGAAAACATCACGACAACCGACATACACACGGGTGGGGCCGCAGACAAAATATGATATTTAAGAAATAAACTACGTATCACGTGAATTAACGCGCTCACGATAAGTTTTAATAGTAAGTAAGGACATACCTCGCAATTGCCTGACGCTGCGGCTCCTGCTACGGGTACGTATACTTTTATGATAGGCATGGCGTTATAACTCTCTTGCCCTGACGATGCTCGCCCAAATAATACTTCAAATGTCACAAACACAATCCTTTAAATAATGTAGGATGCGATAGATTAAGGGATTTTAAGTTTGAAAAGCAATTAAGTAAGTATATCACCTAATTAGTTAATTGATCATTACGAGTTATCATTACCATCATTGCTTGAATAGTACTGTACTTTCTTTTAGTAAATCATCAAGTTATTCCCATATTCGTAATTGCTTTTAATTGTTAATTGATATGACATTAGACCATAGTTCTTTTCACTAATTATCTTCAACATGTTTCTAAAGTTTAACTACAAATTAACCCTAGTTCCACAGAAAAGTCATAATGTAAAGACTAATGGAAAAGTTATTGAGTTTTTTGTGTCCAATATGTGTTCTTAGATTAAATATGATACTAATTTATTTTTAAAATATAATAATGAATATTAGAAAATCATCAAATACAAGCAAGCAATCAAATGTTTTATTTAAATAAACATTCAATATATTTTTATGAAAACACATAAAACGTTTTAAAGATAAACTTCAAAAGCAATGAGGTACACGTTTGTTTATTAATATTTTGTATTGTTATAAATATTTCTGATGTTTGTGATAATGTGGGGTAATAAATTATGTAACCAAACCTCTTTGAATATGAGTCATAGAGATTGTTCTTTAGACAAACGCGATAAGGTGTATTATCCTTTTAGTTTAAGTTTTATGAATTTATCTTATGTGCACCCTCTAGGTTGGAATAAGAAAACCTTTAAAGATACTTAAAAACTCTACTAAAAAGACACTAATAAAAAACACTTTAAGAAAAAACTACTTTTAAGCAATAATTTAAATAAAAATGATAAATGGCAAGCTTTGCAATTTGTTTGCAAATATCATAAATTGTTAACATGTCTTTTAGTAACAGTATTCTCAGATTTACAGTAGTCACTTGGGTACTACTATTAAGCCCTGGGTGTTATTTTCTTGTGTGATGTGTCCCATCAACCATTTACTAAAGGGAATGTTTTCTTGCTTCACTAGTACAACGTCACGTCACGTATTTCGAATTCTGCCTTTTTCGTTAACCATTCAGGTCTGACATTTGTTCTATTCAATTACTTATTTCTCTTTATTCCATACATAAAATAAAACAAGAGAAGAAATAAGTTACAAAATATATAAATGTAACAATCGGTGGTCTTATCGCCCACGTCACGTCGTGTTTAGGTTATAATAATGGAAGTTATTCAATTTTCCATCTGTGCGAGAAATCACTGAACATTTTTTGTAGATATTGCAATCTAGCCAGATGTTTGACATTAAAGTCGCCCTAAGTCGTTTCTTTGTGTTCACTAACAACGGCGTGATGAGCTTATTATGTCGAATAATTTTCAATCTCGGTGTCTAGCACCTCTTTCATACAAGTTTCATACCAATATTCAGTAATGACATTATTCTGAGACCCTTTTAATGTCTTGTTTTTGTTTAATATTTGTTTTAGTTGCATAAAGCTTTTCAGCGTTATGCTTCTGGTACTGACTTCAGCGGCTCACAGAGGATCAAGCTGCTATGATAAGTTCGCTACATATCTTCCATTATCATTTCTTGTGTGTGTATCTTTATATAACGTTTCACAGGTCCCTTTTTAGTCAGTTTCTTTCCTTTTTTATCTATATCTTGTACCCATAAAACCTTGAGCATGCCATTTATCTCAAGTTTTTTCATTCATTACCGTAATTGACTGAAAAAAATCCAGTCTAGTATAATATTTTGGGCACACGGACTACCTGGTGGATCTTTACTTACGTCGTTTTAAGGATCTGAGCATATCCGTCTACTCCGAAACAAAAACAATAGAATCTAGCGCAAGGTACTGAGCGCTGAGTAAGCCCAAGGCAATCTTAATAGATGCGGTCAATTTTGTGATGACGTTTGGCGTGCGAAGATTTGTGCCATTAACCTTGCTGTACCCGCGCCAATTAGTGTAACACCTATACCCGCGCACGGTCTCACGGACCGACATTTTAAAACCCGAAACTTTGATTTTATTCGATAAAACCTAGTATAAACTCATATGGTATTTAAAGTTTAGGATATTATTAATTAAATAAAACAATATTTTATTCATTTTTTGTATTTACTATTGTTTTACAGTCTTCAGAAACAGCCTTTGAAAAAAATCAGTAATTCTTATATACTACGATAAAGTTAAGCTTATTCATTGGATTATACGGAATCTTAATAGATACGGTCAATTTTGTAATGACGTTTTGTGTACGAAGATTTGTGCCATTAAGTGCTTGAATATAATAAGCGCACGTTGACACAGTTCACATTTCACGTATTGTTCCACGTATTGTTGTTGTGGTTCATGTTGTTTTTTACAAATTCAACATGATTTTGATAGTCAACATATGTATTTAACAACTGGAACCAAACAATTCAAGGAAATGGTTGTCTTGTACGAAATTTTTGCATTCAACTCTCATTTTTACAAAATCTTTGCAACAACAGAGCTCATGGTTGTCCTAACACATGGGATAATTTTTTTCAGATGTGGTGGTAGCATGGTAGAAACGAATGGTAAACCTCTCTTTCAACGAAGTAGATGTGAATAGTTTATTTATTTATTTATTTATACATCATGCACTTTATGTACATAGGCGGACTTAATGCCTAAGGCATTCTCTACCAGTCAACCTTTGGGTGATGCAGAGAAAATAGGAAGTAGGTGCGTTTCAGGTGTTGAAAAGAAGAAGTAGACATAACAAACTTTCATATACTAAAATTAATACAAATACATAAATACATACATATACATACTTAAGTTGATGTAAGTCTATATACATACATACACAAATAAATATCATAACAAGTATAAGATGATAATCATGTATTGGTTGATTCTACCAGCTGTTTCAGTAAATACTGCTTCACTTTTTTCTTAAAAGTAAAAGCGTTGCTAGCCATCCTGACTTCGAGGGGAAGCTCATTCCAGAGAAGAACGGACTGCACAAAGAAAGATGAGCCAACAAACTCAGATGTATGGGAGGGGCAACGAAGGAGAAGATTCTTAGAAGACCGAAGCTTTCTGTCGTGATTGCTACATAAGAGTTGGAAATAAGAGTTTAAATATGTTGGCGAAGATGGGTTATTAAGTAAAGAGAATAGAACAGTGAGCGCGCGTAATTTTCGGCGTAGACGAATTGGTAGCCAATTGAGCTGCGAACGGAAAGAGGATACATGGTCATATTTACGGAGATTATAAACAAATCGAATGCAGTTATTAAGAAGACGGTCTAATTTATCGAGAAGATCTGCATTCAGGTCGTAGCAGCACACATCACCATAGTCGATTAAGGGGAAGATAAGAGTTTGCACAAGCATAGTCTTGGTTTTTACGGGCAGGAAATTTCTCAGACGATTTAGAGCCCGAAGTGTCCCAGTAACCCTCCGGCACTGTTTTGCAACTTGTTCACGCCAGGTTAGTGTGCAATCGAGGTGTAAACCTAAATCTTTCACCGATCCACTCACAGGTATGATAGTCCCATTAAAAGTAATAGCCGGGAGAGTTTTAGTGTCTACTCTGTTCATCGACCGGTGACTTCCCACTACGATAGCTTGACATTTTGTGGGGTTCACAGATAAACCAAACCTTTGAGACCACGTGTTGATTGTTTCCAGATCGTGGTTGATCATTTGTATTGCACTCGAGATATCTTCCACTTTACTCTGTGAATAGAGCTGTAGGTCGTCGGCATACAGATGATACGCACAACGAAGTTCCAGGGACAGGAGGTTAATATACACAGAAAATAATATAGGAGAAAGAATGCCGCCTTGAGGAACACCAGAATCAAGATCACACCAGCTCGAGGAAGATCCATCGACATGAACAGATTGCTGGCGGCCCCGAAGATATGATGAGAACCAATCCAGTGCTTCAGGTGAGACCACAAGATAGGAAAGGATAGACAGGAGTATATTGTGATTAACTGTGTTGAAGGCATTAGAGAAGTCAATTAGTACCAAAACAGTAACTTCAGTGTCTTGCATACCTGCCTTGATATCACCAACCACTTTAAGAAGAGCAGAAGTAGTGCTATGACCAGGCCTGAAACCCGATTGAAACGGGCTCAATAGGTTGTTTTTGTAGACAAATTCAGAAAACTGTTTGTGCATACAGGATTCTAGGACCTTTGAGAGGAAAGGGAGGACGGATATTGGTCTGAAATGGTTGGGGTGTGTGGGATTTGGATTTTTAGGTAAAGGGATGACACAAGCTTTGCGCCACAGTGATGGGAAAATTCCAGAATATAATGAGTAGTTTATGATATGGGCGATTATAGGTAAAATGTGGTCAATAATTGTTACGATCATACGTCGGCTGATTTTATCACAACCAACAGCGTTGGATTTGATAGAGAATATGATCTTTTTGATCTCACCCGACGCAACCGGAGAAAATCGGAAGGGATTTATGTTAGGGCTATTTAAGCTTGTCAGGTAGTCAAGAGTGCGATACTCGGTTTGGGAATCCAAATGAGCAGATAGAGAAAAATGGTGGTTCAAATCCTCCAAACCAACCGTCCCCTGCAGACCACCCGACCGCTGCTTACCAATACCCAGAGTTCCAAGGAACCTCCAAATATTGGCGGGAGAAGAATGGGAGATGTTGTCAAAAATGTGTCGGCGTTTGGCGTTGCGTATCATCTGGTTGCAGCGATTCCTCGCGATTTTGTATAAAGTGCGCTTTGCCTCGGTACGGTCCCTTCTGAATTTGATAAAAGCTCTATCTCTTCGTCGCATAGCCAAAAGTACCTCTTTCGTCATCCAGGGAGCAGGTTGCCTCTTTACTTTAATACTTTTGATGGGTGCGTGGTTATCATATAGAGCGAGAAGTATGTGATTAAAGTTATGAAGCTTCTCATCTATGCTTATAACTGACGTTACTGCATCCCAATTCAGACAGGCAGCATCCCTAAGTAGCTTGTCCAGATCCATACGAGCAAAACAACGCATGCGCAAAACTCTTGGTTGGGGTTTAGGTGGTTTAAGGGCATAGGAGAGGAAGATTAGATCGTGATTGGAGAATGCCGGCGCATCAGGTTGACCATGGTTACGGACAAGCGTAGGGGCCGACACCAGTATTAAATCTAACCAAGTGTCCACCCCCAGGCTGTTATGATGAGTTGGCTGTAGAGGTAAAACATGCATACCGGTCGACTCAACAATCTGAAGGAGTTTGCAGGCACGTGAGGTAGGGCGGGTTAGGTCTGTATTGAAATCTCCCATGATGATGTGATGAGTGTATACAGACCCCAAGGATTCCAGCACTGTTTCCAGACTGGAGAAGTAATCTATCGAGGGAGGAGAATACACTGCCCCCAGGACCACCTTAATTCCTCTCACAAGGACCTCAAGAAATAAATATTCTACGGCAGCCGAAGAAGAAGAAGAGGGAGAAGAAGCCAGAATTTTAAAAGGAAGAGAACTGTGTATGTAAATGGCAACTCCACCGCCCCTCCTGGTGACTCGATCATTTCGAACAAGGATATAGCCAGTGAGAGGATAGAAAGCAGAAAGAAGATTAGGTTTGAGCCAACTCTCCGATATCAGGATGGCATGAACGTTGGTGCTACTAAAAGCCTCAGTCAAATCACTATAATGACTGGGTATGCTCTGTGCATTAAGGTGACATACATTAAGCAGGTGCTCTGACTGACGGTTGAATGTAAATTGTAAGCGTTCACCTAATGTCTCAGTTATAGAGGCAGAACTAACATCTACAGAGGATAAAGTAGACTCGTGAGCAGTATTGTCAGAATCATAATCATCAGTTATCATACGTATTAAATATAAGCAATAAAAATATACTACAAAATAGTAAATAAATATAAATGTAAAAAAATAAAAAAAAAAAAATTGGAATTATTTATACGATATCTCAAAATATGCAATACCTTACTATGTTGGCACGAAATTACTCCTCTGCACCACCCACCAGCTAACACAACACAAAATTTGATAATAACAACTAAAAAGAAAAATAAAAATACAAGTGAAATAAAACGTATCAAATAGTGATAGTGTAAACAGAAACATTAACAGGTTACGTTGTCCATTAACGCATTTCCGAACGCAACCCGTCATGCATATGTCACTTTACGGATGTCAAATATGATAAGTTAAATATGTTGTTGATGTTAAATAAACAATTAGACAAGGCCAAGTAGACACAAATAAAGTAAGACTATATTGTTTACCTGCCAGTTAGCCGACGAGCTACGTTCAGAAAAACGTACGTTAATGTGAATAAGTCCGATGTATTATATTTTGACTGGACTTTTCTTGTGCGGGCCAGACGACTTATTCTCTTTGCCACTTCTACCATGGTGCCCCACTGCATGAAGAGCTTTTGGGTGCTTTGAAATCAGGTCCGACAGCTCCTCAACGGTAGTGATCTTACACCGGATGCCGGCAGCGACCATAACAACAATTGTGCCGTCATTAGTCCAACATGCACGAGTGCCGAAGTGATTCCGGGCCTTGGCAAATACTGTCTGTCTTGTTTTGGTGAGAAATTCACGAACAGAAACGGCGGAACCTTTAAGTGCAGATTTAGCCCTCCAGGCCGCCGACCGGAGTTGCAAGCTACGAAATCTCACCAAAATGGGCCGGTGATGATTTGTATCCGGTGTCCCTAACCTGTGACAGACAGTGAAGGACTCCGCAGTGCACGTTTTCAGTTGCAGCTTGTTATTGACTATGTCAAGTGCCACTCTGCCACAGTCTTCACCATCAGACTCCACAACCCCCATGAGTAGAAGTGCTTTACGACGATGCCTTGTCTCTATGGCATCAACAGCTTGAGTGCATTCTTTAATCTGCTTCCGTAACAGTCCCAACATGCTGTATATTAGTTCCCGAAAGGTTCGGAACTCCTCAGCAACTTTTGCAACCGTGTCCTTTGAGGTACTTGTACCTTGAAGCTGTGACTCCAGTTCCGCCATTCTTCTAGTGAAGGACTCCTCCAGAGATTTTTGAGCGGCTTCAATGTTCACCAACTGTGACATATTGTTGTGTAGTGTAGTGCTGGTAGGTGGTGGCTACAAATTGGTTAAGATCCACACATAAACTCCTACAAACAAGTGCAGTCCAATATTATGGTGTATTAAGCAAGAACTTGTAATAATTTTTAGGAAATGTAGATATTTTAAATTAAATACAATTAAGAGCAAATAATTTTCTGTGTGCACTTTTTGACACCTACCCTCAAAATTTTCTATAATTTCCTATAATAGTTCTAATGTAAGAAATTTTCTCTTCAGAAATTATTGTAGTTTTACAAATGTAGGCAAATCATTCTCGCGGATATCGTTTTCTCTTTGATAAAATATAAATTTTAATGTGGAGGACACAATAAACCTTTTGTTTTGATATCTGCTTATAAACATTTTCCAGGTCTCGTTGTAATTATCCTCTGTTACTTGAATAAGTTTGAGCCATACGCCCGCTTCATTGATAGCACTCAGTTTGAGTTAGTGTAATCTCTGTACTCCGTGTAGTGATATATCCTCATGAACCAGTGACTTAAATCAAACTTTAACCGCTGCCCAGTCTTGATATGTGTATGTTCATAAGTATTGTGCATGTAGTATTTATTTATATTTAAAGTACATTGATAAGTTCAATGACTTGGCATCTACCGCATCTTATTTCTACATCACCTGAAGGTCGACTGGGAGAGAATGCCACATGGCATTAAATCCACCTTTGTACAACAAGTGCAATAAGTTTAAATAAATAAATAATTATCTGAAAATGTAAGTAACAGAATTTTAGGCAATTTAACTAGAAGTGATACAGTTATTTGTTGCATAGGTATTTGTGCTACTAAAGGGCTACTAGATCTAAACTGTACGCTCTTTGTGTCGGTATATTTATCCCCACAACTTTCACAAACATATTGGTTGAAATATTCTGATTGTTAATGTTCTCCGTGTAATATGATATTTAATAAATTACCGTTAACAATTTTGTGAGCCCTTACACTCTTCGAGACACTGTAGTTTTGTTTCCAAATATTTCTTCGTTACTCTGGTCTTGAGAAACTTTTTTATATTATGGTGAATCTTACTCATACCTACAAATAAATTTGTACTCTTCACAGAATATTTTTTCAGTTTGTCATGATCATTTGCCAGTTTTAATATGTAAAACCACTCTACCTTATAATTTATACATTTATAATCACCGTCTACTATTTACGACACTCCTGTTTATTTGTGAAATGGTGCAAATTATCGGCGAGAACTTTGTGTTTTTACTTTTTTGTTTGTTTTGTATGAAAATTATTTCATTACAACTCATTAACAGCTTCGATAAAAACAGGTAAAGGCGTTGGTGGGATCGCCGGTCGGCCGTTTCTAAGAATTTTTTTGTTCGTTTATCGGTCGGTCGTAACTCATAATTCGTCTCATTATAGACTTATGTTCCTCATACAGGCGTGATAAGGTATACTATCGTTTCATTTAAAATATTGCAAGGAAACAACTTGCGTCGTCTTTTAATATTTATTGGCAATTAATTTTTAAAACTAAATTCATTGAGATGCTTAACACAGATAACAAAAACAACAAAAGGTAACTACCTAGCTATCTACTATACTAGCTAACTTATACACAATGCATAAAAAAAGCGAAAAAAATTTTGGTCACAAACCTTCTTAGAATCAAAAGACTTTTTCTATGGTAGACAATACTGTTTTAGTCCAATTACCAATACATTTCGGCCACTACTTCGTGGAATCGGAATTCAGTGAGGCTTACCATATCTGGGCTTATTATATATTTGATATTAAAAATTCTTTGTTTCATAAGTGTGGAAAAATATTTTAGCAATAAACGAAACAAATAAACTTGTTGCAATAATTAAGCAACGATTTTATACGGCGTTTTACTGCATATACTGCTTTCAAGCTTCAGTAAGTTATCGCCAACTGGTATCGTAAAAGTAACCAGTTTATTGGAAAATGTTGGTGCTTTTCAGTTTTACTATTGTCTACCCTTAGTTACCACTGATAGTTATTGACGCAACTTCCCGACGACAAACAGTCTACAACTCGTAATCAGAGAGTCAGCCGAGCTGGTGTTTTTGAGACTTTTTAACGCCCATCATGTGTCCTGGTTGCATTTAACCGCCCACGCATTGTTGGTTCTGTTTGAAATCGGATCGATGCAACTTCTTTGTTTGTTAGTACAAATAAAGCTAAGAGGATTTCAAACAAAATCAACAAAGAATACTAACAATAAAAATAACAAATCTAGTTTTTGAAGTAAATAAGTGCAACTCTCAATTTAAAAAACATTATTATTATTATGTTTTGTGCCCTTTGTTGCTATTGTTTGAAGTCGTCTCAATTTCTTTTGTTTCTAACGATGGATGAGTTCTGGTCCATTTAAAACCCAATGGCTATTCTCTGTTACTAAAAAAATGTCTACAACTTTGCTTCCGCCGTTTTCCAAAAGACGGCGTTAGCAGCCAGTAATAGTTCAAATAAATAAATCACAGTTATTTTTCATCAGTTTTGACATCTATAAATATAACCTTATATCGATATTAGTTAATTTTTGTTTGCGTCATATAGTTACACTTAATCAAATATGTCAATTTATAAACCGAATTCACGTCATTTGCGGGAGATTTTACTTTTTCATTTCAACATGAAAAAATCGGCGGCTGAAGTTCATCGGGTTATTTCAAGTACTTATGGTGATGATACCATTAGTGAAAGAACGTGTCGCGAGTGGTTCCAGCGCTTTAAAAGCGGTGATTTTTTTGTTGAAGATCGGCATAGCGGTGGCAGAGAAAAAAACTTTTGAAGATGATGAACTGGAGGCTTTACTTAATGAAGACTCGTGGCAAACTCAAGAACAGCTAGCAAAATCATTGGGAGTAACTCAACAAGCAGTATCAAAACGCCTGGAACAACTGGGGATGATCCAAAGACAAGGATACTGGGTACCGTATCAGTTGAAACCAAGAGATGTTGAGCGACGTTTATTTGCTTGTGAACAGCTGCTTGAAAGACAAAAACGAAAAGGATTTCTTCATCGTATTGTTACTGGGGACGAAAAATGGGTGCACTACGACAACCCTAAGCGACGCACATCATGAGGATTGCCCGGCCACACTCCTACGGCGACACCTCAACAGAATATTCACGGATCCAAGGTCATGTTGTGTATTTGGTGGGATCAGCCTGGCGTAATTTATTATGAGTTGCTAAAATCTTCTGAAAAAATTACTGGTGCACTTTATCGAACGCAATTAATGCGTTTGAGTCGGACATTAAAAGCAAAACGGCCGCAATACGCTGATAGACACGGAAAAGTAATTTTGCAACACGACAATGCTCGACCTCACGTGGCGAAAGTAGTCAAGACGTACCTCGAAACACTGAAATGGGAAATTCTACCTCACCCGCCATACTCTCCAGATGTTGCTCCATCTGATTACCATTTATTTAGGTCGATGTCACACGGCCTGGCGGGCCAGTGCTTCGATTCTTTTGAAAAAGTGAAAGAATGGATCGATTCTTGGATCTTATCAAAGGATGAAGAATTTTTCCGACGCAGGATTCGTTTGTTGCCTGAAAGATGGGCCAAAGTAGTGGAAAGTGATGGACAATATTTTGAAACATAAATAAGATACCATTTTTTTTATATAATTTTTAAAATTAAAAACAAAAACGGCGGAAGCAAAGTTGTAGACCAATACTTTAATAAAAGTAACAATTCTCATTGTTCGTGTTAACAGCTTACTTACTTTACATCCCCAAAAAAAAATCTACGGCATTTCGTAAGGATAAGGGTGTAGGATGAAAATTAAGGCATTTGCCTGCGACCGCCGTCAGTTCAAGTTGATAATAACGCCATGTCTCTCTTAAAACTGTACGTACCCGTTGGGGGAGTCGTAGCGTCAGGCGATTCCAAGGTATATACCTACTGCTTAATCATAATACTTACTTAAATATATGTTTTATACCAAATATTACCCACTACCAGGAGCTACCATTTTTCCCTTATTCGGAATTTTATACCATTGTTTGTAAATTGTTTTAATTCACATTCAACCAATCCAACCAGTCCTCGCACACATTTCCCGTAGTCAAAAAACATTGTCCGATATTCGTTTAACTACATTGTATCTGTACCAGAAACCTGCGCAAGCAAAACCTGGACGCAGCATAACTGTGTTGCAAAATGTTCGTTTACGGGGTGCCTCCAAGATCATCGTGAAGAAAGCCAGTAGCAGCAAAGCGAAAGCCATGACAGTCAATAATACAGCTAAACTACCCAGATCTAACGTATCGTTTGGTTTGGCAACCGTGCTGACACCTGGGAAGTCTCTTATACGTCAGTCATTAAAAGAGAAGGAGAAGAAGACATCCTTCTCACAACCATTCGGAGACGATAAAATGGCTGGGGACGATGACCTCAACGATGTAGTCGCGATGGGCGGTGTCATTCTGGCAGAAGAAACCCAGAGAGAATGGGTTGACACACAAACCAGGTACCTATATATTTTTTTTTTAAAGTAGTTGAATATTTTATTAAGTAGAAGCTAAACTAATATTTAATCTATTTTAAGGTCATGCAAGGACGAATACTTGGTACCTCTGGGTATGATGCAAGCGCGGATAAAAACTATTGTAGCCAAGCACAACTTAGAAGAACCTCCTCCCGAAGTAGCTGGTTTACTATCACACGCGCTGCAAGAAAGACTGAAGAGCCTTATAGAGAAGCTCGCTGTCATCGCAAAGAATAGAATTGATCATGTAATACGGGTAAGATTTGAAATTTCATTTTTTCATTGGACCTAGAAGAAAATTTGTTTAACAAATATTCATAAATAAAATGTTTGTTATAAGGAATGTTAGGTGCTTGCATATAAAGGAACATTAGGTGTGCTTCTAAATCACCTAACTGGCAATGCAGAACTGTAGGTAGCTATAAACATTTTTATTTGACTGTTCGACATAATCACAAGTACCAAAAGTACGTGTGACGTCAAATTTTCTTCGTTGCTAATGATTTTTCTTTTGACACAGACTGACAACCGATACGAGGTCACCCAAGATATAAAAGGTCAATTCCAATTCCTCGAGGAATTAGATTGTGCTGACAGAAAACGGCGGGAGGATTCGGAGAGGGAGATTCTGTTAAGGGCAGCCAAGTCTCGATCCAAGAATGACAACCCTGAACAAGCGAAATTAAAGGCCAAAGTGAAAGAAATGCAACGAGCTGAACTCGAAGAGCTCAGAAAACGAGATGCTAACTTGACAGCCTTGCAAGCTATCGGACCTAGAAAAAAACCCAGATTAGAAGTGCCGGGCGCTGCTGACGTCTACCTTTCGAGTAGCGCTGGACATTCCGGAAGCAGATTTGTAAGTAGCTTCGTGTGATGCTAACGTACAGTCACGAGAAATACATAATTAGTAAACGGCACATACTTTTGCACTCCAAGAGGTATGTGCCCATAGTTAATATACTCGTATTTATGCTCGTGACTGTACATACGTAGGGAAGTGGATTGTCTTATTTCAGATGTCTAACATATTTCTTTTGTTCGACAGACTGGTCGCAGTCAGATGGCGTTGCGGACTCCACTCAAACGCATCAACCAGCGCGACATGATGTTTTTATTAGAACAGAAACGTGACACCTCGCACTCGCTTCTACTTTACAAATATTACCTCAAATAGAGATATAAACTTGGTATTGATAATAAGTGTTGTGCCAAATAAACATGTTTTCTAATCAGATTACATGGACCGTTTAGTAAAGTGTGACGTCGTGTTACAAAATAAAGTCACGTTACTATAATGTAATGAGATCAGGTAGACAAACATTATATTTCCACGTTAATTTTAAGACGTATAGGAGTGTTTCTACAGAAGGAAATGTATAAAGCCGAATAGATTTCAGTTTCTTTTATTTGCACAGTTGAAATCAAAATGTTTCTAAGCGTAAACAATTTTTAAGTTATGCCAATACACAGAGAAAATGTTCGTTATATAACTATTTAATAACTACCTATTTTTAAGTCGAACATATATGATTTGTGATATGCTGTAATGTCATTATCATCAATAGGATATGGGCCTTCACTTAGAAGTAGGTTTTACCTACTACACCATGCTGGCCACATTAATATGTAGTACTTTTTAGGCTAGCGCTAAGTATAAACGATCAATAGTGTTCATTAATTTATGAAACTTCATAAAAATTACGTCACCTGGTTTTCAGATGGGTGTAAGACGATCTTTCAGTGGTTCTTTAACTATTTGTGTAAGTCACTTTTATCATTGGTGTTTAGATTGTTTTCAATGGAAGTTGTACTAATATATTAATATAATTTTTAAAACCGTTCTGAGTTTTTTTTTCTGCATAAATGAATCCATTTCAAAGACAATGATGAACAATTGATGTTACTTCTGATGTACTTACATTATGAATATGAAAAAATAACTACGTTAAAAAAAACGACTTCAAAACTAAAAAGTTAAAAATAATAAAGCTTTAATGTTAATTAATAATTAATAATTATATACTACCTATTATTTATATGTGCTATTTACTACCTATTAGTAAATATGAACATACGTAAATAAACCTAATAGAGAGCAATTAAATATCAATATTATAAGCAGCTCAATCAAAGTGCGACGGAATATAGCTGTTTAGACGAGGTAAATAGTTAGTCAACATAACACTGATAAAAGTATATTCTTGAGATCGTAGAACTAGAAACACTCGTGTAATGATACCATTATATGTTTAGGCTTTAAGTTTGGTAGCAGTTCTGTCAAGTGAAGAATTATTACACACAATGGTGCACAAGAGAGGAGAAGCTCTGACAATGAAACAAAAGTTATGATCTCCATTAGGTGACCACATAACTCTTCTCAATGTATTCGAAGCTTTCTCTAAGGCATCTTCAAAGAAAGTGATCATCAGCACAGCACCTGTTTATTGACTTCTATTTAACAAATAAATAGTTATTATCAACGCAATATTGTTCTCATTGCAGCAATGGAGTAGAGAGTGTTTTTAAACTGTAAAAATTTGACATACGCATCCGAAGTGCGTCGGCAATTGCTTGCCATTTGTCAAAACTTAAATATGAACGTAAACAGTTGTGGACAAAATTATGGCCAGGTAAAGATGTATTTTTTTGTTATTTGTATATACTTAATTAGAAATATGAGTTAGCTTGCATCTAAAGTGATATGAGAGGCTAAGAGAGATAAGGGGGGCTTGAGGTCCGGTAACTTTACTCACTCAGGAATCAGTAATTACGTTAATTGATGTGGTAATTATTTTAATAGCGTTAAGGAAGCATTTAAACACCGACTTTTCTCTTTTTTTTAGCAGAACGGATAGGTTTATTTAACGGAATCATATTAATTGGATGCCGTTAGTTAAATTTCTTGCCGAAATAAGATTCTGCTTTACCTAACGTTTATCCGCCTTTCAGCTATTGAAGTGTCTTCTCTGCGGGTTATTCACGAACTCTGCGTGAGTAAGCATGGCATTATTTAATATACACAAAGGGAACGATGGTAAAATTAATACAGGTCACCTAAAGATTCGAGGAAATTCGGTCCCGATCTATGTGACTGACAATTTAACTACCAAAGGCAGACGTTTATTCTACTTGGCACGGCAGTATACAAAGACCCACCAACAGGCTAGTTGTTGGACGGCGTTCGGAAAAGTTTTTATGCGGAGCAAGGACGGACAACCAACAATCCGTATAAATACCGAAGATGATATTCGCGATATTGACAAGTTAGGTGCGCAAAAGTGACTAGAACGATCCCTATTTTGTATTTGTAATATATATATTAATAGTCATAGTTTCTACACATACCTTCAAAAACACACAAACACAAACTCCACACATGAACAATTCTACACAAAACAAAAAGACGCACACTTTCAATTACCTAAAACAATGTATCAAACACACTTACAATATAATAAAACTAGTATACAAATAACCAACCTAGAAAAATATGGTGTAACTTATAAAACTTGCATCTCAAAGCTTTTTCAGTGTTGTGAAATTTGTCCACTACCTAATATCAAAGTAAACTGTATATGGAAATGTGTTCTATTCGAACTTTTTGCAGAGTTAAAAACAACATACATTAACATTCAATCAGGATAGTATCTTTATAAACTCGGAACTAGATGGCATGACTTTGGCGAACAGTACTACCTGTGACGTGGAAAATATATGTACTAACATGCTTTATCCAGTTAATAAGTCTCTAAATTTAATGGTTCAAAATATTCGAAGCATTCGTTGTAATATTATATACTTCGAAACATTATTACACAACTCAAACACTTGTTTTGACTTACTTGTATTGACCGAATGTTGGATGCAGAATAATGATTTTATACCACAGTTAGATGGTTATAACCACGCATGTACCACTGATAATAAGACACAAAATGAGGGTGTTGTAGTATATTACAACTCAAAGCATAACTATAGCATAACAGAACCGCTACTGGCGGATGCCAATTGTTTAATGGTAACAGTAAGTAATACTACCGTTATTCTCGCTATATATCGTCGTCCCGGTATAAGAGACATATCAAATTTTTTGGAATCGTTAAATAATATACTCATTAAATTAGCATCATTTAAGAATATAATTTTAACCGGGGACATAAATTTGGATATTGCAGTTTCGTCGAAGGATAGCAGATCGGAAAACTATCTAAATCTTCTAGCTTCACATGGTATGTTACCTGCACATAATATACCTACTCATACACATACTTGTCTTGATCATGTCATCCTTAAGACCAATTTGCCTGCGAAATGTTACGTTGCACATACTACTATAACTGATCACTCTAGTGTCATACTTAGCCTTGATATGCTACCTAGCACTCTAAAACCCACTAGGGTAAAAAAGGGAGTAGATTATACCTCTCTTGACAAGTGCCTCTCTAAAATGGATCTGGACCCGATACTATCGATGACGGATGTTGACGAAGCTGTTGACTTCCTTATCTCTACCTTAAATAGTAAACTACGTAGCTGCACAAAAATTATTCCTACTCCTAGACGCCAACATATCCTAAAACTATGGATTACAAAGGGTATGTTAAGATGCATAAGAAACAGAAATAATTTATACATGAAAGCAAAAAAAAATCCGCATAATGAAATCCATCAAGTAACCTATAGTCGCTATCGTAATTTCTGCAATTCACTAATAAAAAACGCTAAAAGAGAATATGAAAAGAGAGAAATGGACAACGCTAAGCACAGCACCAAAAGGCTTTGGCAAGTTATTAAAAACATCACCCATACAAATAAAACTCAAACATCAGCATGCGGTTTAATAACTAACAACAACCCTGTGGCATCAGCCAATTTGGTAAACGAATACTTTGTTAATATTGGCAAGATCTTAGCTGCGAATCTTACGATACCAAATTCCGCAGTGTCTTCTACAGGCACATATAACCCTACCCAGCCACAATCATTTGTCCTCTCCCCAACAGACGTAGCTGAAATTGATCTAATCATGAGTAAACTTAGAAACGATTGTGCTGTTGGCCTGGACGCTATTTCTAACAATTTAATTAAAAGGTATAGAAGTATTCTGGCTGAACCGCTCGCGTACATTTGCAATTTGGCATTTACATCGGGTATCTTCCCAAGATCATTCAAACAGGCTGTTGTTCACCCAATCCATAAGAGTGGCGACGTGGGTTGTGTCGACAACTATAGACCAATATCTATCTTGCCTGCTTTGTCGAAGATAATTGAAAAAACCGTCAACAATAGACTTGTTAATTATCTAGAAAACAAAAAACTAATATCTGAATCACAATTCGGTTTCCGGAGAAATAAGTCAACTGATGACGCAGTTCACGATCTAACAAACACCATAATCACCAGTATGGACGAAAAAAAAAAGGTGATGGCGATATTTCTTGACTTGGCCAAGGCATTTGACACGGTCTCTGTTTCACTTCTTCTTGATAAACTGGAGCGATTGGGTGTACGAGGTGCGCAGCTGCAATTCTTTGCAGGCTACCCTAAAGATCGAACTCAATGTGTACAGCTAGATGGCGTACGGGGCGATGATCTTCCCATCAACACAGGTGTACCACAAGGCAGTATTCTCGGCCCAACCTTGTTTCTTATCTTTATTAACGACCTTTGTCAGCTAAACTTGGCAAATGGGAGGGTCATCACCTTTGCAGACGATACTGCACTGGTTTTCCGAGGTGATTCCTGGGATGAGACGTATCGATGTGCACAGAGTGGTATGGACCGGGTCACTAAGTGGTTAAACGCCAATCTTCTCTCATTGAATGTCGATAAATCTAAATACATAGCATTTAGCCTAAAAAATAACAAACTGCACAGAGATCCTATTCCTATTTTAGTCCATTCCTGTTTAGACAAAAACATTCTGCTTCGACAATGTACCTGTAAGAAGTTGCAATCGGTTGATTCTGTCAAATATCTTGGGATTATCTTAGATAAAAACTTAAATTTTCAGGCTCACATAGATCTGTTGACATCTAGGATTAGGAAACTGATTTACATATTTAGATACCTACGACATGTCTCAGACAACAAAGTCCTGAGAATTACTTACCTCACTTTATGCCAATCCATGATAACTTACTGTATATCATCCTGGGGGGGTGCCGCCAAAACTGCCTTGTTAAAATTAGAACGAGCCCAAAGAGCAGTTTTAAAAGTGGCCCTATGCCTGCCATTCTTTCATCCTACAGCCGATCTATACGCGAAGCTTGATGTACTTACAGTTCGACAGCTATTTATTCTTCGTATAGTTGTTAAGTCACATGCACATTCTAAATACGACCCACTAATTAACGCTACCAAACGCCGTAAACACAAAATCTACCAGACTGAAACAACATATAAAACAGCTTCGTCACATAGATTCTACTGTTTTCTAGGTCCATACTTATACAACAAAATCAACTGTCTCCTTTCTATATACTCCTTGAACAAATTTAAGTTACAAGAAAAATTAACGTCGTGGCTAAAAAAATTATCTTACAGCGATACTGAAAACCTAATTGTACCATTAATATAATAAATGTAATTAAAAATTAATTTTACACAGGGGTAACAACTGGATCTTCACAAGAACTTACACTAATACACACTTCCACACACACACACACACGCACGTACACACACACACACACACACACACACACACACACACACACATGCATAGAAAGACACATATGTATTGTAGCGGCTTCTACATTATAAACACAAAAAGTAAATGTACAACAGCGCCATCTAGCGAAGATACATCGAACTACGAAGTATGAACGAAACGTATGAATGTAATGAACTACAATGCTACTACTAATCCTGCATCGTGATATAGAGATTCGCGTGGCAATTAGCATATGTACAACATCCCAACATCAACCGTTGGGCCGTGGCCCACCAGGCATCGCCTGGTCGAAGGATCCTCCCTTTGTGTCGGAGGGACACATGCCACACGTCCCTCCACAGTGGTGACCCCGACGTGATTGAAAGCAGCCTTCAAGTCAATATCAGCAGCGTCACTCCAACAACGATGAGCGGTAATCAAGTCTCAGCCAGCCAGCAAACTCGGCCTCAACAGGGATACCACATGCAGGACGCGCCCGCTCCAGCCTGGTTACCCTACGGCCTCATCAGCGTCTAGGCACAGCTTACTGCACCTACGGTCCATGTAAGCAGAGCATCTCTCTCCCGTCTACGCAGCAGCCAGCCATTACGCAGCAACCGCCCCGACTCACTGGGGACTTCACCGCAGCACCGCGCACCGCATACTATTCCGACTTACTGGGATCTGCGGACTTCAGCCCCGACTCACTGGGACTAGCGGCATTCAGTTCCGACTCACTGGAACTTGCGGCACTCAGTTCCGACTCACTGGAACTACACACTCCTGGCACTGGCACGCTCCACAACAGAGCATAGACAGCTGACTCATCAGTACATCGACCTCCGGTCTTGGAGGGGAGTGATGTAGCGGCTTCTACATTATAAACACAAAAAGTAAATGTACAACAGCGCCATCTAGCGAAGATACATCGAACTACGAAGTATGAACGAAACGTATGAATGTAATGAACTACAATGCTACTACTAATCCTGCATCGCGATATAGAGATTCGCGTGGCAATTAGCATATGTACAACATCCCAACATCAACCGTTGGGCTGTGGCCCACCAGGCATGATCACCTCGCCTGGTCGGAGGATCCTCCCTTTGTGTCGGAGGGACACATGCCACACGTCCCTCCACAGTATATTTATGTATGTGCAACAATCTCACTTACACAAACCCTCATATACAGAAGCTTACTGCATTCTCTCAAACACGTATTCGCAAAACAGTTACTGTATGCCTAACTTAAAATAAATTAAAATATGTATATGGTATTTCCCAATCTCATTGTAAATTGTTACTAAGATTCACCCAGGAGGTGGGAGCCTGGTGATCTGTGACACAGGGTTTTCCTACTACAGACACCACTCTCTCACAAAGGAATAAGAATGACTTAACTAGTATTGTACCTATCCGATAAATTGTACTTACCTTTGTAAATGAGATAAACAAATAAACAAATTATTATTATTAAAAAAAAAAAAAAAAAAAAAAAAAATATGGTAATATTTAAGGCAAACGGGTAAATAGTTATCACCATGTGTGCCCCACGTCCATGAATTGAATGGAGTAGCAGGAACATATAATATATCTGTTATGGATATAGGTAGGTGTTTAATGAGGGAAGCTACAATTTGTAGAAGGTTTTGGTCAGAAGTAACAAAAACAGTAGCATATTTAAAGAACAGAACTATTACGAATACAGTAGAAAACAAAACTCCTTGTGAGATATTTTTTGGAAGCAAACCAAATGTAGAACACTTAAAAATTTATGGAAGTAGAATTTTGGTCAGGGTTCCTGAAGTTTTGAAAAAAAGTGAATGAGAAGATAAAGCCTGAATAGACGTTTTAGTGGGTTATAATGAAAACAGCTGTAGAGTTTTAAATAATAACAAAATCATTAATGCTAGGCTAGTACAGGTAGTCAAAGAAAATACGCAATTAACATATCTAGAAAAAATTTATGATCCAAAAAAAAATGATGATGATGTAGAAATTGATCCTAGTTCAAACTTGTCTGATGAAATATTAAAAATTACTTACTACAGTGCTGAAATTTATACAGGTTCAGGTGAGATTAATTCTAATAACACTGTAAACGGTCTTGTAAGTAATGATCATTCAAATAATAATGAAGATAAGCATGTTGAAATGAAAAGACAAAAGGAAAGCAAACTCCAATCTCTAAGTATAGTAAACCTTTTTTATATGTAAACTATACTAGGTAGTAGAGCCACGCCGATTTCAGCACGAGCGGGCCGGTTCGACGGGGCAGTACTATCCTCCCACAGAAGACCAACCTGAAGCGCCAGCATCTGTGTTGTCGTGTTTCGTTGGTGAGTGTGAGACCGGAGGCCCATTGATGCAGGAGTCACAGTTATAGTGATTTCTGCGTAAGCCTTACACTGTCACGATGACTGTCATGCTTATTACGTCCCTAAGCGGGGTGTGCATCTCACAAGCCCGCCATAGTGTGGGTCACCATACTGCATTGTCTGCATTTGCAATATGTATGGTGACCACAACTCTTGGATTCTATTCATGCTTTCCATCAGGCAGAGTAGAGTCACTTTAGCAGGTTCTTAATAGACAAAAAAATGCTAATATGCCAAATACTTGTGAGGAAGCGGTGAACTCTCATAATTAAAAACAATGGCAAATAGCAATGAACTGAGAAATTAATAGCCTAAAAAAAAGTAACACTTGAAAGGTTGTTGTAAGGCGACATCATAAAAAAGTTACAGATGTTAAGTGGATTTTTAAGAAAAAACAAGCAATGATATTGTTAAAGCAAGATCAGTTGCAAGAGATTTTCAGCAAAAGGACTTAATGAAAATGTTTATTCGCCTTTAGGGAAAATGCAAACATTGAAAATTTTATTGTTATACAGTTGTAAAAATAATTTATTCATCGAACAAATGGATGCCGAAACAGCCTTTTTAAATTACTAATGGTATGTAAATTCTGAAATTTGTTGTAAAGATAAAAAAGAAATCGAATTAAAAACTATTATAGTTAAATGAAAAGGTTTGCAATGAAAGATTTGAGAAAAGTTAAAAGCTATATTGGTATAGATATTGATTACAGTAATAATAATAATATAATGACTGAATGACAATAATAAATACAGTAACATACTATGATAACGTACACGACTACGACACAGAAGTATAATATTAGATTGCATGGTAGATTCTGACTATATATATAATTAATTATGAAAGGGGAATAATTGATATCGTAAAAATTGACACAGGTTTTAATTTCTCAGACATTATTAACAAAAAGTTTACTTAAGACAAAATCTATGAAAAACAGATTAGAGTTAAGATGAATGCATGCGCTCCCGATGCATCTGGTCAATATATATCATAATTAATTGTTATAACGAATATTCCCTTTTTCAATGTAATTTACGGTCCTATTTAACAGTATGTAATGACATCGTGCTGGGTTAGCTCGCTTAGCAGCAGAGGCCTTGCGGAGGTTTGCACCTCCATAGATGTAATCGTAGACCTCTTGTTGCTTGCTTGCTTTGCTCGTTTCGGTGGCGATACGTTCGAAGATATTGCTATGCCTTCCGAGTCCTCAATTCTTTTGTGTACGTCACCAAAACCCTGCTAACCTCTGACTCTTCCTAATTGGGATGGCTGGAAACAAATGAAATACGTATCAAACTTGTGTCAATCATTTGGTTGACTATACTGAGTATCAGTATGTGACTATTTTATATTTAATTTGTCAATTAACTGCAAGAAAAACGAGGGACCTTAAAGCTGTTGCACTTTTATAGTGTATCTTTGACAGTTTTCGGTTTTGTGAACTACTTTGTGAGATTTAATAAATATTTGTTTTTAGAAAGATATATTTAGAATATTCGGACTTCATTTAAAGCTGTTATAGTGTGACTTTTGTCACAGACGTGACATTGTGTTACTCAATAGTAACACAATATGTCACGTCACACAAATAAGTATTTATTGAGGTTTACTAATCTTGCACTCACCACACTTCTGCGAAGTGTTTCACGCTGGAAGTAGCGAATCCAGATTTTGTAGCAGATCCAGAGTCTCTCATTACAGCGACCGCAAACTCTGTCAGGTCTGATGTCAAAGGTCTCGAACTGTTAATTAAAAATGAGCTTTGTAACTGTGATACTGTTGACTATGTAGTGACACACAATATTGCGATCGATGTGGAAACAAGATAATTATCCAACCAATAAACAGAAAATCAAGTTACAGCAGAGCTGTAGTGCACTGTGGGAACTATACCAGAGATTTTTTAATAAAGGATAAAATTGTAGAAGGACTGCTTGTTAAAGTTTTAATCGTCTTAAAATCAGATTTCTTACAAATACACGGCAAAATGTTAAATCGATTGTATTAAAAACTCAGGGAACAAGGAAGGGTGAGAACAAACAAGACATCTTAAAGAAAAATATTCGAGGAAGGGTCAATGTCAACAGCTTACTGTGGTATGGACGTGGGATGAGGAGAGAGGATGGTTACGGAGAAGAGAGGTATGGTGTGTCTGAAAAAGGTACAAAGAGAGTAAGTAGTAAGGTAAAAATGATAGAGTTGCATGGAAGTCACCATTTTGTACCAACACTAAATACATTTGCTATAAGGGTAAAGAGATGACACGTATTTAAATAAAAGTTATTTACCGGCTCTGAAGTTAAATAACTGTATATAAATTGTTGACACCTGTCCAAACTAGCCTCCATTAGTCCATCTTCTTGCGAGCATACTCTACACAGCGGCACCTTCACGACATTATTGTTGTCGTCGAATATTTGGCTCTGTTGAACAATTACAAATAGGATTAATTATTTCACCACATTGTTACATAGGTACGTTGAAAATTTGAGGAGCTGTTTCATAGTAAGTAATGGAGATTTTGAGTCATATGCTGGCCACGCTAAGACCATTGTTAACTTTTCAACATGAAATATTCACGCAAACTTAATAATGATATAAGACCACCTTATTCTTAGATCACAGGAAAAATCTTGATTTCAGCCGGCACATTAACCCTAACTCCTTAGTATAACGAGGAAGTAAATTTAGAAATATGAAAAGTTTTACCTTCAGCTACTCTGTTGAGATTTACATTAGGATAGTTTACAACTGTCACAATCATCCCGCCTTCTATCAGATTACAATAAAACAAAACAATTAAGGAGTTGTTGTCGATCATTCAGTTGAATGTGGACATATGGCAACATACGACACCGACAAATGACAGTATTCTTAGAAAATCATAGTGGGTTTGCTTGAATTTTAGTTGAATAATAATTAGACGTCCGTGTAGTGAGGGATTAAGAATACATAGTCTTACCACCCCCCCCCCCCCCCATTCGTTCCTTGGGTGTCGTAAAAGGCGACTAAGGGAACAAATCATAATTTAAGATAACATCATTACAAAGAGAAGGAAAACTTAGAACAACCCCTTTTCCAACCCGTTTGGCCAGAGCGGTATAGTAGGCCAAAACCTCCATGCTAAGGCTCTACTTATGCCTGTGTCCAGCAGTGGACTGTAAGGGCTGTTGATGATGATAATGATGATGAATAAGTAGTAGTTTTACAATCTTACACTCACCGCATAATGGTTTAATATAAAATTATCGATATTTTCACTACTTTTGCATTGCTGCCAGAGTTCTAAGCAGTGGTGAAGTTCTTGACGGCAGATGTCACAGACTCCATCTGCACTCCCGAGCTGTTAAACAAAAATAGTTTTATAACCCACCATTTCGTTGACAATCACATTTGCTTCAGTATGCCTCTGTGTATGCACCATAAAGTTTATTAACATTATTTCAATACTTATGGGTATCTATAACTGTAACCTCCCAAACTTTCGAGAAGTTGCCTTAAATATATTTCAATGACTCTAAGAAACGATTGTAAAGTTAAGGCGATTATCTATGAAACATAATATACTACGATCGGAGCAAGAAACCTTAAGACCCACTGTTTAAATAAATATTGAAGTGCATGCCAAATTATTGAAGAGATGTACGAAAATATCAGGGAGCAAGAACGGGAATGACGGTAGACAAGGCATCTCAAAGGGAATGATTTAAGGAACGGGCACGAGCAACAAGTTAACGTGGCATAGACATAGGTTGAAGAGTGTAGTAGGTATGCGTAGAAGAGAGGATATGAAGAGACGTAACATCTTCACAGTTCTGAAACACGGCTGTCTGATCCTAATAATAATGTAAAGTGAGGTGGTTCTTGTCTTTTGAACCGTATTTGCAGATTTCTTGTTCACTGACTTGAAATTTTGAAATATGTATTTGTTCTTCCTATTATATTTACACCAATAGTAATAAAGAGAATAATAATCATAATTATTTGTTTCTTACATATTATTGAAAAATTAAACAATAATTCAAAAATTCAATACAGCAATTTTCACTAAAAATGAAACAATACTCATCACACAAACGATTGTGCATACAACGCACGACTGCCGACTTAGCAGACAGGGTTACTTACCTCTAGGTATAGGGCCCCTCAAAGAAAATCTAAAAGAATTATAAATAAATTGAAAAAAGAGTAAGAGATGATGGTGTTTGTTCAAATATAAGATCACTTACCGGCGTTGTAGTTAAATGTTCGTAAACCGCCTGCAGAACAGTGTCACCGATCGGCTGCAGTTCATCACCAACGTTCTCCCTCAGACAAATCCCACACACAGATAGATTTGCCATTTTTGCAAAATTTTTAAAAACACAACACTTATACAATTGTATACGGCACGCCTGCACTGTTTGAGCGTCTACAGAAGACTGACTCTCCCCCGATTTGAATTTAACAGGTAACAAAATTACCAGTGATCGTTTTTTTGCATAATCTCTCTCCTATTATCTAAATGTGTGCTATTACATTATAATGAAATAAAAAATGTCTTTACAAATAATGAGTAAACAAGAATTACCTAATGAGGGTTGAATTCTGGTCGTGACGGGCCTTTGTTTAATTTGAAGCTACTACAGTAATGGTGACGTGTTCACTTGGAAGTGATTACTTAATTTGATATCATATTTGATAGTTAGTATTAGAGTATCTATTACAGTATACATATTATCATTTATGTCTTGATAGGTTTTTTGATAAGTAAATAGAATAATTGAATGTTTTACATTTTCGTTATATGCTGTTTGTGATATAATCTTTTTAGTCCATTATTATTATTTAAATATAGAATAGCATTTGCCTTTCACGTCCTCAAGAGAGGCGTAAAAAGCACTTTACTAGGCTGTTACAGTGTGGGTCACTATACTGTATTGTGTGCATACGCAATGAGTATGGTGACCAGAGCTCTTGGATTCTATTCGAGCTTTCCATCAGGCAGAGTAGAGTCACTGTGACAGGCTCTTAAAACTAACAAAAAGAACGTATGTATAAAACATGTAATTATTCTCGGAAAACTTACTTGTCTGCAAGTTGGACGAACTACTGCGGCAGAGATGCGACAAGTAAAGAGAGATATCATTGGCATACCTACTTTCTAATTTTTGTTGACCCAAAAGATATAAAATTGACATTCACTATTTAAAAATTTGAAAAGAAGATCCATGCATTTAGAAAAAAAATGCCAAAAAAAGTAGTTAGCCGATATCTCTTGCACTATACTCGTAAACACATTTTTAATTGTTTAAGTCAGCTTTTGTACAACGACGAGCTTTTTACTTTGGATTTTCAATCAATCTTTGGGTAATGTTGTTAATTAACTGAATCACACACTATACAACATTATGTACATACGTTTATATACTCATATTTATACACATTGTTATCATGTCTCAATATTCAGGCACTATGAAAATATGAAAATTGATTGATGTACTATCGCTTCGATGATATATCATTCTGCCATATTATTGAGAAAGAGATCATCTATCTACTTTTTAAATACAAAACGGTTAGTGGACATCATGACTTCAAGTGGGAGCACGTTCCGAAAAATTTTGCTTGAACAAAGAAAGAAGAACTCACCAAACCGAAATTATGGAAGGAACAGAATATAAACAGATTTCTTTCTGAGCGAAAATTTCTGTCGTGATTAGACGACGTGAAGCGGGAGTAGGGAGCAAGAAGCATAACATAAGTACTTTTCGTTTCAGGTGGTCAGGTCGCATGTTGGTGAAACAGAGTATAGTACCTAGGTATTGACGCTTATTTCTGGAATATTTTGAACATATTTTTGTTAAAGATATTAAAGTTGACAAGCGATAATTTTATTGGTGGACATGTGAAAATAAAATTGCTGTCATTACAATTATTATTAAGATTTACAAGTGACTATTTCTAGTTCGAACATATTAAAGTGGCCTCGCATATAACAATATTGTGACCAACTTTCAAAGAAGTGGGAGTTAAACCAGAGTGTGTTGGAACTGGACGCAATTTACAACTACTCATTTAGTTACAGTAACTTTAAGTAGTTAGCTAAACTTACATTGACGCTTATTTAGCTCACGCCAGTGTTTCGGTACTTCTAATGTGGTACAACAAGAATAATCTCTAGAAATACATTCGATAAAAGACTCGAATGTTATTTCTATTTAAAAGTCAAAATTATACTGAAGTTTATCAGAAAACACTAAGTTATGAAGTTGCTGGTAAAGGTAATCCTTTGTACACCTTTCCAATTAAAATTTGATTTTAATGTTAATACATAAAAGATATAAAACAAGTCGAAGCTTCTGATCAATACGTATTCGTAACTTGTGTTGGTTTTTTACGCACAATCCCTTTCATATCGCCTACACGTGGTATATTTAAATAACACCACGGCCTAGTTTTACTACTAACAATGAAAGCTTAAACAAAAATCTTTACAAATAATGAGGTAATAAAAATTTCTTAGTGAGGGTCGAGTTCTATTCGTAGTGGGTTGTATTTTTAGACTATTTTCTTTTGCAAAATACTCTGAAATTCTGTTAAAACTTTTACTTTACTTTACGATACTTTCGTTTTTTTTTCAATCAAAATTTTATTTCTTGCTTTCAGATATGTTCCAGATTGCTGGATAGTTTTTCTGCTGCTCAGACACACGACTGTGTGCCATTGTATCTAAGAGAAGGTCGTCCTTACGAAGAAATGTTGTATTAAACTGGTATTGGAAGGAGGACTGGAACTATTTTTGAAGGTGAGATTCAATAAACATATAACTAAATAAAAAGGTATAGTTTCATAACGTTCTATGCAAAACAGAGTAAAATAAATAATAAAGATTTACTTTTAAATGTTTATCAAAATGTCAAATTGTTTGTCGTTGTGTTAAATTTAGAAATACAATTTAAATATTATCTCTTCGTAATGCAAAAAATTATGTACTTTAATCTATCGTTTCAATTATCAACATTAGATTTGTAAGACTCCAGGGTCGATAAATTATTATATTGACAGTAAAACCATTGTGTGTTGCAGGTGTTTGAAGTCTAGCAACTGTACGTCGAGCCACCTCACGCATAAATCGCTCTGGTGGCCTGCAAGCGACAGATACGGTATTAGCTACAAAACATTTGGCCGGAGGTATGTGTTTGAAGCCGTTAGACAAGAATTCATTTGGCGATAGCTTGAAATTAACAAGTCTGAGAGAACTGCAGTAGCTTTTTGTCTTATTACGGTTATCTTTCTACGTTTTAAAATTTTGAATGCGAAAGGAGGGTAGTTTGTAGTCGTCAACTAAAACAGAGTTGGATTAAGGACGTCACAAAGCATGAAAGTTTTCATGAAATTTATCAAATGAATTGTGCGTCAAACGAAGTATCGTGCATGTAAATTGTTAAATATTAGTGAGTCAGTTATATAGAATACAACGAACATAGCTCCGTCTAGTGATCGGAGTAGGAGAATTTCCTCTCACGAACACTTGATTCTTAAATATGGTGTCAGATGATCAGTCTCTTGTTGGGAATAATTAAAACCTGCTCAAGAAAACGATCTTCCTACAGGTCCTGTTAAGAATTACATTTGTGGGAAGCACAGTTTTAGCCGACTCCACAAAAGGATGGTCTCAAACCTGTTGTTTACTTTCTTTTTTTATCGTTGGTTTCAGTACCGCGACATTTATGACCTGATTGAAACAGTTTTTATTTTATTTGAAAGGATATAGTTCCAATTTAATCTGTCTAAATTTAAGAAAAATAGTGATTTCCATCAATTTAATTTAAGAAATAAAAATAAACTTGCCGTGCACACTACTAGGCTCCATAAAATATCAAATTCGTTTGTGGGTCAATGTATACAATTTTATAACAAATTACCAAACAACATAATATTATTATCAATTAGTAAATTTAAGAAATTTATTAAACTGAGGTTGTCCAAAAAGGCTTATTACTCAGTTTCAGACTACGTCACAGATTTAGATGTTTGGAAATGAATTGCTCTTTTTTTAAGACCTATGATTGTTAATATAACTACTGTTTTGATATTTAAAAGATTTTGAGTTATAAGAGTGGTGGCGAGTTTCTTCCCTGGGTTCTTTTCTCACCACTCTACCATGAACAATCTGCGAACCCAGCTAGCTGTAATTTAAATCGACAGATTGCTCATCTTTTATTGTTTTTTTTTATGACGTTCATAAGTGTCTTTTTGTGACCTAAATGAATAAACGAATTTGACTTTGACTTTGACTTTTGTTCCAAGTTTTGTTTGGGTAAAGCAAGATTACCACAATACAGAGTTTAATTAAACGTTAAACGTGCAGTTAGATAAACAGTAACTTGTGAAATGAATAAAACCTGATCAAGAAAACGATCTTCCTACAGGTCCTGTTAAGGATTACATTTGTGGGAAACACATTTTTAGCCGTCTTCTCAAAAGGAGGTTTTTTTTTGTGTGGGATTAATCCCGCACATACGCTAACCATTGTGACTCCTGTACACCGGGATCAAGAGTAGTGACTCACGCACACAAAGTTCTGACACTCGGCAAGTCCCAATCAAGCTTCGTGGAGCAGTTGGTTAGCGCGGTCACGGATCTGATCTGTCTGTGTGTGACTCACATGTCGCATGTGAGATCAAAAGCTATTGCCAAGGCCGCTTTTCACGGTGCATCTTGTTACCTGTAGATGGTTATCTAATGTAGAACAACTTTACATATTATATTTAATTCTTTTATTGTTACACAATTGTATGGAGCCTTGTGTTTAGTAATTGTCCCTATTTAATACCTGTAGGTTTGACTCTTCTGGGGTCCCGGACAGTTTTATGTCTTTGTGGTTATGTATGATATTATAATACCCCACCAGGCGCTTATTGACATCGCCTCCAATAACTGTGTCCTTTAGATTCGCTTAAATTTCACGTTTATTCCACCGAGCTGTAAGATTGGAAGGTGTCAAGTAGTCCGTTAAATAAAAGCAACCTAATTGTTTTACATTGACATAAAATTAGTTTTTTGGATAGATTGTAGCATACCTCAGGTAAATTCTATATGTGAAGTTCTCCATCTTTTCTCTGGCAGCCATCTTATCTCTCAAAGTTTAAAGCACGCTACCATACCAAATTGTACGCTGTGTTACGCAAACGTGTGTTCAAATTATAAATCTGTTAAATTGGCGTGTTTTATATTAACAAATGCGAAACACACTTAACCACATAGCTATTTAGTATATAGCACAAACTAGTCACTGGTTTGCTGTTATATCTCACGGTGTGATAAGTAATAAAATGATTATACGTATGTGTGCTTACCTGTAAGAAATTGTTAAACAACGTCATAAGTCTATTGAATGTACCTCATATCATTGTATTTGTGTATTAAAATGTTTGTGAACCAAAGAAATTAATAAAAAAATTAAATAAAACTGCAGTTTTTACTTTTCATTATTTGCTTTCCAAACGAGCAGACAGATCGCCTGAAGGTAAGTGATTGACGCCGCATATGAACATCTGTAACTGAAGTGTGCAAATGCGCTACTATCCTTTGAGCCCTTCCATGATAACCACTATTATATTATATAGGTGCACAGCGGGTACACTCCTTTCTGGAAAGTTCGTAGGTATTGATTCTTAAATACCGCAGGCTTCAATTCTTACTCGCACTAAGCGGTTGGGTTAAGGGCCTGATCTAGAGAGCAGAATTCCTCAACAAGGCACATTTGAGGTTTATATTTCTGAATACCTAACCACCGACATCTTGGTACCTGTGCCCAATACCGATGGCCAACAATTTGATTTATTTTATTTTCACTCAGTATATGATCACGAATCCGCAGGACTGAACGTAGGGGCGGCGACACGGTCTCGGGCGGATAAATGAGGTCAGGGACTTGGACATTCGTTTGAGCATAGATTTAGAGTTCAATAATCACATTCATGATGTATGTAAAAAAGCATATCTTAATCTGATTTCGTTTTGATACAGACAAGTCATTTAACAAATACTGCAGCTTTGAGAGCGGTATACGAGGTATTAGTCAAAAACTACCTGTAATTACAATTCCAGCATCTGATCTCCATCCGAAAGTTAATATAAATTAATGCTAGAACATATAAAAACATTTTTTTTAATTTTTAATCGTGTACTCTTTGGTGTATACCCAGGTATTCCATTGTTGTATCCTACGCCATTTGTTTTGGGCATAGTGGGATACTACAAGCTAGAAGTGAGGAGGGAGGTAGCGTAAACCACGTACATGTTTAAAGTGCTTCGTGGCTACATACACAGACCAGACCTTCTGTGAGAGATTAAACTGTGCGCACCGAGGGAGTACGCATCGCGGCGTAGACGTCCATGCCTGTCAGAGGTAACATGCGCGCGCACCAAGCTGCTGCAACAAGCTCCACTCACTCACGTACTGCGTACGCTTCGTGTGGTGGCGAACTGTGCGGATTTATTTTCGTATTCCCTGAATGAATCCTCAAAGATCACTTATAGCGTTTTAAGTAATAATTCTGGATACAAACATTATGATTAGTTAAATAGATTTCCTTGATATTTCTTTTTACATTGTATTAGTTGTGTTGTGTTATGTGTGTATATTTAACTTTGGTTTATAGTTTCTTTTTTCGTACTGTTTATTATGTTATATTGGTAAGCGTTGGTGTGTATGTTATAAATTTGTTTCTTGTTTTTGTACTGTTTTTTATGTTGTATTGTTTACGTATTGTTAGTTTTAGTTCTGTGCTATCGTAATGGATGAAATCTGTAACGATAGTATAGATTATGACAATAAATAAATAAAAAAATATGTACGTTCTTTTCATGTACTTTATAAGGTTATTAAATTAAATAATCTTAACATACCGTGCAGACATAATATAATTATATTATATTTGCACCACAATCTACATAGTATAGTCCATCTAAGGGTTGCCTGGAAGAGATCGCAGACTGTGATGAGGCCGCCCATTGTACCGCTGTTACTTTTTTGTTTTCTACATTATATGTTACCTAGTTACGATGTGCAATAAAGAGTACCTATCTAGTATACACTACACCATTAACTATACCGATTTACGAGGGTGGTATGAAAAGTTTCCGACCTCAATATGAAGATATAAACACACTCGTAAATAAAAGCTAGTGCATTAAGTTGTTCATCTGTTGACAGTTTCTCATCAAAGTTGCCGCCATTTTGGACACGTAGTTGTTATGTAACAGTCGTTTGAGTGAGTTGATGGGAGTGCTTTTACGAAAATGGACAAAATCGAGTATCCAGCTTTCATTAAATGTTTGTTTTTGAAAGGCAATACACCATAAGTCAAAGATAAGCTGGATTATGTGTATGGGGTCTCTGCACCATAATTTGCCACAATCAAATTTTGGGCAGCTGAATTTAAGCCTGACCGTAAGAGCTTGGGAGACAATGAACGTTCGGGCTGTCCAAAAACGGCAACTACCGACGCAAATATCGCCAAGAATCACCAAATAGTGCTAGACGACCGTCGAATTAAATAATCATAAAGCTATCTGCGCATTGGGTGCCGCGTTTGCTCACGTTAGACTAAAAACGTGTTCGAATGAATATTTCCATCGCTCTGTTGGCGCAGTTTAAGCGCAATAAATTCGAGTTTTGGCGTCGAACCGTCTCCAAAAAAAGAAAACAATTTTTTTCAAAAAAAAACAGTTTTTGTTTTTTTTGGACCAAAATTTTAATCAAATAAGAGGCAATCACCATTGTGAATAATTATTTTGCAGAGAAAAACACCGAGTACTATATGGACAGGTTACAGAAATGGGAGCATCACTGGGAGAAGTGTGTAAAGTTACAAGAAGACAACGTTGAAAAATAAAATAAAAAAATATGAAAATGTTCTTGTATCTTTGTTAGGTCGGACCACCCACGTATTGTACAGGTAACTCTTATTAAAAAAAAATAATAATAAAATTGGAAAATTCGAGCAGACTATGTGACTTCTCAATAATTCTATTGTCTTTTAAGGTTTAGTATCTACTGTTATTGTTATCGTAATAACAAGTCCCTTCTCTCTAACAGTGTCGTATTTAAACAAAAGGAGGCAGGTAAAAACTACAATAAAGAACACTGTACGCGCTGTGTTGTAGTCTAGGCCTATGTTAATTCCAGGCGTCTATTTCGACTTTGTTAATACTATTAGAGGTAAGGGCAGTTTTTCTATGAATCCACTCCGAATAATCCGCCCTTGAACTAAACGGGATACGTACTCGAGTACTGGCATGGGCCCTCCGCCACATGTTGAACCGCCTCTGGGAGGTTCTGCACTCCAGCTTAGCGAACGTGGGTAAAAGCGGGTAACTGGTCTTATTAACGAAGCTGAGACGGCTATCAGTGTCGACTGAGGTAGCGTGTGCTTTGGCTGAAACTGCGCCGTGCGATTTAGGCGTAGGTAGAAGTGCTCACCAAAGTTTATTGGCGGACCTCTGACTTACATGCGGGTAGCGGCACATGGTTCTCGCACGAAGACTGAGGCCGCTAATCAAACCACGATAGCTTGTTCCTTCGGGAATTATCTGTGTTCGGTCGCTAGGGGGAAACTGAGTTCCACCTGTCACCTCTGTAAGTGCAGTAGGGCCCTCACTACAGTTGTTGGAAAAAGTCTTTGGGTACCGACCGTCATATGCTTCATGGCCGGTAGCGGTAGCTGTTTTAGCGCGGTCGCAACCTCCTGCGAAGGCATCACAGTGTTTTTAGTTGAAGTATGCGTCAATACCGAGGTACTATACTATATTTTTTCACTAACATGCGACCTGACCACCTGAAACGAAAAGTATAATATATATATATATATTATATGTTATGCTTCTTGCTCCCTACTCCCGCTTCACGTCGTCTAATCATGACAGAAATTTTCGCTCAGAAAGAAATCTGTTTCTATCCTGTTCCATCCATAATTTCGGTTTGGTAAATAAAGTAGATAGATGATCTCTTTCTCAATAATATGGCAGAATGATATATCATCGAAGCGATAGTACATCAATCAATTTTCTTATATTCATAGTGCCTGAATATTGAAATATACATGATAACAATGTGTACATGATACCATATATATGAGCATATAAACTTATCTACATAATGTTGTATAGTGTGTGATTCAGTTAATTAATAACATTACCCAAAGATTGATTGAAAATCCCGGATAAAAAGCCCGTCGTTGTACAAAAGCTGACTTAATTAAAAATGTGTTTACGAGTATAGTCCAAGAGATATCGGCTAACTAATTTTTTTGGCATTTTTTTTCTAAATGCATGGATCTTCTTTTCAAATTTTTAAATAGTGAATGTCAATTTTACATTCTTTGGGTCGACAAAAATTAGAAAGTAGGTATGCCAATGATAGCTGTCTGTTCACTTGTCGTATCTCTGCCGCAGTAGTTCGTCCAACTTGTAGACAAGTAAGCTTTTCGAGAATAATCACATCTATAAATACATGTTTTATACATACGTTCTTTTTAATAGTTTTAAGAGCCTCCCAAAGTGACTCTATTCTGCCTGATGGAAAGCATGAATAGAATCCTAGATCTGTGGTCACCATACTTATTGTAAATGCAGACCATACAGTATGATGACCCACACTGTAACAACCCAGTAAAGTGCTTTTTTAAGCCTCGCTTGAGGACGTGAAAGGCAAATGCATTTCTATATTTAAATAATAATAATGGACTAAAAAGATTATATCACAAAAAGCATATAACGAAAATGTAAAACATTCAATTATTCTATTTACTTATCAAAAAACCCATCAAGACATAAATGATAATATGTATACTGTAATAGATACTCTAATACTAACGATCAAATATGATATCAAATTAAGTAATCACTTCCAAGTGGACACGTCACCATTACTGTAGTAGCTTCAAATTAAACAAAGTCCGGTCACGACCAGAATTCAACCCTCATTAGGCAATTCTTGTTTACTCATTATTTGTAAAGACTTTTTTTATTTCATTATAATGTAATAGGACACATTTAGATAATAGGATAGAGATTATGCAAAAAAAACGACCACTGGTAATTTTGTTACCTGTTAAATTCAAATCGGGGGAGAGTCAGTCTTCTGTAGACGCTCAAACAGTGCAGGCGTGCCGTATACAATTCTATAAGTGTTGTGTTTTTAAAAATTTTGCAAAAATGGCAAATCTATCTGTGTGTGGGATTTGTCTGAGGGAGAACGTTGGTGATGAACTGCAGCCGATCGGTGACACTGTTCTGCAGGCGGTTTACGAACATTTAACTACAACGCCGGTAAGTGATCTTATATTTGAACAAACACCATCATCTCTTATTCTTTTTCTCAATTTATTTATAATTCTGTTAGATTTTCTTTGAGGGGCCCTAGACCTAGAGGTAAGTAACCCTGTCTGCTAAGTCGGCAGTCGTGCGTTGGATGCACAATCGTGCGTGTCATGTGCATTGTTTCATTTTTAGTGAAAATTGTTGTATTGAATTTTTGAATTATTGTTTAATTTTTCAATACTATGTAAGAAACAAATAATTATGATTATTATTCTCTTTATTACTATTGGTGTAAATATAATAGGAAGAACAAATACATATTTCAAAATTTCAAGTCAGTGAACAAGAGATCTGTAAATAGGGTTCAAAAGACAAGAACCACCTCACTTTACATTATTATTAGGATCAGACACCCGTGTTTCAGAACTGTGAAGATGTTACGTCTCTTCGTATCCTCTCTTCTACGCATACCTATTACACTCTTCAATCTATGTCTGTGCCACGTTAACTTGTTGCTCGTGCACGTTCCTTAAATCATTCCCTTTGAGATGTCTTGTCTACCGTCATTCCCGTTCTTGCTCCCTGATATTTTCGTACATCTCTTCAATAATTTGGCATGCACTTCAATATTTATTTGAACAGTGGGTCTTAAGGTTTCTTGCTCCGATCGTAGTATATTATGTTTCATAGATAATCGTCTTAACTTTACAATCGTTTCTTAGAGTCATTGTAATATATTTAAGGCAACTTCTCGAAAGTTTGGGAGGTTACAGTTATAGATACCAAAAGTATTGAAATAATGTTAATAAACTTTATGATGCATACACAGAGGCATAATGAAGCAAATGTGATTGTCAACGAAATTGTGGGTTATAAAACTATTTTTCTTTAACAGCTCGGGAGTGCAGATGGAGTCTGTGACATCTGCCGTCAAGAACTTCACCACTGCTTAGAACTCTGGCAGCAGTGCAAAAGTAGTGAAAATATGTACTATTTAATATTTAACCATTATGCGGTGAGTGTAAGATTGTAAAACTACTACTTATTCGTCATCATTATCATTATCAACAGCCCTTACAGTCCACTGCTGGACATAGGCCTCTCCTTAGCATGGAGGTTTTGGCCTACTATACCGCTCTGGCCAAACGGGTTGGAAAAGGGGTTGTTCCAAGTTTTCCTTCTCTTTGTAATGATGTTGTCTTACATAATTTGTTCCCTTAGTCGCCTTTTACGACACCAAAGGGATGAATGGGGGGGGGGTTGAATAACACTATGTATTCTTAATCCCTCACTACACGGACGTCTAATTATTATTCAACTAAAATTCAAGCAAACCCACTATGATTTTCTAAGAATACTGTCATTTGTCGGTGTCGTATGTTGCCATATGTCCACATTCAACTGAATGATCGACAACAACTCCTTAATTGTTTTTTATTGTAATCTGATAGAAGGCGGGGTGATTGTGACAGTTGTAAACTATCCTAATGTAAATCTAAACAGAGTAGCTGAAGGTAAAACTTTTCATATTTCTAAATTCACTTCCTCGTTATACTAAGGAGTTATGGTTAATGTGCCGGCTGAAATCAACATTTTTCCTGTAATCTAAGAATAAGGTAGTCTTGTATCATTATTAAGTTTGCGTGAACATTTCATGTTCAAAAGTTAACGATGGTATTAGCGTGGCCAGCATATGATTCAAAATCTCCATTACTGACTATGAAACAGCTCCTCAAATTTTCAACGTACCTATGTAACAATGTGGTGAAATAATTAATCCTATTTGTAATTGTTCAACAGAGTCAAATATTCGACGACAACAATAATGTCGTGAAGGTGCCGCTGTGTAGAGTATGCTCGCAAGAAGATGGACTAATGGAGGCCATTTTGGACAGGCGTCAACAATTTATATACAGTTATTTAACTTCAGAGCCGGTAAATAACTTTTATTTAAATACGTGTCATCTCTTTACCCTTATAGCAAATGTATTTAGTGTTGGTACAAAATGGTGACTTCCATGCAACTCTATCATTTTTACCTTACTACTTACTCTCTTTGTACCTTTTTCAGACACACCATACCTCTCTTCTCCGTAACCATCCTCTCTCCTTATCCCACGTCCGTACCACAGTAAGCTGTTGACATTGACACTTCCTTGAATATTTTTCTTTAAGATGTCTTGTTTGTTCTCACCCTTCCTTGTTCCCTGAGTTTTTAATACAATTGATTTAACATTTTGCTGTGTATTTGTAAGAAATCTGATTTCAAGACGATTAAAACTTTATAAAGCAGTCCTTCTACAATTTTATCCTTTATTAAAAAATCTCTGGTATAGTTCCCAAAGTGCACTACAGCTCTGCTGTAACTTGATTTTCTGTTTATTGGTTGGATAGTTATCTTGTTTCCACATCGATCGCAATATTGTGTGTCACGAGATAGTCAACAGTATCACAGTTACAAAGCTCATTTTTAATTGACAGTTCGAGACCTTTGACATCAGACCTGACAGAGTTTGCGGTCGCTGTAATGAGAGACTCTGGATCTGCTACACAATCTGGATTCCCTACTTCCAGCGTGAAACACTTCGCAGTAGTGTGGTGAGTGCAAGATTAGTAAACCTTAATAAATTCTTATTTATGTGACGTGACAACGTCTGTCACAACAGTCACACTATAACAGCATGAAATGAAGTCCGGATATTCTAAATACATCTTTCTAAAAATAGATATTTATTAAATCTGTTCACAAAAACGAAAACTGTCAAAGATACACTATAAAAGTGCAACCACTTTAAGGTCCCTCGTTTTTCTTGCAGTTAATTGATAAATTAAATATAAAATAGTCACATACTGATACTCAGTACAGTCAACCAAATGATTGACACAAGTTTGATACGTATTTTATTTGTTTCCAGCCATCCCAATTAGGAAGAGTCAGAGGTTAGCAGAGTTTTGGTGACGTACACAAAAGAATTGAGGACTCGGGAGGCATAGCAATATCTTCGAACGTATCGCCACCGAAACGAGCAAAGCAAGCAAGCAACAAGAGGTCTACGATTACATCTATGGAGGTGCAAACCTCCGCAAGGCCTCTGCTGCTAAGCGAGCTAACCCAGCACGATGTCATTACATACTGTTAAATAGGACCGTAAATTACATTGAAAAGGGAATATTCGTTATAACAATTAATTAACTTTTATTTAGGAGCCCATGCTTTTTTAATCCGAAGTGTGTGTCCACAGACAATAAAAATATATGGACCAGATGCATCGGGAGCGCATGCATGAATCTTAACTCTAATCTGTTTTTCATAGATTTTGTCTTAAGTAAACTTTTTGTTAATAATGTCTGCCAAATTTAAATCTGTGTCAATTTTTACGATATCAATTATTCCCCTTTCATAGTTCATTATATACATATGTACTCAGAATCTACCATATAATCTAATATTATACTTCTGTGTCGTAGTCGTGTACGTTATCATAGTATGTTACTGTATTTATTATTGTCATTTAGTCATTGTATTATTATTATTACTGTTATCAATATCTACACCAATATAGCTTTTAACTTTTTTCAATTCTTTCATTTAGCTAGTTTTTAATTCAATTTCATTTTTATCTTTACAACAAATTTCAGAATTTACATACCATTAGTTATTTAAAAAGGCTGTCTCGACATCCATTTGTTCGATGAATAAATTATTTTTACAACTGTATAACAATAAAATTTTCAATGTTTGCATTTTCCCTAAAAGCTAATAAACATTTTCATTAAGTTCTTTTGCTAAAAATCTCTTACAACTGATCTTGCTTTAACAATATCATTGCTTTTTTTTCTTAAAAATCCACTTAACATCTGTAACTTTTCTATCATGTGGCCTTTCAACAACTTGTCAAGTGTTACGTTTTTTTTAGGCTATTAATTTCTCAGTTCATTGCTATTTGTCATTGTTTTCAATTATGAGAGCTCATCGCATCCTCACAAGTATTTGGCACATTTGCTTTTTTTTTTTGTCTATTAAGAACCTGCTAAAGTGATTCTACTCTGCCTGATGGAAAGCATGAATAGTATTCAAGAGCTGTGGTCACCATACATATTGCAAATGCAGACAATGCAGTATGGTGACCCACACTATGGCGGGCTTGTGAGATGCACACCCCGCTTAGGGACGTAATAGGCATGACAGTCATCGTGACAGTGTAAGGCTTATACAGAAACCACGATAACTGTGACTCCTGCATCAATGGGCCTCCGGTCTCACACTCACCAACGAAACACGACAACACAGATGCTGGCGCTTGAGGTTGGTCTTCTGTTGGAGGATAGTACTGCCCCGTCGAGCCGGCCCGCTCGTGCTGAAATCAGCGTGACTCTACTACCTAGTATAGTTTACATATAAAAAGGTGTAGCATCAGTGTAGTTTACATGTAAAAAAGGTGTAAAACTGGATTACCATACTTAGAGAATGGAGTTTGCTTTCTTTTTGTCTTTTCATTTTTCAACATGCTTATCTTCATTATTATTTGAATGATCATTACTTACAAGACCGTTTACAGTGTTATTAGAATTAGTCTCACCTGAACCTGTATAAATTTCATCACTGTAGTAAATAATTTTTAATATTTCATCAGACAAGTTTGAACTAGGATCAATTTCTACATCATTATCATTTTCTTTTTGATCATAAAGTTTTTCTAGATATATTCATTGCGTATTTTCTTTGACTACCTGTACTAGCCTAGCATTAATTATTTTGTTATTATTTAAAACTCTACAGCTGTTTTCATTATAACCCACTAAAACGTCCATTGAGGCTTTATCTTCCCATTCACTTTTTCTCAAAACTTCAGGAACCCTGACCAAAATTCTACCTCCATAAATTTTTAAGTGTTCGACATTTGGTTTGCTTCCAAAAAATATCTCACAAGGAGTTTTGTTTCCTACTGTATTCGTAATAGTTCTGTTCTTTAAATATGCTACTGTTTTTGTTACTTCTGACCAAAACCTTCTATGAATTGTAACTTCCCTCATTAAACACCTACCAATATCCATAACAGATATATTATATGTTCCTGCTACTCCATTCAATTCATAGACGTGGGGCACACATGGTGATAACTATTTACCCGTTTGCCTTAAATATTTCCATATTAAATAATGCCATGCTTACTCACGCAGAGTTCGTGAATAATCCGCAGAGAAGACATTTCAATAGCTGAAAGGCGGATAAACGTTAGGTAAAGCAGAATCTTATTTCGGCAAGAAATTTAACTAACGGAATCCAATTAATATGATTCCGTTAAATAAACCTATCCGTTCTGCTAAAAAAAAGAGAAAAATCGGTGTTTAAATGCTTCCTTAACGCTATTAAAATAATTAACACATCAATTAACGTAATTACTGATTCCTGAGTGAGTAAAGTTACCGGACCTCAAGCCCCCCTTATCTCTCTTAGCCTCTCATATTACTTTAGATGCAAGCTAACTCATATTTCTAATTAGGTATATACAAATAAGAAAAAAATACATCTTTACCTGGTCATGATTTTGTCCACAACTGCTTACGTTCATATTTAACTTTTGGCAAATGGCAAGCAATTGCCGACGCACTTCGGATGCGTAAGTCAACTTCTTACAGTTTAAAAATACACTCTACTCCATTGCTGCAATGAAAACAATATTACGTTGATGATAACTATTTATTTGTTAATTAGAGGTCAATGAACAGGTGCTGTAAAAAAATATATCTTTACCTGGTCATAATTTTGTCCACAACTGCTTACGTTCATATTTAACTTTTGGCAAATGGCAAGCAATTGCCGACGCACTTCGGATGCGTAAGTCAACTTCTTACAGTTTAAAAATACTCTCTACCCCATTGCTGCAATGAGAACAATATTACGTTGATGATAACTATTTATTTGTTAATTAGAGGTCAATGAACAGGTGCTGTGCTGATAATCACTTTCTTTGAAGATGCCAGAGAGAAAGCTTCGAATACATTGAGAAGAGTTATGTGGTCAACTAAGACTGGAGATTATACCTGGATATAACTGGAGATTATAACTTTTGTTTCATTGTCAGAGCTTCTTCTCTCTTGTGCACCATTGTGTGTAATAATTGTTCACTTGACAGAACTGCTGCCAAACTTAAAGCCTAAACATATAATGGTATCATTACACGAGTGTTTCTAGTTCTACGGTCTCAAGAATATACTTTTATCAGTGTTATGTTGACTAACTATTTACCTCGTCTAAACAGCTATATTCCATCGCACTTTAATTGAGCTGCTTATAATATTGATATTTAATTGCTCTCTATTAGGTTTATTTACGTATGTTCATATTTACTAATAGGTAGTAAACAGCACATATAAATAATAGGTAGTATATAATTAACATTAAAGCTTTATTATTTTTTACTTTTTAGTTTTGAAGTCGTTTTTTTTAACGTAGTTATTTTTTCATATTCATAATGTAAGTACATCAGAAGTAATATCAATCGTTCATCATTGTCTTTGAAATGGATTCATTTATGCAGAAATAAAAAACTCAGAACGGTTTTAAAAATAATATTAATATATTAGTACAACTTCCATTGAAAACAATCTAAACACCAATGATAAAAGTGACTTACACAAATAGTTAAAGAGCCATTGAAAGATCGTCTTACACCCGTCTGAAAACCAAGTGACGTATTTTTGAAGTGAAACTTCTTTAGAATCGCTGTGATTTCAAACCGCATGCAACGGGAAAACGACAGGTAAGAGACACAAATACAAAAATGTATGGGAAGAAACCGGTAAAGAATGAGACAGAAATATTAGTGAGCCAGAGCGAGAGAGTAAATGTCGGTGTGTTGCTCATTCTTTGGTCGATTTACTGAAGTTTCACTTCTATCGTGTATGAATTCATACACATCTTTTTTTATTAAATTTCATTTCAACATCAAATAAATATCTAATAAACCCAGATGTGAGAAACCTCACTGAATTTCTTGTTTACATATTGAAGATGGCAATGTTATGAAAGAAGTGAGATTGCCGACTTGTCGATTTTGATTCTGCACAACATTACACTTTTTTTGTTATCCATATGTGAAGGATAATTAATTAAAAGAATGTATAAGTATCAGACAGGTAATGCTCAACATTAGTAATAACTATTTTACAGTTAAAAATTACTACATATTAATGTGGCCAGCATGGTGTAGTAGGCAAAACCTACTTCTAAGTGAAGGCCCATATCCTATTGATGATAATGACATTACAGCATATCACAAATCATATAGGTATGTTCGACTTAAAAATAAGTAGTTATTAAATAATTATATAACAAACATTTTCTCTGTGTATTGGCATAACTTAAAAATTGTTTACGCTTAGAAACATTTTGATTTCAACTGTGCATCCTACATCCTTACCCTTACGAAACGTCTTAGATTTTTTTTGGGGAATTAAAGTAATTACCTGTTGTAAGCTGTTATGACAATAACAATGAGCATTGTTACCGTTGGTTAAGTATGAATGTATTTTTTTAGTAATAGAGAATAGTCATTGGGTTTTAAATGGACCAGAGCACATCTATCGTTAGAAACAAAAAAAATTCAGCCGACTTCAAACAATAGCAACAAAGGGCACAAAACATAATAATAATAACGTTTTTTTAAATTGAGGGTTGCGCTTATTTTACTTTAAAAACTAGTTTTTTTATTTTATTAGTAGTGTTCTTTATTTAGTTTGTTTGAAATCCTCTTAACTTTATTTGTATTAACAAACAAAGAAGTTGAATCAAGGCGATTTCTAACAGAACCAACAATGCGTGGGTGGTTCAACCCAACCAGGACTCATGGTGGGCGTTAAAAAGTCCCAGAAACACCAGCTCGGCTGACTCTCTGATTACGAGTTGTAGACTGTTTGAACATTTTCCAATAATCTAGTTACTTTTACGATACCAGTTGTTTTTCAATGAATCCACTCCGAGTAATCCACACTTGGGCTAACCGAAATACATACTCGAGTGCTCAGCCACATATTGGACCCCCTCTGGGAGGTTCTGCACTCCAGCTTACCGAACGTGGGTAAAAGCGGGTAACTGATCTTATTAACGAAGCTGAGACGGCCATCAGTGTCGACTGAGGTGGCGTGTGCCTTGGCTGAAACTGCGCCGTGCGATTTAGGTGTAGGCGGAAGTGCTCACTAAAGTTTATCGGCGGACCTCTGATTTACGCGCGGGTAGCGGCACATGGTTCTAGCACGAAGAGTGAGGCCGCTAATCAAACTACGATAGCTTGTTGCTTCGGGAAGTATCTGTGTTCGGTCGCTAGGAGGAAACTGAGTTCCACCTGTCACCTCTGTAACTGCAGTGGGGTCCTCATTACAGTTATTGGAAAAGTCTCTGGCTACCGGCCGTCATATACTTCATGGCCGATAGCGGTAGCTGTTTAAGCGCGTTCGCAACCTCCTGCGAAGACATCACAGTGTTTTTAGTTCGAGGATCTCAAGAATATGCTTTTATCGGTGTTATGTCGACTAACTGTTTACCTCGTCTAAACAGCTATGTTCCATCGGACTTAACAGAATATCGGAGTATTTTAGAAAAGAAAATAGTCTAAAAATACAACCCGCTACGAATAGAACTCGACCCTCAGTAAGAAATTGTTATTACTTTATTATTTGTAAAGATTTTTGTTTAAGCTTTCATTGTTAGTAGTAAGCCTAGGCCATGGTTTTATTTAAATATACCACGTGTAGGCGACAGGAAAGTGATTGTGTGTTGAAAACCAATACAAGTTATGAACAGGTATTGATCAGAAGCTTCGACTTGTTTTACATCTTTTATGTATTAACATTAAAATCAAATTCTACTTGGAAAGGTGTCCAAGTGATTTGCTTTACCAACAACTTCATAATTTAAAGTGTTTACTGACGAACTGCAGTAAAATTTTAGCTTTTAAATATAAATAACATGCGAGCCTTTCATCGAATGTATTTTTAGAGATTTATCTTGTTGTACTATATTAGAAGTACCGACACACCAGCATGAGCTAAATAAGCATCAATGTAAGTCTGGCTAAGTACCTACTGAAAATTACGGCGATAATATGCGAGTTCACTTTAACATGTTCGAACTAGAAATAGTCGCTTGTAAATCTTAATAATAATTGTAAAGACAAAAATTTATTTTTAAATGTCCACCAATAAAATTATCGCTTGTCAACTTTAATATCTTTAACAAAAATATGCTCAAAATATTCCAGAAATATGCGCCAATACTTTTTTTTTTTGAAGTGAAAACTTCTTTAGGCGCGTTGAGCGTTTTGGTAGAGGGTAAAATCCTCGGTTCGCGTCACCGACATGCTAATGATAATAGTATATCTATAGCTATGGAGAATATGATATTGTATATTATATATGAAATTTATTATTATTATATATTATATATGATATTATATATTATATATAGCTATATATGAAACATAAAAAAATTCATATAATTTTTGCATATAGTTTTAATTACTCTCAACTTAATAGTTCCGTTTTCACTTCTATCGGCAGTCCCACGATTGCTATTTTTTTTAACCCGGGGAATGCTTTTCGCATCATACCCTCCGGAGGGACGAAGGGCGTGTGTGAAACTCCCAGAAAACCGGTCTACCAACTAAACCCCGCGGCGGCCTACCTCGGCAGTTGGGAGGAGCTCTAGGAACGCATTAGCGGCTTCTAGAGTCCTCCCTGCCGTACCTCACAAGTGAGGTACATCTCGGGCACCTCATGCCCCAGGGGCAAGACGCTATCGCACCTCCCATCGCCCTGCGCAGTAAGAGGCAGAACAGCGCCCCGCCCCAGACGACACTCCCCCGCCGCACCGGAGTGTCACCTGACTCGGATCGTTTGCAGCAGTCACAACGCCCCAAGATGTGACCGCAGCGACCCTTAGACGGCGATTAGGGAGCTAGCGACCTCTGCCACGTCCCCTTCGCCGCCTCCTTCGAGCGGGATCGGCCCTTTCCCGATCTCGCTCTGCGGTCTCCTGCCGGAGCATAACCTGCTCACAGAAGGAGATCGCGGCTACCCATCCTTCACGACTCGCCACCATTGCCGCGATCAATGCTGACGGTGAAAGGTTTTGTCCGATCCGCCCGACCAGGATTCGACGCTCAGACTCCCAAGCAGGGCAGTCCTTCAGCGTTTGCTGGGCGGAGTCCCGTTCGGACTCGCAGTGGTGGCATTGTGCCGTAGCCTCCCGTCCTATTCGATTCAGATACTCACCGAAGCAGCCGTGCCCGGTGAGTATCTGGGTCAATCGATAGGTGACACAGTCGGTCCTCTCTGTCAACGCTTCGAAGTTCGGCAGAAAGGCTCCGACGGCGCGTTGGCTAGCACAGCCCTGAGTTTCGAGCCGTGCCTGCCAAGCCACCAAAGCTTGCTTATGCGCGTTCTGCCGTAGCATTCCAGGCTCATGATCTGGCGCGGCCTCTTCAGCATTCCGACCGACAGAACGAATTTGGTCGTAGACCATCGCGTCCATGTCGGCCAGAATATCGAAGGGCGGAGATCGATGCGGCAATACCTAGGTACTATACTATATTTTTTCTCTAATACGCGACTTGACCACCCGAAACGAAAGGTATGTTACGCTTCGTGCTCCCTACTCCCGCTTCACGTCGTCTAATCACGACAGAAATTTACACTCAGAAAGAAATCTGTTTCTATTCTGTTCCTTCCATAATTTCGGTTTGGTGAGTTCTTCTTTCTTTGTTCAAGCGAAATCCTCCGGAATGCGCTCCCATTTGAAGTCAGGATATCCACTAACCGTTTTGTATTGAAAAAGTAGATAGATGATCTCTTTCTCAATAATATGGCAGAATGATATATCAACGAAGCGATAGTACATCAATCAATTTTCTTATATTCATAGTGCCTGAATATTGAAATATACATGATAACAATGTTTACATGATACCATGTATATGAATATATAAACTTATGTACATAATGTTGTATAGTGTGTGATTCAGTTAATTAATAACATTACCCAAAGATTGAATCCCGGATAAAAAGCCCGTCGTTGTACAAAAGCTGACTTAAACAATTAAAAATGTGTTTACGAGTATAGTCCAAGAGATATCGGCTAACTATTTTTTTTGGCGTTTTTTTTCTAAATGCATGGATCTTCTTTTCAAATTTTTAAATAGTGAATGTCAACTTTACATCCTTTGGGTCGACAAAAATTAGAAAGTATGTATGCCAATGATAGCTGTCTGTTCACTTGTCGTATCTCTGCCGCAGTAGTTCGTCCAACTTGTAGACAAGTAAGCTTTTCGAGAATAACCACATCTATAAATACATGTTTTATACATACGTTCTTTTTAATTGTTTTAAGTGCCTGCCAAAGTGACTCTACTCTGCCTGATGGAAAGCATGAATAGAATCCTAGAGCTGTGGTCACCATACTTATTGTGAATGCAGACAATACAGTATGATGACCCACACTGTAACAACCCAGTAAAGTGCTTTTTTAAGCCTCGCTTGAGGACGTGAAAGGCAAATGCAATTCTATATTTAAATAATAATAATGGACTAAAAAGATTATATCACAAACAGCATATAACGAAACTGTAAAACATTCAATTATTCTATTTACTTATCAAAAAACCTATCAAGACATAAATGATAATATGTATACTGTAATAGATACTCTAATGCTAACGATCAAATATGATATCAAATTAAGTAATCACTTCCAAGTGGACACGTTACCATTACTGTAGTAGCTTCAAATTAAACAAAGTCCCGTCACGACCAGAATTCAACCCTCATTAGGCAATTCTTGTTTACTCATTATTTGTAAAGACTTTTTTTTGTTTCATTATAATGTAATAGGACACATTTAGATAATAGGAGAGGGGAATATGCATAAAATACGACCACTGGTAATTTTGTTACCTGTTAAATTCAAATCGGGGGGAGAGTCAGTCTTCAGTAGACGCTCAAAGAGTGCAGACGTGCCGTGTACAATCGTATAAGTGTTGTGTTGTTAAAAAAACTGCAAAAATGGTAAATCTATTCACGTGTGGGATTTGTCTGACGGAGAACGTTAGTCGTGAACTGCACCCGATCGGTGACACTGTTCTGCGGGTGGTTTACGAACATTTAACTGCAACGCCGGTAAGCGATCTTATATTTGAACAAACACCATCATGTCTTACTCTTTTTCACAATTTATGTGTAAATCTTTTAGATTTTTCTTTGAAGGACCCCAGCTCTAGTGGGTTGAATTCACAATCGTGTGTGTGATGAGTATTATTTCTTTTTTGGTGAAAATTGCTTTAATGAATCTTTTGAATTTTTGTTTAATTTTTCTATAATATGTAGTAAACAAATAATTATCATTATTATTGTCTTTATTACTGTTGGTTTAAATATAATAGGAAGAACAAATACATTTTTCAAAATTTCAAGTCAGTGAACAAGACATCTGTAATTAGGGCTCAAAAGACAAGAACCACCTCACTTTACATTATTATTAGGATCAGACAGCCGTGTTTCAGAACTGTGAAGATGTTACGTCTCTTCATATCCTCTGTTCTACGCATACCTACTACACTCTTCAACCTATGTCTATGCCACGTTAACTTGTTACTCGTGCCCGTTCCTTAAATCATTCACTTTGAGATGTCTTGTCTACCCTCATTCCGGTTCTTGTTCTCTGACAGTTTCGTACATCTCTCCTATAATTCGGCATGCATTTCAATATTTATTTGAACAATAAGTCTTAAGGTTTCTTGGTCCGATCGTAGTATATTATGTTTCGTAGATAATTGCCTTAACTTCACAATCGTTTCTTGGAGTCATTGTAACATATTTAAGGCAACTTCTCGAAAGTTTGGGAGGTTACAGCTATAGATATGTACCTATAAGTATTGAAAAAATATTAATAAGCTTTATGGTGCGTAACACAGGGACATACTGAAGCAAATGTGAATGTCAACAAAATTGCGGGTTATAAAACTATTTTTGTTTAACAGCTCGGGACTAGAGCAGACAGAGTCTGTGACATCTGCCGTCAAGAACTTCGCCACTGCTTGGAACTTTGGCAACAATGCAAACGAAGTGAAAATATCTACATTTTAATATCAAACTGCCATCCGGTGAGTGTAAGATTGTAAAACTACTACTACTAACTATGTCGGTGTCATATGTTGTTGCCATATGTCCACACTTAACTGAATGATCGACAACAAGTTTTTAATTGTGTTTCATTGTAATCTGATAGAAGGCGGGGTGACTGTAACAGTTGTAAATGTTAAAATATTAGTTTCTATATTGTGCCTAATATACTAAGTAACACACTAGTAATAGTTATATAGTCTGTGGTGTAAATTCGCACCTTTTTCAATGTTTGTCTATTCCTTTTTATACTCTGTGGGCATCATTAAAAGACTGTTGTTGTACTATAAAACTTTTCATTAATTTCAAATAAATTCTACATAATCCAATAACTCTAACAGGTTATGGGCCCAGTATAGCCCTGATAATCGAAGTGAAAGTCAGTGAACATAAAATTACAGTGAAAATTGTGAAAATATCGCACGCCGGTAAAACATAACCTCAAAGTGACTGTTGGTTTTACGGATCGAAAACACTGAACATTACAAATATTGTGTCAAAAATGTCGTCAAGCAATCCTCTCGTAATGATCGAAAAGCTTACTGGTCGGGAAAACTATTCCACATGGAGATTTGCAGTCAAAACATATCTCCAACACGAAGACTTGTGGGACTGTGTTGAACCCGCGCCCGGTGACTCTGTCGACTCAAAACGCGACATAAAAGCAAAATCTAAGATCATCTTACTGGTGGACTCTGTAAACTACGTTCACATTCAAGATGCAAAGTCTGCAAAAGAAGTGTGGGACTGCTTGGCAAGTGCATTCGACGACTCGGGGCTAACACGCCGTGTGGGATTACTTAGAGATCTGTGTACAACAAATCTTACTGGATGTCTAAATGTCGAAGAATACGTGAGCAAAATTATGACCACGGCTCACAAGCTCCGGAACATCGGCTTTAAAGTAGATGACGAGTGGCTCGGGACACTGCTACTATCCGGTCTACCCGAAACATACAAGCCGATGATTATGGGTATAGAAAGCTCTGGTATGAAAATAACTGCTGACTCAGTTAAGTCAAAAATTCTACAAGATGTCAAAATATGTGAAAATGACTCATCTGCATTTGCCGCCAACCATAACTACAAGAATAAGGGTAACAAGAAACAACCTAGAAGAGGCCCGCGCTGCTACAACTGTAATAGATATGGCCATTTTTCTGCGGAGTGTAAGTCGAAATCTTCTAAAAAGAATCAAGAGAGTTCAAGTTATGCCGCTGCTTTCATAGCTTCAACACATAGCCTGGAACAAGATCCTTGGTATATAGACTCTGGCGCTTCTGTACATATGACCAAACATAGAAATCTATTACAACAGGAAAAGGAGCCACTTATCAAGACTATAAAGGTAGCAAATGACAAGTTATTATCAGTTCACAGTACTGGTCAGTTGACATTAGATGTGTGTAATGATAAAAATCAGTACAACAAAATTCTGTTCCAAAATGTTTTGTATGTACCTGAACTGGCAACAAATCTACTATCAGTCAGTCAGATTATAAAGAATGGAGGTCAGGTAAAATTCAACAGTAAAGGCTGTTTAATATTTAATAAAAACAATGTTGTTGTTGCAAGGGCAAGCTTAATCAATAATATGTACAGGCTAGATATGAAAAGTGAACATGCATACATATCTGAAGTTGACAAGCAAGACATGTACCTCTGGCATCAACGCATGGGCCATCTGAATTTTGAAAGTCTGGAAAAATTAATAGATAACACTGAAGGTGTACAGTTGTCTAAGAAAAATAAGAATATTACATGTGTCACCTGCCTGCAAGGAAAACAAACTCGCTTACCTCTAAAACAAAGTGAAACCAGCACTACTAAAGTACTTCAGTTGGTACACTCCGACATCTGCGGTCCGATGGAGACTAGCTCGCTGAGTGGTGCAAGATACTTTATGACCCTAATTGATGACTACTCAAAGAAAGTTTTTGTTTATTTTCTACACAAGAAATCTGATGCATTTGAGAAATTTAAAGAATTCAAGAGCCAAGTGGAGAAACAACTAGAATGTAGTATAAAGTGTCTTCGCTCTGACAACGGTCTTGAATATATGAATGCAAATTTCTGTGAGTTCTTAAAAGCTGCCGGAATTGTTCATCAAACCACCACTCCATATACTCCAGAGCAAAATGGAGTTGCAGAACGCATGAACAGGACATTGGTTGAAAAAGCTAAGTGCTTGTTAATTGACGCCAAATTATCTAAAGGATACTGGGCTGAATCTATACACACTGCTGCTTATCTCATCAATAGATCTCCAATTAAGTCACTGAACTTCAAGACACCAGAAGAAATGTGGTCCGGAAGCAAACCAAATATCAGTCACTTAAGAATATTTGGGTGTGAAGCAATGATTCATCTTCCAAAAGAAAAAAGAAGAAAGTGGGACCCAAAAGCACAAAAAGCAATATTTATTGGCTATTGTGATAATACTAAAGGATTCAGATTTATTATTCCTGGCACCAAAACAGTAATCAAAAGTAGAGATGCAGTTTTTCTTGAAACAACTGTAGAGAGAAATTATGTTTCAGAGGTTTTGATACAGGACAGCACAATGTGTCACTCATCATCCGAATCAACTGATGATGACACATTTGAGAGCTCTAATGACACATTACAATCTGCCACTGCTGACTCTGATCAAGATCAAGATACTGACAGTGACTACTCACCAAACCAAAAGGTTGAAATACCGTCTCACTCCAATATAACACTGAGACCAAGAAATAAAGAATTATTTTCAAAACAAAAAGATGATGAAGGAAAAGGTTACCTGTGCTGTAGTGAAGATATTCCTGTACCGCTGAACTATAGTGAGGCGATCTCATCACCTGATTCCGAAAAATGGAAATGTTCAATAGAAAAGGAACTAGAATCACATAAGCAAAATGGAACTTGGGTATTGGTAGAAAAGCCTAAAGATGCGAAGCCAATTGGATGCAAATGGGTTTTTCGAGTCAAAGATGAACCAACAGGCCCTCGTTATAAAGCTCGTCTGTGTGCAAAAGGGTATGCACAAAAAGAGGGCATTGATTATGATGATACTTTTTCGCCAACAGTCAGGTATGACTCCATTAGAGTTTTATTGTCCATTGCAGCTCAAGAAAAGTTAGAAATAAGTCAATTTGATGTTACTACTGCTTTTCTGTATGGGGAGCTAAAGGAAAACATCCTGACGACAGCACCTGAGGGACTAGACTGCAATCCTAATATGGTATGTAAGCTTGTAAAATCATTATATGGGTTAAAACAGGCACCCAGGTGCTGGAACACTAAATTCAGCTCAGTTCTCAATAAGTTTGGTTTTGAGAAAAGCAGTGCAGATCAGTGTGTTTATATAGGAACAATAAATGGCTTCAAATGTTACCTGTGCCTGTATGTTGATGATGGACTTCTGTTCTGTAAAAGTAAATCTGCAATAATGGAAGCAATTAGTGAGTTGCAAAAGAACTTTGAAATAAAAGTATACTCTGTGCCAACTAACTTTATTGGGATGCAAATTGAAAAGCACAATAATTTTATTTTTATTCATCAGTCCAAATACATTGATCAGTTGCTAAAGAAATTCAACATGCAGGATGCTAACCCTAACTGTATACCTGCTGATCCAAATGTGAAGTTGCAGAAGCCTGAGAATGTACTGAAGAAAGATTATCCTTACCGAGAAGCTGTAGGATCACTTGTACATGCAGCAACGGTGAGCAGACCTGATATAATGCTTGCTGTAAACCAGGTGAGTCGATACTTACATTCCCATGATGAACCCCACTGGAACGCTGTAAAGAAAATACTAAAATACCTGAAAGAGACAAAAAGTTATGGATTATGCTATACATCTAACTGTGACAGCACGGATTTAACTGGATACAGCGATTCAGATTTTGCTAATGACTTGGAAAACAGACGCTCAACGACTGGCTATGTTTTTTTAAAAAGTGGAGCAGCTGTCACTTGGTCATCACAACGCCAGCCTACTGTGGCCTTATCCACGACAGAAGCCGAATTCATGGCTGCTTGTGCTGCAACTAAAGAGGCTATGTGGCTTAGACAGTTACTCAGTGATTTAGGTGTATTCAGACAAAAATCCGTGTGCATAAACATTGACAATCAGAGTGCAATAAACGTGATTAAAAACAGTGAATTTCATAAGCGATGTAAACACATAGATATTAAGTATAACTTTATAAAAGAAAAATATTATAATAATATAATCAGTCTGAACTATGTACACACTAATAATCAGTATGCTGATATGTTTACTAAAGCCTTGTCTAAAGACAAATTTATATTCATGAGAAATAGTATTGGAATGTCAAAACTAAATTAATTTGTATGTGTGTTGTAGAGTATTAGATAGATTACATTATTTAGAAGTCTAGTAAACTTCTGTTGAACTTTTGTTACTGTATAAAACCGATGAAAGGCTTGAATTTGGTAGGAGTGTTAAAATATTAGTTTCTATATTGTGCCTAATATACTAAGTAACACACTAGTAATAGTTATATAGTCTGTGGTGTAAATTCGCACCTTTTTCAATGTTTGTCTATTCCTTTTTATACTCTGTGGGCATCATTAAAAGACTGTTGTTGTACTATAAAACTTTTCATTAATTTCAAATAAATTCTACATAATCCAATAACTCTAACAGTAAACTATCCTAATGTAAATCTAAACAGAGTAGCTGAAGGTAAAAATTTTCATATTTCTAGATTCACTTCCTCGTTATACTAAAGAGTTATGGTTAATGAGCCGGCTGAAATCAAGATTTTTTCCTATAACCTAAGAATAAAGTGGTCTTGTATCATCGTTAAATTTGCGTGAACATTTTATGTTGAAAAGTTTACGAGGGCTTTAGCGTAGACAGCATATGACTCAAAATCTCCATTACTTACTATGAGACAGCTCCTCAAACTTCTAATGAACCTATGTAACAACGTGGTGAAATAATTAAAACTGTTTATAATTGTTCAACAGCCCCAAATATTCGACGACAACAATAATATCGCGAAGGTGCCGCTGTGTCGATTATGCTGGCAAGAAGATGGACTAATGGAGGCCACTGTGGACAGAAATCAACAAATTTTATACAGTTGTTTAACTTCAGAGCCGGTAAATAACTTTTATTCAAATACGTGTCATCTTTTTACCCTTATAGTAAACGTATTTAGTGTTGGTACAAAATGCTGACTTCCATGCAGCTCTATCATTTTTACCTTACTACTTACTCTCTTTGTACCTTTTTCAGACACACCATACCTCTCTTCTCCGTAACCATCATCTCTCCTCATCCCATGTCCATACCACAGTAAGCTGTTGACATTGACCCTTCCTTGAATATTTTCCTTTAAGATGTCTTGTTTGTTCTCACCCTTCCTTGCTCTCGGTGTTTTTAATACAATCGATTCAATATTTTGCCGTGTATTTGTAAGAAATCTGATATTAAGACGATTAATACTTTAAAAAGTATTATTTCTACTACCTATTATCTACTTTTATCCTTCATTAAAAATCTCTTGTATAGTTCCACATCGATCGCAATATTGTGTGTCACTAGACAGTCAACAGTATCACAGTTACAAAGCTCATTTTTAATTAACAGTTCGAGACCTTTGACATCAGACCTAACAGAGTTTGCGGCCGCTGTAGTAAAAGACTCCGGATCTGCTACAAAATCTGGATTCGCTTCGTCCAGCGTGAAATACTTAACAGTAGTGTGGTGAGTGCAAGATTAACAAACCCTAATGAATACACATTTGTGTGACGTGATACATTGTGTTACTATTGAGTAACACAATGTCACGTCTGTCACAACAGTAACACTATAACAGCTTTAAATGAAGTCCGGATATTCTAAATACATCTTTCTAAAAACAGATATTTATTAAATCTGTTCACAAAAACGAAAACTGGAGAAAGTTACACTAAATGTGTAACCACTTTATCGTCCCTTGTTTTTCTTGCAGTTAATTAATAAATTAAATATAAAATAGTCACATACTGACACTCGGTACAGTCAACCACATAATTTACACCAGTTTGAAACGTATTTTATTTGTTTCCAGCCAGCCCAAGTAGAAGGAGTCTGAGGTTAGCAGGGTTTTGGTGACGTACACAAGACGTTCTCTTCGTGAATGAAGGACTCAAAAGGCATAGCAATATCTTCGAACGTATCGCCACCGAAGCGTCACGTTCCGCCAATAACAACAAGGGGTCTGCAATCACATCTATGGAGGTGCAAACCTCCGCAAGGCCTCTGCTGCTAAGCGAGCTAACCCAGCACGATGTTATTACATACTGTCAAATAGGACCGTAAATTACATTGAAAAGGGAATATTCGTTATAACAATTAACTAAATTTTATTGAGGACGCCATACGACGCCATTAATCAGAAGTGTTGTGTGTCCACAGACAATAAAAATATATGGACCGAATGCATCGGGAGCGCATGCATGCATCTTAATTCTAATTTGTTTTTCATAGATTTTGTCTTAAGTAAGCTTTTTGTTAATAATGTCTGCCAAATTAAAATCTGTGTCAATTTTTACGATATCAATTATTCCCCATGTTCATGTTCATTATATATATAGTCAGAATCTATCATACAATCTAATACTTCTGTGTCTACGTTATCATAGTATGTTACTGTATTTATTATTATCCTTCAGTCATTGTATTATTATCATTACTGTAATCAATATCTATAACAATATAGCTTTTAACTTTTCTCAAATGTTTCATTGCAAACCTTGTCATTTAACTAGTTTTTAATTGGATTTCATGTTTATCTTTACAACAAACTTGAAGGTCATCAACAAATACTAATATATATATATTAGATCTTTGTTTGTTCTGTTGACATATAAACAGTAATCATAGTTACTTCTGAAAACATTCAACTTTTTAATAAATTTATCGAAAAAGTGAAACCGTACTTTAGGACTTTCTTTGAGACTATAGAGTACCTTTTGCAGTTGCAATTTGTAAACCTTTCGGTTGACTTGTATAAACTTCAGACTTTACATACCATTAACAACTTAAAAAGGCTGTCTCGACATCCATTTGTTCGATAAATAAATTATTTTTACAAATGTACGACAATTAAATTTTCAGTGTTTACATTTTCCCTACAGGTCAATAAACATTTTCTTTGAATTCCTTTTGCTAAAAACCTCTTACAACTAATCTTGTTTTAAAAATAAAATTGAATTTTTTTCTTAAAAATCCGCTTAACATCTAGAATCTTTTTGTCGTGTGGCCTTTCAACAATTTGTCAAGTATTATTGTTATGTAGGTTATTTATTACTGAGTCTATTTCTATTTACCATTGTTTGTAATTATGAGAGTTCATCGCTTCCTCACAAGTGTTTGGCTCATTTGCATCAGTGTAGTTTACATATGCAAAAGATGTAAAACTGATGATGTAAAATTAGTCTCACCTGAATCTTCATCAATAACTTTTATCACTTTAGTAAATAGTTTTTAATATATCATCAGACAAGTTTGAACTAGACCAATTTCTATATCATTATCATTTTCTTTTTGATCATTTTTGAGGAGAGTTGTGTGGTCGCCTAACGGAGACAGGAATTTTTGTTTCATTGTCAAAGCTTCTTGTCTCTTGTGCACCGGTGTGTGGAATAAGTCTTTACTTGACAAAACTGCTACCAAACTTACCAAACCTAAACATATAATGGTATCTACACACGAGTGTTTCTAGTTCTACGATCTCAAGAATATACTTTTATCAGTGTTATGTTGATTAACTATTTACCTCGTCTAAGCAGCTATATTCCGTCGCGCTTAATTGAATTTTGGAATATTGTAAGTCGATCGGGAAAATTTACATTTTTTTTGCAAGCATCGTCAGTTTGGAATTGGTGACGTTGTCGATTGCACCTAAAATAGAAATAACGTACAATATAACGTTTTCAAGATGGTCGTGTCTCTTACCTAATTTCTTGAGCAGTGCTAATGAAGCTTTCACAGCATCTGGTGGCGGTGGATCTGTCCACGAGATGTTACTAGGCTCTGCCCCCACCGCTATCGCTATCATTATTAAAAGCGTAGATGCTAGCGGACATCTGTAATAAAATATATTATGTAGAATAAACAAGTTGTGATATAAAAATTATAAAATTGTAAAAATTGTTACTTTAAATAATTTATAGAGCTTTGTCAATCGTTTTTAATAGGGTCAAATTTTTTTCATATGACAAAAAACTCTGAACTGAACGTAAACAATGCTAATAGCTAAAGGCAAAGTGTATAATATTATTCTACTTGACAATTTCATGCGTATGATGTTGTTGTCGGGCCTTGAAATTGATTTCAGTACAGAGGCGGTAAACCCGGAACGGGAGCCGGGAAATAGCAAAAAATTGCTATTTGAAAATTGTAAATGTCAGTCTGAATCAAGTCTGAAAGAAGAACACTGTTAAAATCAACAAAAATTGTACCCTTCTTTCACTACGCCTGCATCGATGACATATCTAATCCCAGGTATAGTAACAGATGCCTCAGCAATATTTGTGGCCAATATTATTTTTCTAGTTCCGGAAGGCACACTCCGCCAACCTTGCAATTGTTTTGCTGTAGGCATATCTGCATACAGTGGGTATACCTTCATAGGCGGACCTGTGGCTTTCTGGGCTATCTCTTTAATTTCATTCATGTTTGTCTCAATTTCTTCTTGTCCTGTCAGAAATACTAAGAAGTCATGGCTGAAAATAATAAAAACTATTAACAATTTATTAAGGGAATGAAAAACATCACAAGATTTTCTTTAATTATAGGTGGATATATACTATGCGGGTGTTGTAGCGTGTCGTTGAAATGTTGTGCAAACAGCAGCATATTGATAGTCTTCATTTTTCATCTTGGAGTGATGTATAGTGACTGGAAAAGTTTGATCCTCTAAGTAAATTACAATTATCTCCTGTTCATTCCTTTCTTTCTGTGCTAGTTTTGCAATACCAAAGAGCGCATCGGTTATAACTGTTCTCTCGTGTGCGTCATCCAGTATTATCATTAGAATATTTTTTAAGCAAAGGGTCCACGATAGCTTCTCTGAGTAACATTTCGTCAGTCAAATACTTTGCTTTAGGTTTTGGACTTGTAGCATCTTCAAACCTCACAGAGTACCTGTTACAAAAAGATAAAATAAAATTCTAACTGTACCTAAGCTGAAATCTAGTTTGCTCTGAAACTGGTAACAGTTATTCATCACTTACATTAGTAGTAATGAGTAGCATCTTTAGAGAGTAATTCCTCCCACACCCAACCCACCGATTTATTGTACAGGTAACTCTTACAGGTAACCATTTTATATCTATACAACTTAGTAAACTCGAGCAGAATATGCGACTTCACAATAATTCTATTGTCTTTCAAGGTTTAGTACCTACTGCTATTGTTATCGTAATAACAAGTCCCTTCTTTATAATAGTGTTGTATTTAAACAAAAGGGGGCAGGTAAAAATTACAACAAAGAACGCTGCTTGTAGTCTAGGCCTATGTTAATGCCTGGGCCTGTTAATTTCGAAGTTGCTAAAACAATTGGGGTAAGGACAGTTTTTAAATGAATCCACTCCGAGTAATCCACCCTTGGGCTAAACGTGATACATACTCGAGTGCTGACATGAGCTCTCAGCCACATATTGGACCGCCTCTGGGAGGTTCTGCACTGCAGCTTAACGAACGTGGGTATAAGCGGGTAAAGAAGCTGAGACGGTCATCAGTGACGACTGAGGTTTCGTGAGCCTTGGCTGAAACTGTGACGTGTGGTTTAGGGATAGGCGCAAGTGCTCACCGAAGTTTATCGGCGGACCTCTGACTTACATGCGGGTAACAGCATATGGTTCCCGCACGAAGAGATTTACAAGTGACGTGAGACCGCTAATCAAACCACGATAGCTTATTGCTTAGGGAAGTATCTGTGTAAGGTCGCTAAGAGGGAATGGAGTTCCACCTGTCGCTTCTGTAACTGAAGTGGGGCCCTCACTACAGTTACCGAAAAAAGTCTCTGGCTAATAGCCGTCATATGCTTCCTGACTGGTAGCGGTAGCTGTTTTAGCGCGGTCGCAACCTCCTCTGAAGACATTACAGTGTTTTTAGTTCGACGATCTCAAGAATATACTTTTATCGGTGTTATATCGACTAACTATTTACCTCATGTAAACAGCTATGTTCCGTCGCACTTAACAGAATATCGGAGTATTTTACAAAAGAAAATAGTCTAAAAATACAACCCGCTACAAATAGAACTCGACCCTCACTAAGAAATTGTTATTACCTTATTATTTGTAAAGATTTTTGTTTAAGCTTTCATAGTTAGTAGTAAAGCTAGGGCGTGGTGTTATTTAAATACACCACGTGTAGGCGATATGAAAGGGATTGTGTGTAGAAAACCAACACAGGCTATCAACAGGTATTGATCAGAAGCTTCGACTTGTTTTACATCTTTTATGTATTAACATTAAAATCAAATTTTACTTGGAAAGGTGTTCAAAGGATTACCTTTACCAGCAACTTCTTAACTTAAAGTGTTTTCTGACAAACTTCAGTATAATTTTGACTTTTAAATAAATTAAATAACATTCGAGCCTTTTACCGAATGTATTTCAAACACTTGCGTGAGCTAAAAAAAGCGTCAATGTAAGTCTGGCTAACTACTAAAAGTTACTGTAACTAAATGAGTAGTTGTAAATTGTATCCAGTTCCAACACACTCTGGTTTAACTCCCACTTCTTTGAAAGTTGGTCACAATATTGTTATATGCGAGTTCACTTTAACATGTTCGAACTACAAGTAACTACTTGTAAATCTAAATAATAATTGTAATGAATAAAGTTATTAAATCCCTAATACATAAAATTAAGTAAGTAAAATTAAATAAAGAAAATAAAAAATTAACTATCATGCGTTTGCGTGTGTGTATTTTAATATATACGTGCGTGCATGCACACGTATGTGTATGTGCGTACGTGTACATATATGAATGTGTGTAAGTGTATGCGAGCACGTGTTTGTGTTTGTGTATGCGTTTATCAATACCAAGTTTATATCTCTATTTGAGGTAATATTTGTAAAGTAGAAGCGAGTGCGAGGTGTCACGTTCCTGTTCTAATAAAAACATCATGTCGCGCTGGTTGATGCGTTTGAGTCGGGTCCGTAACGCCATTTGACTGCGACCAGTCTGTTGAACGAAAGAAATATGTTAGACTTCTGGAATAAGATAATCCACTTCCCTATGTATGTACAGTCACGAGCATAAATACGAGTATATTAACTATAGGCACATACCTCTTGGAGTGCAAAAATATGTGACGTTTACTAATTATGTATTTCTCGTGACTGTACGTTAGCATCAAACGAAGCTAACTTACAAATCCGCTTCCGGAATGTCCAGCGCTACTCGAAAGGGAGACGTCAGCAGCGCCCGGCACTTCTAATCTGGGGTTTTTGAAGTGAAAACTTCTTTAGGCGCGTTGAGCGTTTTGGTAGAGGGTAAAATCCTCGGTTCGCGTCACCGACATGCTAATGATAATAGTATATCTATAGCTATGGAGAATATGATATTATATATTATATATGAAATTTATTATTATTATATATTATATATGATATTATATATTATATATAGCTATATATGAAACATAAAAAAATTCATATAATTTTTGCATATAGTTTTAATTACTCTCAACTTAATAGTTCCGTTTTCACTTCTATCGGCAGTCCCACGACTGCTACTGTTTTTTCTATGTCCGATAGCTTGCAAGGCTGTCAAGTTAGCATGCCGTTTCCTGTCAGCACGGTCTAATTCCTCGAGAAATTGGAATTGACCTTTTATATCTTGGGTGACCTCGTATCGGTTGTCAGTCTGTGTCAAAAGAAAAATCATTAGCAACGAAGAAAACTTGAATCCAAACACGTACTTTTGGTACTTGTGATTATGTCGAACATTCAAATAAAAATGTTCATAGCTACCTACAGTTCTGCATTGCCAGTTAGGTGATTTAGAAGCACACTTAACGTTCCTTTATATGCAAGCACCTAACATTCCTTATAACAAACATTTTATTTATGAATATTTGTTAAACAAATTTTCTTCTAGGTCCCATGAAAAAATGAAATTTCAAATCTTACCCGTATTACATAATCAATTCTATTCTTTGCGATGACAGCGAGCTTCTCTATAAGGCTCTTCAGTCGTTCCTGCAGCGCGTGTGATAGTAGACCAGCTACTTCGGGAGGAGGTTCTTCTAAGTTGTGCTTGGCTACAATAGTTTTTATCCGCGCTTGCATCATACCCAGAGGTACCGAGTATTCGTCCTTGCATGACCTTAAAATAGATTAAATGTTAGTTTAGCTTCTACTTAATAAAATATTCAACTACTTAAAAAAAAAGTAATTATATAGGTATCCGGTTTGTGTGCCAACCATTTCTCTCTGGGTTTCTTCTGCCAGAATGACACCGCCCATCGCGACTACATCGTTGAGGTCATCGTCCCCAGCCATTTTATCGTCTCTGAATGGTTGTGAGAAAGATGTCTTCTTCTCCTTCTCTTTTAATGACTGACGGATAAGTGACTTCCCAGGTGTCAGCACGGTTGCCAAACATACACATGTATTTGTACACGCCATTTTGTCCATGGACATAGAGTACTGACATAGATATATATAAAAAAAGGTTTTATTTGCCTCATTTAATATAAAAAAAGATTTTAATGATAATGCATAAAAAGTACATTAAATCAATAAATAAAACATTACACAAACCAGCATGCATTTGACACACGCATACACAAGTATTTGTACACGTATACATACTCTGTGGTCAAATTGTCTCTTTTGTTTATTATAGACATAGTTGAATGTCAAACAGAAAAGTTTTATTTGACGAATCCTACGTGAAATACTGAACGCTTATATAAATTTATGTAATATATACATATATATAAGTTGTGTGGCAGTAAGATACATTTAAATGTACACGGACATTCATTATATGCATAAAGAAAGTTCTGTAGCAACAATCTGCAATGACAACATTCAGGTACAAAAAAAATACAATTTGCTATTGCTGGTTCAAAGCAATTATTAGTAGTTGTAGTATGTAGTTTACGATTTCAGTAATTGCATATACTTCAGGATAAATAAGTGATTTTGAGAGATACGTCCATTTAAATGTGCTCTAAATGTCATTCCAAATGTGTTTTCAAGTTATGATTGTGGATTCATATTTAGAGTGCAGGTCTTGCAATGCGAAACATTTTGAATCTGAAGTGACTTTAGGCGACCGAACTGCATTCCCTTCATGTTGTCACAAGGGTAAAGCAATATTACCACCTTTAAGTCAAAATGAATATTTTAAATCATTGTACTCATTGACTTACTTCAAATGAACCTTCAATAAAAAGTAAATCAAAAAATTATTTAGAATATATTAGGAAATGTAAATTATGTTTTGCTATGGTTAGCTCAGAAGCCAAAGTTGCTGAGGTAGGTACAAGTGGAGTGTATTATTTCAAAATATATGATGTTTTTTATCACAGATCAGGCCCAATGACTGCTGCATATAGTCGTTCACCATGTTATGCACAATTATATTTTTATGATGTTGACACTGCTATTAATTATAGATTACAAGAACGTATTAGTCAAACATGCAACAACAACATAATGCGTGAAAGGGTTTAGCCGGATACGTATGACGAGTCGGCCCCCAAATGGAAATCGATATCGAAACTTATGTTTTAATATCCACTTGATGTTCAAACACGATTTATGTACTTTTCGCAACCGACTTCCGCTTTGACCTTGAGATAGAGAGCAAAATATCCGTATGCTTGACTATTACTGAATGTGATATATCTCTGAAGCTAATTAAGATAAAGAAGTGAAACTAACGCGAGGTGTTAGGTTACATTACAGAGTATATCACATATATTTTTTTATAATTTTTAGAATAAAAAATTACACTAAAAAAATAAAAATAAAAAAATCATGTTTTTTTTTCTGAGATCTCTGTGGCTTACAATCACGAAATTAATATATGTGTATGCTCCTTTGTGTGCTCTATTACCCATAAAAATTGCGTGAAAAAAAAGTTGGTGCAACACAACGAAAAAAAATTATATGTGATTTCTGTCTTATGGTATACCCCTGTATTATAAGGTGCACATTACATCATTGTTTTTTTTTTTCGAAATTTCACATCAGCTTGTATTAAAACATAAGTAAGTAGTCTTAAGAGATGGGATAATAGTTAAAAAAGAAATGAAAAAAAAAACAACCAGTGTTCAATACTTATTATTATTACTTTTTCGTGTCAATCAAAATACAAGAAACAAAATATTAATCATCGTCACTGTTGAAATTAATTACAATCGGAACACTTTGAGTCGCAAATAACTTAGTTAGGACCTCAGCAGGACGTACGATTTTGGACAAATATCGTCCATATGATAGATAATAAATAATAGCTGCTACATAAGAACAGCATCCCACTGTACGTTCGCCATTGGAAAATCAAGTAGTTCAGATGCCGTTAAACATTTCAGTGTAGTTTTTTTCGGTTCCAACGCTGACTTTGTACTTCTTGACTTAAAGTATTTTCTATTTCCATTCTACTTTTCATATATTGTACTATAATGTCACTTAAACTACCATCCGAATTAAGTCTTTTCGCATAAGTGTTGTGCAGAAAACCAATGTGTGCTGTGATTGCCCTACTGGACACTTTCACTGGAATTGGACAAAACAGTCCAAAAAATTGATGTTTTATTAAAACGGCCAGTTTTTACACATGGGCAATTGTATGTCGCAGCAAGTAGAGTTCGTTCATTCGCTGGTTTAAGGTTTTATATATCCGAATATAACGGCCAAGGACATTTAGCAAACGATGAAAGAGTTTTTACAAAAAACATTGTTTTCAGAGAAGTTTTAAATCATTAATTATATTATTACAATATGCGATAAAAAATGTTTTTTTGTTTTGCATACTCTTATAGCATGTTTTGTTTTAGATATTCTTTATTTTACTTCTTTTTAATTTCATATAATTTGTTCAAAATAGAAATTGGCAAATAACAGTCTTGGTCAAATCTGTGGTTATAGTAGTTTAGTTTTGGACAGTAGAACCTTAATAATGTTTGAATATTATATTTTAATAATGTATATTAAGTCACTTACAATTTAAATTTATTATGGTCGAATTTCGATCAATGGGCGACCACTAGTTAAAGTAATTACCTGTTGAAAGCTGTTATGACAATAACAATGAGCATTGTTACCGTTGGTTAAGTATGAATGCATTTTTTTAGTAATAGAGAATAGCCATTGGGTTTTAAATGGACCAGAGCACATCTATAGTCAGAAACAAAAGAAATTGAGCCGACTTCAAACAATAGTAACAAAGGGCACAAAACATAATAATAATAATGTTTTTTTAAATGGAGGGTTGCGTTTATTTTACTTTAAAAACTAGTTTTTTTATTTTTATTAGTAGTGTTCTGTGTTGATTTTGTTTGAAATCCTCTTAACTTTATTTGTACTAACAAACAAAGAAGTTGAATCGAGCCGATTTCAAACAGAACCGACAATGCGTGGGTGGTTCAACCCAACCAGGACTCATGGTGGGCGTTAAAAAGTCCCAGAAACACCAGCTCGGCTGACTCTCTGATTACGAGTTGTAGACTGTTTGAACATTTTCCAATAAACTTGTTACTTTTACGATACCAGTTGGCGATAACTTACTGAACCTTGAAAACAGTATATGCAGTAAAGCACCGTATAAAATCGTTGCTTAATTATTGCAACAAATTTATTGGTTTCGTTTGTTGCTAAAAATATTTTTTCCACACTTATGAAACAAAGAATTTTAATATCAAATATCTAATAAGCCCAGATATGGGCAGCCTCACTGAATCAATAGTGGCCGAAAAATATTGGTAAATGGACTAAAACAATATTGTCTACCATAGAAAAAGTCTTTTCATTCTAAGGTTTATGACCAAATTTTTTTTTGCTTTTTTTTATGCATTGTGTATAGTTAGCTAGTATAGTAGATAGCTAGGTAGTTACCTTTTGTTGTTTTTGTTATCTGTGTTAAGCATCTCAATGAATTTAGTTTTAAAAATTAATTGCCAATATATATTAGAAGAGCACACAAGTTGTTTCCTTGCAATGATTAAAATTAAACGATAGTATACCTTATCACGCCTGTATGAGGAACATAAGTCTGTAATGAGACGAATTATGAGTTACGGCCGACCGATAAACGAACAAAAAAATTCTCAGAGACGGCTGGCCGGCGATCCCACCAACGCCTTTACCTGTTTATCGTAGCTGTTAATGAGTTATAATGAAATAATTTTCATATAAAACAAACAAAAAAGTAAAAATACAAAGTTATCGCCGATAATTTGCACCATTCCACAAATAAACAGGAGTGTCGTAAATAGTAGACGGTGGTTATAAACGTATAAACTATAAAGTAAAGTGGTTTTGCATATTAAAACTGGAAAATGATCATGACAAACTGAAAAAATATTCAGTGAAGAGTACAAATTTATTTGTAGGTATGAGTAAGATTCGCCATAATATAAGAAAGTTTTATAAGACCAGAGTAACGAGAAATATTTGGAAATAAAACTACAGTGTCTCGAAGAGTGCTGGGGCTCATATAAAGTTGTTGACGGAACTTTATTAAATATCATTTCACACGGAGAACATTACCAATTAGAGTACTTGAACCAATATGTTTGTGAAAGTGTGAAAGTTGTGTGGATAAACATACCGACACAAAGAGCGAACAGTTTAGATTTAGTAGCCCTTTAGTAGCACAAATACCCATGCAACAAACAACTGTATCACTTCTAGTTAAATTGCCTAAAATTCTGTTACTTACATTCTCAGATTATTATTTATTTATTTAAACTTATTGCACTTGTTGTACAAAGGTGGACTTAATGCCATGTGGCATTCTCTTCCAGTCAACCTGTAGATGATGTAGAAATAAGATGAGGTAGATGCAAAGTCATTGAGTTTATCAATATGCTTTAAATATAAGTAATATACATGAACTTACTACTAAATAAAAATACATGACTAATACATTATAATAATACATTGTTAATAAATAAGTAGATACTACATGCACAATACTCTATACTAATACTATAGAGGTTATCAATCTATATATATAAAAATGAAACCCGTTTTTCTTGGTCACGGCATTATGCATGAGTGGCTGATCCGATTTCACTAATTCTTTTTTTGTTGTATTTGCTATTATTAGGAAAAGGTTCTAATGGAGAAAAATATATTTATAATCATCATCAATCATTTTTATAATCGTACATCATTGCTACGCTAAGGCGGTACGAAATTCACCGGGAGTTAGGTTGTGAGCGAGGGCGAGAGGGTTTTTAATAAGACAAGTGTTCGGCTTGAAGAGTGGATTGAGACTAACTTTATTTATAAAACCATTTCTTAAAGTTAAAACAATATTCTTATTGATATGTGTTGAAGACAAAGAGCTATTTGTTCTAATGTTTAGTCTGCGGCTTATCATCTAAGTGGTGGTTCATGACGGATGCCAAGATTAACTTTATTTATAAAACAATATACAGTATTCTGATTATGCGTTGGAGACAAGGGGCTAGTTGTTCTATTGTTACCAGGGCGTCTGCGGCTTATCAGCTAAATGGTCGTTCATGACTGATGCCATTGTAGGGCGTCACGTCTATGACGACATAACTCGGGTCAGCTAGTTTTACTTTAAATATAAATCACACCGACTTCCAATCTATAGGTAAATAGCAAATATAAATAAAAGGTAGTATATAATTAATATTAAATCTTTATTATTTTTTTCTTTTCAGTTTAGAAGTCGGTTTTTTTAACGTACTTATTTTTTAAGAACAAGTACAGGTTTTACATACCTTTATCGGTATATATCTATTGACAAGTGATAATTATTTAATAAACGATTATTTATTTAATAAAAAAAATTACAGATTTCATCCAATACAATACTAAACAGAACAGAACTAAAATTAATACTACATAAACAATACAACACAACCTTGAGAATACAAAAACAGTAAAAAAAATTAAAAAAGCTAAATTTATAACATACACACCAATACTACCCAACCAATATAACACAATAAACAGTACAAAAAAAACTAGAACAAAACTAAATATGCACATATACGTGGGCTGGATGTGCTCCATCAAATTGTTGCGAGCGCGCGTTACCTCCAACAGGTATGGACGCCGATATAGCGATTTGTACTCTTTCGTTACGCGCAGTTTAATCTCTCACAGGATGTCTGGGCTGTGTATGTAGATATATTAAAATAAAGTTTGTTTCCAAACTCCGTCTCCATCACTCTATCTATGACCTCTAGCAGCATGTAATGATCTACATTTTACGAAATTGTTTTAAGCAATTTTAAGTCATCTGCAGAAATTAATGGTGTGACGTAAGTAACTAATTCACGCTAGCCATTAATTATTCAAACAAATAACAGAAGCCCCAAATTACTTCCTTAATTACCACTAGATCTCGTAAAGTATGGTTCGGAGAGGTGTCCTCCACAATCTGCATTCTGACATCTGTCCCGTAAATAGCTTACGAAGAACACCAACATATGCGATGTGCAGCCCACTACAGCCAAACGTGTTTAAAGGAAATCTTTGTCAACCGCGTCAAAAGCTTTCTGGAAATCAGAGTAGGTATCGCCTGTAGCCCAAAATCCACCGCAGGCACCAAACATGTCATGAAATGAAGAAGGTTTCCCGTAGTTCCCCGTTCAGTACGAGAACGGCAGACAAGATCGAAAGCACAAAAATGAAATGTTCAAACTGTATTAATAGTAAAATGGCTAATATACCTTTTGAAAATAATAGAATAGGAACTACTGAAATTTTAAAATTGATTCACACTGATTTGAATGGTGCACATAACAAAACTGGCTATAGTGGGGCAAAATATTTCTTGACGTTTATTGATGACAGGTGAATGGAGTAGCAGAAAAATATAATATATCTGTTATAGATATGGGTAGGTATTTAATGAGGGCAGCTAAAATTCTTAGAAGGTATTGGTCAGAAGTAACAAAACCAGAAGCATATTCAAAGAACAGAACTATTGCGAATAGAGTAGAAAACAAAATTCCTTATGAGATATTTTTTGGAATCAAAGCAAATGTAAAACATTTAAAAATTTACAGAAGTAGAATTTTAGTAGAAAAAAGTAAGTGGGAAGGTGAAGCCCGACTAGGCGTTTTAGTTGGTTATAATAAAAACAGCTATAGAGATTTAATTAATACAAAATAATTAAAGCTAGGCATATACAGGTAATCAAAGAAAATACCCAATTAACATATCTAAAAAAAATTTATGATCAAAAAGAAAATAATAATGATGTAGAAATTGACCTAGTTCAAACTTGTCTGATGACATATTAAAAACTATTTACAAAAGTGATAAAAGTTATTGATGAAGATTCAGGTGAGACTAATTTTACATCATCAGTTTTACATCTCTCTTATATGTAAACTACACTGATGCAAATGAGCCAAACACTTGTCAGGAAGCGATGAAATCTCATAATTATTATAAACAATGGCAAATAGCAATAGACTCTGTAATATACAGCCTAAATAAAAATAATACTTGACAAATTGTTGAAAGGTCACATGGTAAAAAAGTTAGAGATGTTAAGTGGATTTTAAAGAAAAAAAGCAATGATATTTTTGAAGCAAGATCAGTTGTAAGAGGTTTTCAGCAAAAGGAATTCAATGAAAATGTTTATTGACCTGTAAGAAAAATGTAAACATTGAAAAATTAATCGTCATACAGTTGTAAAAATTATTTATTAATCGAACAAATGGATTTCGAGACAGTCTTTTTAAATTGTTAATGGTATGTAAAGTCTGAAGTTTATATAAGTCAACCGAAAGGTTTACGAATTGCACAAGGCACTCTATAGTCTCAAAGAAAGTCCTAGAGTACGGGTTGATTTTTTCGATAAATTTATTAAAAACTTGAATGTTTTCAGAAGTAACTATAATTACTGTGTATATGTAAACAGAGCAAACAAAGATCCAATATATGCACTAGTATTTGTTGATGACCTTCAAATTTGTAGTAAAGAAAAAAATAAAATCGAATTAAAAACTAGGTAAATGAAAAGGTTTGCAATGAAAGATTTGAAAAATGTTAAAAGCTATATTTCCATAGATTTTGATTACAGTAACGATAATAATACAATGACTGAATGATAATAATAAATACAGTAACATACTATGATAACGTAGACACAGAAGTATTAGATTGTATGGTAGATCCTGGCTATGCAGAAGACAATGTGGATCATAAATCTACATCAGGTTTTATAATTAGATTGTTTGGAAACTTAATTTTTTTGAAGACAGATAAACTGAATACAGAATACCAAATGTTCAACTTTTGCAGAATATGTTGCTACGTCAGAGGCAGTGACAGAAGTACTTTTTATTAATAATTTGTTAGGTGTAACAATCAAATTGAATGAAGATAATTCGGATGCTTTTGTGATTGCTGAATATGGTATATTTACAATAAATTCAAAACACATTTTGAAGTTCAGTATCATTATATAAACGAGAATAATGAACTATGAAAGGGGAATAATTGATATCGTATAAATTGACACAGATTTTAATTTGGCAGACATTATTAACAAAAAGCTTACTTCAGAAAAGACAAAATCTATGAAAAACAGATTAGAGTTAAGATTATTTTTAATATATCACACAATTTATGCTATAGTATGTATGCTAAATTTATAATCATAATCCATTGCAGCGCCTCCTCACTAGAGTGTGCATTTGGTCGCTATATTTTTATTGTCTGTCGACATACACTTCTTATTAAAAAAGTATGGCGTCCTAAATTAAAGTTAATTAATTGTTATAACGAATATTCCCTTTTCAATGTAATTTACGGTCCTATTTAACAGTATGTAATGCACTGCAGATGTGGTTGTCGGTAGCATTGGCCTTTTCGTTCGTAGCTGGTGTAGTTGGTTATGGCTTTGGTGTTCTCGCTGACAGCGTGCTGGTTTAGCTCGCTTAGCAGCAGAGGCCTTGCGGAGGTTTGCACCTCTCTAAATGTGATCGCAGACCTCTTGTTGTTACTGGCGAAACGTGATGCTTCGGTGGCAATACGTTCGAAGATATTGCTATGCCTTCTGAGTCCTCAATTCTCTTGTGTACGTCACCAAAACCCTGCTAACCTCAGACTCCTTCTAATTGGGCTGGCTGGAAACGAATAAAATACGTATCAAACTTGTGTCAAACATTTGGTTGACTGTACCGAGTGTCAGTATATGACTATTTTATATTTAATTTATCAATTAACTGCAAGAAAAACAAGGAACATTAAAGTGGTTGTACTTTTATAGTGTAACTTTTGCCAGTTTAAGTTTTTGTGAACAGATTTAATAAATATCTGTTTTTAGAAATATATATATATAGAATATGCGGTCTTCATTAAAAGCTGTTTTAGTGTTACTGTTGTAACAGACGTGACATTGTGTTACTCAATGGTAGCACAATGTGTCACGTCACACAAATGTGTATTAATTAAGGTTTATTAATCTTGCACTCACCACACTACTGCGAAGTATTTCACGCTGGACAAAGCGAATCCAGATTTTGTAGCAGATCCGGAGTCTCTTATTACAGCGGCTGCAAACTTTGACAGGTCTGACGTCAAAGTTCATGAACTGTGAATTAAAAATCAGCTTTGTAACTGTGATACTGTTGACTATCTAGTGACACACAATATTGCGATCGATGTGGAAACAAGATAACTATCCAACTAATAAACAGAAAATTAAATTACAGCAGAGCTGTAGTGCACTTTGGGGGCTATACAAGAGATTTTTTAATAAAGGATAGAAGTAAATAAAAGTAGTAGAAGTAACACTTTTCAAAGTTTTAATCGTCCTAGTAACAGATTGCTAACAAATACACTGCAAGATATTGAATCGATTGTATTAAAAAACTCAGAGAGCAAGGAAGGGTAAGAACAAACAAGACATCTTAAGGAAAAATATTCAAGGAAGGGTCAATGTCGAAAGCTTACTCTGGTATGGACATGGGATGAGGAGAGATGATGGTTACGGAGAAGAGAGGTATGGCGTGTCTGAAAAAGGTACAAAGAGAGTAAGTAGTAAGGTAAAAATGATAGAGCTGCATGGAAGTCAGCATTTTGTACTAACACTAAATACATTTGCTATAAGGGTAAAAAGATGACACGTATTTAAATAAAAGTTATTTACCGGCTTTGCAGTTAAATAAGTGTATATTACTTGTTGACTCCTGCCCACAGTGGCCTCCATTAGTCCATCTTCTTGCGAGCATACTCGACACAGCGGCACCTTCACGATATTATTGTTTTCGTCGAATATTTGGCGCTGTTGAACAATTATAAATAGTTTTAATTATTTCACAACGTTGTTACATAGGTACATTGAAAGTTTGAGGAGCTGTTTCATAGTAAGTAATGAAGATTTTGAGTGATATGCTGTCCACGCTAAGGCCATTGTAAACTTTTTAACATGAAATGTTCACGCAAACTTAATATAGTAATGATACAAGACCACCTTATTCTTAGATTATAGGAAAAAATCTTGATTTGAGTCGGCTAATTAACCACAATTCTTTAGTATAACGAGGAAGTGAATCTAGAAATATGAAAAGTTTTACCTTCAGCTACTCTGTTTAGATTTACATTAGGATAGTTTACAACTGTTACAATCACCTCGCCTTCTATCAGATTACATTAAAAAACAATTAAGAACTTGTTGTCGATCATTCAGTTGAACAACATACGACACCAAAAAATGACAGTATTCCTAGAAAATTATAGTGGGTTTGCTTGAATTTTAGTAGAATAATAATCAGTCGTCCGTGTGGTGACGGATTAAGAATACATAGTGTTACCACCCCTATTCATCCCTTGGATGTCGTAAAAGACGACTAAGGGAACAAAGTATGCAAGACAACATCATTACAAAGAGAAGGAAAACATGGAACAAACCCTTTATCAACCCGTCTCGCCAGAGCGGTATAGTAGGCCAAAACCTCCTTGCTAAGGAGAGGCCTATGTCCAGCAGTAGACTGTAAGGGCTGTTGATAATGATGATGATGAATAATTAGTAGTATACAATCTTATACTCACCGCATAATAGTTTAATATTAGAGTGTAGATATTTTCACTGAAGGTGCATTGCTGCCCGAGTTCTAAGCAGTGGTGAAGTTCTTGACGGCAGATGTCACAGACTCCATATGCTCTAGTCCCGAGCTGTTAAACAAAAATAGTTTTATAACTCACAATTTTGTTGACAATAACATTTGCTTCAGTATGTCCCAGTGTTACGCACCATAAAGCTTATTAATATTATTTCAATACCTATAGGTACATATCTATAGCTGTAACCTCCCAAACTTTCAAGAAGTTACCTTAAATATGTTACAATGACTCTAAGAAACGATTGTAAAATTAAGGCGAATATCTACGAAACACAATATACTACAATCGGACCAAGAAACCTTAGGATCTACTGTTCAAATAAATATTGAAGTACATGCCAAACTATTTGCGAGATGTACAAAAATATCAGAGAGCAAGAACGGGAATGACGGTAGACAAGACATCTCAAAGGAAATGATTTAGGGAACGGGCACGAGCAACAAGTTAACGTGGCACAGACATAGGTTGAAGAGTGTAATAGGTATGCGTAGAAGAGAAGATATGAAGAGACGTAACATCTTTACAGTTCTGAACCACGGCTGTCTGATCCTAATAACAATGTAAAGTGAGGTGGTTATTATCTTTAGAACCCTAATTACCGGTTTGTTGTTCCCTGACTAACTTGAAATTTTGAAATATGTATTTGTTCTGTTTATTATATTTACACCAACAGTCATAAAGAGAATAAAAATCATAATTATTTGTTTCTTACGGATTATTATAAAATTAGACAAAAATTCAAAAATTCAATAAAGCAAATTTCACTAAAAATGAAATAATGCTCATCACATACACGATTGTGCATCCAACACACGACTTCCGACTTAGCAGACAGGGTCACTTACCTTTAGGTCTAGGGCCCCTCAAAGAAAAATCTAAAAGAATTACAAATAAATGGAGAAAAAGAGTGTTTGTTCAAATATAAAATCACTTACCGGCGTTGCAGTTAAATATTCGTAAACCGCCTGCAGAATAGTGTCACCGATCGGCTGCAGTTCATGATCAAAGTTCACCCTCAGACAAATCCCACACACAGATAGATTTACCATTTTTACAAAATTTTTAAAAACACAACACTTATACAATTGTGTACCGCACGCCTGCACTCTTTGAGCGTCTACTGAAGACTGACTCTCCCCCGATTTGAATTTAACAGGTAACGAAATTACCAGTGGTCGTTTTTTATGCATATTCCCCTCTCCTATTATCTAAATGTGTTTTATTACATTACAATGAAATGAAAAAAAGAGTCGACAGGAATTGTGTAACTAGGGTTGAGTTCTGTTCGGGACGGGTTTTTCAGAGCAAACACTTGATATGAAAATACACTACATAAATGTTAAGGATATATATAGAGTATATACAAAGAAGGACTAAAATCAACCTATTTTTGTGTACCTCACGTTTGCTATCACTAAAGAATCATTATTTTCACTATATAAAAAATTTAACAGAGAGAATAACTTGTAAGGTTCCCAGGCTCATGAAGACCAATATACATTGCGGCAAACTTAGCAGCACGGACAAGGAGACTATATTTTAAAACATGCAAAACTTCACGAGTGTAATTTCTGTTGGGTTACGAATGGCAAGACCTTCATGTGAAAGCAAGCTGGAACTGGAGCAAGAAACTTGACAGTGGATGAATTTAACCTTTTTTAATTTAAACATTGAACAAACTATAAATAAATTAAAACAGGGGCTTCGGGATCAATCGTACTCGTCAATTGAAAACTAAGTGAGATAATGGCATAAAACCATCTGCAATAGACGCTCACAAACGTATTCACAAACACAAACAGGTGCTCGCTTATTCTCACACACACACACACATACATGTACACGCATGCACATATACACATGCCCAAGCACGCACGTGTATAGATACAAACACGCAAGAAAGTTAAATTTTTATTTTCTTTATTTTATTTTACTTACTTAATTTTATGTATTTAGTGATTTAATATTTTTATTCACTACAATTATTATTAAGATTTACAAGTGAATATCTCTAGTTCGAACATGTTAAAGTGAACTCGCATATAACAATATTAATAACTTTCAAAGAAGTGGGAGTTAAACCACAGTATGTTGGAACTGGGCACAATTTACGACTACTTGTTTAGTTACCGTAACTTTTAGTAGGTAGCCAGACTTATATTGACACTTATTTAGCTCACGCCAGTGTTTCGGTACTTCTAATGTAGTACAACAAGAAAAAAGAATGTTATTTATATTTAAAGTCATAATTATACTGAAGTTTGTCAGTAAACACTTTAAGTAATGAAGTTGCTGGTAAAGCTAATCACTTGTACATCTTTCCAAGTAGAATTTGATTTTAATGTTAATACATAAAAGATGTAAAACAAGTCGAAGCTTCTGATCAATATCTGTTCATAACTTGTATTGGTTTTCAACACACAATCCCTTTCCTATCGCCTACACGTGTTATATTTAAATAACACCACGGCCAAGTTTTACTACTAACAATGAAAGCTTAAACAAAAATCTATACAAATAATAATGTAATGACAATTTCTTAGTGAGGGTCGAGTTATATTCGTAGCGGGTTGTATTTTAGACTATTTCTTTTCTAAAATACTCCAAAATTCTGTTAAGTGCGACGGAACATAGCTGTTTAGACGAGGTAAATAGTTAGTCGACATAACACCGATAAAAGTATATTCTTGAGATCCTCGAACTAAAACACTGTAATGTCTTCACAGGAGGTTGCGACCGCGCTAAAACAGCTACCGCTACCGGCCATGAAGCATGTGACGGCCGGTGGCCAGAGACTTTTTTCAATAACTGCAGTGAGGACCCCACCGCAGTTACAGAAGTGACAGGTGGAACTCAATTCCCTCCTAGCGACCAAACACAGATACTTCCCGAAGCAACAAGCTATCGTGGTTTAATTAGCGGTCTCACGTCACTCGTAAACCTCTTCGTGCGGGAACCATATGCCGCTACCCGCACCGAGAAACTTCGGTGAGCACTTCTGCCTAAAACCTCAGTCGTCACTGATGGCCGTCTCAGCTTCGTGTCAGTGTTTAGCTGCAGTGCAGAATCTCCCAGGGGCGGTCCAATATGTGGCTGAGGGCTCATGCCAGCACTCGAGTAGGTATCCCGTTTAGTCTAAGGGCGGATTACTCGGAGTGGATTCATAGAGAAACTACCCTTACCCCCAATAATTTTAGCAACTTCGAAATAGACGCCTGGAATTAACATAGGCCCTGACTACAAGCAGTGTTCTTTGTTGTAATTTTTACCTGCCTCCTTTTCTTTAAATACGACACTGTTATAAAGAAGGTATTTATTATTACGATAACAATAGCAGTAGGCACTGAACCTTGAAAGACAATAGAATAATTGTGAAGTCGCATATTCTGCTCGAATTTACTAAATTGTATAGATATAAAATGGTTACTAATGGTTTATATTGGTTACAAAAAGAACAGACAAAACCATTTAACTAACCCTAATGTGTCTATCCAGAGTTGTTACTAAAAATGAAATAAGTACCTTTTTGAGGATTCATTCCACAGAGGGACCACGAAAATAAATCCACACAGTTCACCACCATATGAAACGTACGCAGTGCACGCGTGAGTGGGGCGTACTGCATCAGGTTGGTGCGCGCGCGCGTTACCTCCAACATGCATGAACGCCTACGCTGGGATGTGTACTCTTCCGTTGCGCACGGTTTAATCTCTCACAGGATATCTGGGCTGTGTATGTAGCCACGAAGCACTTTAAGCACGTACATGGTTAACGCTACCTCCCTCCTCACTTCTGGCTTGTAGCATCCCACCATGCCCAAAAACAAACGGTTACGTTATTGGTATAAGCGGGTAAAGAAGCTGAGACGGCCATCAGTGACGACTGAGGTTTTAGGCGGAAGTGCTCACCGAAGTATATCGGCGGATTTCTGACTTCCGTGCGGGTAGTGGAGCCGTTTGATGACCCTTTTTTTCAATACGTGGAAACCCCCGGGACCGTCATCCCACCGGGGCTTACGGCGGGCTGGCATGTCGGAATCGGACCGACTAAAACCACACGGTGTGCCACTCTGCGTTTGACATAGGAGGGATCCGAGAACAGCTGTTATTACGACATCCAAATCCCTCCTAGCACTTCCCGAAGCAATCGTGTCCGGAAAGAATCTGTGTCGGTCGGAAGGAAAGGGTCCCGTGCTGTCACCCCGACCACTCGGCCCATTTGATGACCCGAGTCAACCTTGAGGTGCTGTCCAAGATTACTTTAAATGGTACCACTATACCTATTTGTGCAACAGTGAAACACTTAGGCTTACAGCCTGATTATACATTGAACTGGTGTGATCGAGTTACATACGTATGCCAGAAGGTTACCGGAATCCTGAGAACACTATACCGCCTGAAAAACTTCCTTCCCATGAAAACTAAAGCAACGCTCGTGCAATCGCGCGTTAATCTTCCCTCTGATGTGACGTGTGCTATTACGGCCTGAATGCAGATCGCCTCAACAAGCAGAACGTCTTCTCAATAACTGCATTCGATTCATTTTTACTGATTTTTTTCATCTCCGTGTGATATGACATTTAATAAATTTCTGTTAACAACTTTATATGAGCCCAACAGTCTTCGAGACACTATAGTTTTGTTTCCAAATATCTCTTCGTTAATCTGGTCTTGAAAAACTTCTTTATATTATGGTGAATCTTACTCATACCTATAAATAAATTTTGTTTTGTATAAAGAATAATTCATTACAACTCATTAACAGCTTCGATAAGCAGGTAAAAGCGTTGGTGGGATCACCGGCCAACCGTTTATAAGGTTTTTTTTGTTCGTTTATCGGTCGGTCGTAGCACATAATTCGTCTCATTACAGACTTATGTTCCTCATACAGACGTGATAAGGTATACTATCGTTTCATTTTAAACATTGCAAGGAAACAACTTGTGTGCTCTTCTAATATTTATTGGCAATTAATTTTTGAAACTAAATTCATTGAGATGCTTAACACAGATAACGAAAACAACAAAAGGTAACTACCTAGCTATCTACTATACTAGCTAACTTATACACAATGCATAAAAAAAGCAAAAACAATTTGGTCATAAACCTTCTTAGAATCAAAAGACTTTTTCTATGGTAGACAATATTGTTTTAGTCCATTTACCAATACTTTTCGGCCACTATTAATTCAATGAGGCTTCCCATATCTGGGCTTATTAGATATTTGATATTAAAATTCTTTGTTTCATAAGTGTGGAAAAAATACTTTTAACAACAAACGAATCGAAAACGAAACAATAAATTTGTTGCAATAATTAAGCAACGATTTTATACGGTGTTTTACTGCATATACTGTTTTCTTGGTTCAGTAAGTTACAGCCAACTGGTATCGTAAAAGTAACAAGTTTATTAGAAAATGTTCAAACAGTCTACAACTCGTAATCAGAAAGTCAGCCAAGCTGGTGCTTTTGGGACTTTTTACCGCTCACCATGAGTCCTGGTTGGGTTTAACCGCCCACGCATTGTTGGATCTGTTTGAAATCGGCTCCATTCAACTTCTTTGTTTGTTAGTACAAATAAAGTTAAGAGGATTTCAAACAAAATCAACAAAGAACACTACTAATAAAAATAAAAAATCTAGTTTTTAAACTAAAGTAAGCTCAACTCAATTTAAAAAACAACTCAAACTCAAACTCTCAATTTAAAAAACAAATGTTATTATTATTTTTTGTGCCCTTTGTTGCTGTTGTTTGAAGTCGGCTCAATTTCTTTTGTTTCGAACGATAGATGTGCTCTGGTCCATTTAAAACTCAATGGCTATTTTCTGTTACTAAAAAAATGTATTAATACTTCAATAAAAGTAAAAATCCTCATTGTTCATATTAACAGCTTACAACAGGTAATTACTTTACGCTCCTAAACTTAAAAATATAGCGTTTCGTAATAAGGGTGTAAGATGAAAATTAAAGCATTCTTCCTGCGACCATCGTCAGTTCAAGTTGATAGTAACGCCATGTCTCTCCTAAAAGTGTACGTACCCGTTGGGGGAGTAGTGGCGTCAGGCGATTCCAAGGTGTGTAACTACTGCTTAATCTTAGTACTTACTTAAATATATGTTTTGTATCAAATGTTACCCACTACCAGGACCTACCATTTTTCCCTTATTCGGTATCTTATACCATTGTTTCTAAATTGTTTTAATTCACATTCAACCAATCCAACTAGGCCTCGCACACATTCCCCGTAGTCAAGAACATAATAATAATAATAATTGTTTCATATTCGTTTAACTACATTGTATCTGTACCAGAAGCCTGGGCAAGCAAACCTGGACGCAAAATAACTATACTAGAAAATGTTCGTTTACGCGGTGCCTCCAAGATCATCGTGAAGAAAGCCAGTAGCAGCAAAGCGAAAGCCATGACAGTCAATAATATAGCCAAACTACCCAGATCTAACGTAACGTTTGGTTTGGCAACCGTGCTGACACCTGGGAAGTCACTATTAAAAGAGAAGGAGAAGAAAACACCTTTCTCACAACCATTCAGAGACAACAAAATGGCTGGGGACGATGACCTCAACGATGTAGACGCGATGGGCGGTGTCATTCTGGCAGAAAAAACCCAGAGAGAAATGATTGGCACACTAACCAGGTACCTATATAATTTTATTTTTTTTAAGTCGTTAAATATTTTATTAAGTAGAACCTGAACTAACATTGAATCTATTTTAAGGTCATGGAAAGACGAATACTTGGTACCTCTGGGTATGATGCAAGCGCGGATAAAAACTATTATAGCCAAGCACAACTTAGAATAACCTCCTCCCGAAGTAGCTGGTCTACTATCACACGCGCTGTAGGAAAGACTGAAGAGCCTTATAGAGAAGCTCGCTGTAATCGCAAAGAATAGAATTGATCATGTAATACGGGTAAGATTTGAAATTTCATTTTTTCATTGGACCTAGAAGAAAATTTGTTTAACAAATATTCATAAATAAAATGTTTGTTATAAGAAATCTTGCATATAAAGGAATGTTAGGTGTGCTTCTAAATTACCTAACTGGCACTGCAGAACTGTAGATAGCTATGAACATTTTTATTTGACTATTCGACATAATCACAAGTACCAAACGTACGTGTGACGTCAAGTTTTCTTCGTTGCTAATGATTTTTCTTTTGACACAGACTGACAACCGATACGCTGTCACCCAAGATATAAAAGGTCAATTCTAATTCCTCGAGGAATTAGATTGTGCTGACAGGAAACGGCGGGAGGATTCGGAGAGAGAAATTCTGTTAAGGGCAGCCAAGTCTCGATCCAAGAATGACAACCCTGAACAAGCGAAATTAAAGGCCAAAGTGAAAGAAATGCAAAGAGCTGAACTCGAAGAGCTATCGGACCTAGAAAAAAACCCAGATTAGAAGTGACGGGCGCTGCTGGCGTCTCCCTTTCGAGTAGCGCTGGACATTCCGGAAGCGGATTTGTAAGTAGCTTCGTGTGATGCTAACCTACAGTCACGAGAAATACATAATTAGTAAACGGCACATATTTTTGCACTCCAAGAGGTATGTGCCCATAGCTAATATACTCGTATTTATGCTCGTGACTGTACATACGTAGGGAAGTGGATTGTCTTATTCCAGATGTCTAACATATTTCTTTTGTTCGACAGACTGGTCGCAGTCAGATGGCGTTGCGGACCCCACTCAAACGCATCAAGCAGCGCGACATGATGTTTTTATTAGAACAGGAACGTGACACCTCGCACTCGCTTCTACTTTACAAATATTACCTCAAATAGAGATACAAACTTGGTATTGATAATAAGTGTTGTGCCAAATAAACATGTTTTCTAATCAGATTACATGGACCGTTTAGTAAAGTGTGACGTCGTGTTACAAAATAAAGTCACGTTACTATAATGTAATGAGATCAGGTAGACAAACATTTTATTTTCACGTTAACTTTAAGACGTATAGGAGTGTTTCTACAGAAGGAAATGTATAAAGCCGAATAGATTTCAGTTTCTTTTATTTGCACAGTTGAAATCAAAATGTTTCTAAGCGTAAACAATTTTTAAGTTATGCCAATACACAGAGAAAATGTTTGTTATATAATTATTTAATAACTACCTATTTTTAAGACGAACATATATGATTTGTGATATGCTGTAATGTCATTATCATCAATAGGATATGGGCCTTCACTTAGAAGTAGGTTTTACCTACTACACCATGCTGGCCACATTAATATGTAGTACTTTTTAACTGTAAAATAGTTATTGCTAAGTTTGAGCATTACCTGTCTGATACTTATACATTCTTTTAATTAATTATCCTTCACATAGATATAATAAAAAAAGTGTAATGTTGTGCAGAATCAAAATTGACCAGTCGGCAATCTCACTTCTTTCATAACATTGCCATCTTCAATACGTAAACAAGAAATTCAGTGAGGTTTCCGACATCTGGTGAGATATTTATTTGATGTTAAAATTTTTTAATCAAGAAATAGTCCTGACAGCTTTGCAATAGGCTAGCGCTAAGTATAAAGGATCAATAGTGTTCATTAATTTATGAAATTTAATAAAAAATACGTCACCTGCTTTTCAGATGGGTGTAAGACGATCTTTCAGTGGCTCTTTAACTATTTGTGTAAGTCACTTTTATCATTGGTGTTTAGATTGTTTTCAATGGAAGTTGTACTAATATAATAATATAATTTTTAAAAACGTTCTGATTTTTTTTTTCTGCATAAATGAATCCATTTCAAAGATAATGATGAACGATTGATATTACTTCTGATGTACTTACATTATGAATATGAAAAAATTAAATAATTACAAGCAAATTAATACAATAAAATGCCTACTTTAATGATGAACATATGCAAATAAACCTAAAAGAGAGCAATTAAATATCAATATTATAACCAGCTCAATCAAAGTGCGACGGAATATAGCTGTTTAGACGAGGTAAATAGTTAGTCAACATAACACTGACAAAAGTATATTCTTGAGATCGTAGAACTAGAAACACTCTTGTAATGACACCATTATATGTTTGGTAGCAGTTCTGTCAAGTGAAGAATTATTACACACGATGGTGCACAAGAGAGAAGAAGCTCTGACAATGAAACAAAAGTTATGATCTCTATTAGGCGACCACATAAATTTCTTTTCTTTTCTTTTCTTTCAATTAAATTTCTTGTCGAAATAAGATTTTACTTTACCTAACGTTTATCTGCCTTTCGGCTATTGAAGTATCTTTTCTGCGGGTTATTCACGAACTCTGCGTGAGTAAGCATGGCATTATTTAATATGGTAATATTTAAGGCAAACGGGTAAATAATTATCACCATGTGTGCCCCACGTCCATGAATTGAATGAAGTAGCAGAAACATATAATATATCTGTTATGGATATAGGTAGGTGTTTAATGAGGGAAGCTACAATTCATAGAAGGTTTTGGTCAGAAGTAACAAAAACAGAAGCATATTTAAAGAACAGAAATACGAATACAGTAGAAAACAAAACTCCTGATGAGATATTTTTTGAAAGCAAACCAAATGTACAACACTTAAAAATTTATGTAAGAAGAATTTTGGTCAGGGTTCCTGAAGTTTTGAGAAAAAGTGAATGGGAAGATAAAGCCTGAATAGACGTTTTAGTGGGTTATAATGAAAACAGCTGTAGAGTTTTAAATAATAACAAAATAATTAATGCTAGGCTAGTACAGGTAGTCAAAGAAAATACGCAATTAACATATCTAGAAAAACTTTATGATCAAAAAAAAAATGATGATGATGTAGAAATTGATCCTAGTTCAAACTTGTCTGATGAAATATTAAAAATTATTTACTACAGTGATGAAATTTATACAGGTTCAGGTGAGATTAATTCTAATAACACTGTAAACGGTCTTGTAAGTAATGATCATTCAAATAATAATGAAGATAAGCATGTTGAAATGAAAAGACAAAATGAAAGCAAACTCCAATCTCTAAGTATAGTAATCCAGTTTTACACCTGTTTTATATGTAAACTACACTGATGCTACACCTTTTTATATGTAAACTATACTACGTAGTAGAGCCACGCCGATTTCAGCACGAGCGGGCCGGTTCGATGGGGCAGTACTATCCTCCCACAGAAGACCAACCTCAAGCGCCAGCATCTGTGTTGTCGTGTTTCGTTGGTGAGTGTGAGACCGGAGGCCCATTGATGCAGGAGTCACAGTTATCGTGGTTTCTGTGTAAGCCTTACACTGTCACGATGACTGTCATGCCTATTACGTCCCTAAGCGGGGTGTGCATCTCACAAGCCCGCCATAGTGTGGGTCATCATACTGCATTGTCAGCATTTGCAATATGTATGGTGACCACAACTCTTGGATTCTATTCATGCTTTCCATCAGGCAGAGTAGAGTCACTTTAGCAGGTTCTTAATAGAGAAAAAAAATGCTAATATGCCAAATACTTGTGAGGAAGTGATGAACTCTCATAATTGAAAACAATGGCAAATAGCAATGAACTGAGAAATTAATAGCCTAAAAAAAAATAACACTTGCCAAGTTGTTGAAAGGCCACATGATAAAAAAGTTACAGATGTTAAGTGGATTTTTAAGGAAAAAAAGCAATGATGTTGTTAAAGCAAGATCAGTTGTAAGAGATTTTTAGCAAAAGGACTTAATGAAAATGTTTATTCGTCTTTAGGGAAAATGCAAACATTGAAAATTTTATTGTTATACAGTTGTAAAAATAATTTATTCATCGAACAAATGGATGCCGAGATAGCCTTTTTAAATTACTAGTGGTATGTAAATTCTGAAATTTGTTGTAAAGATAAAAAAGAAATCGAATTAAAAACTATTATAGTTAAACGAGAAGGTTTGCAATGAAAGATTTGAGAAAAGTTAAAAGCTATATTGGTATAGATATTGATTACAGTAATAATAATAATACAATGACTGAATGACAATAATAAATACAGTAACATACTATGATAACGTACACGACTACGACACAGAAGTATAATATTAGATTGTATGGTAGATTCTGACTATATATATAATGAATTATGAAAGGGGAATAATTGATATCGTAAAAATTGACACAGGTCTTAATTTCCCAGACATTATTAACAAAAAGTTTACTTAAGACAAAATCTATAAAAAACAGATAAGAGTTAAAATGCATGCATGCGCTCCCGATGCATCTGGTCAATATATATCATAATTAATTGTTATAACGAATATTCCCTTTTTCAATGTAATTTACGGTCTTGTTTAACAGTATGTATTGACATCGTGCTGGGTTAGCTCGCTTAGCAGCAGAGGCCTTGCGAAGGTTTGCACCTCCATAGATGTAATCGTAGACCTCTTGTTGCTTGCTTGCTTTGCTCGTTTCGGTGGCGATACGTTCGAAGATATTGCTATGCCTTCCGAGTCCTCAATTCTTTTGTATACGTCACCAAAACCCTGCTAACCTCTGACTCTTCCTAATTGGGATGGCTGGAAACAAATAAAATACGTATCAAACTTGTGTCAATCATTTGGTTGACTATACTGAGTATCAGTATGTGACTATTTTATATTTAATTTGTCAATTAACTGCAAGAAAAACGAGGGACCTTAAAGCTGTTGCACTTTTATAGTGTATCTTTGACAGTTTTCGTTTTTGTGAACAGATTTAATAAATATCAATTTTTAGAAAGATGTATTTAGAATATCCGGACTTCATTTAAAGCTGTTATAGTGTGACTGTTGTGACAGACGTTGTCACGTCACATAAATAAGTATTTATTAAGGTTTACTAATCTTGCACTCACCACACTACTGCGAAGTGTTTCACGCTGGAAGTAGCAAATCCAGATTGTGTAGCAGATCCAGAGTCTCTCATTACAGCGACCGCAAACTCTGTCAGGTCTGATGTCAAGGGTCTCGAACTGTAAATTAAAAATCAGCTTTGTAACTGTGATACTGTTGACTATCTAGTGACACACAATATTGCAATCGATGTGGAAACAAGATAACTATCCAACCAATAAACAGAAAACTAAGTTACAGCAGAGCTGTAGTGCACTTTGAGAACTATACCAGAGATTTTTTAATAAAGGATAAAATTGTAGAAGGACTGGTTTTTAAAATTTTAATCGTCTTGAAATCAGATTTCTTACAAATACACGGCAAAATGTTAAATCGATTGTATTAAAAACTCAGGGAACAAGGAAGGGTGAGAACAAACAACACATCTTAAAGAAAAATATTCAAGGAAGGATCAATGTCAACAGCTTACTGTGGTATGGACGTGGGATAAGGAGAGAGGATGGTTACGGAGAAGAGAGGTATGGGTGTGTCTGAAAAAGGTACAAAGAGAGTAAGTAGTAAGGTAAAAATGATAGAGTTGCATGGAAGTCACCATTTTGTACCAACACTAAATACATTTGCTATAAGGGTAAAGAGATGACACGTATTTAAATAAAAGTTATTTACCGGCTCTGAAGTTAAATAACTGAATATAAATTGTTGACACCTGTCCAAACTGGCCTCTATTAGTCCATCTTCTTGCGAGCATACTCTACACAGCGGCACCTTCACGACATTATTGTTGTCGTCGAATATTTGGCTCTGTTAAACAATTACAAATAGGATTAATTATTTCACCACATTGTTGCATAGGTACATTGAAAATTTGAGGAGCTGTTTCATAGTCAGTAATGGAGATTTTGAATCATATGCTGGCCACGCTAAGACCATCGTTAACTTTTCAACATGAAATGTTCACGCAAACTTAATAATGATACAAGACTACCTTATTCTTAGATTGCAGGAGAAATCTTGATTTTAGCCGGCACATTAACCATAACTCCTTAGTATAACGAGGAAGTGAATTTAGAAATATGAAAAGTTTTACCTTCAGCTACTCTGTTTAGATTTACATTAGGATAGTTTACAACTGTCACAGTCACCCCGCCTTCTATCAGATTACAATAAAAAACAATTAAGGAGCTGTTATCGATCATTCAGTTGAATGTGGACATATGGCAACATACGACACCGACAAATGATAGTATTCTTAGAAAATCATAGTGGGTTTGCTTGAATTTTAGTTGAATAATAATTAGTCGTCCTGTGGTGACGGATTAAGAATATATAGTGTTATCCCCCCCCCCCCCCATTCATCCCTTGGGTGTCGTAAAAGGCGACTAAGGGAACAAATTATGTAAGATAACATCATTACAAAGAGAAGGAAAACTTGGTACAACCCCTTTTCCAACCCGTTTGGCCAGAGCAGTATAGTAGGCCAAAACCTCCATGCTAAGGAGAGGCCTATGTCCAGCAGTGGACTGTAAGGGCTGTTGATGATGATAATGATGATGAATAATTAGTAGTTTTACAATCTTACACTCACCGCATAATGATTAAATATTAAATTGTAGATATTTTCACTACTTTTGCATTGCTGCCAGAGTTCTAAGCAGTGGTGAAGTTCGTGACGGCAGATGTCACAGACTCCATCTGCACTCCCGAGCTGTTAAACAAAAATAGTTTTATAACCCACAATTTCGTTGACAATCACATTTGCTTCAATATGCCTCTGTGTATGCATCATAAAGTTTATTAACATTATTTCAATACTTATGGGTATCTATAACTGTAACCTCCCAAACTTTCGAGAAGTTGCCTTAAATATATTACAATGACGCTAAGAAACGATTGTAAAGTTAAGACGATTATCTAGGCAACATAATATACTACGATCAGAGCAAGAAACCTTAAGACCCACTGTTCAAATAAATATTGAAGTGCATGCCAAATTATTGAAGAGATGTACGAAAATATCAGGGAGCAAGAACGGGAATGACGGTAGACAAGACATCTCAAAAGGAATGATGAAAGGAACGGGCACGAGCAACAAGTTAACGTGGCACACACATAGGTTGAAGAGTGTTATAGGTATGCGTAGAAAAGAGGATATGAAGAGACGTAACATCTTCACAGTTCTGAAACACGGCTGTCTGATCCTAATAATAATGTAAAGTGAGGTGGTTCTTGTGTTTTGAACCCTATTTACAGATCTCTTGTTCACTGACTTGAAATTTTGAAATATGTATTTGTTCTTCCTATTATATTTACACCAATAGTAATAAAGAGAATAATAATCATTATTATTTGTTTCTTACATATTATTGAAAAATTAAACAATATTTCAAAAATTCAATACAGCAATTTTCACTAAAAATGAAACAATGCTCGTCACACACACGATTGTGCATATAACGCACGACTGCCGACTTAGCAGACAGGGTTACTTACCTCTAGGTCTAGGGCCCCTCAAAGAAAATCTAAAAGAATTATAAATAAATTGAAAAAAGAGTAAGAGATGATGGTGTTTGTTCAAATATAAGATCACTTACCGGCGTTGTAGTTAAATGTTCGTAAACCGCCTGCAGAACAGTGTCACCGATCGGCTGCAGTTCATCACCAACGTTCTCCCTCAGACAAATCCCACACACAGATAGATTTGCCATTTTTGCAAAATTTTTAAAAACACAACACTTATAGAATTGTATACGGCACACCAGCACTGTTTGAGCGTCTACAGAAGACTGACTCTCCCCCGATTTGAATTTAACAGGTAACAAAATTACCAGTGGTCGTTTCTTTTGCATAATCTCTGTCCTATTATCTAAATATGTCCTATTACATTATAATGAAACAAAAAAAATCTTTACAAATAATGAATAAACAAGAATTGCCTAATGAGGGTTGAATTCTGGTCGTGACCGGACTTTGTTTAATTTGAAGCTACTACAGTAATGGTGACGTGTCCACTTGGAAGTGATTACTTAATTTGATATCATATTTGATCGTTAGTATTAGAGTATCTATTGCAGTGTACATATTATCATTAATGTCTTGATAGGTTTTTTGATAAGTAAATAGAATAATTGAATGTTTTACATTATCGTTATATGCTGTTTGTGATATAATCTTTTTAGTCCATTATTATTATTTAAATATAGAATTGCATTTGCCTTTCACGTCCTCAAGCGAGGCTTAAAAAAGCACTTTACTGGGTTGTTACAGTGTGGGTCATCATACTGTATTGTCTGCATTCACAATAAGTATGGTGACCACAGCTCTAGGATTCTATTCATGCTTTCCATCAGGCAGAGTAGAGTCACTTTGGCAGGCACTTAAAACAATTGAAAAGAACGTATGTATAAAACATGTAATTATAGATGTGATTATTCTCGAAGAGCTTACTTGTCTACAAGTTGGACGAACTACTGCGGCAGAGATACGACAAGTGAACAGACAGCTATCATTGGCATACCTACTTTCTAATTTTTGTCAACCCAAAGGATGTAAAATTGACATTCACTATTTAAAAATTTGAAAAGAAGATCCATGCATTTAGAAAAAAAATGCAAAAAAAATTAGTTAGCCGATATCTCTTGGACTATACTCGTAAACACATTTTTAATTGTTTAAGTCAGCTTTTGTACAACGACGGGCTTTTTATCCGGGATTTTCAATCAATCTTTGGGTAATGTTATTAATTAACTGAATCACACACTATACAACATTATGTACATAAGTTTACATACTCATATATATGGTATCATGTACACATTGTTATCATGTATATTTCAATATTCAGGCACTATGAATATAAGAAAATTGATTGATTTACTATCGCTTCGATGATATATCATTCTGCCATATTATTGAGGAAGAGATCATCTATCTACTTTATTTACAAAACCGAAATTATGGATGGAACAGGATAGAAACAGATTTCTTTCTGAGCGAAAATTTCTGTCGTGATTAGACGACGTGAAGCGGGAGTAGGGAGCAAGAAGCATAACATATAATATATATATATATTATACTTTTCGTTTCAGGTGGTCAGGTCGCATGTTAGTGAAAAAATATAGTATAGTACCTAGGTATTGACGCATACTTCAACTAAAAACACTGTGGTGTCTTCGCAGGAGGTTGCTACCGCGCTAAAACAGCTACCGCTACCGGCCATGAAGCATATGACGGCCGGTACTCAAAGACTTTTTCCAACAACTGTAGTGAGGGCCCCACTGCACTTACAGAGGTGACAGGTGGAACTCAGTTTCCCCCTAGCGACCGAACACAGATAATTCCCGAAGCAAAAGCTAGCGTGGTTTGATTAGCGGCCTCACTCTTCGTGCGAGAACCATGTGCCACTACCCGCGAGTAAGTCAGAGGTCCGCCGATAAACTTTAGTGAGCACTTCCGCCTACGCCTAAATCGCACGACGCAGTTTCAGCCAAGGCACACGCCACCTCAGTCGACACTGATGGTCGTCTCAGCCTCGTTAATAAGACCAGTTACCCGCTTTTACCCACGTTCGCTAAGCTGGAGTGCAGAACCTCCCAGAGGCGGTTCAACATGTGGCTGAGGGCCCATGCCAGCACTCGAGTATGTATCCCGTTTAGCCCAAGGGCGGATTATTCGGAGTGGATTCAAAGAAAAACTGCTCTTACCTGTAATAGTTTTAACAAATTCGAAATAGACATCTGGAGTTAACATAGGCCTAGATTACAACACAGTGTGTACATCGTTTTTTATTGTAGCTTTTACCTGCCTCCTTTTGTTTTAATACGACACTGTTATAGAGAAGGGACTTGTTATTATGATAACAATAGCAATAGATACTAAACCTTAAAAAATAATAGAATTATTGGGAAGTCGCATATTCTGTTCGAATTTAATAAGTTGTATAGATATAAAATGGTTACCTATAAGAGTTACCTGTACAATACGTGGGTGGTCCGACCTAACAAACATATAAGAATATTTTCAGAGTTTTTTATTTTATTTTTCAACGTAGTCTCCTTGTAACTCTACACACTTCTCCCAGCGATGCTCCCATTTCTGTAACCTGTCCAAATAGTACTCGGTGTTTTTTTCTGCAAAACAATTGTTCTTATTTAACAAAAATTTTTGTCCAAAAGAAAAACAAAAACTGTTTTTTTGTAAAAAAATGTTTTTGTTTGGAGATGATTCGGCGCCAAAAGTCGAATTTATTGCGCTTAAACTGCGCCAACAGAGCGATGAAAATATTCATTCGAACATGTTTTTAGTCTAACGTGAGCAAACGCGGCATCCAATTCGCAGATAGCTTTGTCATGCCTAAATGTTGATTTAATATATGACAAACACGTTCTTTTGACATATTCATAACTTCTGCTATCTCTCTCACTTTAATTCGACGGTCGTTTAGCACTATTTGGTGAATTTTGGCAATATTTCCATCGGTAGTTGTCGTTTTTGGGCAGCCCGAACGTTCATTGTCTCCCAAGCTCTTACGGCCACGTTTAAATTCAGCTGCCCAAAATTTTATTGTGGCAAATTATGGTGCAGAGTCCCCATACACATAATCCAGCTTATCTTTGACTTATGGTGTATTGCCTTTCAAAAATAAACATTTAATGACAGCTGGATACTCGATTTTGTCCATTTTCGTAAAAGCACTCACATCAACTCACTCAAACGACTGTTACATAACAACTGCGCGCAACAAATGTAGATTGTGGTGCAGACACAATATAATTATATTACGTCTGCACGGTATGTTAAGGTTATTTAATTTAATAACCTTATAAAGTACATGGAAAGAACGCACATATTTTTTTTGTTTATTTATTGTCATAATATACATATACATATACTATCATTACAGATTTCATACAATACAATGGCACAGAACTAAAACTAACAATACGTAAACAATACAACATAAAAAACAGTACAAAACCAAAAAACAAATTTATTACATACACATCAACGTTAACCAATATAACATAATAAACATTACAAAAAAAGAAACTATAAGCCAAAGTTAAATATACACACATACCACAACACAACTAATACAATGTAAAAAGAAATATCAAGGAAATCTATTTAACTAATCATAATGTTTGTATCCAGAATTATTACTTATAACGCTATAAGTGATCTTTGAGGATTCATTCAGGGAATACGAAAATAAATCCGCACAGTTCGCCACCACATGAAGCGTACGCAGTACGTGCGTGTGCGGAGCGTGTTGTAGCAGGTTGGTGCGCACGCGTATTACCTCTAACAGACATGGACGTCTACGCCGCGATGCGTACTCCCTCGGTACGCACAGTTTAATCTCTCACGGAAGGTCTGGTCTGTGTATGTAGCCACGAAGCACTTTAAACATATACGTGGTTTACGCTACCTCCCTCCTCACTTCTAGCTTGTAGTATCCCACTATGCCCAAAACAAATGGCGTAGGATACAACAATGGAATACCTGGATATACACCAAAGAGTACACGTTTAAAAATTAAAAAAAATTGTTTTGTATACGTTCTAGCATTAATTTATATTAACTTTCGGATGGAGATCAGATGCTAGAATTGTATTACAGGTAGTTTTTGACTAATGCCTCGTATAACGCTCTCAAAGCTGTGGTATTTGTTAAATGACTTGTCTGTATCAAAACGAAATTAGATTAAGATATGCTTTTTTTACTTACATCATGAATGTGATTATTAAACTCTAAATCTATGCTCAAACGAATGTCCAAGTCCCTGACCTCATTTATCCGCCCGAGACCGTGTCGCCGCCCCTACGTTCAGTCCTGCGGATTCGTGATCATATACTGAGTGAAAATAAAATAAATCAAATTGTTGGCCATCGGTATTGGGCACAGGTACCAAGATGTCGGTGGTTAGGTATTCAGAAATATAAACCTCAAATGTGCCTTGTTGAGGAATTCTGCTCTCTAGATCAGGCCCTTAACCCAACCGCTTAGTGCGAGTAAGAATTGAAGCCTGCGGTATTTAAGAATCAATACCTACGAACTTTCCAGAAAGGAGTGTACCCGCTGTGCACCTATATAATATAATAGTGGTTATCATGGAAGGGCTCAAAGGATAGTAGCGCATTTGCACACTTCAGTTACAGATGTTCATATGCGGCGTCAATCACTTACCTTCAGGCGATCTGTCTGCTCGTTTGGAAAGCAAATAATGAAAAGTAAAAACTGCAGTTTTATTTAATTTTTTTATTAATTTCTTTGGTTCACAAACATTTTAATACACAAATACAATGATATGAGGTACATTCAATAGACTTATGACGTTGTTTAACAATTTCTTACAGGTAAGCACACATACGTATAATCATTTTATTACTTATCACACCGTGAGATATAACAGCAAACCAGTGACTAGTTTGTGCTATATACTAAATAGCTATGTGGTTAAGTGTGTTTCGCATTTGTTAATATAAAACACGCCAATTTAACAGATTTATAATTTGAACACACGTTTGCGTAACACAGCGTACAATTTGGTATGGTAGCGTGCTTTAAACTTTGAGAGATAAGATGGCTGCCAGAGAAAAGATGGAGAACTTCACATATAGAATTTACCTGAGGTATGCTACAATCTATCCAAAAAACTAATTTTATGTCAATGTAAAACAATTAGGTTGCTTTTATTTAACGGACTACTTGACACCTTCCAATCTTACAGCTCGGTGGAATAAACGTGAAATTTAAGCGAATCTAAAGGACACAGTTATTGGAGGCGATGTCAATAAGCGCCTGGTGGGGTATTATAATATCATACATAACCACAAAGACATAAAACTGTCCGGGACCCCAGAAGAGTCAAACCTACAGGTATTAAATAGGGACAATTACTAAACACAAGGCTCCATACAATTGTGTAACAATAAAAGAATTAAATATAATATGTAAAGTTGTTCTACATTAGATAACCATCTACAGGTAACAAGATGCACCGTGAAAAGCGGCCTTGGCAATAGCTTTTGATCTCACATGCGACATGTGAGTCACACACAGACAGATCAGATCCGTGACCGCGCTAACCAACTGCTCCACGAAGCTTGATTGGGACTTGCCGAGTGTCAGAACTTTGTGTGCGTGAGTCACTACTCTTGATCCCGGTGTACAGGAGTCACAATGGTTAGCGTATGTGCGGGATTAATCCCACACAAAAAAAAACCTCCTTTTGAGAAGACGGCTAAAAATGTGTTTCCCACAAATGTAATCCTTAACAGGACCTGTAGGAAGATCGTTTTCTTGATCAGGTTTTATTCATTTCACAAGTTACTGTTTATCTAACTGCACGTTTAACGTTTAATTAAACTCTGTATTGTGGTAATCTTGCTTTACCCAAACAAAACTTGGAACAAAATTCAAAGTCAAAGTCAAAGTCAAATTCGTTTATTCATTTAGGTCACAAAAAGACACTTATGAACGTCATAAAAAAAAACAATAAAAGATGAGCAATCTGTCGATTTAAATTACAGCTAGCTGGGTTCGCAGATTGTTCATGGTAGAGTGGTGAGAAAAGAACCCAGGGAAGAAACTCGCCACCACTCTTATAACTCAAAATCTTTTAAATATCAAAACAGTAGTTATATTAACAATCATAGGTCTTAAAAAAAGAGCAATTCATTTCCAAACATCTAAATCTGTGACGTAGTCTGAAACTGAGTAATAAGCCTTTTTGGACAACCTCAGTTTAGTAAATTTCTTAAATTTACTAATTGATAATAATATTATGTTGTTTGGTAATTTGTTATAAAATTGTATACATTGACCCACAAACGAATTTGATATTTTATGGAGCCTAGTAGTGTGCACGGCAAGTTTATTTTTATTTCTTAAATTAAATTGATGGAAATCACTATTTTTCTTAAATTTCGACAGATTAAATTGGAACTATATCCTTTCAAATAAAATAAAAACTGTTTCAATCAGGTCATAAATGTCGCGGTACTGAAACCAACGATAAAAAAAGAAAGTAAACAACAGGTTTGAGACCATCCTTTTGTGGAGTCGGCTAAAACTGTGCTTCCCACAAATGTAATTCTTAACAGGACCTGTAGGAAGATCGTTTTCTTGAGCAGGTTTTAATTATTCCCAACAAGAGACTGATCATCTGACACCATATTTAAGAATCAAGTGTTCGTGAGAGGAAATTCTCCTACTCCGATCACTAGACGGAGCTATGTTCGTTGTATTCTATATAACTGACTCACTAATATTTAACAATTTACATGCACGATACTTCGTTTGACGCACAATTCATTTGATAAATTTCATGAAAACTTTCATGCTTTGTGACGTCCTTAATCCAACTCTGTTTTAGTTGACGACTACAAACTACCCTCCTTTCGCATTCAAAATTTTAAAACGTAGAAAGATAACCGTAATAAGACAAAAAGCTACTGCAGTTCTCTCAGACTTGTTAATTTCAAGCTATCGCCAAATGAATTCTTGTCTAACGGCTTCAAACACATACCTCCGGCCAAATGTTTTGTAGCTAATACCGTATCTGTCACTTGCAGGCCACCAGAGCGATTTATGCGTGAGGTGGCTCGACGTACAGTTGCTAGACTTCAAACACCTGCAACACACAATGGTTTTACTGTCAATATAATAATTTATCGACCCTGGAGTCTTACAAATCTAATGTTGATAATTAAAACGATAGATTAAAGTACATAATTTTTTGCATTACGAAGAGATAATATTTAAATTGTATTTCTAAATTTAACACAACGACAAACAATTTGACATTTTGATAAACATTTAAAAGTAAATCTTTACTATTTATTTTACTCTGTTTTGCATAGAACGTTATGAAACTATACCTTTTTATTTAGTTATAGGTTTATTGAATCTCACCTTCAAAAATAGTTCCAGTCCTCCTTCCAATACCAGTTTAATACAACATTTCTTCGTAAGGACGACCTTCTCTTAGATACAATGGCACACAGTCGTGTGTCTGAGCAGCAGAAAAACTATCCAGCAATCTGGAACATATCTGAAAGCAAGAAATAAAATTTTGATTGAAAAAAAAACGAAAGTATCGTAAAGTAAAGTAAAAGTTTTAACAGAATTTCAGAGTATTTTGCAAAAGAAAATAGTCTAAAAATACAACCCACTACGAATAGAACTCGACCCTCACTAAGAAATTTTTATTACCTCATTATTTGTAAAGATTTTTGTTTAAGCTTTCATTGTTAGTAGTAAAACTAGGCCGTGGTGTTATTTAAATATACCACGTGTAGGCGATATGAAAGGGATTGTGCGTAAAAAACCAACACAAGTTACGAATACGTATTGATCAGAAGCTTCGACTTGTTTTATATCTTTTATGTATTAACATTAAAATCAAATTTTAATTGGAAAGGTGTACAAAGGATTACCTTTACCAGCAACTTCATAACTTAAAGTGTTTTCTGATAAACTTCAGTATAATTTTGACTTTTAAATAGAAATAACATTCGAGCCTTTTATCGAATGTATTTCTAGAGATTATTCTTGTTGTACCACATTAGAAGTACCGAAACACTGGCGTGAGCTAAATAAGCGTCAATGTAAGTTTGGCTAACTACTTAAAGTTACTGTAACTAAATGAGTAGTTGTAAATTGCGTCCAGTTCCAACACACTCTGGTTTAACTCCCACTTCTTTGAAAGTTGGTCACAATATTGTTATATGCGAGGCCACTTTAATATGTTCGAACTAGAAATAGTCACTTGTAAATCTTAATAATAATTGTAATGACAGCAATTTTATTTTCACATGTCCACCAATAAAATTATCGCTTGTCAACTTTAATATCTTTAACAAAAATATGTTCAAAATATTCCAGAAATAAGCGTCAATACCTAGGTACTATACTCTGTTTCACCAACATGCGACCTGACCACCTGAAACGAAAAGTACTTACGTTATGCTTCTTGCTCCCTACTCCCGCTTCACGTCGTCTAATCACGACAGAAATTTTCGCTCAGAAAGAAATCTGTTTATATTCTGTTCCTTCCATAATTTCGGTTTGGTGAGTTCTTCTTTCTTTGTTCCAGCAAAATTTTTCGGAACGTGCTCCCACTTGAAGTCATGATGTCCACTAACCGTTTTGTATTTAAAAAGTAGATAGATGATCTCTTTCTCAATAATATGGCAGAATGATATATCATCGAAGCGATAGTACATCAATCAATTTTCATATTTTCATAGTGCCTGAATATTGAGACATGATAACAATGTGTATAAATATGAGTATATAAACGTATGTACATAATGTTGTATAGTGTGTGATTCAGTTAATTAACAACATTACCCAAAGATTGATTGAAAATCCAAAGTAAAAAGCTCGTCGTTGTACAAAAGCTGACTTAAACAATTAAAAATGTGTTTACGAGTATAGTGCAAGAGATATCGGCTAACTACTTTTTTTGGCATTTTTTTTCTAAATGCATGGATCTTCTTTTCAAATTTTTAAATAGTGAATGTCAATTTTATATCTTTTGGGTCAACAAAAATTAGAAAGTAGGTATGCCAATGATATCTCTCTTTACTTGTCGCATCTCTGCCGCAGTAGTTCGTCCAACTTGCAGACAAGTAAGTTTTCCGAGAATAATTACATGTTTTATACATACGTTCTTTTTGTTAGTTTTAAGAGCCTGTCACAGTGACTCTACTCTGCCTGATGGAAAGCTCGAATAGAATCCAAGAGCTCTGGTCACCATACTCATTGCGTATGCACACAATACAGTATAGTGACCCACACTGTAACAGCCTAGTAAAGTGCTTTTTACGCCTCTCTTGAGGACGTGAAAGGCAAATGCTATTCTATATTTAAATAATAATAATGGACTAAAAAGATTATATCACAAACAGCATATAACGAAAATGTAAAACATTCAATTATTCTATTTACTTATCAAAAAACCAATCAAGACATAAATGATAATATGTATACTGTAATAGATACTCTAATACTAACGATCAAATATGATATCAAATTAAGTAATCACTTCCAAGTGAACACGTCACCATTACTGTAGTAGCTTCAAATTAAACAAAGGCCCGTCACGACCAGAATTCAACCCTCATTAGGTAATTCTTGTTTACTCATTATTTGTAAAGACATTTTTTATTTCATTATAATGTAATAGCACACATTTAGATAATAGGAGAGAGATTATGCAAAAAAACGATCACTGGTAATTTTGTTACCTGTTAAATTCAAATCGGGGGAGAGTCAGTCTTCTGTAGACGCTCAAACAGTGCAGGCGTGCCGTATACAATTGTATAAGTGTTGTGTTTTTAAAAATTTTGCAAAAATGGCAAATCTATCTGTGTGTGGGATTTGTCTGAGGGAGAACGTTGGTGATGAACTGCAGCCGATCGGTGACACTGTTCTGCAGGCGGTTTACGAACATTTAACTACAACGCCGGTAAGTGATCTTATATTTGAACAAACACCATCATCTCTTATTCTTTTTTCAATTTATTTATAATTCTTTTAGATTTTCTTTGAGGGGCCCTATACCTAGAGGTAGGTAACCCTGTCTGCTAAGTTGGCAGTCGTGCGTTGTATGTACAATCGTTTGTGTGATGAGTATTGTTTCATTTTTAGTGAAAATTGCTGTATTGAATTTTTGAATTATTGTTTAATTTTTCAATAATATGTAAGAAACAAATAATTATGATTATTATTCTCTTTATTACTATTGGTGTAAATATAATAGGAAGAACAAATACATATTTCAAAATTTCAAGTCAGTGAACAAGAAATCTGCAAATACGGTTCAAAAGACAAGAACCACCTCACTTTACATTATTATTAGGATCAGACAGCCGTGTTTCAGAACTGTGAAGATGTTACGTCTCTTCATATCCTCTCTTCTACGCATACCTACTACACTCTTCAACCTATGTCTATGCCACGTTAACTTGTTGCTCGTGCCCGTTCCTTAAATCATTCCCTTTGAGATGTCTTGTCTACCGTCATTCCCGTTCTTGCTCCCTGATATTTTCGTACATCTCTTCAATAATTTGGCATGCACTTCAATATTTATTTAAACAGTGGGTCTTAAGGTTTCTTGCTCCGATCGTAGTATATTATGTTTCATAGATAATCGCCTTAACTTTACAATCGTTTCTTAGAGTCATTGAAATATATTTAAGGCAACTTCTCGAAAGTTTGGGAGGTTACAGTTATAGATACCCATAAGTATTGAAATAATGTTAATAAACTTTATGGTGCATACACAGAGGCATACTGAAGCAAATGTGATTGTCAACGAAATGGTGGGTTATAAAACTATTTTTGTTTAACAGCTCGGGAGTGCAGATGGAGTCTGTGACATCTGCCGTCAAGAACTTCACCACTGCTTAGAACTCTGGCAGCAATGCAAAAGTAGTGAAATATCGATAATTTTATATTAAACCATTATGCGGTGAGTGTAAGATTGTAAAACTACTACTTATTCATCATCATTATCATCATCAACAGCCCTTACAGTCCACTGCTGGACACAGGCATAAGTAGAGCCTTAGCATGGAGGTTTTGGCCTACTATACCGCTCTGGCCAAACGGGTTGGAAAAGGGGTTGTTCTAAGTTTTCCTTCTCTTTGTAATGATGTTGTCTTAAATTATGATTTGTTCCCTTAGTCGCCTTTTACGACACCCAAGGAACGAATGGGAGGGGGGGGTGGTAACACTATGTATTCTTAATCCGTCACCACACGGACGACTAATTATTATTCAACTAAAATTCAAGCAAAGCCACTATGATTTTCTTAGAATACTGTCATTTGTCGGTGTCGTATGTTGCCATATGTCCACATTCAACTGAATGATCGACAACAACTCCTTACTTGTTTTTTATGATGTAATCTGATAGAAGGCGGGGTGATTGTGACAGTTGTAAACTATCCTAATGTAAATCTAAACAGAGTAGCTGAAGGTAAAACTTTTCATATTTCTAAATTTACTTCCTCGTTATACTAAGGAGTTAGGGTTAATGTGCCGGCTGAAATCAAGATTTTTCCTGTGATCTAAGAATAAGGTGGTCTTATATCATTATTAAGTTTGCGTGAATATTTCATGTTGAAAAGTTAACGATGGTCTTAGCGTGGCCAGCATATGACTCAAAATCTCCATTACTTACTATGAAACAGCTCCTCAAATTTTCAACGTACCTATGTAACAATGTGGTGAAATAATTAATCCTATTTGTAATTGTTCAACAGAGCCAAATATTCGACGACAACAATAATGTCGTGAAGGTGCCGCTGTGTAGAGTATGCTCGCAAGAAGATGGACTAATGGAAGCTAGTTTGGACAGGTGTCAACAATTTATATACAGTTATTTAACTTCAGAGCCGGTAAATAACTTTTATTTAAATACGTGTCATCTCTTTACCCTTATAGCAAATGTATTTAGTGTTGGTACAAAATGGTGACTTCCATGCAACTCTATCATTTTTACCTTACTACTTACTCTCTTTGTACCTTTTTCAGACACACCATACCTCTCTTCTCCGTAACCATCCTCTCTCCTCATCCCACGTCCATACCACAGTAAGCTGTTGACATTGACCCTTCCTCGAATATTTTTCTTTAAGATGTCTTGTTTGTTCTCACCCTTCCTTGTTCCCTGAGTTTTTAATACAATCGATTTAACATTTTGCCGTGTATTTGTAAGAAATCTGATTTTAAGACGATTAAAACTTTAACAAGCAGTCCTTCTACAATTTTATCCTTTATTAAAAAATCTCTGGTATAGTTCCCACAGTGCACTACAGCTCCGCTGTAACTTGATTTTCTGTTTATTGGTTGGATAATTATCTTGTTTCCACATCGATCGCAATATTGTGTGTCACTACATAGTCAACAGTATCACAGTTACAAAGCTCATTTTTAATTAACAGTTCGAGACCTTTGACATCAGACCTGACAGAGTTTGCGGTCGCTGTAATGAGAGACTCTGGATCTGCTACAAAATCTGGATTCGCTACTTCCAGCGTGAAACACTTCGCAGAAGTGTGGTGAGTGCAAGATTAGTAAACCTCAATAAATACTTATTTGTGTGACGTGACATATTGTGTTACTATTGAGTAACACAATGTCACGTCTGTGACAAAAGTCACACTATAACAGCTTTAAATGAAGTCCGAATATTCTAAATATATCTTTCTAAAAACAAATATTTATTAAATCTCACAAAGTAGTTCACAAAACCGAAAACTGTCAAAGATACACTATAAAAGTGCAACAGCTTTAAGGTCCCTCGTTTTTCTTGCAGTTAATTGACAAATTAAATATAAAATAGTCACATACTGATACTCAGTATAGTCAACCAAATGATTGACACAAGTTTGATACGTATTTCATTTGTTTCCAGCCATCCCAATTAGGAAGAGTCAGAGGTTAGCAGGGTTTTGGTGACGTACACAAAAGAATTGAGGACTCGGAAGGCATAGCAATATCTTCGAACGTATCGCCACCGAAACGAGCAAAGCAAGCAAGCAACAAGAGGTCTACGATTACATCTATGGAGGTGCAAACCTCCGCAAGGCCTCTGCTGCTAAGCGAGCTAACCCAGCACGATGTCATTACATACTGTTAAATAGGACCGTAAATTACATTGAAAAAGGGAATATTCGTTATAACAATTAATTATGATATATATTGACCAGATGCATCGGGAGCGCATGCATTCATCTTAACTCTAATCTGTTTTTCATAGATTTTGTCTTAAGTAAACTTTTTGTTAATAATGTCTGAGAAATTAAAACCTGTGTCAATTTTTACGATATCAATTATTCCCCTTTCATAATTAATTATATATATAGTCAGAATCTACCATGCAATCTAATATTATACTTCTGTGTCGTAGTCGTGTACGTTATCATAGTATGTTACTGTATTTATTATTGTCATTCAGTCATTATATTATTATTATTACTGTAATCAATATCTATACCAATATAGCTTTTAACTTTTCTCAAATCTTTCATTGCAAACCTTTTCATTTAACTATAATAGTTTTTAATTCGATTTCTTTTTTATCTTTACAACAAATTTCAGAATTTACATGCCATTAGTAATTTAAAAAGGCTGTCTCGGCATCCATTTGTTCGATGAATAAATTATTTTTACCACTGTATAACAATAAAATTTTCAATGTTTGCATTTTCCCTAAAGGCGAATAAACATTTTCATTAAGTCCTTTTGCTGAAAATCTCTTGCAACTGATCTTGCTTTAACAATATCATTGCTTGTTTTTTCTTAAAAATCCACTTAACATCTGTAACTTTTTTATGATGTCGCCTTACAACAACCTTTCAAGTGTTACTTTTTTTAGACTATTAATTTCTCAGTTCATTGCTATTTGCCATTGTTTTTAATTATGAGAGTTCACCGCTTCCTCACAAGTATTTGGCATATTAGCATTTTTTTGTCTATTAAGAACCTGCTAAAGTGACTCTACTCTGCCTGATGGAAAGCATGAATAGAATCCAAGAGTTGTGGTCACCATACATATTGCAAATGCAGACAATGCAGTATGGTGACCCACACTATGGCGGGCTTGTGAGATGCACACCCCGCTTAGGGACGTAATAAGCATGACAGTCATCGTGACAGTGTAAGGCTTACACAGAAATCACTATAACTGTGACTCCTACATCAATGGGCCTCCGGTCTCACACTCACCAACGAAACACGACAACACAGATGCTGGCGCTTCAGGTTGGTCTTCTGTGGGAGGATAGTACTGCCCCGTCGAACCGGCCCTTTCGTGCTGAAATCGGCGTGGCTCTACTACCTAGTATAGTTTACATATAAAAAAGGTTTACTATACTTAGAGATTGGAGTTTGCTTTCCTTTTGTCTTTTCATTTCAACATGCTTATCTTCATTATTATTTGAATGATCATTACTTACAAGACCGTTTACAGTGTTATTAGAATTAATCTCACCTGAATCTGTATAAATTTCAGCACTGTAGTAAGTAATTTTTAATATTTCATCAGACAAGTTTGAACTAGGATCAATTTCTACATCATCATCATTTTTTTTTGGATCATAAATTTTTTCTAGATATGTTAATTGCGTATTTTCTTTGATTACCTTTTTTTTTTTTTTTTTTTTTTTTAACGTGTGGAAACCCCCTCGGGCCGTCACCCCACCGGGGTTTACGGCGGGGTGGTGTGTCGGAATCGGACCGACTAAAACCACACGGTGTGCCACTCTGCGCCTGACATAGGAGGGACCGGGAACAGCTGTTATTACGACATCTAGATCCCTCCCAGCGCCTGCCCGCTAATGCAGGCACCATCTATGGGTAAACTCTCTATTTTAGGCGACGTACGGCACACGCGGACGTCGCCTCCTCGCGGCTGGCCATTGTAGCGGATGGAGGGGAAAACCCGTCCCGTCCACCCGCGGCCACACTCAAGGCGGCATGAGGCGCTGGTATGCGCGCCTCCGCCGCCCGGCTCGCCGGCGGCGAATTGGGTCCGAGTGGATATTGTCCTCCCGGGCCTTCTCCGCCGCCTCCTTCCGCGAAATTACGTCTTCGCAGAAGGTTGCGACCGCGGTAAAACAACTGTCGCTACCGACCATGGAGCGTATTACGGCCGGTAGCGAGAGATCTCCTCCAATAACTGCAGTGAGGACCCCACGCTGCGCCGCCCAGGCGGAACAAACCGCCAGCGTGTGCTGAGCCGAGTCCTCACTGCAGTCGCAGTGGTGACAGGCGGGACTCAATTCCCTCCTGGCGACCGAGTGCAGATACTTCCCGAAGCAACCGTGCCCGGAAAGAATCTGCGTCAGTCGGAAGGAAAGGGTCCCGTGCTGCCGCCCTGCCCACTCGGCGATGACCGGCTGGAGAGCCTCCACGGCGGCAAAGCCAGCACGTGGAGCCTCCAGCCGGGACGACCAACGAGCCATCGTGGCTCGACGAGCGGCCTCTCGCCACTCGCGTATCTCTTCGGGCGGAGGCCGAATGCCCCTACCCACCCGAAAGTCTGCCGTTCGCCGATAAACTTCGGCGAGCACCTCCGCCTCCAAATCCCACGGGGGAGTTCCGGCCAACGCGCATGCCGCCTCCGTCGATACGGTGCGGTAACCGCGTATGGCTCTAACCGCCAATATCCTCTGAGGGCGCCAGAGGCGAGCCCTATTCTGGGCGGTCAGAGCCGCCGCCCACACCGGTGCACCATACAGTGCCATTGACCGAACAACCCCCGTGTATAGCCGTCTCGTCGCGACGCTGGCTCCACCCAAATTGGGCAAAAGTCGCCCAAGAGCAGAAGCAGCGCCGACCAGCTTTGGAGTAAGCTGTCGGAAGTGCTCGTCGAAGAGCCATCTGCCGTCGAGGATCAGGCCCAGATACTTCATCTGGGCTTTAATCGGTACGAGGACCGAATTGACTACGATAGAGGCACCGGGGGGTGGACCACGACGGGGCCCATGAAACAAAAGGGCTTCCGTCTTATCTAGGGCCACCCGTAAACCCAGCGCCTCAATGCGCCCGACCACCAAAGAGACTCCCACGGTGGCCAGGCGCGCCGCCTCCTGAAAGTTCGCCCCCCGGGCCGTGACCAATGTGTCATCGGCGTAACAAATTACGCCCAGCCCGGGGGGAAGACGACCTCGAAGGGCCCAGTCGTATCCCATATTCCACAGGAGTGGTCCGAGGACGGACCCCTGTGGAACACCGCACGACATGAGCCGCCGCCTCAGAATACCATCTCGGTCCTCGTACACGACGGTACGCTCCTCAAGATAGTCTGCCACAAGTCGCCTCAGGTACTCTGGCACCCCGTGGTAGTGGAGTGCTTCCCTGATGCAACTAAATGGCAGACTATTAAATGCGTTGGCGATGTCCAACGACACCGCCAACAGCACGCCGCCACAGCTCACTGCCTCTTCGGTAACGGCCCTCAGGCGCAGCACAGCATCGACCGTCGAACGCCCCGCCCGAAAACCAAATTGGGCGTCCGACAGATCGGGGCCCACCTCGCAGAGGTGCCGGACGATGCGGGCAGAGAGTATCCTCTCAAACAGTTTACCCGCCTCGTCCAGCAGCACAATGGGCCTATAGGCCGCCACCGAATCGGCAGACCGTCCCGGCTTCCTTAATAGGACCAGCTTCCCGCTTTTCCAGCACTCAGGGAAGCGTCCGGACGACAAGCTAGCGTCCAAGATCTCCCTGAGGCGGTCCGACATGTGTTCGAGGGCACGGGCCAGCACACGGGCAGGTATCCCGTCTGGCCCAGGGGCGGTGTTCTTAGAGCGAATCCGTAGAACGACCGCCCCTATCTCCGATTCCCTGACGGGCGGAACATTATCCTCGTTCCGTCCCCCGTCGTCTTCGACCATGAAGGCCATCGACGGGGGTGTGTGCTCCGCCCGCTGCGGGAAAAGACCCTCGACCACTTCCTGCAGGAAGCTGGGCTGGAGTGTCTCTGTAAGGGGGGGGCCCGACGTGCGGAGCTTTTGTCGCACCGCACGATAAGGGCGACCCCAGGGGTCACGATCGAGACCCTCCAGCATCTCCTTCCTCTTCACTTCTTTGGCGCGGCTAATGGCCAGCTTCAGAGTTTTCCGCGCCTCTCGGTACTCCTCATGAAGCTGGTCCTCCTCGCCGTCTACGCGATGTCGCCGCCGACTACGGGTGTAGGACCTCCGGGCACGAGTACAGGCCGCGCGGAGGTCCGCCAACTCCTGGGACCACCAGTAAACCTCCTTCCGTGGAGGCCGACAACCTCGGATGCGGGGCATGGCCGCATCGCAAATCTGCGTAATCGCATCGCGGAAACGACCAGCCCCCAGGTCGACCTCCTCGGTCGGAGCCTGCGGAGACAGCCAGGAGTAAATAATGGCTGCCTCCTCTAGTAGGTCCCTATTCAGTTTGGCTACAACCCACCGCGGCAAGCGAGAAGAACGCCGCGCCGCGTGACCCCTACTGGGGTCCTGGGTCCGGGAGAGCTCGAATCGAATGTAGAGGTGATCCGAGAGCGTCTCAACCTCTTCCAGGACACACCAGTTCCTTACTCGTGCGGCGAGGGCAGGGGTAGCGAACGAAAGGTCCACTATCGACCCTCCCTGCTGTCGCACGCACGTGTTGGTGGAGCCCCTGTTCAGTAAACAGAGGCCCACCGAGGCCGCCCACTCCTCTACGGCCTCGCCCCTGGCGTCCGTCCTGGGGGAACCCCACGCAATGGACTTTGCGTTGAAGTCCCCCAGCACTAAGACGTGCCCAGACGTTAGATGCCGCATCGAGGTTTCCAAGTTGTTAAGGAAAACCTCGAAGTCGTTCAAACTCCGGTTGGGGGAGAAGTATACACCATATACAATGATCCCCCCCCACTCGGCAGCAACATATCCAGTGCCCTTGTCTCTTAGCGACAAGGGCGGGGAATGAGCCGCCGTAGAGCCGACGACTGCCACGGAACCGTCCCGGTCACCCAACCAGTTTGGACGGGGAGGAACATAATAGGGCTCCGCGGCTACGGCAACACCGATCGACCACTGTGCCATAGTTTGCAGGAAAAGGTCCTGCGCCGCAGCACAGTGGTTCAGGTTCGTCTGGACCAGGAGGCTGGAGACTTGGTCCATTACTGGACTGTCTCTACAGCCTCCTCCATGGGCGACGATGTCGACGTGCGAACGGCATCGGAGGCAGCCTGGGCCGACTGGCTAGCCCCCAACGTTCGCCGAGAATCGCGAGGAGGTTTGCAGCCCCCCTGCCCAATCTGATGATTAGCGGGCTTGTTACCCGCCGCACAAGCTGGGCAGTGAGGGGCGGCAGAGCACTCTGCCGCCTTGTGCCCCGGTCGACCGCAGCGGAAGCATAGTCCACTGCAGTCAAAACAACTCACGCACTTGGCGCGTGTGTGTCCGGATGCTAGGCATTTGAAGCACCTCATCGGTCTTGCCGCCAGAACAGTGACTCTGGCATTCACAAAACCGACGAGGATCCTGCCTGCGTCGCCCAAAACTTTAGCCGACGCTACCGGACAGCTGATCCACACTGCGCCAAGCCCTCCAGGACCGGGGCGGATGGTGCCGACCCTGATGTTGTCCGCGTTGCAGCCCGTCTTCTCGCTAATTGCAACGCGGACATCCTCGGTAGTTACGGAGTCATCCAGGCCCGAAATGCGCAACTCTGCGCACTTGACAGGCCTGGCGATCTTCACACCATCCGTGGCTGCAAAAATTCCTCTCAGTTTCTCGGCGAACCTGTCCGCCGTCTTTGCACCTTCAGCCCCGGGGAACTCGAGGACTCGAGCTCCCGTCTGGGCAAGGCGCAATCTGACCCCTTCAGTCCCGAAATCAGTGGCGAGACTATCCCGGGCCTTCTTAAATAAGGCCGCATAGGACAGCCCGCCACTAGCCGCCTCCGGTGTTACGGTGACCACCACAGCCGCGCTTTTAGGCACCTGCAGCTTGCGCGGCTTTTTCGCGGTAGCCACCGCAACCAACGGCGACTGCGGGGTAGAGGCTGCTTTTTGAGCTGCTTTTTTACCCCGCTTTCGGGACTTAACCCCGCCGACTACCTGCCAACCATCTTTGGATGGGGCAGATGTGGAGGGGGCAGATGTAGTGGTGCCAGGTACACTCGTTGGAGTGGGGAGCGGAGGATATTCCGCTCCAGCCTTTACCACTTTTTTGGGCCCAGACTTCGGTGCAGCCGTCTTGGTTATTACCTTGGCCGCCTGTCGTGCCCTCGGAGTGGCCACAGGAGTAGTCGACACTGACGCCGCCGCCGCATAGGACACACGACCGCCCACAACGGGCAGAGATGTTGGTGCTGATGTGACCTTTAGCCTATGGGCCCCAAGCGGCGGCCGGACAATAGGGGCAGGAGGCAGTCTTGCCTCTAGGCCAGCGAGACGGCCGTCCATCATGCGCCACACAGCGTCTGTGATTTGGCGCATTTGGGCGTCAGCGATGGTACCAACATTGGGAGACGGAGTAGGCTGAGACGGGGACGAGGCCGGATCCTCTGCCGGACGATGCGCCCGGAATTGGGCGAACTGAGCGCTAAGCTCAGCCACTTGCCCCGTCAGGTGGTCGTTGGCTGCCTGGAGACGAGCCACGTCTCCGATGAGGGTCTCCACGACCCCCGCAATTGCGGAAGAGGAGTCCTTGAGGGCTCTCACAAAGGAGCCCTTAAGGTTACTCGACTTGGTGGCCACTTTGTGAATAATGGCCACCGCCGCGTTTGCTATCTCCTGCATGGAGGATGGTGTCTGGGGAACTGAGTCCCCCACCATCGGCTCCCTGACTTTCAGCAGGAGACCAGCAATCTCCTCCTCCGCTAGTGCTTCACCGTCCGCCCTAACTCGCCTATAGGCTTCCGCCTTACAAAAGACGGAGCCTGACGGGATCGAGATCGGGGTTCGTGATCTCCCTCTACGGCTGCTGGTGATTTTGGGAGGCAACATCTCCTGGGACGTGTCACTCTCCTCGTCCCTGGAGCGTCCGCGTTTCCTGCTGTCACACAGCTCCGTCTCCATTATGTCCAGTGCATCTGTCCTTGTACTGGAGTTACTGCCCGCGGTGGATTTGGAACGCAACCGTTCCGATGTTCTTCGGCTCCCAGCAGCCATTATGACTTCTGGGAGCCCCACCGAGATAGGCGCTCCAACCAATACTTCCTCCTCGTTGGAAGAGAAGTCGTCCGCTCTCGTACTTTTTCCCTTCCTGTTTTTCTTCTCCTTCTTTTCTATATAATGATTGTTTGTGTTTGTTAATTTTTCCATTTTTAAACCCACGAGATGGGGAGAACTAAATGTCGACCCGGGCAGAGATCCCCAATACCCGGGCAAGCGTAAATTTGTGCCCAACCGAGGGGTCCGCAGGTGCCCCGGCTGGGAGTGCGCTTGCGACTGAACTACCCATCAGCCATGCATCCCCTGGTCACGCACCAGAACACGGGATTCGGGGTAATTTTTTAAAGAGGTTTTCTTCCTCGCAGTCCGGGCGGCTAAGCCAAGACCCTCGCCCCCGATTGGAGTCGCGAGACTCCAACTCAGGACTACGATATGTCGACGGCGGCAGGGAGACTATGTCTCCTGATGCCTGCACGGTGGCAGTGTAAGTGCACACCGAGCCCGTCCTACCTTTTCCACCGCTGAGCGGAGGAACTCCGACCCTAGAAAGGGTCCCACCATCGTGATTTTTTACCGAGGTTTTCCTCCTCAATGCTCCGAAGAGCGAAGAACCAACAGAGGATTCGACAGACACGCCCGCTCTGTTGGACCAAGTCTCAGCTGAATTGCCGGAGAAAATGGCTTCCTCTTCGTGCTAGAATATTAGCCGTTGGCAGTGATGAACACTATCGCCAACGTTACCAGGGTGCACCACGTGGAGGTTTTCTAGCCAAGCACCCCCTTTCTTTGACTACCTGTACTAGCCTAGCATTAATCATTTTGTTATTATTTAAAACTCTACAGCTGTTTTCATTATAACCCACTAAAACGTCTATTCAGGCTTTATCTTCTCATTCACTTTTTTTCAAAACTTCAGGAACCCTGACCAAAATTCTACTTCCATAAATTTTTAAGTGTTCTACATTTGGTTTGCTTCCAAAAAATATCTCACAAGGAGTTTTGTTTTCTACTGTATTCGTAATAGTTCTGTTCTTTAAATATGCTACTGTTTTTGTTACTTCTGACCAAAACCTTCTACAAATTGTAGCTTCCCTCATTAAACACCTACCTATATCCATAACAGATATATTATATGTTCCTGCTACTCCATTCAATTCATGGACGTGGGGCACACATGGTGATAACTATTTACCCGTTTGCCTTAAATATTACCATATTTTTTTTTTTTTTTTTTCTTTAATAATAATAATTTGTTTATTTGTTTATCTCATTTACAAAGGTAAGTACAATTTATCGGATAGGTACAATACTAGTTAAGTCATTCTTATTCCTTTGTGAGAGAGTGGTGTCTGTAGTAGGAAAACCCTGTGTCACAGATCACCAGGCTCCCACCTCCTGGGTGAATCTTAGTAACAATTTACAATGAGATTGGGAAATACCATATACATATTTTAATTTATTTTAAGTTAGGCATACAGTAACTGTTTTGCGAATACGTGTTTGAGAGAATGCAGTAAGCTTCTGTATATGAGGGTTTGTGTAAGTGAGATTGTTGCACATACATAAATATACTGTGGAGGGACGTGTGGCATGTGTCCCTCCGACACAAAGGGAGGATCCTCCGACCAGGCGAGGTGATCATGCCTGGTGGGCCACAGCCCAACGGTTGATGTTGGGATGTTGTACATATGCTAATTGCCACGCGAATCTCTATATCGCGATGCAGGATTAGTAGTAGCATTGTAGTTCATTACATTCATACGTTTCGTTCATACTTCGTAGTTCGATGTATCTTCGCTAGATGGCGCTGTTGTACATTTACTTTTTGTGTTTATAATGTAGAAGCCGCTACATCACTCCCCTCCAAGACCGGAGGTCGATGTACTGATGAGTCAGCTGTCTATGCTCTGTTGTGGAGCGTGCCAGTGCCAGGAGTGTGTAGTTCCAGTGAGTCGGAACTGAGTGCCGCAAGTTCCAGTGAGTCGGAACTGAATGCCGCTAGTCCCAGTGAGTCGGGGCTGAAGTCCGCAGATCCCAGTAAGTCGGAATAGTATGCGGTGCGCGGTGCTGCGGTGAAGTCCCCAGTGAGTCGGGGCGGTTGCTGCGTAATGGCTGGCTGCTGCGTAGACGGGAGAGAGATGCTCTGCTTACATGGACCGTAGGTGCAGTGTGCTGTGCCTAGACGCTGATGAGGCCGTAGGGTAACCAGGCTGGAGCGGGCGCGTCCTGCATGTGGTATCCCTGTTGAGGCCGAGTTTGCTGGCTGGCTGAGACTTGATTACCGCTCATCGTTGTTGGAGTGACGCTGCTGATATTGACTTGAAGGCTGCTTCCAATCACGTCTGGGTCACCACTGTGGAGGGACGTGTGGCATGTGTCCCTCCGACACAAAGGGAGGATCCTCCGACCAGGCGATGTGATCATGCCTGGTGGGCCACAGCCCAACGGTTGATGTTGGGATGTTGTACATATGCTAATTGCCACGCGAATCTCTATATCGCGATGCAGGATTAGTAGTAGCATTGTAGTTCATTACATTCATACGTTTCGTTTATACTTCGTAGTTCGATGTATCTTCGCTAGATGGCGCTGTTGTACATTTACTTTTTGTGTTTATGTATATTACTGTGCTGCGGTGAAGTCCCCAGTGAGTCGGGGCGGTTGCTGCGTAGTGGCTGGCTGCTGCGTAAACGGGAGAGAGATGCTCTGCTTACATGGACCGTAGGTGCAGTAAGCTGTGCGTAGACGCTGATGAGGCCGTAGGGTAACCAGGCTGGAGCGGGCGCGTCCTGCATGTGGTATCCCTGTTGAGGCCGAGTTTGCTGGCTGGCTGAGACTTGATTACCGCTCATCGTTGTTGGAGTGACGCTGCTGATATTGACTTGAAGGCTGCTTTCAATCACGTCGGGGTCACCACTGTGGAGGGACGTGTGGCATGTGTCCCTCCGACACAAAGGGAGGATCCTTCGACCAGGCGAGGTGATCATGCCTGGTGGGCCACGGCCCAACGGTTGATGTTGGGATGTTGTACATATGCTAATTGCCACGCGAATCTCTATATCGCGATGCAGGATTAGTAGTAGCATTGTAGTTCATTACATTCATACGTTTCGTTCATACTTCGTAGTTTGATGTATCTTCGCTAGATGGCGCTGTTGTACATTTACTTTTTGTGTTTATAATGTAGAAGCCGCTACAATACATATGTGTCTTTCTATGCATGTGTGTGTGTGTGTGTGTGTGTGTGTGTGTGTGTGTGTGTACGTGCGTGTGTGTGTGTGTGTCGAAGTGTGTATTAGTGTAAGTTCTTGTGAAGATCCAGTTGTTACCCCTGTGTAAAATTAATTTTTAATTACATTTATTATATTAATGGTACAATTAGGTTTTCAGTATCGCTGTAAGATAATTTTTTTAGCCACGACGTTAATTTTTCTTGTAACTTAAATTTGTTCAAGGAGTATATAGAAAGGAGACAGTTGATTTTGTTGTATAAGTATGGACCTAGAAAACAGTAGAATCTATGTGACGAAGCTGTTTTATATGTTGTTTCAGTCTGGTAGATTTTGTGTTTACGGCGTTTGGTAGCGTTAATTAGTGGGTCGTATTTAGAATGTGCATGTGACTTAACAACTATACGAAGAATAAATAGCTGTCGAACTGTAAGTACATCAAGCTTCGCGTATAGATCGGCTGTAGGATGTAAGAATGGCAGGCATAGGGCCACTTTTAAAACTGCTCTTTGGGCTCGTTCTAATTTTAACAAGGCAGTTTTGGCGGCACCCCCCCAGGATGATATACAGTAAGTTATCATGGATTGGCATAAAGTGAGGTAAGTAATTCTCAGGACTTTGTTGTCTGAGACATGTCGTAGGTATCTAAATATGTAAATCAGGTTCCTAATCCTAGATGTCAACAGATCTATGTGAGCCTGAAAATTTAAGTTTTTATCTAAGATAATCCCAAGATATTTGACAGAATCAACCGATTGCAACTTCTTACAGGTACATTGTCGAAGCAGAATGTTTTTGTCTAAACAGGAATGGACTAAAATAGGAATAGGATCTCTGTGCAGTTTGTTATTTTTTAGGCTAAATGCTATGTATTTAGATTTATCGACATTCAATGAGAGAAGATTGGCGTTTAACCACTTAGTGACCCGGTCCATACCACTCTGTGCACATCGATACGTCTCATCCCAGGAATCACCTCGGAAAACCAGTGCAGTATCGTCTGCAAAGGTGATGACCCTCCCATTTGCCAAGTTTAGCTGACAAAGGTCGTTAATAAAGATAAGAAACAAGGTTGGGCCGAGAATACTGCCTTGTGGTACACCTGTGTTGATGGGAAGATCATCGTCCCGTACGCCATCTAGCTGTACACATTGAGTTCGATCTTTAAGGTAGCCTGCAAAGAATTGCAGCTGCGCACCTCGTACACCCAATCGCTCCAGTTTATCAAGAAGAAGTGAAACAGAGACCGTGTCAAATGCCTTGGCCAAGTCAAGAAATATCGCCATCACCTTTTTTTTTTCGTCCATACTGGTGATTATGGTGTTTGTTAGATCGTGAACTGCGTCATCAGTTGACTTATTTCTCCGGAAACCGAATTGTGATTCAGATATTAGTTTTTTGTTTTCTAGATAATTAACAAGTCTATTGTTGACGGTTTTTTCAATTATCTTCGACAAAGCAGGCAAGATAGATATTGGTCTATAGTTGTCGACACAACCCACGTCGCCACTCTTATGGATTGGGTGAACAACAGCCTGTTTGAATGATCTTGGGAAGATACCCGATGTAAATGCCAAATTGCAAATGTACGCGAGCGGTTCAGCCAGAATACTTCTATACCTTTTAATTAAATTGTTAGAAATAGCGTCCAGGCCAACAGCACAATCGTTTCTAAGTTTACTCATGATTAGATCAATTTCAGCTACGTCTGTTGGGGAGAGGACAAATGATTGTGGCTGGGTAGGGTTATATGTGCCTGTAGAAGACACTGCGGAATTTGGTATCGTAAGATTCGCAGCTAAGATCTTGCCAATATTAACAAAGTATTCGTTTACCAAATTGGCTGATGCCACAGGGTTGTTGTTAGTTATTAAACCGCATGCTGATGTTTGAGTTTTATTTGTATGGGTGATGTTTTTAATAACTTGCCAAAGCCTTTTGGTGCTGTGCTTAGCGTTGTCCATTTCTCTCTTTTCATATTCTCTTTTAGCGTTTTTTATTAGTGAATTGCAGAAATTACGATAGCGACTATAGGTTACTTGATGGATTTCATTATGCGGATTTTTTTTTGCTTTCATGTATAAATTATTTCTGTTTCTTATGCATCTTAACATACCCTTTGTAATCCATAGTTTTAGGATATGTTGGCGTCTAGGAGTAGGAATAATTTTTGTGCAGCTACGTAGTTTACTATTTAAGGTAGAGATAAGGAAGTCAACAGCTTCGTCAACATCCGTCATCGATAGTATCGGGTCCAGATCCATTTTAGAGAGGCATTTGTCAAGAGAGGTATAATCTACTCCCTTTTTTACCCTAGTGGGTTTTAGAGTGCTAGGTAGCATATCAAGGCTAAGTATGACACTAGAGTGATCAGTTATAGTAGTATGTGCAACGTAACATTTCGCAGGCAAATTGGTCTTAAGGATGACATGATCAAGACAAGTATGTGTATGAGTAGGTATATTATGTGCAGGTAACATACCATGTGAAGCTAGAAGATTTAGATAGTTTTCCGATCTGCTATCCTTCGACGAAACTGCAATATCCAAATTTATGTCCCCGGTTAAAATTATATTCTTAAATGATGCTAATTTAATGAGTATATTATTTAACGATTCCAAAAAATTTGATATGTCTCTTATACCGGGACGACGATATATAGCGAGAATAACGGTAGTATTACTTACTGTTACCATTAAACAATTGGCATCCGCCAGTAGCGGTTCTGTTATGCTATAGTTATGCTTTGAGTTGTAATATACTACAACACCCTCATTTTGTGTCTTATTATCAGTGGTACATGCGTGGTTATAACCATCTAACTGTGGTATAAAATCATTATTCTGCATCCAACATTCGGTCAATACAAGTAAGTCAAAACAAGTGTTTGAGTTGTGTAATAATGTTTCGAAGTGTATAATATTACAACGAATGCTTCGAATATTTTGAACCATTAAATTTAGAGACTTATTAACTGGATAAAGCATGTTAGTACATATATTTTCCACGTCACAGGTAGTACTGTTCGCCAAAGTCATGCCATCTAGTTCCGAGTTTATAAAGATACTATCCTGATTGAATGTTAATGTATGTTGTTTTTAACTCTGCAAAAAGTTCGAATAGAACACATTTCCATATACAGTTTACTTTGATATTAGGTAGTGGACAAATTTCACAACACTGAAAAAGCTTTGAGATGCAAGTTTTATAAGTTACACCATATTTTTCTAGGTTGGTTATTTGTATACTAGTTTTATTATATTGTAAGTGTGTTTGATACATTGTTTTAGGTAATTGAAAGTGTGCGTCTTTTTGTTTTGTGTAGAATTGTTCATGTGTGGAGTTTGTGTTTGTGTGTTTTTGAAGGTATGTGTAGAAACTATGACTATTAATATATATATTACAAATACAAAATAGGGATCGTTCTAGTCACTTTTGCGCACCTAACTTGTCAATATCGCGAATATCATCTTCGGTATTTATACGGATTGTTGGTTGTCCGTCCTTGCTCCGCATAAAAACTTTTCCGAACGCCGTCCAACAACTAGCCTGTTGGTGGGTCTTTGTATACTGCCGTGCCAAGTAGAATAAACGTCTGCCTTTGGTAGTTAAATTGTCAGTCACATAGATCGGGACCGAATTTCCTCGAATCTTTAGGTGACCTGTATTAATTTTACCATCGTTCCCTTTGTGTATATTAAATAATGCCATGCTTACTCACGCAGAGTTCGTGAATAACCCGCAGAGAAGACACTTCAATAGCTGAAAGGCGGATAAACGTTAGGTAAAGCAGAATCTTATTTCGGCAAGAAATTTAACTAACGGCATCCAATTAATATGATTCCGTTAAATAAACCTATCCGTTCTGCTAAAAAAAAGAGAAAAGTCGGTGTTTAAATGCTTGCTTAACGCTATTAAAATAATTACCACATCAATTAACGTAATTACTGATTCCTGAGTGAGTAAAGTTACCGGACCTCAAGCCCCCCTTATCTCTCTTAGCCTCTCATATCACTTTAGATGCAAGCTAACTCATCTATATATTAATACGCGATAGAAAAACTTTAATTCGCTTTTTACGAAAATTGCGCGGACGCAGGAGCATAAAATTTGGCACACTTATAGTTTATGCGTTGTAGAAGTGCAGAAGGCTAATATTTTTCAATAATAATGCTTATAAAGTACATTAAATCAATAAATAAAACATTACACACACTACCATACATTTCACACACTCATACATACACAAGTATTTGTACACGCATACTTTCATTTTGTCCATAGACATAGAGTACTGACATAGACATATCAAAAAGAAAAGTTTTAATTTGCCTCATTTAATATAAAAAAAGATTTTAATAATAATGCATAAAAAGTACATTAAATCAATAAATAAAACATTACACAAACCAGCATGCATTTGACACACGCATACACAAGTATTTGTACACGTATACATACTCTGTGGTCAAATTGTCTCTTTTGTTTATTATAGACATAGTTGAATGTCAAACAGAAAAGTTTTATTTGACGAATCCTACGTGAAATACTGAGCGCTTATACAAATTTATTTAATATATACATATATATGAGTTGTGTAGCAGTAAGATACATTTAAATGTACACGGACTTTCATTATATGCATAAAGAAAGTTCAGTAGCAGCAATCTGCAATGACAACATTCAGGTACAAAAAAAATATAACTTGCTATTTCTGGTTCAAAGTAATTATTAGTAGTTGTAGTATGTAGTTTACGATTACAGTAATTGTATATACTTCAGGATAAATAAGTGATTTTGAGAGATATGTACATTTAAATGTGCTCTAAATGTCATTCCAAATGTGTTTTAAGTTATGATTGTGGATTAATTTAGAGTGCAGGTTTTGCAATGCGAAACATTTTGAGTCTGTAGTGACCTTAGGCGACCGAACTGCATTCACTTCATGTTGTCACATTTGGTTTGCTTCCAAAAAATATCTCACAAGGAGTTTTGTTTTCTACTGTATTCGAAATAGTTCTGTTCTTTAAATATGCTACTGTTTTTGTTACTTCTGACCAAAACCTTCTATGAATTGTAGCTTCCCTCATTAAACACCTACCTATATTCATAACAGATATATTATATGTTCCTGCTACTCCATTCAATTCATGGACGTGGGGCACACATAGTGATAACTATTTACCCGTTTGCCTTAAATATTATCAATTTAAATAATGCCATGCTTATTCACGCAGAGTTCGTGAATAACCCGCAGAGAAGACACTTCAATAGCTGAAAGGCGGATAAACGTTAGGTAAAGCAGAATCTTATTTCGGCAAGAAATTTAACTAACGGAATCCAATTAATATGATTCCGTTAAATAAACCTATCCGTTCTGCTCAAAAAAGAGTAAAATCGGTGTTTAAATGCTTCCTTAACGCTATTAAAATAATTAACACATCAATTAACGTAATTACTGATTCCTGAGTGAGTAAAGTTACCGGACCTCAAGCCCCCCTTATCTCTCTTAGCCTCTCATATCACTTTAGATGCAAGCTAACTCATATTTCTAATTAAGTATATACAAATAACAAAAAAATACATCTTTACCTGGCCATAATTTTGTCCACAACTGTTTACGTTCATATTTAAGTTTTGACAAATGGCAAGCAATTGCCGACGTACTTCGGATGCGTATGTCAAATTTTTACAGTTTAAAAACACTCTCTACTCCATTGCTGCAATGAGAACAATATTGCGTTGATAATAACTATTTATTTGTTAAATAGAAGTCAATAAACAGGTGCTGTGCTGATAATCACTTTCTTTGAAGATGCCTTAGAGAAAGCTTCGAATACATTGAGAAGAGTTATGTGGTCACCTAATGGAGATCATAACTTTTGTTTCATTGTCAGAGCTTCTCCTCTCTTGTGCACCATTGTGTGTAATAATTCTTCACTTGACAGAACTGCTACCAAACTTAAAGCCTAAACATATAATGGTATCATTACACGAGTGTTTCTAGTTCTACGATCTCAAGAATATACTTTTATCAGTGTTATGTTGACTAACTATTTACCTCGTCTAAACAGCTATATTCCGTCGCACTTTGATTGAGCTGCTTATAATATTGATATTTAATTGCTCTCTATTAGGTTTATTTACGTATGTTCATATTTACTAATAGGTAGTAAATAGCACATATAAATAATAGGTAGTATATAATTATTAATTATTAATTAACATTAAAGCTTTATTATTTTTAACTTTTTAGTTTTGAAGTCGTTTTTTTTAACGTAGTTATTTTTTCATATTCATAATGTAAGTACATCAGAAGTAACATCAATTGTTCATCATTGTCTTTGAAATGGATTCATTTATGCAGAAAAAAAAACTCAGAACGGTTTTAAAAATTATATTAATATATTAGTACAACTTCCATTGAAAACAATCTAAACACCAATGATAAAAGTGACTTACACAAATAGTTAAAGAACCACTGAAAGATCGTCTTACACCCATCTGAAAACCAGGTGACGTAATTTTTATGAAGTTTCATAAATTAATGAACACTATTGATCGTTTATACTTAGCGCTAGCCTAAAAAGTACTACATATTAATGTGGCCAGCATGGTGTAGTAGGTAAAACCTACTTCTAAGTGAAGGCCCATATCCTATTGATGATAATGACATTACAGCATATCACAAATCATATATGTTCGACTTAAAAATAGGTAGTTATTAAATAGTTATATAACGAACATTTTCTCTGTGTATTGGCATAACTTAAAAATTGTTTACGCTTAGAAACATTTTGATTTCAACTGTGCAAATAAAAGAAACTGAAATCTATTCGGCTTTATACATTTCCTTCTGTAGAAACACTCCTATACGTCTTAAAATTAACGTGGAAATATAATGTTTGTCTACCTGATCTCATTACATTATAGTAACGTGACTTTATTTTGTAACACGACGTCACACTTTACTAAACGGTCCATGTAATCTGATTAGAAAACATGTTTATTTGGCACAACTTTTATTATCATCTATCTCTCTCTCTCTATTTGAGGTAATATTTGTAAAGTAGAAGCGAGTGCGAGGTGTCACGTTCCTGTTCTAATAAAAACATCATGTCGCGCTGGTTGATGCGTTTGAGTGGAGTCCGCAACGCCATCTGACTGCGACCAGTCTGTCGAACAAAAGAAATATGTTAGACATCTGAAATAAGACAATCCACTTCCCTACGTATGTACAGTCACGAGCATAAATACGAGTATATTAACTATGGGCACATACCTCTTGGAGTGCAAAAATATGTGCCGTTTACTAATTATGTATTTCTCGTGACTGTACGTTAGCATCACACGAAGCTACTTACAAATCCGCTTCCGGAATGTCCAGCGCTACTCGAAAGGTAGACGTCAGCAGCGCCCGGCACTTCTAATCTGGGTTTTTTTCTAGGTCCGATAGCTTGCAAGGCTGTCAAGTTAGCATCTCGTTTTCTGAGCTCTTCGAGTTCAGCTCGTTGCATTTCTTTCACTTTGGCCTTTAATTTCGCTTGTTCAGGGTTGTCATTCTTGGATCGAGACTTGGCTGCCCTTAACAGAATCTCCCTCTCCGAATCCTCCCGCCGTTTCCTGTCAGCACAATCTAATTCCTCGAGGAATTGGAATTGACCTTTTATATCTTGGGTGACCTCGTATCGGTTGTCAGTCTGTGTCAAAAGAAAAATCATTAGCAACGAAGAAAATTTGACGTCACACGTACTTTTGGTACTTGTGATTATGTCGAACAGTCAAATAAAAATGTTTATAGCTACCTACAGTTCTGCATTGCCAGTTAGGTGATTTAGAAGCACACCTAATGTTCCTTTATATGCAAGCACCTAACATTCCTTATAACAAACATTTTATTTATGAATATTTGTTAAACAAATTTTCTTCTAGGTCCAATGAAAAAATGAAATTTCAAATCTTACCCGTATTACATGATCAATTCTATTCTTTGCGATGACAGCGAGCTTCTCTATAAGGCTCTTCAGTCTTTCTTGCAGCGCGTGTGATAGTAGACCAGCTACTTCGGGAGGAGGTTCTTCTAAGTTGTGCTTGGCTACAATAGTTTTTATCCGCGCTTGCATCATACCCAGAGGTACCAAGTATTCGTCCTTGCATGACCTTAAAATAGATTAAATGTTAGTTTAGCTTCTACTTAATAAAATATTCAACTACTTAAAAAAAATATATATAGGTACCTGGTTTGTGTGCCAACCCATTCTCTCTGGGTTTCTTCTGCCAGAATGACACCGCCCATCGCGACTACATCGTTGAGGTCATCGTCCCCAGCCATTTTATCGTCTCCGAATGGTTGTGAGAAAGATGTCTTCTTCTCCTTCTCTTTTAATGACTGACGTATAAGAGACTTCCCAGGTGTCAGCACGGTTGCCAAACCAAACGATACGTTAGATCTGGGTAGTTTAGCTGTATTATTGACTGTCATGGCTTTCGCTTTGCTGCTACTGGCTTTCTTCACGATGATCTTGGAGGCACCCCGTAAACGAACATTTTGCAACACAGTTATGCTGCGTCCAGGTTTTGCTTGCGCAGGTTTCTGGTACAGATACAATGTAGTTAAACGAATATCGGACAATGTTTTTTGACTACGGGAAATGTGTGCGAGGACTGGTTGGATTGGTTGAATGTGAATTAAAACAATTTACAAACAATGGTATAAAATTCCGAATAAGGGAAAAATGGTAGCTCCTGGTAGTGGGTAATATTTGGTATAAAACATATATTTAAGTAAGTATTATGATTAAGCAGTAGGTATATACCTTGGAATCGCCTGACGCTACGACTCCCCCAACGGGTACGTACAGTTTTAAGAGAGACATGGCGTTATTATCAACTTGAACTGACGGCGGTCGCAGGCAAATGCCTTAATTTTCATCCTACACCCTTATCCTTACGAAATGCCGTAGATTTTTTTTTGGGGATGTAAAGTAAGTAAGCTGTTAACACGAACAATGAGAATTGTTACTTTTATTAAAGTATTGGTCTACAACTTTGCTTCCGCCGTTTTTGTTTTTAATTTTAAAAATTATATAAAAAAAATGGTATCTTATTTATGTTTCAAAATATTGTCCGTCACTTTCCACTACTTTGGCCCATCTTTCAGGCAACAAACGAATCCTGCGTCGGAAAAATTCTTCATCCTTTGATAAGATCCAAGAATCGATCCATTCTTTCACTTTTTCAAAAGAATCGAAGCACTGGCCCGCCAGGCCGTGTGACATCGACCTAAATAAATGGTAATCAGATGGAGCAACATCTGGAGAGTATGGCGGGTGAGGTAGAATTTCCCATTTCAGTGTTTCGAGGTACGTCTTGACTACTTTCGCCACGTGAGGTCGAGCATTGTCGTGTTGCAAAATTACTTTTCCGTGTCTATCAGCGTATTGCAGCCGTTTTACTTTTAATGTCCGACTCAAACGCATTAATTGCGTTCGATAAAGTGCACCAGTAATTTTTTCAGAAGATTTTAGCAACTCATAATAAATTACGCCAGGCTGATCCCACCAAATACACAACATGACCTTGGATCCGTGAATATTCTGTTGAGGTGTCGCCGTAGGAGTGTGGCCGGGCAATCCTCATGATGTGCGTCGCTTAGGGTTGTCGTAGTGCACCCATTTTTCGTCCCCAGTAACAATACGATGAAGAAATCCTTTTCGTTTTTGTCTTTCAAGCAGCTGTTCACAAGCAAATAAACGTCGCTCAACATCTCTTGGTTTCAACTGATACGGTACCCAGTATCCTTGTCTTTGGATCATCCCCAGTTGTTCCAGGCGTTTTGATACTGCTTGTTGAGTTACTCCCAATGATTTTGCTAGCTGTTCTTGAGTTTGCCACGAGTCTTCATTAAGTAAAGCCTCCAGTTCATCATCTTCAAAAGTTTTTTTCTCTGCCACCGCTATGCCGATCTTCAACAAAAAAATCTCCGCTTTTAAAGCGCTGGAACCACTCGCGACACGTTCTTTCACTAATGGTATCATCACCATAAGTACTTGAAATAACCCGATGAACTTTAGCCGCCGATTTTTTCATGTTGAAATGAAAAAGTAAAATCTCCCGCAAATGACGTGAATTCGGTTTATAGATTGACATATTTAATTAAGTGTAACTATATGACGCAAACAAAAATTAACTAATATCGATATAAGGTTATATTTATAGATGTCAAAACTGATGAAAAATAACTGTGATTTATTTATTTGAACTATTACTGGCTGCTAACGCCGTCTTTTGGAAAACGGCGGAAGCAAAGTTGTAGACATTTTTTTAGTAACAGAGAATAGCCATTGGGTTTTAAATGGACCAGAACTCATCCATCGTTAGAAACAAAAGAAATTGAGACGACTTCAAACAATAGCAACAAAGGGCACAAAACATAATAATAATAATGTTTTTTAAATTGAGAGTTGCACTTATTTACTTCAAAAACTAGATTTGTTATTTTTATTGTTAGTATTCTTTGTTGATTTTGTTTGAAATCCTCTTAGCTTTATTTGTACTAACAAACAAAGAAGTTGCATCGATCCGATTTCAAACAGAACCAACAATGCGTGGGCGGTTAAATGCAACCAGGACACATGATGGGCGTTAAAAAGTCTCAAAAACACCAGCTCGGCTGACTCTCTGATTACGAGTTGTAGACTGTTTGTCGTCGGGAAGTTGCGTCAATAACTATCAGTGGTAACTAAGGGTAGACAATAGTAAAACTGAAAAGCACCAACATTTTCCAATAAACTGGTTACTTTTACGATACCAGTTGGCGATAACTTACTGAAGCTTGAAAGCAGTATATGCAGTAAAACGCCGTATAAAATCGTTGCTTAATTATTGCAACAAGTTTATTTGTTTCGTTTGTTGCTAAAATATTTTTCCACACTTATGAAACAAAGAATTTTTAATATCAAATATATAATAAGCCCAGATATGGTAAGCCTCACTGAATTCCGATTCCACGAAGTAGTGGCCGAAATGTATTGGTAAATGGACTAAAACAGTATTGTCTACCATAGAAAAAGTCTTTTGATTCTAAGAAGGTTTGTGACCAAAATTTTTTTCGCTTTTTTTATGCATTGTGTATAAGTTAGCTAGTATAGTAGATAGCTAGGTAGTTACCTTTTGTTGTTTTTGTTATCTGTGTTAAGCATCTCAATGAATTTAGTTTTAAAAATTAATTGCCAATAAATATTAAAAGACGACGCAAGTTGTTTCCTTGCAATATTTTAAATGAAACGATAGTATACCTTATCACGCCTGTATGAGGAACATAAGTCTATAATGAGACGAATTATGAGTTACGACCGACCGATAAACGAACAAAAAAATTCTTAGAAACGGCCGACCGGCGATCCCACCAACGCCTTTACCTGTTTTTATCGAAGCTGTTAATGAGTTGTAATGAAATAATTTTCATACAAAACAAACAAAAAAGTAAAAACACAAAGTTCTCGCCGATAATTTGCACCATTTCACAAATAAACAGGAGTGTCGTAAATAGTAGACGGTGATTATAAATGTATAAATTATAAGGTAGAGTGGTTTTACATATTAAAACTGGCAAATGATCATGACAAACTGAAAAAATATTCTGTGAAGAGTACAAATTTATTTGTAGGTATGAGTAAGATTCACCATAATATAAAAAAGTTTCTCAAGACCAGAGTAACGAAGAAATATTTGGAAACAAAACTACAGTGTCTCGAAGAGTGTAAGGGCTCACAAAATTGTTAACGGTAATTTATTAAATATCATATTACACGGAGAACATTAACAATCAGAATATTTCAACCAATATGTTTGTGAAAGTTGTGGGGATAAATATACCGACACAAAGAGCGTACAGTTTAGATCTAGTAGCCCTTTAGTAGCACAAATACCTATGCAACAAATAACTGTATCACTTCTAGTTAAATTGCCTAAAATTCTGTTACTTACATTTTCAGATAATTATTTATTTATTTAAACTTATTGCACTTGTTGTACAAAGGTGGATTTAATGCCATGTGGCATTCTCTCCCAGTCGACCTTCAGGTGATGTAGAAATAAGATGCGGTAGATGCCAAGTCATTGAACTTATCAATGTACTTTAAATATAAATAAATACTACATGCACAATACTTATGAACATACACATATCAAGACTGGGCAGCGGTTAAAGTTTGATTTAAGTCACTGGTTCATGAGGATATATCACTACACGGAGTACAGAGATTACACTAACTCAAACTGAGTGCTATCAATGAAGCGGGCGTATGGCTCAAACTTATTCAAGTAACAGAGGATAATTACAACGAGACCTGGCAAATGTTTATAAGCAGATATCAAAACAAAAGGTTTATTGTGTCCTCCACATTAAAATTTATATTTTATCAAAGAGAAAACGATATCCGCGAGAATGATTTGCCTACATTTGTAAAACTACAATAATTTCTGAAGAGAAAATTTCTTACATTAGAACTATTCACATCTACTTCGTTGAAAGAGAGGTTTACCATTCGTTCCTACCATGCTACCACCACATCTGAAAAAAATTATCCCATGTGTTAGGACAACCATGAGCTCTGTTGTTGCAAAGATTTTGTAAAAATGGGAGTTGAATGCAAAAATTTCGTACAAGACAACCATTTCCTTGAATTGTTTGGTTCCAGTTGTTAAATACATATGTTGACTATCAAAATCATGTTGAATTTGTAAAAAACAACATGAACCACAACAACAATACGTGGAACAATACGTGAAATGTGAACTGTGTCAACGTGTGCTTATTATATTCAAGCACTTAATGGCACAAATCTTCGTACACAAAACGTCATTACAAAATTGACCGTATCTATTAAGATTCCGTATAATCCAATGAATAAGCTTAACTTTATCGTAGTATATAAGAATTACTGATTTTTTTCAAAGGCTGTTTCTGAAGACTGTAAAACAATAGTAAATACAAAAAATTAATAAAATATTGTTTTATTTAATTAATAATATCCTAAACTTTAAATACCATATGAGTTTATACTAGGTTTTATCGAATAAAATCAAAGTTTCGGGTTTTAAAATGTCGGTCCGTGAGACCGTGCGCGGGTATAGGTGTTACACTAATTGGCGCGGGTACAGCAAGGTTAATGGCACAAATCTTCGCACGCCAAACGTCATCACAAAATTGACCGCATCTATTAAGATTGCCTTGGGCTTACTCAGCGCTCAGTACCTTGCGCTAGATTCTATTGTTTTTTGTTTCGGAGTAGACGGATATGCTCAGATCCTTAAAACGACGTAAGTAAAGATCCACCAGGTAGTCCGTGTGCCCAAAATATTATACTAGACTGGATTTTTTTCAGTCAATTACGGTAATGAATGAAAAAACTTGAGATAAATGGCATGCTCAAGGTTTTATGGGTACAAGATATAGATAAAAAAGGAAAGAAACTGACTAAAAAGGGACCTGTGAAACGCTATATAAAGATACACACACAAGAAATGATAATGGAAGATATGTAGCGAACTTATCATAGCAGCTTGATCCTCTGTGAGCCGCTGAAGTCAGTACCAGAAGCATAACGCTGAAAAGCTTCATGCAACTAAAACAAATATTAAACAAAAACAAGACATTAAAAGGGTCTCAGAATAATGTCATTACTGAATATTGGTATGAAACTTGTATGAAAGAGGTGCTAGACACCGAGATTGAAAATTATTCGACATAATAAGCTCATCACGCCGTTGTTAGTGAACACAAAGAAACGACTTAGGGCGACTTTAATGTCAAACATCTGGCTAGATTGCAATATCTACAAAAAATGTTCAGTGATTTCTCGCACAGATGGAAAATTGAATAACTTCCATTATTATAACCTAAACACGACGTGACGTGGGCGATAAGACCACCGATTGTTACATTTATATATTTTGTAACTTATTTCTTCTCTTGTTTTATTTTATGTATGGAATAAAGAGAAATAAGTAATTGAATAGAACAAATGTCAGACCTGAATGGTTAACGAAAAAGGCAGAATTCGAAATACGTGACGTGACGTTGTACTAGTGAAGCAAGAAAACATTCCCTTTAGTAAATGGTTGATGGGACACATCACACAAGAAAATAACACCCAGGGCTTAATAGTAGTACCCAAGTGACTACTGTAAATCTGAGAATACTGTTACTAAAAGACATGTTAACAATTTATGATATTTGCAAACAAATTGCAAAGCTTGCCATTTATCATTTTTATTTAAATTATTGCTTAAAAGTAGTTTTTTCTTAAAGTGTTTTTTATTAGTGTCTTTTTAGTAGAGTTTTTAAGTATCTTTAAAGGTTTTCTTATTCCAACCTAGAGGGTGCACATAAGATAAATTCATAAAACTTAAACTAAAAGGATAATACACCTTATCGCGTTTGTCTAAGGAACAATCTCTATGACTTATATTCAAAGAGGTTTGGTTACATAATTTATTACCCCACATTATCACAAACATCAGAAATATTTATAACAATACAAAATATTAATAAACAAACGTGTACCTCATTGCTTTTGAAGTTTATCTTTAAAACGTTTTATGTGTTTTCATAAAAATATATTGAATGTTTATTTAAATAAAACATTTGATTGCTTGCTTGTATTTGATGATTTTCTAATATTCATTATTATATTTTAAAAATAAATTAGTATCATATTTAATCTAAGAACACATATTGGACACAAAAAACTCAATAACTTTTCCATTAGTCTTTACATTATGACTTTTCTGTGGAACTAGGGTTAATTTGTAGTTAAACTTTAGAAACATGTTGAAGATAATTAGTGAAAAGGACTATGGTCTAATGTCATATCAATTAACAATTAAAAGCAATTACGAATATGGGAATAACTTGATGATTTACTAAAAGAAAGTACAGTACTATTCAAGCAATGATGGTAATGATAACTCGTAATGATCAATTAACTAATTAGGTGATATACTTACTTAATTGCTTTTCAAACTTAAAATCCCTTAATCTATCGCATCCTACATTATTTAAAGGATTGTGTTTGTGACATTTGAAGTATTATTTGGGCGAGCATCGTCAGGGCAAGAGAGCTATAACGCCATGCCTATCATAAAAGTATACGTACCCGTAGCAGGAGCCGCAGCGTCAGGCAATTGCGAGGTATGTCCTTACTTACTATTAAAACTTATCGTGAGCGCGTTAATTCACGTGATACGTAGTTTATTTCTTAAATATCATATTTTGTCTGCGGCCCCACCCGTGTGTATGTCGGTTGTCGTGATGTTTTCATCACTACAACGAGCTACATTATCGGAGTAATAAAATGTTATGTTATAACATTCGGCAATATTATTATTTTATTAGTCTCTGTGGTGATGGATTAAGAATATGTAGTGTCACTGTTCATCCCGCGGATGTCGTAAGAGGTGAATAAGGGAACAAACTATTCAGGAAAATATCAGTGCGAGAGAAGGAAAATTTGAAACAAACGCTATTCTAACCCGTGTGGCCAGTGTTGCATGATAGACTAAGACCTCCTTGCTAAGGAGAGGCCAACGTCCAGTAGTGAACTGTTAAAGGCTGTTGATGGTGTATTATTTATATATTATACATTACCAGGAGTTAAAATTATAATTATAGTTGCCCAATTGTTATAATTCACATTCAGTCCAAATATGGTTTTCGACACAACTTTAATGTTCCTAACACATGTGTAGTCAAGAACACATTGTCCGATATTCGTTTAACTATATTGTATCTGTACTAGAAGCCTACGCAAGCAAAACCTGGACGCAGCATAACTGTGTTGCAAAATGTTCGTTTACGTGGTGCCTCCAAGATCATCGTGAAGAAAGTCAGTAGCAGCAAAGCAAAAGCCATGACGGTCAATAATATAGCCAAACTGCCCAGATCTAACGTATCGTTTGATTTAGCAACCGTGCTGACACCTGGGAAGTCATTATTAAAAGAGAAAGAGAAGAGGATGTCTCTCTCACTACCATTCAGAGACGACAAAATGGCTGTGGACATTGCCATCAACGATGTAGTCGCGATGGGTGATGTCATTCTGGCAGAAGAATCCCAGAGGATCCTTGGCTCGACAGAAATGATTAACACACAAATCAGGTACCTATATAAATTAATTTTTTTCAGTACTGGATTTTTTTATTAAATAGAAGCTGAACTAACATTTATTCTATTTTAAGGTCATGCAAGGACGACGACTTCAACGATGTAGCTACGATGGGTGGTGTAAATTTAGCAGACGAAACCCAGAGGATGCTTGGCTCGACAGAAATGGTTGGCACACAAACCAGGTACCTATATAAATTGAATTTTTTAAAGTAGTCCGGTATCATAAGTATTAAAATTAAACTACATACGTATTAAAGATGAAATTAAAGGAAAAAGATAAAAACTATTGTCACTGTTTTAAAGAAATGACACAGCACTTTTTTTGGGGCCACATATATACATATACCCCACGTCCTTTGCTTAAACAATATATATCTGCAAAATTTCATAAATATCTGTTGAAGTGACAACGGGTAAATAACAAACGAAGCCACATTTATTCGTATTTACCAAACTAGTGGTGATTTGTGTACCCCACGAGGTTGTTGACGTTACATATGTACATACATAATGAAGCTGAACTAACATTTATTTTATTTTAAGGTCATGCAAGGACGAATACTTGGTACCTCTGGGTCTGATGCAAGCGCGGATAAAATCTATTGTAGCCAAGCACAACTTAGAAGAACCTCCTCCCAAAGTAGCTGGTCTACTATCACACGCGCTGCAGGAAAGACTGAAGAGCCTTATAGAGAAGCTCGCTGTCATCGCAAAGCATAGAGTTGATCATGTAATAAAGGTACGACTTGAAATTTCATTTGTTCATTGGATCTCGAAGAAAATTTGTTTAACAAGTATTTAGAAATAAAAAGTTTGTTATAAGAAAAGTTGCGTATAAAGCAATGTGTGCTTCTATATCACCTGACTGGCAATGCAAAACTGTAGGTAGCTATGAACACTTTTATTTAACTATTCGACATAATCACAAGTACCAAAAGCACGTGCGATGTCAAATTTTCTTCGTTGTTAATGATTTTTCTTTTGACACAGACTGACAACCGATACGAGGTCACCCAAGATATAAAAGGTCAACTACAATTCTTCGAGGAATTAGACCGTGCTGACAGAAAACGGCGGGAGGATTCGGAGAGGGAGATTCTGCTAAGGGCAGCCAAGGCTCGATCCAAGAATGAGGACCCTAAACAAGCAAAATTAAAGGCCAAAGCGAAAGAAATGCAACGAGCTGAACTCGAAAAGCTCAGGCAACGAGACGCTAACTTAACAGCCTTGCAAGCTATCGGACCTAGAAAAAAACCCAGATTGGAAGTGCCGGGCGCTGCTGGCGACTCCCTTTCGAATAGCGCTGGACATTCCGGAAGCAGATTTGTAAGTAGCTTCGTGTGATGCTAACGTACAGTCACGAGAAATACATAATTAGTAAACGGCACATATTTTTGCACTCCAAGAGGTATGTGCCCATAGTTAATATACTCGTATTTAAGCTCGTGACTGTATATACGTAGGGAAGTGGATTGTCTTATTCCAGATGTCTAACATATTTCTTTTGTTCGACAGACTGGTCGCAGTCAGATGGCGTTGCGGACCCCACTCAAACGCATCAACCAGCGCGACATGATGTTTTTATTAGAACAGGAACGTGACACCTCGCACTCGCTTCTACTTTACAAATATTACCTCAAATAGAGATATAAACTTGGTATTGATAATAAGTGTTGTACCAAATAAACATGTTTTCTAATCAGATTACATGGACCGTTTAGTAAAGTGTGACGTCGTGTTACAAAATAAAGTCACGTTACTATAATGTAATGAGATCAGGTAGACAAACATTTTATTTTCACGTTAACTTTAAGACGTATAGGAGTGTTTCTACAGAAGGAAATGTATAAAGCCGAATAGATTTCAGTTTCTTTTATTTGCACAGTTGAAATCAAAATGTTTCTAAGCGTAAACAATTTTTAAGTTATGCCAATACACAGAGAAAATGTTTGTTATATAATTATTTAATAACTACCTATTTTTAAGTCGAACATATATGATTTGTGATATGCTGTAATGTCATTATCATCAATAGGATATGGGCCTTCACTTAGAAGTAGGTTTTGCCTACTACACCATGCTGGCCACATTAATATGTAGTACTTTTTAACTGTAAAATAGTTATTACTAATGTTGAGCATTACCTGTCTGATACTTATACATTCTTTTAATTAATTATCCTTCACACATGTATAATAAAAAAGTGTAATGTTGTGCAGAATCAAAATCGACAAGTCGGCAATCTCACTTCTTTCATAACATTGCCATCTTCAATATGTAAACAAGAAATTCAGTGAGGTTCCCCACATCTGGGTTTATTAGATATTTATTTGATGTTAAAATTTCTTAATCAAGAAATAGTCATGACAGCTTCGCAATAGGCTAGCGCTAAGTATAAAGGATCAATAGTGTTCATTAATTTATGAAATTGAATAAAAAATACGTCACCTGCTTTTCAGACGGGTGTAAGACGATCTTTCAGTGGCTCTTTAACTATTTGTGTAAGTCACTTTTATCATTGGTGTTTAGATTGTTTTCATTGGAAGTTGTACTAATATATTAATATAATTTTTAAAACCGTTCTGAGTTTTTTTTATTTCTGCATAAATGAATCCATTTCAAAGACAATGATGAACGATTGATATTACTTCTGATGTACTTACACTATGAATATGAAAAAGTAATTAGGTTAAAAAAAACGACTGCAAAACTAAAAAGTAAAAAATAATAAAGCTTTAATGTTAATTTGTTAATTATATGTAATAATGTTATTACACTACTCTTTCTTGAAATAAAAACTCAGTTGGATTTCTGAAATAAAAACAGATTTATTTATTTATCTTCTAATTACAAGATAAGAATACACAAGACAGTTATAAATAGCCTTACCTGAAATAAAAACAGAAAACAACATTAAAAGTTTTTACTCCAGGTGATATTTAAGATTAATTATTTTAATACACTTCTTCTTATTCTTCGACTATCGATATTTTTTTGTTAGAATCCAGACCACAGAGTATTGACGTTTTACCATTAAGAAAGTGACGTATTGAATAAATGAGGTTCGTCGTTTTCTTTATATCTCCCCCCTCAAAGAAGAACAATCACATAACTGTTATGTGACTGTTCATCCAGTCGCGTCGCCAGCTATCGGAATCAATTTTGTTATATGAAAAAGGTTTGATTCTGTTTTCCTGTATCCAGTTTCAACCTCGTATATTGTATTGGAGATTTTCTTAAGTATTTTGTATGGTCCGATTCGTATTTCATCCAGCTTTTTTCTATTGAGGCGGTTTCCATTTTCTACATACACTAAGTCTCCGGCATCCAATGTAATTTCTTTCCTGTGTTTATTGTATCGTTCTGCATTTTGATTATGGGACTTTTTCGTGTTTTCCAGTGCCAATTCCCGATCTCTTCCTAGATCTTCTTTTGTACAATTTGTCTTCAATTCGTGGGGCAAAATATTTACACTTTCACCTTCCATTAAGTATTTCGGAGCGAATCCAGTCACTGTGTGTTCCGTTTCATTGTATCTTCTAACACATTCCTGAGCTATTGTTGACCATGTCTTTTTATTTTTGTTTTCATTTATTTTGCATCGTATTTTATTTACCAGAGTTTGATTTAATCTTTCGTTAAGCCCATTTGAAAATGGAGCATCTACGGCTGTAAAAACCATCTTTATCCTTTTCTGCTTTAAAAATTTTTTATACTCCTTTGAATTTATGCCAGGGTATTGATCTGTTAGTATTGTTCCTATATCGTTGCTTTCTGTTACTTTCGTTGTTAATTTTATAAAGTCATTAGCGGTTTGGTTTTTCGATGTTAAAATATAAGCGTATCTAGTAAAGTGATCCACCATAAGGTGTAAATATTTTTTTGTTGATCGCGAACCCCCAAATCCACCAATAGTGTCGATGGACATAATTTCGAATGGATAGGTAGCTGGACCTAAATGTGATAGGAATCCATATCTTGATTTTTTTCTTGATTTGTTTTTTTGACATATAGAACAATCATCGCAAACTTTTTTTATATTCATTATCATGTTTGTCGCTGAATAAAATGGAGTTATTTTATTGATCATTTGCGATCTCCCTAAATGACAGTAAGTGTCGTGTACCTCTTTTATCAATATCATACTGAGGTTTTCAGACAATAGAATTTTATCTTTTTTTCTTAACTTTTTGAAATAAATGCCATCTTTTAATATAATGTTTTTCTTCTTTTCTTTTAAGTACATATTCTCATTCTGGTCCTTTTTTATGTCTTCAAGACTTATTTGGTTTACGACTTCCAGGATGTCATCTGTGTTATCATTTGGTTCTAAAACCGTATTTCTGCTTAGGCAGTCTGCTTCTTGATTACATTTTCCAGGATTGTATTTTATCTTGAAATCATATTGAGATAGGTAATATGTCAAATCTCCTAACTCTTCATCCGTCCTAGATTTTATGTTCAAGTTTTCCAGGGGCTTGTGATCCGTGTATACCGTGAATTGTTTTGCTAACAACCAGTGTTGCCAATATTTCACTGCTTCTTTTATGGCTAAACATTCAAGATATATTGCTTTTTTTTTCTTTTGTGCCTCGTTCAATTTTCTAGAAAAGTATGCTACAGGTTTACAACTTTTATCTTTATCTTCTTGTTTCAGCACAGCTCCAACTCCTTTAATACTAGCATCAGTATAAATTGTAATTGGAGAATTAGGGTCAAAAATTTTCAGGACTGGTTCCGAACAAAGCAATGTTTTAATTTTCTCAAATGAATCTTGACATTCTGTCGACCAAACAAATTTCACATTTTTCCTCAGAAGATTATGTAATGGGTCTGAGATTTGTGCCATGCGAGGGATGAATTTATGGTGGTAATTAATTTTCCCAAGGAACTGTCTTACATTTTTTCTTGTTTCTGGAACTGGAAAGTTACTCACTGCAATTAAATAATCTTTCTGTGGTTTTACAGAATTCTTTTCAATAATATGACCTAAGTATTTTGCGTGATTTTTCGCAAATGAGCATTTTGAAAATTTTAATCTGAATCCCTCTTTCTCAATTGCTTCCAATAGTCTTGAAAGATGCTGTACATGCTGTACGAAATTTTGTGAGAAGATTAATATATCGTCGATGAAAGACACTGCAAAATCCGAAAGATTATATTTTCTTATTATATTATTCAGTATCCTTTGAAAAATTGCAGGTGCTGTTTTTAATCCAAAAGGAAGGCAAGTCCACTGAAAGTGTCCTTCCTGTGTTACAAATGCAGTTTTAGGTCTGTCTTGAATCCTTAGAGGGATTGACCAAAATGCAGAATTTATATCCAATGTTGTAAAATATTCGCAGTTCACACTTTTTATTATCAAGTCTTCTATTAGTGGAAATGGCTGTGCTTGGGGAGTTATAATTTTATTTAAATCTCTAAAGTCTATACACACTCTTGTTTTTTTATTATCTTCTTTATTAAATGCCATAGTAACTGGCGCAGCAAAAGGGCTGTATGACTCCTCAATAAGACCCTTTTCTAATAACTTAGCTACTTGACTTTCTATTTCTTTTCTATCCTCAAATGAGCATCTGTAAGGTCGTTTATAACAATATTTTTCTTCCATTAGATCAATATGAGCCTCATAATCCTTAACAGTACCAATGTCGTACTTATCTTTGGCAAATACGGATTTATATTTGTTTAACAACTTGTCGATTTCCGACTGTTCATATGTATCTAAATGATTTACAATCATCTGAATTTCATCCGTATTTAGATGATCATTGAAGTTTATTTCATATTTTCTTGAATTGTACGTTTTTTCTTTTATGTCACCTGTCAATACAGGAATTTTGACATCTGTTTGATTTTCTGCCTCTTTCCTGTAAATTTCATTTACTTGTTTTTGGAAGTCTTTGTTCTGAATAATCCTTAGATCTTTAGTCCGGATCAATTTAAAATTTTTAATACTATCTAATCCAACCAAAAAATCATAATTGAAATTCTCACTGTCTACAACAAACACTTTGATCATTTTTTCAATATCGTAAATTTTCACTTTTATTGTTATCATACCTTTTGTTTTTCCTTCACCATTAATAGTTCTCAAGCTTATTTTTTGTAAATTTTGCACGTTTTTTTCTTTAATTTTTAATAATTTTGCATTTATCAATGATACGTTTGAACCGGAATCGTAGATACCAGAAATTTCCAATGTGTCATTTAGTAATAGCTTGATTTTTATTAATGGTGGTACTTTTAGTTTTTTGGATTTTCTGTATTTAATTCCACCTCCAGTTCTGAATTATTAACTGATTTAAGTGATCCAATTTTTTTGTTTTTCTCTTCTTTTTCTCTAAACCAGCAAATTGATTCAGAATGAAAACACTTCCCTTTGTTTGCCTTTTCACATATTTCACATCGATTTTTGTCTTCATTTTTCCTTTGTTTGTTATCCCAGAAAGGTTTCCCTTTTTTTTCAGTTATATTTTTCTTGACAAGGTGTTCTAATTTAGATATTTCATTGTACAGATCTTGAGTTTCTTGAAGTGTTTCTCTGTCAATCTTGTCGGATACATAGTTTGGTAAACCAAGAGCAATAAGATCAATTAATGTTTCAGTATCCATGGATTTTCTAATTTGAAGTAGTAGCTTTTCTTTTTTCAGGGCATATTCAAGCAGTGAACCTGTTTGATATTTGAAGTTAAAAGCATATCTGATTGGAGACCAACCTTTGTTCCCAAAAGTTTCAATGAAATTTTTCTTCCAGTTCTCCCAATCCGATTCGATAGAGTATTTTAAAATCATGCAAGTGTACCAATCAGCACTACATTTTTCAAGGAAAAATTTCAGGATCTCAATTTTTTTCCTATCTTCTGTCACTATGCAGCGAACACATTCTTTTTCAAATTGATCAATCCATTGGCTGGCATTGGAGGTTTTTTCATCAAATTTTTCAATCATGAAATCTTTAGCGATTTTGTTTAAGTTCTTAACTTCAGAGGTTTGTTCTTTGGATTCTAGAACTTTTTCTAGCAACTTCTTTATTGTGTCCTCTGACGAGCTTGTGGTAGATATTTCAGCTGCTTTGTCTGGAATCTCTTCCAAATAAAAATTTTCAAATAATAAGTTACCTTCCTCATCTGAATAAGCTTTTTTCATATTTTCTGTTAAAGTTATCCAAACTTTCCTGTATTGATTTCTTTTTCCCAATGTATTTTTCACTCTGCCATACACTTGTGAGGTTATCAATTCTTTGTGTAAACTTGTTGGTTGATATTCATCTGGTATTGCAAATGAACGACCATCTAATGTGCCGATTGAGGTTAGGCACAAAATTGTAGTTTTTCCATCTGACGTTCCTCGCATTTTAAAATCGAACCTTAGTTTTTCCATTTTCACGAAGTTTCCACAATAATGTTGTTTTGTAATAATGTTATTACACTACTCTTTCTTGAAATAAAAACTCAGTTGGATTTCTGAAATAAAAACAGATTTATTTATTTATCTTCTAATTACAAGATAAGAATACACAAGACAGTTATAAATAGCCTTACCTGAAATAAAAACAGAAAACAACATTAAAAGTTTTTACTCCAGTTGATATTTAAGATTAATTATTTTAATACACTTCTTCTTATTCTTCGACTATCGATATTTTTTTGTTAGATTCCAGACCACAGAGTATTGACATTTTACCATTAAGAAAGTGACGTATTGAATAAATGAGGTTCGTCGTTTTCTTTATATATATACTACCTATTATTTATATGTGCTATTTACTACCTATTAGTAAATATGAACATACGTAAATAAACCTAATAGAGAGCAATTAAATATCAATATTATAAGCAGCTCAATTAAAGTGCGATGGAATATAGCTGTTTAGACAAGGTAAATAGTTAGTCAACATAACACTGATAAAAGTATATTCTTGAGACCGTAGAACTAGAAACACTCTTGTAATGATACAATTATATGTTTAGGCTTTAAGTTTGGCAGCAGTTCTGTCAAGTGAAGAATTATTACACACAATGGTGCACAAGAGAGGAGAAGCTCTGACAATGAAACAAAAGTTATAATCTCCATTAGTTGACCACATAACTCTTCTCAATGTATTCGAAGCTTTCTCTAAGGCATCTTCAAAGAAAGTGAGTATCAGCACAGCACCTGTTCATTGACCTCTAATTAACAAATAAATAGTTATCATCAACATAATATTGTTTTCATTGCAGCAATGGAGTAGAGAGTATTTTTAAACTGTAAGAAGTTGACTTACGCATCCGAAGTGCGTCGGCAATTGCTTACCATTTGCCAAAAGTTAAATATGAACGTAAGCAGTTGTGGACAAAATTATGACCAGGTAAAGATGTATTTTTTTGTTATTTGTATATACCTAATTATAAATATGAGTTAGCTTGCATCTAAAGTGATATGAGAGGCTAAGAGAGATAAGGAGGGCTTGAGGTCCGGTAACTGTACTCACTCAGGAATCAGTAATTACGTTAATTGATGTGTTAATTATTTTAATAGCGTTAAGGAAGCATTTAAACACCGATTTTTCTCTTTTTTTTAGCCGAACGGATAGGTTTATTTAACGGAATCATATTAATTGGATTCCGTTAGTTAAATTTCTTGCCGAAATAAAATTCTGCTTTACCTAACGTTTATCCGCCTTTCAGCTATTGAAGTGTCTTCTCTGCGGGTTATTCACGAACTCTGCGTGACTAAGCATGGCATTATTTAAATTGATAATATTTAAGGCAAACGGGTAAATAGTTATCACTATGTGTGCCCCACGTCCATGAATTGAATGGAGTAGCAGGAACATATAATATATCTGTTATGGATATAGGTAGGTGTTTAATGAGGGAAGCTACAATTCATAGAAGGTTTTGGTCAGAAGTAACAAAAACAGTAGCATATTTAAAGAACAGAACTATTACGAATACAGTAGAAAACAAAACTCCTTGTGAGATATTTTTTAGAAGCAAACCAAATGTAGAACACTTAAAAATTTATGGAGGTAGAATTTTGGTCAGGGTTCCTGAAGTATTGAGATAAAATGAATGGGAAGATAAAGCCTCAATAGACGTTTTAGTGGGTTATAATGAAAATAGTTGTAGAGTTTTAAATAATAACAAAATAATTAATGCTAGGCTAGTACAGGTAGTCAAAGAAAATACGCAATGAATATATCTAGAAAAACTTTATGATCAAAAAAAAAATGATAATGATGTAGAAATTGATCCTAGTTCAAACTTGTCTGATGAAATGTCAAAATTATACTGAAGTTTGTCAGAAAACACTTTAAGTTATGAAGTTACTGGTAAAGGTAATCCTTTGTACACCTTTCCAAGTAAAATTTGATTTTGATGTTAATACATAAAAGATGTAAAACAAGTCGAAGCTTCTGATCAATACGTGTTAATAGCCTGTGTTGGTTTTCTACACACAATCCCTTTCATATCGCCTACACGTGGTGTATATAAATAACACCACGCCCTAGCTTTACTACTAACTATGAAAGCTTAAACAAAAATCTTTACAAATAATAAGGTAATAACAATTTCTTAGTGAGGGTCGAGTTCTATTTGTAGCGGGTTGTATTTTTAGACTATTTTCTTTTGTAAAATACTCCGATATTCTGTTAAGTGCCCGTCGCACTGTATAGACGAGGACATAGCTGTTTAGACGAGGTAAATAGTTAGTCGACATAACACCGATAAAAGTATATTCTTGAGATCCTCGAACTAAAAACACTGTAATGTCTTCACAGGAGGTTGCGACCGCGCTAAAACGGCTACCGCTATCAGTCATGAAGCATATGACGGCCGTTAGCCAGAGACTTTTTTCAATAACTGTAGTGAGGGCCCCACCTCAGTTACAGAAGCGACAGGTGGAACTCCATTCCCTCTTAGCGACCGAACACAGATACTTCCCTAAGCAATAACCTATCGTGCTTTCATTAGCGGTCTCACGTCACTTGTAAATCTCTTCGTGCGGGAACCATATGCTGTTACCCGCATGTAAGTCAGAGGTCCGCCGATAAACTTCGGTGAGCACTTGCGCCTACCCCTAAACCACGCGTCGCAGTTTCAGCCAAGGCACACGAAACCTCAGTCGTCACTGATGACCGTCTCAGCTTCTTTACCCGCTTATACCCACGTTCGTTAAGCTGCAGTGCAGAACCTCGCAGAGGCGGTCCAATATGTGGCTGAGAGCTCATGTCAGCACTCGAGTATGTATTACGTTTAGCCCAAGGGTGGATTACTCGGAGTGGATTCATTTAAAAACTGCCCTTACCCCAATAGTTTTAGCAACTTCGAAATAGACGCCTGGCATTAACATAGGCGTAGACTACAAGCAGCGTTCTTTGTTGTAATTTTTACCTGCCCCCTTTTGTTTAAATACAACACTATTATAAAGAAGGGACTTGTTATTACGATAACAATAGCAGTAGGTACTAAACCTTGAAAGACAATAGAATTATTGTGAAATCGCCTATTCTGCTCGAGTTTACTAAGTTGTATAGATATAAAATGGTTACCTGTAAGAGTTACCTGTACAAGAAATCGGTGGGTTGGGTGTGGGAGGGATTACTCTCTAAAGATGCTACTCATTACTACCAATGTAAGTGATGAATAACTGTTACCAGTTTCAGAGCAAACTAGATTTCAGCTTAGGTATAGTTAGAATTTTATTTTATCTTTTTGTAACAGGTACTCTGTGAGGTTGGAAGATGCTACAAGTCCAAAACCTAAAGCAAAGTATTTGACTGACGAAATGTTACTCAGAGAAGCTATCGTGGACCCTTTGCTTAAAAAATATTCTAATGATAACACTGGATGACGCACACGAGAGAACAGTTATAACCGATGCGCTCTTTCGTATTGCAAAACTAGCACAGAAAGAAAGGAATGAACAGGAGATAATTGTAATTTACTTAGAGGATCAAACTTTTCCAGTCACTATACATCACTCCAAGATGAAAACTGAAGACTATCAATATGCTGCTGTTTGCACAACATTTCAACGACACGCTACAACACCCGCAAAGTAAATATCCACCTATAATTAAAGAAAATCTCTCCCTTAATAAACTGTTAATAGTTTTTATTATTTTCAGCCATGACTTCTTAGTATTTCTGACAGGACAAGAAGAAATTGAGACAATCATGTTTGAAATTAAAGAGATAGCCCAGAAAGCCACAGGTCCCCCTATGAAGGTATACCCACTGTATGCAGATATGCCTACAGCAAAACAATTGCAAGGTTGGCGGAGTGTGCCTCCCGGAACTAGAAAAATATTATTGGCCACAAATATTGCTGAGGCATCTGTTACTATACCTGGGATTAGATATGTCATCGATGCAGGCGTAGTGAAAGAAGGGTACAATTTTTGTTGATTTTAACAGTGCTCTTCTTTCAGACTTGATTCAGACTGACATTTCCAATTTTCAAATAGCAATTTTTTGCTATTTCCCGGCTCCCGTTCCGGGTTTACCGCCTCTGTACTGAAATCGATTTCAAGGCCCGACAACAACATCATACGCCTGAAATTGTCAGGTAGAATAATATTATACACTTTGCCTTTAGCTATTAGCATTGTTTACGTTCAGTTCGGAGTTTTTTGTCATATGAAAAAAATTTGACATATTAAAAACTATTTACTAAAGTGATAAAAGTTATTGATGAAGATTCAGGTGAGACTAATTTTACATCATCAGTTTTACATCTTTTGCATATGTAAACTACACTGATGCAAATGAGCCAAACACTTGTGAGGAAGCGATGAACTCTCATAATTACAAACAATGGTAAATAGAAATAGACTCAGTAATAAATAACCTACATAACAATAATACTTGACAAATTGTTGGAAGGCCACACGATAAAAAGATTCTAGATGTTAAGTTGATTTTTAAGAAAAAAATACAATTTTATTTTTAAAACAAGATTAGTTGTAAGAGGTTTTTAGCAAAAGGAATTCAATGAAAATGTTTGTTGACCTGTAGGGAAAATGTAAACACTGAAAATTTAATTGTCGTACATTTGTAAAAATAATTTATTCATCGAACAAATGGATGTCGAGACAGCCTTTTTAAGTTGTTAATGGTATGTAAAGTCTGAAGTTTATACAAGTCAACCGAAAGGTTTACAAATTGCAAAAGGTACTCTATAGTCTCAAAGAAAGTCCTAAAGTACGGTTTCACTTTTTCGATAAATTTATTAAAAAGTTGAACGTTTTCAGAAGTAACTATGATAACTGTTTATATGTCAACAGAACAAACAAAGATCCAATATATATATTAGTATTTGTTGATGACCTTCAAGTTTGTTGTAAAGATAAACATGAAATCGAATTAAAAACTAGTTAAATGACAAGGTTTGCAATGAAACATTTGAGAAAAGTTAAAAGCTATATTGGTATAGATATTGATTACAGTAATGATAATAATACAATGACTGAAGGATAATAATAAATACAGTAACATACTATGATAACGTAGACACAGAAGTATTAGATTGTATGGTAGATTCTGACTATATATATAATGAACATGAACATGGGGAATAATTGATATCGTAAAAATTGACACAGATTTTAATTTGGCAGACATTATTAACAAAAAGCTTACTTAAAACAAAATCTATGAGAAACAAATTAGAATTAAGATGCATGCATGCGCTCCCGATGCATCCGGTCCATATATTTTTATTGTCTGTGGACACACAACACTTCTGATTAATGGCGTCGTATGGCGTCCTCAATAAAATTTAGTTAAATGTTATAACGAATATTCCCTTTTCAATGTAATTTACGGTCCTATTTAACAGTATGTAATGACATCGTGCCGAGTTAGCTCGCTTAGCAGCAGAGGCCTTGCGGAGGTTTGCACCTCCATAGATGTGATCGCAGACCTCTTGTTGTTATTGGCGGAACGTGACGCTTCGGTGGCGATACGTTCGAAGATATTGCTATGCCTTCTGAGTCCTTCATTCACGAAGAGAACGTCTTGTGTACGTCACCAAAACCCTGCTAACCTCAGACTCCTTCTACTTGGGCTGGCTGGAAACAAATGAAATACGTTTCAAACTGGTGTAAATTATGTGGTTGACTGTACCGAGTGTCAGTATGTGACTATTTTATATTTAATTTATTAATTAACTGCAAGAAAAACAAGGGACGTTAAAGTGGTTGCACATTTAGTGTAACTTTCTCCAGTTTTCGTTTTTGTGAACAGATTTAATAAATATCTGTTTTTAGAAAGATGTATTTAGAATATCCGGACTTCATTTAAAGCTGTTATAGTGTTACTGTTGTGACAGACGTGACATTGTGTTACTCAATAGTAACACAATGTATCACGTCACACAAATGTGTATTCATTAGGGTTTGTTAATCTTGCACTCACCACACTACTGTTAAGTATTTCACGCTGGACGAAGCGAATCCAGATTTTGTAGCAGATCCGGAGTCTTTTACTACAGCGGCCGCAAACTCTGTTAGGTCTGATGTCAAAGGTCTCGAACTGTTAATTAAAAATGAGCTTTGTAACTGTGATACTGTTGACTGTCTAGTGACACACAATATTGCGATCGATGTGGAACTATACAAGAGATTTTTAATGAAGGATAAAAGTAGATAATAGGTAGTAGAAATAATACTTTTTAAAGTATTAATCGTCTTAATATCAGATTTCTTACAAATACACGGCAAAATATTGAATCGATTGTATTAAAAACACCGAGAGCAAGGAAGGGTGAGAACAAACAAGACATCTTAAAGGAAAATATTCAAGGAAGGGTCAATGTCAACAGCTTACTGTGGTATGGACATGGGATGAGGAGAGATGATGGTTACGGAGAAGAGAGGTATGGTGTGTCTGAAAAAGGTACAAAGAGAGTAAGTAGTAAGGTAAAAATGATAGAGCTGCATGGAAGTCAGCATTTTGTACCAACACTAAATACGTTTACTTTAAGGGTAAAAAGATGACACGTATTTGAATAAAAGTTATTTACCGGCTCTGAAGTTAAACAATTGTATAAAATTTGTTGATTCCTGTCCACAGTGGCCTCCATTAGTCCATCTTCTTGCCAGCATAATCGACACAGCGGCACCTTCGCGATATTATTGTTGTCGTCGAATATTTGGGGCTGTTGAGCAATTATAAACAGTTTTAATTATTTCACCACGTTGTTACATAGGTTCATTAGAAGTTTGAGGAGCTGTCTCATAGTAAGTAATGGAGATTTTGAGTCATATGCTGTCTACGCTAAAGCCCTCGTAAACTTTTCAACATAAAATGTTCACGCAAATTTAACGATGATACAAGACCACTTTATTCTTAGGTTATAGGAAAAAATCTTGATTTCAGCCGGCTCATTAACCATAACTCTTTAGTATAACGAGGAAGTGAATCTAGAAATATGAAAATTTTTACCTTCAGCTACTCTGTTTAGATTTACATTAGGATAGTTTACAACTGTTACAGTCACCCCGCCTTCTATCAGATTACAATGAAACACAATTAAAAACTTGTTGTCGATCATTCAGTTAAGTGTGGACATATGGCAACATATGACACCGACATATTTAGTAGTAGTAGTTTTACAATCTTACACTCACCGGATGGCAGTTTGATATTAAAATGTAGATATTTTCACTTCGTTTGCATTGTTGCCAAAGTTCCAAGCAGTGGCGAAGTTCTTGACGGCAGATGTCACAGACTCTGTCTGCTCTAGTCCCGAGCTGTTAAACGAAAACAGTTTTATAACCCGCAATTTTGTTGACATTCACATTTGCTTCAGTATGTCCCTGTGTTACGCACCATAAAGCTTATTAATATTTTTTCAATACTTATAGGTACATATCTATAGCTGTAACCTCCCAAACTTTCGAGAAGTTACCTTAAATATGTTACAATGACTCTAAGAAACGATTGTGAAGTTAAAGCAATTATCTACGAAACATAATATACTACGATCGGACCAAGAAACCTTAAGACTTATTGTTCAAATAAATATTGAAATGCATGCCAAATTATAGGAGAGATGTACGAAAATGTCAGAGAACAAGAACCGGAATGAGGGTAGACAAGACATCTCAAAGTGAATGATTTAAGGAACGGGCACGAGTAACAAGTTAACGTGGCATAGACATAGGTTGAAGAGTGTAGTAGGTATGCGTAGAACAGAGGATATGAAGAGACGTAACATCTTCACAGTTCTGAAACACGGCTGTCTGATCCTAATAATAATGTAAAGTGAGGTGATTCTTGTCTTTTGAGCCCTAATTACAGATGTCTTGTTCACTGACTTGAAATTTTGAAAAATGTATTTGTTCTTCCTATCATATTTAAACCAACAGTAATAAAGACAATAATAATGATAATTATTTGTTTACTACATATTATAGAAAAATTAAACAAAAATTCAAAAGATTCATTAAAGCAATTTTCACCAAAAAAGAAATAATACTCATCACACACACGATTGTGAATTCAACCCACTAGAGCTGGGGTCCTTCAAAGAAAAATCTAAAAGATTTACACATAAATTGTGAAAAAGAGTAAGACATGATGGTGTTTGTTCAAATATAAGATCGCTTACCGGCGTTGCAGTTAAATGTTCGTAAACCACCCGCAGAACAGTGTCACCGATCGGGTGCAGTTCACGACTAACGTTCTCCGTCAGACAAATCCCACACGCGAATAGATTTACCATTTTTGCAATTTTTTTAACAACACAACACTTATATGATTGTACACGGCACGTCTGCACTCTTTGAGCGTCTACTGAAGACTGACTCTCCCCTCAATTTGAAGTTAACAGGTAACAAAATTACCAGTGGTCGTTTTTTATGCATATTCCCCTCTCCTATTATCTAAATGTGTCCTATTACATTATAATGAAACAAAAAAAAGTCTTTACAAATAATGAGTAAATAAGAATTGCCTAATGAGGGTTGAATACTAGTCGTGACGGGACTTTGAAGCTACTACAGTAATGGTGACGTGTCCACTTGGAAGTGATTACTTAATTTGATATCATATTTGATCGTTAGCATTAGAGTATCTATTACAGTATACATATTATCATTTATGTCTTGATAGGTTTTTTGATAAGTAAATAGAATAATTGAATGTTTTACATTTTCGTTATATGCTGTTTGTGATATAATCTTTTTAGTCCATTATTATTATTTAAATATAGAATTGCATTTGCCTTTCACGTCCTCAAGCGAGGCTTAAAAAAGCACTTTACTGGGTTGTTACAGTGTGGGTCATCATACTGTATTGTCTGCATTCACAATAAGTATGGTGACCACAGCTCTAGGATTCTATTCATGCTTTCCATCAGGCAGAGTAGAGTCACTTTGGCAGGCACTTAAAACAATTAAAAAGAACGTATGTATAAAACATGTATTTCTAGATGTGATTATTCTCGAAAAGCTTACTTGTCTACAAGTTGGACGAACTACTGCGGCAGAGATACGACAAGTGAACAGACAGCTATCATTGGCATACTTACTTTCTAATTTTTGTCGACCCAAAGGATGTAAAATTGACATTCACTATTTAAAAATTTGAAAAGAAGATCCATGCATTTAGAAAAAAAACGCCAAAAAAATTAGTTAGCCGATATCTCTTGGACAATACTCGTAAACACATTTTTAATTGTTTAAGTCAGCTTTTGTACAACGACGGGCTTTTTATCCGGGATTTTCTATCAATCTTTGGGTAATGTTATTAATTAACTGAATCACACACTATACAACATTATGTACATAAGTTTATATACTCATATATATGCTATCATGTACACATTGTTATCATGTATATTTCAATATTCAGGCGCTATGAATATAACAAAATTGATTGATGTACTATCGCTTCGATGATATATCATTCTGCCATATTATTGAGAAAGAGATCATCTATCTACTTTTTCAATACAAAACGGTTCGTGGATATCCTGACTTCAAATGGGAGCGCATTCCGAAGGATTTCGCTTGAACAAAGAAAGAAGAACTCACCAAACCGAAATTATGGATGGAACAGAATAGAAACAGATTTCTATCTGAGCGAAAATTTCTGTCGTGATTAGACGACGTGAAGCGGGAGTAGGGAGCAAGAAGTATAACATGTAATATATATATATATATATATATATAATACTTTTCGTTTCGGGTGGTCAGGTCGCATGTTAGTGAAAAAATATAGTATAGTACCTAGGTATTGACACATACTTCAGCTAAAAACACTGTGATGTCTTCGCAGGAGGTTGCGACCGCACTAAAACAGCTACCGCTACCGGCCATGAAGCATATGACGGCCGGTATCCAAAGACTTTTTACAACAACTGTAGTGAGGGCCCCACTGCACTTACAGAGGTGACAGGTGGAACTCAGTTTCCCCCTAGCGACCGAACACAGATTATTCCCGAAGCAACAAGCTATCGTGGTTTGATTAGCGGCCTCACTCTTCGTGCGAGAACCATGTGCCGCTACCCGCGCGTAAGTCAGAGGTCCGCCGATAAACTTTAGTGAGCACTTCCGCCTACGCCTAAATCGCACGGCGCAGTTTCAGCCAAGGCACACGCCACCTCAGTCGACACTGATGGCCGTCTCAGCTTCGTTAATAAGACCAGTTACCCGTTCCTAAGCCATTACCCACGTTCGCTAAGCTGGAGTGTAAAACCTCCCAGAGGCGGTTCGACATGTGGCTGAGGGCCCATGCCAGCACTCGAGTACGTATCCCGTTTAGCCCAAGGGCGGATTATTCGGAGTGGATTCAAAGAAAAACTGCCCTTACCTCTAATAGTTTTAACAAATTCGAAATAGACGTCTGGAATTAACATAGGCCTAGATTACAACACAGTGTGTACATTGTTTTTTATTGTAGCTTTTACCTGCCTCCTTTGGTTTTAATACGACACTGTTATAGAGAAGTCAAATAATATTCGGACATCTGACACACTACGCCATCTAGTCCCAAACTAAGCAGAGCTTGTACTATGGGTACTAAACAGATGTAAATACTTATATACTTTTATTTGTAAATACACATATACTACACACAGAAAACACTCAAACTCTGAAACAAATACTTGCAGATCATACAAACATTTAGTCCGACTCGGTAATCGAACCTAAGGCCTCAAGCACAGCAGTTGCTACCACTTCGCTACTGAGGCAGTCAAAATGTATATAATGGGCCACTATAAAGTGGGTCATACTTTGTCGGCATTCGCAATGAGTATGGTGACCACCATACTTGGATTCTATTCATGCTTTCCATCAGGCAGACAAAATATTTGACTGTCAATATTGACAGAAGTCGTGATAAGTACAGTTAACCATTTTACTTGAAAAATTACTCTAAAAATAAATAATTTTGAACCTACTTAATTTACCACGACAAATCACAATGTATTTATAGAATTAAAACTCTCAAACAGCGCTAGTAACATAGTGTAAAGAATTCAAACAAATAAATAACAATTTAAGACATTTGACACACAACGCCATCTAGTTTCAAACTAAGTAGAGCTTGCACAACGAGTACTGGACAACTGATATAAATACATACATGTTATACATAGAAAACACCCAAAATCCGAAACAAATATTTGCTGATCATACAAACATTTAGTATGATCCGTGAATCGAACCTGTGACCTTCAACTCGGCAGTCGCATGCGCTACTACTGCGCCACCGAAGCAGTCAAAGGTCAGTTAATTAAATTACACCCACTTATTAGTACATATATTGCTTCAAATCTATGCCAATATTATAAAACTGAAAAGTTTGTTTATTTGTTTGACCGCGTTAATTTCAACAATGGTCCAATTCGAAAGTTTTTTTTGTAATGGTTAGACCAGTTATTGGGGAAGGCTATAGGCTATATATCATCACACTGTGACACAAAAGGAGCTGTGTAGACATAAAAATGTTTAAAAAACGGTGGCAAATTATGTCTTTTGAGAGCGTTCATTGCATGAGCTGCGTAAACGATTAGTTTCGCAAAAATAATGTATAAAACAATTGTTCCTCTTTAAACATTTTACAAAAAATCTCTGACAGCATGTGTCTATTTGATAAAGTTGGCTCACTATAACCTTTATAGTAAATAAATATAGTCATATCAACTACCTATGTAGTGAAGTGTAAGCAAATGCGACTGCTGTGCTTGAGGTCTCGGGTTTGGTTACGGGTCGAACCAAATGTTTGTATGCTCTGTAAATAATTGTTTCGGAATTTGAGTGTTTTCTATGTATAATATGTATGTATTTACAAAAAAAAGTATATAAGTATCAGTCAGTCTAGATATCATACTACAAGCTCTGCTTATGTGTATTCAATGTCCGACTTTATAACTTATAATTATTCCCACTTTATAATACCATGCTACGGGTAATAGGAGATGCAGGTACGATGGTACGGGTCAATTACCCTTCGGCAACTACTTAACACCTATCGTACGGTGACGCATTAAGAATACGGAATATCGCCACCCCTATTCAAGAGTCGTAAGAGCCGACTAAGGCAGCTCACTACTCAGGACAATATCACTGCAAACACACGCTTTTAACAACCCACAACTGTCCAGCTGTGGGTTGTTAAAACAGTGATGTAAACCTACCTAGGGATGGAATATAATATATCTGCATCTTTTGGTCTTCAACTGCCATCATAGTGAGACCTGTGTTAGGTATAACACACAGATCGTTGAAGTCTGTCGATGACTCTATGCTGGTGTACTGCTTGCCCTACAACATATATCAAACATATTACGTCAACTGTTATACATATCAATAAAAAAAGTTCATTTCGGAATGTTCAATTTTGAAACTATAGAACATCTACATACAGCGACATCTATCGAAGACACACCGAACTACGGAGTTACTACTAATCCTGAAACGCGATACAGAAGTTCTCGCACCGATTACAATATAAGAAACTTTCTAACATCAACCTCCTGGTCAGAGGATGTTTTTTTAGAAGGGGGAAAAGTCCGAAAGAGCATAAAGTGAATACAATATTTAATAATTGATTGCACAATATTATAATAACACAACTTGAACATCAAACTCCTTACTGTTTGGTAGTGTAGTACCAATATGTCACAGGCATCTTTTTTTAAAAAACAAAGACAACAACCGCACTAGGAATAAATCCTGTGTCGCGGGGGACTTTACAAACATACAAAAAAAGGACACAAAAACACCCAGACTCAGAACAACAATTTGTGGATCACACAAAGTCTTGTCCCATGTGGGCTTTGAACCCACAACACTCATGTGACTGGTGACACTTTCTACTTTTAAACAAGTAATTTCTGACGAGATAATTCTCTATAAATGCCCTGATAATCAATATATATAAATAAAATTCAAGTGTCTGTCTGATTTAAAAATTGTGTTTTCTCAGGTGCTTACAACTCTTTACACTATGTTAAAAAACTACCTCTTTCAAAGTTTTTGTCTAGCTGTCTGTTTGTTTGTTTGTTTGTCCGGGCTAATCTTGGGTACCGCTGAACCGATTTTAATGGGACTTTCACAAGGAGATAGAGGAGATTAGAGGGCAACATATTAGTTTATTTTTATCCTGGATTTGATACGGATTAGGTAAAACTAAGGTAAAAATTCCAAATTCAAATCCTACCGAACGAAGACGCCTGGCATGGCTGGTTCTATATGTATTTAGATAATAAGATATCAATGTTGACATTCTGAAATGAACCTTATGTATTCACATACTGTATTTTTATCCCATATTTACAACACTAGAACCCATAGAGTAAACATAATTCATTTGTTTATGGAATTCTAATGATTTTATGGGTGTTTCGTTCATATGGTCCTTCACTAGCAGAGGCTCACTCGATCTGATGTCATACAGCAACGCATGGCCTGTAGATGTGCCCACACCCATTCTTAGAGGACCATCAAACTTTGTAGCAGTTATAGCAGGTAGTATACCATTCCTGTAAACAATATTATTAGTTTTAGTCAATGTATTCCGAAAAATTGGGGTGTTAAATTTAGGTAGTAGAGCCACACTGAGTTCAGCACGAACGGGGCGGATTGACCAGGGCAGACTTTCCCAGAAAACCAAACTAAAAGGAAGGCATCCGTACTGACAATACCGTGCAATATGCATCATCTTTCTTTAGTAAGTGTCAAACTGGAGACTGAAGGTGATAGTTATCATGCTAAGTGTGTGAGCCTTAAACGACCACGATGAATGTCTCCAAGGTATGAAAGACCTTCTCACTGTGCGGCCATAGTGGTGGTCACCATACTGCACTGTCTGCAATCGTAACGAGTATGATGACCGAAACTTGGTTTCTACGCATGCTGTCCATCAGGTAGAGTAAAGTCGCTTTGGCAGGGTGACATGCTTAATCGTATGACTTATATCCAAAGAAAACTGTTTGGGTCAATTGAAATTTCATTTCTGTAAGAGGATTACGATAAATTATGACATACTAATAACTTACCGGCTGCAAAATAAGTGCGGCTAACCATTATTAGTAGTTTCCTCTACAGCTACGGACCCCAGGAACTGAGGTTTGAACTCCATTCAGAATGATTGTCTTTTTCATTCACACATTTATTTTTTCTTGTTTTTGTCTCTTAACTTCTCTACGGTCTTCTTCCAGTATCTTTGTAATTCTCATCATGTAATACATTACAATCATACAATCACAACAGAACTCTCTTCCAAGTATCCCAAAAGTTCTTTGGACTACGATTCCAATCCACGTTTTGTTATAATGGGCCTGGAGTTTTTTGAGTTCAGCCGTATCTCTTTTAATAATTTCTTATAATTGCAATACAAAAACATCCTTGACTCGAAATGTTGGCAAATACCAGCCAAGTGCAAGTTGAGTCATAGTCGCATGTAAATGTCCAGCATATTTACCATCTTACATAAATAACAAATAAATTAAATACAATCAAGCCTCCTTTCTGAGAAGAGTCCTATGTCCTGCAGTAGACTGTTACATTATGTTAATGTGATGATGTGATGTGAAACACATTGAAAAAATAAACCAAATAAACCAAAACCTCATAATAAACCAAAGCATAAGATTCATTTTCAGACAATTCTCAAGTCGAATGTCATTACTCTAATATGTCAGTGTCCCAGTATAAGTTTTCTTGTATGTGCGTCAAAGACACTTAAAAAACCTGATCCAGGCACATTCAGCTCATGTTAAAGTCTGTGTAGAACTGTATTTGTAAAATTAACTCTTAAAAGGCTCAACTAAAAGACGCTAATTTTAGGAATTGTGAAGGGAACAGGTCAGAATACCAACTAGTAGAATGCAGAACTAAAATATTATCATAGACCATCACCATCCAAAAATAAACTCATCTATAAGAAATAGTACATTAATATTTATTTTAGATTATATTAACTCTTTTAAGTTTTCTCAGTTGACACTGCTGCATTAGTACGCCGCGTGGCATTACATAGTGGGCTTTTGCAATTGAACTTGAATGATGAACCTTATGTACAATAAAGTTGTTATGAACTTAATTAGACAATTTACGGCACTGACCATTAACACCTCGTGGCTAATTCTGCTTGCTGTGAATTATCAGCGACACCACATTAGTATTGTTACGTTTTCTTGGTAAACATGTAAATTGATAATTATTAATTTTCAATCATACAAATAAATAAATTTATAAAATATAATAATTGTATCCATTCCACATTGAAAAGAAAACAATTGGCGAAGTACCTGAAGACTGACAAACTTTGATATAGTTGTAGTATTCTTCAAGTGACAAATTCACTGTGTAGTAATACAAATGTGAATGTAAACGAAATGAAGCTTTGGGTACCTATCAGTATAGCACTTCACCGGGCTACAGAGTGCAATGGAGACCGCTGGTTGACATACTCTGACAAAGAAATGACGACCCCCTGCAGTGAGCCACTTACAAACTAGAAGGAATATTTACAGGGAAATAACTGTCACACGATGACAATAGAAGTGCATTGTGGAGTATCGAAGTGCTGCGTGTTTTACGTACGTTAAGATTTCTTTATACAATTTAGTAAATCTATAAAGAGGTAAGAGGAAAAAGAAAACTGCTGTTGTTTAGAATTAGGCTGAGGGATAATTTTCGAACGTAGCCAATTGTTAACACGAATTATTTTATTATCTGCACGAATAGTGCGCGTCGTTAACTGCAATATCGTAAGTGATTTTAATCTATACTCAACATCCTCCTGCTATTTTTCAAAATATAATTCGAACTTGTTCATTTAAAAAATATTACAAAAATGTACAGAACCGATTCTCAAAAGATTTTTGTTGCAAAAGTTGGAGGCCCAAAAAGGTATGCCTACCCTAAAAATTCTAAATTAATTTATTGAAATATTTTTGCAACAATAATTTCAAACAAAATTTATGGTCGCATGAGCCTTATTGTTTTTATTTTCAGCAAGAAATGAAGAAATTGAAAAAAAAATTGAATGTTATCACTGTATGATGTGTTCTTTCTAAATACAATACAAAGAAGGTGGCAAGTTACCCGATAGTAAGCGCCTACCGCCTCCCAAAGACGCCAACAACTCAAAACGAATTTTGCGTTAATTCGTTGCACTTGTTAGGAGTTCGAAAGTTCAAAGGAGTTACACAATATCGAAGCAGGAATTTAACTACTAACAATTATACCATATATACTGTAAAGCAAACGTGATATCCGTAGCACAATGTTTTATTTGGTATACTCTCTCGTATCAATTCACACTTTCCTCCAGAATAAAATCAGTCAAAACCTGGAACTCACTGCTAGTGCACGTGTTTCTCTCACACTACGATTCCGGCTTCTAAGAAGAGCGTGAAGAATCATATCGCTAGGTAGGTATATAGTGTAGGTCGCCATACTGCATTGTCTGCACTCTCAACGAGTATTGTAGAGTCACTTCAGCAGCCATAAGACCTATTCCATAAAAAAAAAAAAAATTGCTATCACACACTTACCCTAGACTTCACTTGATGTCAAGAACGTTGTAATTTAAAAAAGGTCTTTTTATACTTCGAGACTATTAGAAATAACCAGACGTGTAAAACTGCTACCAATCGTGGAAGTCCCTACGAAGTGAAGATCTCTTCAGACGGACGCTAAATAGTAGTTCAGTGAGCACAAGATTGTAAACCGTTAAAGTCTACACGGTTGTGTAACACATCATACATTCTGTAGATTCTTGTTCTCAGACGAAGAAACGTTCTGAGCCTAAAAACACAAAGCAACTGTAAATCGCCTCTTTTTATGTTCCTAGTTCGAAGTTCTATTGTACTGAATTATATAAATATGAACTGCAAATGAAAAACAACAAAAAATGAAAACAAAGAAAAGGAGACGTAGTATGTGATATTTGCCAAAAACTTGATAACTGCTTAAATAAGAGAACTAGTAGTGGTTACTCTGGTTATCTGACCTGTCCAATACAATGAGGTTCTCTTATTAACAATGAACCGTGAATAAACGAGTAGAGCTCGAGACCTGCTATACACTGCTTGAACACTCTCCGCAGTCAGTAGTTGTTCATGTCGATGCTAAACGTCTGTCAAACATGACCGTACATGTACATTCATATAACACATTATAAGTTGGTAATACCAATAGTTATTTAAGTTTTAATGCAAAATATTTAGCTTGTTATATAGGTATAGTGTGTCAATCTGTAAGAAACTGCGTATTGTGAAGAATTTGGATAACGGATGAGGTCCAAATCCAGCCAGTTGTGAACATTCACAAAACAAATACTGTTTAAATTTATTGCGTTTGTTAAAAGTTTACTTCAAGTTTCTAAAATCTTAAAATCTCACTACTAATAATTACACAATGTACACCTACTCTAAAGCGTACATAATACCTACCTACAGCACAAGATTTCATTTGATATACTCCAAAGTGTATATAAGGAAATCTAAATTAGCGGACAAACTGCTTACATATGCCTTTGACACAAAAGTGTGAGTGTCCTACCATTAAACATGTTGACCACCAACGATACCTTGGTGTAATCATCGATAACATGCTGGAGTCTCCATATTGAATACGTGTGCATTAAGCACACACAGTTCCTTGCTAATATAGTATTATTAAAAAATCACACCCATGTAAAATCGTGTCTATATTACACAACTACTTAACTGAATCCTATATTCAACATGGCTTGAGCAACTGCGGCCGCATATGAACCATACCTACAAAGCATCTTCAGCTTCCAGTAACGAATTCAGCGCAATATTGTCTCAATAAACATTAAACAGAAATTCATTAACAATGATAGCCGTTTGTTTGACTACTGCAGAACCTTACCGGTACAAACTGATGTTAAGTATATGCTACTTAAAGATAATTTCTTTATTAACAATCTTCGCAACGAGATACAAATCCTCTGTATGCGATTTAAGTCGATGTCTGAATGAGACGGGACGAGACCTGTCCCTGCCACTAATCATTGTTGCCATCCTGGCCTTAATAAGATTTTCTAAATCACATGCACGATAGTCTGATCCTTAACATATCGAAACTGACAAAATAGTTGCAATAGTGAAGTAAAATAATTAAGTTTCAATTTTAAAGATGATTTTAAAGTTTCTGAGTTTGAAATGCAACGGTAAATGACACAGCACCTTGATTTTATGCGCAATTGGTTAAATACCAGAATAGTGGCACGTCGGTTAGCATAATAGAAACACCGTAAACGAAATCTGCTTAAATTCATTGCACTTGTTAGGAGTACTAACTTTCGAAGGAGCTGCACGGCATGTATACTCACTATGTATAGTCTAAATCGTACGTAATATCCGCAGCATAATATTGTATTTGGTATACTTTTACACATCAATTCGCTCTTTGTTTCAGAGTAAATTATTAAATAAAAACCTGGCAACCATTACCAGCGCTCGGGTTCTACAAAAAAAAAAAAAAAATTGCTGTCACACATTGACACTTGACTTCATTTAACGTCAAGAATATTATAATTTGAAAAAGGTCTTTTTATACTTCGAGACCATTGAAAAGAAATAATATTATTAAGAAAAATTACGAGTATAGAGACAGTGCCTCAATGAACTAAGAGTTTCATAAACGGTGAGTATGAGGAATATACGACTAAGAGCTGTACTCTATAACTTTGTATGTAAATAATATAGATTACTGTGACGTAATATTGTTCCAAGACACTAACGTAGAATGTCTGACGATAACGGGAAAAACCGAAGGTAAAATGCTAAGAGATAGGTGTTAGTTCCAAAGATTAGTAAGACATAATCGAAATGGAACTCGGGGTGCCTATCAGTACAGCACTTCATCAGGTTACGAAGCACAACAGATGAAATCAGCTGACTGACTAACTCTCTCAAGTAATCTCGATCCTCTACTGTGAGGGGTTTACTTAAGAAGGAGCAGAAGAAATTATGGAAATTGCTGCCACATATACCGAAACTTGACTTAATTTGCTTTTACTTGTTATATTGAAACTAGAACAAGACAAACAAATATTAAGATTAGACTTAACGTTTAACTTTAGGGAACCAGATGCAGTGAATCATTTTGATGATTACAAACTTTCATAAAGTCACCGTGTTCTTCAAGTGACCAATTCACTGTAAATTATTATAAACGATTTTTTCTGTCGAATTTGACAGTAGATAACTCATTGACGTACCTATAAATTTTTCAAACTAATGACATAGAAAAGGATATAAAATGGAAAATTGCTTTTTACGCGAGCTAAACTGTAGGTATATAAATAAATGGCGGGCTCTTGATGTAAAAATCGTAACAAGTAAAGTAAATTGAAAACAGGTTCCTTTTACAATCTATTAAAAGTAACGAGTTCTATTTCACAGAATTTACACAAAAAGCTTATTACCAAAACGGTTTAAGTAGAAAAACTACACGCAGTTTGTGAAATATGTCAATAATTCTAAAACAGCCTATTGTAATTTCTAAACTAAATAGATCTTAAGAAATTTTATTTTTCAGCGACAGGTTTGAATACTAACCACTAGAATGATGAACTACATTGTCACAGACCACGACCAGCTAAGCAACACAAATGGCAAGAAACTCATTCATGTGACTTCTTATACTTAGTCTGGCCATAAATACTGTTACACTTAATTATAAAAAAATATTACATTTGAATTTCGAATCTGTCATTTTTATACGATTGTTCATTGTGTTTTCTCATTTTGGCGCCAATACATTGTAAAATATTTTGCGATATTAAAATGGTGTGGGGTGATAAAGAGAACCGAATCGCTGTGATAGCATTACACAAAGTAGGTATGGAGCCAAATGCAATTTTTAAAACTCTCCATACACTTGGTATTAGTAAAATGTTTGTGTACCGGGCTATTAATAGGTACAATGAGACCTCCTCTGTTTGTGACAGAAAAAGATCTGGCCGTCCACGTAGTGTTCGTACGAAAAAGGTGGTCAAAGCAGTAAGGGAAAGAATTCGAAGAAATCCTGTCCGAAAGCAAAAGATTTTATCTCGGGAAATGAAGATAGCACCTAGAACCATGTCGCGTATTTTAAAAGATGACTTAGGACTTGCAGCCTATAAGAGACGCACTGGCCATTTCTTAACTGATAATTTAAAGAAGAATAGGGTGGTAAAATCGAAACAACTACTGAAGCGGTACGCAAAGGGAGGTCACAGAAAAATTTTGTTTACGGATGAGAAAATTTTTACAATTGAGCAACATTTTAACAAACAAAATGACCGTATTTATGCTCAAAGCTCTAAGGAAGCTTCCCAATTAGTCGACAGAGTGCAACGTGGACATTATCCGACTTCAGTGATGGTTTGGTGGGGTGTTAGCTATGAAGGAGTGACTGAGCCATATTTTTGTGAAAAAGGTATCAAAACATCGGCACAAGTGTATCAAGATACCATTCTTGAGAAGGTAGTTAAGCCCCTTAACATCACCATGTTCAATAACCAAGTATGGTCCTTCCAGCAAGACTCGGCGCCGGGTCATAAAGCTCGGTCCACGCAGTCTTGGTTGGAATCGAACGTTTCGGACTTCATCAGAGCTGAAGACTGGCCGTCGTCTAGTCCCGATCTTAATCCGCTGGATTATGATTTGTGGTCAGTTTTAGAGAGTACAGCTTGCTCTAAACGCCATGATAATTTGGAGTCCCTAAAACAATCTATACGATTGGCAGTGAAGAATTTTCCCATGGAAAGAGTGCGTGCTTCTATTGATAACTGGCCTCATCGTTTAAAGGACTGTATTGCAGCCAATGGAGACCACTTCGAATAAGCTTTTTATATTTTTAATTGTTTTATATTTATGTATTAAACTGACACACTGTAAAAGTAATAAATGTTATTTGCAGTTAACAATTTTCTTTTTTCTTTATTACAATATTTATGGCAAGACTAGGTATTATTTATTTTAGTTTATAGTTTTCATGTTAATTTTCTCAGGGATCCCTTCCCAAGACCGATCCAGGTAAATGCAGTCACATGCCAACAATAGGAGTCGTTGATGTACTTACTTTTAGTTAATAAATAATAATAAATAATAAATAGTAAACTTCTGAGGGAACCAGCATAAAAACGCAATTTAACTGAAAATCGTCCGTTTCTATCTTCGAAGTCGATAAAAAGTAATGCGGTATTGCTGCCATGCTGGCGGATGAGGTGGTTCTGTGAAGCTGTTATACTCCAGAAAGAGAACACTGACCGAGATCGGGAGACAGCTGATCCCGAGCGTGGAGGATGTCGGTGATGACCCCAACTGTTGACGGGACCACAAGCGGCCAGAAAATAGGGGCCTCTGGTGGCAGATTAATCGAAGTGGTCGGCGATAGGATGGCGGCCTGGTTACAAAAATGATAGGCGAGGAAGGCATCCCTAGTATAAGCCCTGACTAGGTGCGTCGTTGATTCTGGAGGGGATCTGAAATAATAAGGTCCGAATTCTCTTTAGAGTAGGACGTACGAGACCGGCTGTCAGGGTAGTGTTAAATAGAAACACCACATACTCCTGGCTTCTGCACTTCTCAGGAGTCTGTATTCCGAAGGGATTTACCACCCCGTTAACAAAAAAGAGTAATGTAGAATTTTGGTTCCGAGTGCACACATTTCAGGCATTCGTGACGTGTTTATCTTTATAAAGCTTCCTAAATAAACAATTATGCAATATGATATTTCAAATAAACACTGTCGCGTGCGGATAATGTCGTTACTAGCGCTATTACAGCCACTAGCACGTGTTTCCCTCCCACTATAATGCCGGATCTCTTAAGTGGGGCATGAAGAAGCATTTCACTAGGCTAATGTGGCGACTTCCACATACAAACAAAAACATATATCAGCGCCATCTAGCGAAGATACATCAAACTACGAATAGCGAAGATACATCGAACTACGAAAGATAACAATGAGCTACGAAGCAACTACTAATCCTGTAACGCGAAATAGAGATTCGCATGGCAAATTAGCATATATACAACAACCGTTGGGCCGTGGCCCGCATTGATTCGCATTCATTCTGCAGCCGACACTTGTCCCGTGCGGACGATTTTAAGCACTCCCGAATCTCTCCGCCTCAATGTGCCGGTGCGACACCCCGCGTCCCACCGCAGCTCTCACTCCCCGACGCAACTCACCACACCGCTCTGCCGCCGTCGCCCTTGCTACGTCGACGTAGGCGTAGACGCCACGCCCAACGCTACGGACAACTCCCTGCTACGTGCTCATCTAAGCATCGTGCGCAGGAAAACTGTGGTTGCGTAAAATATTGAGTAACGTTCTTTTTAGAACGCGAAAGATATTTACAAAATCCGCAGCGTTTTCAAGAACAAGGCGCGTATTGCATCGCAAATTAACGTCGTATTTTTCAATACGACGTTATATAATATGCCATCCTCACTAGAAGCGCAGGTTTGTAACCTACAATAAATAAGTCTGCAACACCTCTTCAGGGAAAAACAAAATTTTTGGTCCTCGGTGGAAACCAAACGGTGCCAACGAAACAGAGTGGACGGAGACGCGACCCGTCTGCCGAGCCCCTTCTAGACCACTCGGCCTTGGGGGGACTCCTAGTTGAGCCTAGCCATCAAGAGCCAAGCTCCTCTGGGAGAGAAATATTTCGTTCCACACATACACTCTCCCGGAAGACAGGAAGCTACGCGTAGTGTTACGCAATATTCCCAGGGACATCACTCCCGGAGAGCGCTCCAACTTAGCAGTAACGCCCAAGCCGAGGTCCGTACCCCACAGGGGGTGCTCTTGGGCGATGTTAATTAATAAATGACCGATTGAGAGTCCTTAGCACTCACCGAAAAATCCGGGTAAGGTTGTAGAGGCCATCTGAGGCCAACAGCCATAAGTCAAATCAAAAAAAAAAAAGCCGTGGCCCACCAGGCATGATCACCTCGCCCGGTCGGAGAATCCTCCTTTTGTATCGGAGGAACATGACACTCGTCCCTCCACAGCTACCATAGCGTGGGTCACTCGCAATGAGTATGGCTTCCATCACTCTTGGATTCTATTCATGCTTTCCATTAGGCAGAGTCGGGTCACTTTGGTAGGTTTTCATAAAAAAGAAAAACCATCACCGAAATCAGAAGATAATTTTTCCCTCGTAGGCACTGAATGGAACCGTTGGAATACCCTTGTATGTGTGTGTGCAGTGCAGCAATGAGTGCTCGAAAGGTTCATAAGCGGCGAGTATGAAGAGTGGAAGATTCATAGGCTATGTCCGTAACTTTGCATGTAAATAAAATAGATAGCTTATTGTGACCGTTTTGAATGTTTCAAAATTGAATTAGATAAAGATGTAATAAAATCAGAAGCGTGTCAATAATCATTTGGAGAAGGCGGTTTACTTCTGACAGTAGTGAAAAAGAGCCGAGTGACGTAACAACTAAGTGTATTTGAAGTTCAATCTTGATTTATTACGTGTTAACTTATTTTCGTAACGTCTACTGACGAGCTTACATTTATAATGTTTAGTTTTAATGCTCAGGTTTATTGTAACAAATAATGTAATAATTACGTTCGTATTTGTTTTTGCGGCGAATGCTTGTGCGAAGATTCATATTGTTTTGAACTTTGTTCAAATTTTTACAATATTTAAGTAAATAAATATATCAGTCGTTACCTCAAAACGATTGTTTCACTTCTTTTCTTTTATTTTTATAATATACTAGCTGACCCGGCGAACTTCGTACCGCCTTAGCGTAGCAAAGATGCACGATTATAAAAGTGATTGATGATGATTATAAATATATTTTTCTCCGTAAGAACCTTCTCCTAATAATAACAATTACAACAAAAAAAGAATTAGTGAAAACGATCCAGCCATTCGCGCGTGATGCCGTGACCGAGAAAAACGGGTTTCATTTTTATATATATAGATGTAAACGCTATACTTCTTTACTGAAGAAAAAGTACTTTAGCTCAAAAGTTGTTGTCTCGTACGTTAACATTTGATTTTATTGGCCGTCAACCTTATGGTAGTGTGAAAAGTCAGTTGTTTGATTATATCGCGACTAGAATGAGATAGGTAACAATTAAGGTTAGAACAAGAATGATTGGTATCGGGAAACCATCCTGGTGAATACAAATATTTATTGAGATGCAGTGACAAGTGAAAAGTTCAGTGTAAGATGTTTGTACCAAAAGAGAAAATATCAAAGAAAAAGCACAAAAAACGCCTGACTTCAGATATACTTAACTGCTTAATATGATAAAGAAAATTTCATAACTCTCGGGAGAAATATTACATCTTTAAACTTGTCTAAAGCACAAAGCCCTGTGACTACACATTTGTGTCAATAATAAAGTAGATGTAGATGTGTCTTTTTACATATATGTATGAGACCAAACGAAAACCCACCTAAATATAAAAGTTTTATATAAATAAGTTCACCAATGACGTAATTCTGAAATTACAAAAATACAACCTAATGAGAAAGTTCTCCTGCTTTTGGAGTTCATTTGAAATGTAACAAGATACCGTGGGACTCATATATAATCAAGCGAAAACGAAAGCCACAAACCACTAGAAGACCAAATATGTGTTTTTTTAAACAGGTAACAATCGACCACGTAACATCGAGATGCGCCTGACCTAATATGCACTTGGCTGGTTTTCTCATTTAATAATTAACAATATAATTCCTCAACTATTTTATAATATTGTACTTTCTCTTCTACGACCTTTTAAAGCTACCACGCTTTTGACTAGACGCCGAGTACAAATTCTTTCAAAACAAAACCCAATTATTGCTGTTCTAATTATAACTTTATGCAACTATCTCTTCTCATTGGCAATGACTGCCTTTCTGTGATCTGAAATTTCTAGTTTCCGATTATAACTTAGCATAAGTTATTTATAAAGAAATAGTGTTTCGGGTCGTAAGGCTGTTATCGTGAAACCCATGTTTAGTTGATGTTTCCAACATTCAAAATAAATTAAGCTAAACGTGTAACCATTAACACGGTTTGCACTTGAGGTAACCCTCGTCGCATATTTGATAGATGAACTATATCAGCTCTTCCTCTCGGTATTGTGATGAACACTATAAAACGAGAATTGTTTTCACAGTCAAGCTAAAGTTTAATAATAATACGTACTACGTAATAATCTATACGTAAATTTAACGCAGAAGAAAATGTATTGAATGTACTTAAATACTGGGCAAGTCAGTTACATCATGATAATATACTCCTAGCATATTAGGCCACGATAGCGTCGCAACGGAGGCCAGTCAACTACGCAGGATATACTATAGTGCGCAAACGTATGCGCAAACGCAAGAGCACTCTCTGTTCACTCACTCTCACAATACAATGGGATGGCTATAGGACACGCCCAGAGAGCGATCAGGCGCATGACCGACGGCTTTACCTGCTCTTCAAAGCACGGGAGTTAAAACTTTCAACTTCCAAACTTCAGTTTCATTCAGTTCATTTAGCAGTTTTGTAGTACTTTTTTGCCTGACCCGGGAATCGAACCCAATACCTCTTGATCGATTCTCATGTACACCAAGTACCACCACGTAGACCAACGACGCAGTCATCATAAGTTCGTCACAGCCGTAAGTATTATTATATATAGCACATTATAGAACACGCGTTGTTTTATTTTAATGATTTATTTAAATATTTTACTCTTACCTGCCAACAAACTCCCAAAGTCCTCCTCTACACCAGTCCAGCACATCACACCTCCAAAAGGATACCCTTCTTCTAGATGCAACTGCATCCAGCCGCGTGGCGGAACAGCGTACACCAGTAACCTCGAACATAGCTGGAAAAAAGAAGTTAACTTTCTATTAAAATAGAAGCACAGGTTATAAATACTTCAACAGGCTTAACACGTAATTTAAAATTATAAATAATAAAGACAGCGTACATGTACAAAGGTGCCGATGTATAAAAACCTTTCTATAAAACAAAATCTTATCAAAACATAGATAATCCAATAAAAGTCAAATATCTCTCGCTAAGCTTGAAGTGTTTCATATTTATTTCGAAACGAACTGACATCTGTCACATTTAATTTAAGACGTAAATTTAATTTCGACCATTTGTCAACGGTCTTTTAGTTAAATAAACTTCTACGTTTCAATTAAAAACACAAATTAGATGCAAATGAACCACTTGGAAACATGAAAGCCTTACATAAAAACATTAACCTGATAACTACAGGGTACGCGATCGTAATTGACACAACAAGCTAAAAACCAAAGTGAACAAACCCTTTAATAATAAACCGTGCCACGTTTCAAGAAGAAACTTGGTCCTTCACAGCTCCCGTATACTAGAAAAAAAGCTGAAACAAGCTCTAAACGATGCATTACAACATATAGAAATACCCACATTTTGGACATAAAAGTCACCTTTAATTGACGTGATCGGTTTCGCCCCATTCTTTTTCCTAGCCTCTATTACATCCACGATGTTTTGGGGCTGGCAACTAATATAACAGGTTTTGCCTGAATACTATTTCTTCTGTGGAGCGACTGGCATTGGACCTTTTGCAACCCTGAAGGGAGGCAACTCTGAATCAACAAATTCAAATAATAATAACTGCACACAACTCGCACACGGCCGTCTGATTCTAAACTATACAGAGCCTGTACTATGGTGACCAGACCGCCGATAAACATACTTACATATTTCTAAATACATACATGTTGTAGATCAATTACATCCAGACAGAACAAATGATCGTACTCATCACACAATTATTTGTATTGAGTGGGACTCGAACCCATGACGAAAACGGAACGTCGAAATTTACAAAATATAAAAAATGAAACCAAAAAAAATATTATATACATATATATATATATATAAAATATATATTATAGCTAATCCAGCAAATTGAAATTATATGTTTAAATTAACATTAATTATTATCAAAATTGAAATCTTCTAATGTATGTAGAAAAATGAAATAAACAAATAAATAAATATTTCGGACATTTGACACACAACGCCATCTAGTTTCAAACTAAGCAGAGCTTGTGCTATGATAACTAGACTGACTGATAGAATATTTATATTTATTTTGGCAAATACATACATAGAAAACAATCGAACTTCACAACAAACATTCGTAGATTTTAAAATAATGCGACCTCAAGAACAGCAGTCGAATTCACAACCGCTGCGCCACCGAGGTAGTTAATGTTTAATAAATTGTTGTTCGTTAGTCTCACTAAAACTCGGGAATGGTTGGATCGATTTGACTAAATATAGCCATAAAATATTTATAGAAGTTTAGGGCAAGTTTAAACGGTTTGAAGTAAAACAAAATACTTGAATATCTTAACTTCATGTGTATGAAGTAGCAGCCACAGCTTGCTACAAATAATCTTCTGTTGCTAACTAACTCGTCTAAACAACTTTGGCTGTCATTTGTCTCTCATCTTAGAATTCCATAATTCAAGAACTATTTTTATATCAAAACTACATAGAAAGGTGAACATTTTGAAATGAAAATAATTCTTTACAAAATATATTAATGTAGGTAGTTTGAAATCAACATATTTAAGCTAATTTTGAATATCTCAGTCAATAGACAAAATACATAAATTGTACACAATTAAACTGTTCTCAATTATATACTATCTGTCTTGTCCACCACCCCTATTCATCCCGTGAGTGTCGTAACAGACGACTAAGGGAACAAACTATTTAGGAAAATATCACTACAAAGAGAAGGAAAACTTGAAACAAACCCTATTCCAACTCGTCTGGCCAGCGTGGTATAGTACGCCAAAACCTCCTTGCTAAGGAGTGGCATATGTCCAGCATTGGACTGTAAAAGGCTGTTGATGATGATGATGATGATGAATAATTAGTAGTTTTACAATCTTATACTCACCGCATAATAGTTTAATATTAGAGTGTAGATATTTTCACTGCAGGTGCATTGCTGCCCGAGTTCTAAGCAGTGGTGAAGCTCTTGACGGCAGATTGTCACAGACTCCATCTGCTCTAGTCCCGAGCTGTTAAACAAAAATAGTTTTATAACCCGCAATTTTGTTGACAATCACATTTGCTTCAGTATGCCCCTGTATTACGCACCATAAAGCTTATTAATATTATTTCAATACTTATAGGTACATATCTATAGCTGTAACCTCCCAAACTTTCGAGAAGTTTCCTTAAATATGTTACAATGACTCTAAGAAACGATTGTAAAGTTAAGGCGATTATCTACGAAACTGGACTATAAGAGGCTGTTGATAGATATGATAGAATTATTTACTGCACGGTTACGAAAGGTTGTAAAACAAAACGTCACAATTTAAAACTGCTCCTACAATGAAATATAATTAATAATTTAAAACCTTGGGCAAACGTTAATTAATTCGTTTAGAAACAATATGCTAACAAATATATGTTCTATTATTGATAAAAACACAAAATAAATTATAATTTTATTGTTCTGAAAATGTGGGTAGACACACATCACAATTAATATTATAAGAAAAGTTTAACGTCATTGTTTTATTATATTCAGGAACCTAAAACATTATGATAAAGCTTTGTAAAACACAATTAATACACAATAGCTTAAAACAGACACAAATATATCATTACAGGTATGTCGTACGTAATATTAATGGTTCACATGTCGGGCTTTTAGTGGGTACCTGACTTTAAATAAAAGTATATCTACACCACTACATTCTACTTAACTAAAACATATACAAATAATGATCGTACTGAGATCTGCTGCTAATTAACTTTGTCATCAGCTTGTTTGACATATCGTAATTAATATTATAAACGCGAATGTGAGTTTGTTTGTTAGGTTCTCACGTCGAAAACAGTTAACCAATTTAAAAATCTGTGTGGTGATGGATTAAGAAGTGTACCTAAGTTAGTGTCACCTCCTGTTAGAAAGCTTGATACAAACTATACCAACCCGCCTTGCCAGCCTTGTACGGGAGCTAAAATCTCCTTTCTAAGGAGAGGCCTATGTCCAGCAGTAGACTATTAAAGACCGTTTATGTGATGTGTCGTGAAAAATCATCGCACCAATGGATAGCTACATTATCAATGAGTAACATTGGTTACTGCTCACCGCAATAGCCGACACACATGCGAGCGGAGCAATGGGCAAACGTAGTAATGATATAAAGCATTGTTTAAATTAATTTAATTTTATGAGGAGATCAAATTAACCAAAGGTAAAAGCTGAGGGTACCTACAAATTCTTTAAAAACACTGTCCTAGGCGAAAGGCTCGCTGTATCTGAAGAGTTATTTATTGAGGTCTACAGATTTGAATGTGACGTATAAAGATGATAGAAACTGGGTACCTGCTTATTGTCCTCTCTCCGACTCTGTGATTGACAAGCCGATGCCACAGTCAATATGCAGTTTTAACTTCAATTCGTATCAAAATTTGAAGAATGCTGTAAGAGTATTAAAAATATATCAGACACCGAGAAAACCGGATTGTCTTAGAGAAACAAAGATATGGATCACGTGGTGTGGTGAAAAAAAACTCAACTTACCTTGAAAATCGCGTTTCAACAAATTTCTATCCCTTCCCACTCTACGGACCGGGCAACAATTTAGAGGGTTCATGCCTTTCTTGATTTTTAAAACTACTTTTATTTACTCCTGGGTCGCGTTGGCACCAGCAGAACGGATATTGGACGAATACAAACCGCGTCTAACTTTATATATTATCACTTTACTCCACTCCCACTACTTTACCCACGTCCTCTTATATTATTTGCTAACGGCTGAGAATATTCCGGAACGAGCTGAACAACGATATATTTCTTGTAGATGTTGCGAGACAGAATAGATTTGTTTATGGTATGCTCACGAGGATGAAAGTTACATGAGATGGATATACAATTACCAGGCGTCTTGGTCCAATAGTTAGTGATCCTGAATGTTATCAGAGGTCGTGGGTTTGATTCTCACTCAGAACAAAGTGTTAATTAGTAAGATCCTTAATTTTTTTCATTATTTAATAGGTTAACGAACAGACGTGTCACCCGATGGCAAGTGATTACCGCTGCCCATGAAAGCCTGGTGTTTCGAACGGTTTGTCAGCTTTATTCTGTACCTTAGTGTGTATTCCATTGGCATCACTTATATGAATTTAGCTATAATCATATTTTAATTATCACTTATTCAGGACAGGTCTCGATAAATTGAATTCTAATAGTGCTGCACAAAGTTCACATTCTAAACTTGTGTAATTTACGATCTTTTTCTTTTAGCACAAAAAGAACCCATTTTGTATTAGACAGCAACAAATGTGTAAGAAATAATAGTTCATAAGGCGTTGCAGTGATAGCGTATGCGACTGTGCTACTCGAGGTCTCAGATTCGATTCCCTGGTCGGACCAAACGTTTGTGTGATCTGCAAATATTTGATTCGAAGTTTGGATGTCGTATACCTATGTAATTACAAAAGAAAGTACGAAAGTGTTCTATCCGTCAATCTAGTGTTCATAGTACAAGCGCTACTCAGATTAAAACTAGATGGCGTTGCGTGTCCGATCGGACCAACTAAAACCACACGGTGTGCTACTCTGCGCCTGAAATAGGAGGGATCCGGGAACAACTGCTATTACGACATCCAGATTCGCTACTACCTACCTGCCTACCCAGTACATACTGTTTTTATATTATGTATTGCTTTTTACATTTTCGATAAAACTATCGTTTTTATTAAGGTTTCGTATAAAAATTAAATTTAAAGAAACCTCCAGCACACTTGTAAGTGACGTCACATCGGGCGATCTGTTTAACAATTCCGTTTTCTACTTTTAATTTCCTTGGCTGTCGCTCCGTGACCGTGTCGTTGCATGTGTATCATGCATTTCTTTGTTTGCATTTTAATTTTAGTCTTTTAAAAATAATATAAAACTATCACAAACATAATATTATCTTTCAAGTGATGTAGATATCTTGTGCTTAACTGTCGGCCATTATTAGATTTACAATAAAATCTAAAACAGTGTACGAGTACGTCTAACTTATATACTTAAGCTATAATAATTTGACCTGTGTTAAAACGTTCTGTACAATTATATTAATATGGTAAGATCTACTGATTGGCTGATGTGATTGCCTTCATGTATAGTTCGGAACCATTGCCAGAAAAAAATACTTTCAAATAAACAAACCCATATCCAAATCACTCCGACATAGGGATCAAACTTTTAGCACCCTCTTTGCGTCGAGGATAAAAACCCGAGTTTCAAAGCGGAAGTTTTAAGTTTCACAGCCGTTAGTAAAGAGTATAGCAATGTGACGGGAAGTGGGTAGGTAGTAAAGCAATGTCATATAAAAGGCGCTTATAATTTGTCTGAAGCTTGTTCTGCTGGTGATAATGGAGCATAACAGTAAAGCAACATGTTGTAAGCAAGAAGAAAGTCACGAACCCCCTTCGATTGTAGCCCATGGAGTGGAAGGGATATGAATTTATCAAAATAGCTTTCTTACGTAAGTTTAATTTTATTGAATTTGCATATTGCTCATTTATCGATATACTTTTTATGAAGCAATCCTGTTTTTTTTGTTTGTGGTAAAAAAAATAATATTTTTTACAGTATTCTTAAAATTTGAATATGATCTGACGGTACTGCAATGAGCCTTTTTCCTGGGAAGATTAAAAAAAGATCCGCTAGGGGCAGCACCGGTGGGGGGTACATATGTTTTGAATTCTCTATTGACAACAACGTTAAACGTACGTTTTATTACTATAAGAATAAATAAATATTGTGGTTAAAAAAATTAAAAAACAAAATTTATCATGCCTACTAAACATTGTGCGTTTGCTAATTGTACATCTGATAGTCGTTACAAGCAGGATGGTGTTAAATTCATGCCTTTTATAAAACCACAAGTTGACAAAAAAAAATGTTTGGAGTGGATTCACTTATCACGAAGAGCGGATTTAATAGTTGAAAAAATTAAAAAACATACTTATGAGTGAGTAATACATTACTTATACATGTGAGTGCATCATAACCATAACGTACAGTATAATCCTCAAGTTTATAAAGTAAAGCAACAATATGAGAACAGTTCTTTGAAGAAGATGCTGGACACTGACACTGAGCATCTATAATTTTGCTACTATTCTTATCCAAAGCTATACTTATTTTATACTTTACAGTGACTCGAAAAGAAGATTGTACATCTGCTCTTAAGTAATATACCAAATCATTAGCATTATCTTCCAGATTTAACACAAAGTCACTCAGACAATATTGTCTTCCTCTTTGAAGTGCTTTCGAGTTTCCACAATTTGGAAGTTGTTCATCATCGTCTGATAAAGTTGCATTCAAATCTAAAGTATCAATAGGACCGGTAGTGATATAATTATACATGATAGCATAGCTAAAAGAACGAGGGATAGCTTGGGATGGAAAATTTGCCCAGTTTGTAATAGGAAAAGTGCAGGATGTTGAATTTGGTAGAGTTGGATTGGATAATTTCATGCGTTGCTGTTTTTCCGCTAAACATTTACCACCATCAATTCCAATGAAAATTTTTTTATCATTACCATTCGCAATGCATTCTTCAATTCTTAAATAGATAAAGAAAAAAAAACAACAACAAAATTTATTTAAAATTAAATAAATTTATACAACACAATGACATATACGATAACATTTATAAACCAACTAACCTTTCAACTAGGACATTTTTATTACCAGACACGGTTAAGCCACGACATGCCAACCATCGTTTTAAGTCTCGGACAAGATGATCTTGCACTTTTGCAAATTTAAATTTCGCCCCAGGTACATCATCTTCCGTTAATTCCATAATAATTCTAGATATTTAACGTTGTTGTCAATAGAGAATTCAAAACATATGTACCCCCCCACCGGTGCTGCCCCTAGCGGATCTTTTTTTAATCTTCCCAGGAAAAAGGCTCATATGACCTGACGCTGATAGGCTGTGGCGTTCGTCTGATAGTACTAGAGACGCAGGACCATAAGCAGGTATCTATAGTTTCCACCACCATACCTACTATGTAGGCTCATAACCCTATCTTTTACAACTCTCAAAGATACCATGAGCCTTCAGCCCAGTGTTCTGTTTTCTTATCTTAACGTTGAAGTAACTAGCTATAGAAATGTTTAGGGACAACTGGAACCTCAAATATTTACTTAAGTAATCTTAATGAATATTAACTTATTTAAATAACCCTTTATATCTGTATGTAACAGGTGATAAACTTGGAGCAGATTCGTTACATAATTTGTACGTATTTCTTTCAGTAAAATAAGATTTAATGGCTTTATTTAAAAAAAAATCTAATAGCCAGGTTGTCACCAACAACTCCAAAGCCTTACGTTGCCCTAAACTTGACATTAGGATTCATCACAGCACTCTGTTGTGATTAATTTAGATTATTCATTAAGTTACCAACTTTCATTATCTATAATTATGTTGGCTACAGCGAAACACTCGTCAGGCGTAGGACACACCTGTAATGCTGTTTGTTTAAAGTAATTGTGTAATATTTGTATTTAACAAACCTCTATTACATAAGTTTTAGGTTTATTGATATGAGGAAAGATATTTAACTTTTGCTTGTAAATTTTATTTTGATGAGTACCCGCATTAAAGGTAAAAAAATTTGTTTATCAGTGATAAAACATATATTTTTATATTTTTATATTCGTATATAATATACAGTACTGAATTATTTAATGTTTTCACAAAGTTTTTGCTTGGTGTAACGTGTCTTAGTTCTATTTTTATTGTATTATATTACAGATACATTCAGTTTTTAGATACTGAACATTTTGTTGTGTTAATATTTAGTAATTTGTTCTAAACGTTTACACCTACTTATGTGTTTTACAGTTTAAGTATTTCATCCATTAACAGTGATGTTAAAAAGAGTGGACTAGTTAGATATAATTACCAAATAGTAAGTGTAAACATAAACTTAGGGAATATTGTCTGTGAAGCTTTAATTCAAAAGGTGCAATATTTATACTAGTTTTTCACAGTAAGGTAGTAATGTCTATTATTACATAAATTGTAAGCTATTGTTCTGTCACAGTCAGACGTGTTAAACAAAAATGATTTTAAAGTTGTCAAATGTGACAGATGTCAGTCTACTAGTTCGTTTAGAAATAAATTTCAGAGTATACTTCGTGCTTAGCGTTAGAAAGAATAGACTTTTATTATATTACCCAGGTTGAATAACTGTCCTTGTATTTTATAGTCTCTAAGGCTTAGAAGAGAGTATTTCTCTTCAGCTATCTCATTCTTTTTTTGATTAAAATAAAATTCGATTTTGATCCTGTTTAGGTCTCCATTACTTTCGTTTTTTTTCAATCAAATTTTCTTTTTGTTTCTTTCAGATATGTTCCAGATCGGTGGATAGTTTTCCCGCTGCTCAGACACACGACTGTGTGCAATCGTATCTAAGAGAAGGTCGTCCTTACGAAGGAATATTGTGTTAGACTGTTATCGGAAGGAGGACTGTCACTAGGAGGAGTAGAACTATTTTTGAAGGTGAGATTCAATAAATATATATCTAAATAAAATGATATAGTTTCAAAACGTTCTATGCAAAACAGAGTAAAATAAATAATAAAGGTTTACTTTTAATTTTTTGTCAAAATGGTCAAATTGTTTGTCGTTATGTCAAATTTAGAAATACAATTTAAATATTGTCTGTTCGTAATACAAACTTTTATTTTAATTGGGTATTTGCATGATTTTCCAATCCATTAAATAGTTATGTCTTATTATTTTTAAAAATTTTTGAAAAAGAATTTTTTTTTTATTTGTAAACATTTAAACTATTTAACAATAAAAAAATTGTTAAAATTTAAACGTATAGGTAGCTCCCTCTTGCGTATGTGACGTCATTGTGCATATTCCATTTAAATTTGTTATTTGTTATTTACGCTACTTTCAGTAAATTTTAATCTTAATGATAAAATATAATGAAACTCACTTTAAATAAAAACCAACTTAAATTTTTTTCAATAATTTAACATTCGTCGTTTATCATGCATTCAAATGACGCGCTAATAATATGCACAATGACGTCAGACCAATCACATCACGTTTCACATCACGTGATTTTTACATCATATTTGACCACTTTTGTTTATTTATTTATTTAAAAATTATTTGTAAAAATTAAATTTTAATCTTACGTAGGTATTTTATGTGTATCAAAGAATTTATTAACTGAACTTTATTTGAAAAATCATTTTTATGCAAATACCCAATTGATAGTTTCAAACATCAATATTAGATTTGTAAGGCCCCAGGGTAGATCAATCATTGACTGTAAAACATTTGTTTCGCAGGTAGTTGAAGTCTTGTAAATGTACATTGAACCACCTCACACACAAACCGCTCTGGTGGCCTGCGAGCGACAAATACGGTAATAGTTACAAAACATTTGGCCGGAGGTATGTGTTTGAAGACGTCAGACAAGAATTCATTTGGCGATAGCTTGAAATTAACAAGTCTGAGAGAACTGCAGTAGCTTTTTGTCTTATTTCGGTTATCTTTCTACGTTTTAAAATTTTGAACGGAAAAGGAGGGTAGTTAGTAGTCGTCGACTTAAACAGAGTCGGGTTAATTACGTCACAAAGCATGAAAGATTTATCAAATAAATTGTGCGTCAAACGAAGTATCATGCATGTAAATTGTTAAATATTTTATAATAAGTACAAATTACAAAGTACAATCAGATGGAAGGCCAGTTATATAGAATACAACGAACCTAGCCCTGCCTAGTGATCGGAGTAGGAGAATTTCCTCTCACGAACACTTGATTCTTAAATATGCTGTCAGATGATCAGTCTCTTGTTGGGAATAATTAAAACCTACGGGAGAAAACGATCTTCCTGCAGGTCCTGTTAAAAATTACATTTGTGGGAAGCACATTTTTAGCCGACTACACAAAAGGATGGTCTCAAACCTGATGTTTATTTTCTTTTTTTGTTGTTGGTTTCAGTATCGCGACATTTTTGAACTGATTGAAACAGTTTTTATTTTATTTAAAAGGATATAGTTCCCATTTTGTTCCAAGTTTTGTTTGGGTAAAGCTAGAGTACCACAATACACAGTTTAAACATATTTGTTAAACGTACAATTAGATAAACAGTAACTTGTGGAATGAATAAAACCTGCTCAAGAAAACGATCTTCCTTCAGGTCCTGTTAAGGATTACATTTGTGGGAAACACATTTTTAGCCGTCTTCAGAAAAGGAGGTTCTCTTTTTTTGTGTGGGATTAATGCCGAACACACGCTAACCATTGTGACTCCTGTACACCGGCATCAAGAGCAGTGACCCACGCACACCAAGTTATGACTCTCGTCTGAAAGTCCCAATCAAGCTTGGTGGAGCTTTTGGTTAGCGCGGTCACGGATCTGATCTGTCTGTGTGTGACTCACATGTCGCATGTGAGACCAAAAGCTATTGCCAAGGCCGCTTTTCAGAGTGCACCTGGTTGGCTGTAGATGGTTACTTTGCATATTATATTTAATTGCTTTATTCGTACCCAATTTCATGAAGCCTTGTGTTTTGTAATCTCTTGGATTCTACCTTAACGCCTCAGAGCTCTGAGTTTAGAGGATCTTAGGTGGTTAATTAAATAGAAACAATCTATTTATTTTGTATAGACATGAAAGAAACATAGACAGACTATAGCATCCCTCGGGTAAATCCTACACGTCAACAGTTTCTTCATGTTTACGCTCGGCGTTAACGTAGTCGGCATCGGAAGTTTTAATTATAAACATTATAATTAGACAATTGTCAAGCATCTTGTCGTATAGTTAAAACAACATCACCGTCACAGATGATGCGCTGTGTTACATAAAAGTGTAACACTTGCACTTACCACGTAACTGTTTAGTACATCCATCCACAGTACCCTTTGGAGGTAGCGCTGCTGTATATTGTAGCAGGTCTCGAGCTGATCACAGCTGCAGTCAGATGCTTCGTCTGATTACTCCTATTTAATACCTACAGGTTTGGCTCTTCTAGGGTCCCAGACAGTGTAGTCTTTGTAGATACGTATGGTCTTACCCCACCAGGCGCTTATTGGCATTGCCGCCAATAACTATGTCCTTTATACTAGCTTAGATTTTACGTTTATTCCACAGAGCTGTAAGGTTGGAAGGTGTCAGGTAGTCAGTTAAACAAAAGCAATGTTTTACATAGACATAAAATAGTTTTTAGGATGGACTGTAGCATGCCTCAGGTAAATCCTACATGTGAAGTTTCTCCATCTTATCTCTGGCAGCCATCTTATCTCTCAAAGTTTAAACAACATTACCATTCCAGATTGTACGTTGTGTTACACAAACGTTCAAATCATAAATGTGTTAAATTGAAGTGTTTTATATTTACAAAGTGCGAAACACACATATCACTCATATCATTGTATTTGTGTATTCAAATGTTTATGAACCAAAGAAATTAATAAAAAGTAAAATAAAACTGCCGTTTTTACTTTTTATTATTTATCTTCCAAATCAGCAGACAGGTCGCCTGAAGGTAAGTGATTAATGCCGTATATGGACATCTGTAACCGAAGTGTAGCAAATGCGCTACTGTCCTTTGAGGCCTTCCCTGACAAACACTATTATATTATGATATTTCACAGCCCGCTTGGAGACGTAAACGGTATGACAAGGTTTACACAGTTACCACGATAACTGTCACCCCTGCATCAATGGGTCTCCGGTCTCACACTCACCAACGAAACACGACAACACGGATGCTGGCGCTTTAGGTTGATCTTCTGTGGGAGGATAGTACTGCCCCGGTCGAGCCGGCCCGCTTGTGCTAAAATCAGTGTGGCTCTACTAACTAGAAGCGTGGCTCTACTATTTAGAACGTGGCTCTCCTACTTAGAGCGTAGCTCTACCACTAAGAAGGTGAACAGAAGGTACGCTACTTTCCGGAAGGTTCGGAGGTATTGGTTCTTAAATACCGCAGGCAACAATTCTTATTCGCACTAAACAGTCGGATTAAGGGCGTGATCTAGAGAGCAGAACTCCTCAATAAGATACATTTTAGGTTCATATTTCTGGATACCTAATCACCGATATCTTGGTACCTGTACCCAATACCGATTTTCACTCAGTATATAGTCAGGAACCCGCAGGGCTGAATGTAGGGAGGGGCAGCGACACGGTCTCAGGCGGATAAATGAGGACAGTTACTTGGGCGTTCGTTTGAGCGTAGATTTAGAGTTGAATAATCACATTCATGATGTATGTAAAAAAGCATATCTTAATCTGATTTCGTTTTGATACAGACAAGTCATTTAACAAATACTGCAGCTTTGAGAGCGTTATACGAGGCATTAGTCGAAAACTACCTGGAATACAATTCTAGCATCTGATTTCCATCCGAAAGTTAATATAAATTAATGCTGGAACGTATACAAAACAATTTTTTTAAGTTTTTAATCGTGTACTCTTTGGTATATATCCAGGTATTCCATTGTTGTATCCTACGCCATTTGTTTTGGGCATAGTGGAATACTACAAGCTGGAAGTGAGGAGGGAGGTAGCGTAAACCACGTACATGTTTAAAGTGCTTCGTGGCTACATACACAGTCCAGACCTTCTGTGAGAGATCAAACTGTGCGCACCTAGAGAGTACACATCGCGGAGTTGGCGTCCATGCCTGTAAGAGGTAACATGCGCGCGCACCAAGCTGCTGCAACAAGCTCCACTCACTCACGTACTGCGTACGCTTCGTGTGGTGGCGAACTGTGCGGATTTATTTTCGTATTCCCTGAATGAATCCTCAAATATCACTTATAGCGTTTTAAGTAATAATTCTGGATACAAACATTATGATTAGTTAAATAGATTTCCTTGATATTTATTTTTACATTGTATTAGTTGTGTTGTGTAATGTGTGTATATTTAACTTTGGTTTATAGTTTCTTTTTTCGTACTGTTTATTATGTTATATTGGTTAGCGTTGGTGTGTATGTTATGGGGTGCTGGGCTAGAAAACCTCCACGTGGTGCACCCTGGTAACGTTGGCGACGGCACTGTTCCTTCCTGTGCCATTTGGAAGAGAACATCACCGCCAACGGCTAATATTCTAGCACGAAGAAGAGGACACCATTTTCTTCGGTCATTCGGTTGAGGCTTGGTCCAACAGAGCGGGCATTTTTGTCGATTCCTCTGTTGGCTCTTCGCTCTTCGGAGCAATGCGGAGAAAAAATGTTTCTCGGTCGGAGTTCCTCCGCTTTTAGCGGTGGAAAAGAAGGACGGGCTCGGTGTGTACTTACACTGCCACCGAGCAGGCATCAGGAGACGTCGTCTCCCTGCCACCGTCGGCATATCGTAGTCCCGAAAGTAGTGTTGTGGTTATGTCTCGCGACTTCTATCGGGGACGAGGGTCTTGGCTTAACCGCCCGGACTGCGAGGAAGAATACCTCTATAAAAAATTACCCCGAATCCCGTGTTCTGGTGCGTGGCCAGGGGATGCATGGCTGATGGGCAGTTCAGTCGTAAGCGCACTCCCAGCCGAGGCACCTGCGGACCCCTCGGTTGGGCATAAATATACGCTTGCCCGGGTATTGGGGATCTCTGCCCGGGTCGACCTCTATTCTCCCCATCTCGTGGGTTCAAAAATGGAATCAAACTTAAATAAAACAAGAAACCAATATTGTTAAAGAAAGAAAGAAGGAGATCAATAATAGGAGGGGTATAAATGCAAAAGCAGAGGATTTCTCTTCCAACGAAGAGGAAACACTAGTTGGGATGCCTATCTCGGTGGGGCTCCCAGAAGTCATTATGGCTGCTGGGAGCCGTAGAACATCGGAACGATTACGTTCCAGATCCGTCGCGGGCGGTAACTCCAGTGCGAGGGAGGACGCACTGGAACTTATGGAAACGGAGCGATGCAACAGCCGAAAACGCGGACGCTCCAGGGACGAGGAGAGCGACACATCCCAGGAGATATTGCCTCCTAAGGTTCCAAGCAGTCGCAGAGGGAGGCCACGAACCCCGGTCTCGGCCCCGTCAGGCTCCGTCTTCTGCAAGGCGGAAGCCTATAGACGAGTCAGGGCAGACGGCGAAACACTGGCAGAAGAGGAGATTGCAGATCTCCTGCTGAAAATTAAGGAGCCGATGGTGGGGGATTCAGTTCCCCAAACACCATCATCCATGCAGGAGAGAGCTAACGCGGCGGTGGCCATTATTCACAAAGTGGCCACCAAATCGAGTAACCTTAAGGGCTCTTTTGTGAAAGCCCTTAAGGACTCCTCTTCCGCTATTGTGGGGGTCGTGGATACCCTCATCGGCGACGTGGCTCGCCTCCAGGCGGCCAACGATCGCCTGACGGGGCAAGTGGCTGAGCTCAGCGCTCAGTTCGCCCAATTCCGGGCGCATCGTCCGGCTGTAGATCCGGTCCCGTCCCCGTCTCAGCCTACTTCCTCTTCCAACCTCGGTGTTATTCCTGACGCCCATCTGCGCCAAATTACGGATGTGGTATGGCGCATGATGGACGGACGTCTGGCTGGCCTGGAGGCGAGACTGCCACCGGCCCCCGTTGTCCGGCCGCCACTTGCGTCGCATAAGCCGAAGGCCGCATTGGCACCGTCAGCGCAGCCCGTTGTGGGCGGTCGCGTGACCTATGCCGCGGCGGCGTCGGTGTCTGCTGCTGCCACAACAACTCCGGGGGCACGACGGGCAGCGAAGATAGCGACCAAGACGCCTGCACCAAGGTTGGGGCCAAAAACAGCGGCAAAGGCTGGAGCGGCGTTCCCTCCGCTCCCCACTCCTATCGCTGTACCTGGCACCTCCACATGTGCCCCCTCAACATCTGTCCCTTCCACCGATGGTTGGCAGGTAGTCGGGGGTGCTAAGAAGTCCCGAAAGCGGGGTAAGAAGGCTGCACAAACAGCAACCTCTACCCCGCAGGCACCATCGGTTGCGGTGGCTACCGCAAAAAAGCCGCGCAAACTGCGGGTGCCTAAAAGCGCGGCTGTGGTGGTCACCGTAACACCGGAGGCAGCTAGTGGCGGACTGTCCTATGCGGCCTTATTTAAAAAGGCCCGGGATAGTTTCGCCACTGATTTCGGGACTGAAGGGGTCAGGTTGCGCCTTGCCCAAACGGGAGCTCGAGTCCTGGAGTTCCCCGGGGCTGAAGGCGCAAAGACGGCGGACAGGTTCGCCGAGAAACTGAGGGAAATCTTTGCAGCCACGGATGGTGTAAAGATCGCCAGGCCTACCAAGTGCGCAGAGTTGCGCATTTCGGGCCTGGATGACTCTGTGACGGCCGAAGATGTCCGCGTTGCAATTAGCGAGAAGACGGGCTGCAACGCGGACAGCATCAGGGTCGGCACCATCCGCCCCGGTCTGGGAGGACTTGGCGCTGTGTGGATCAGCTGTCCCGTGGCGTCGGCCAAAATTTTGGGCGATGCTGGCAAGATCCTCATTGGTTTCGTGAACGCTAGGATTACAGTCCTGGCGCCGAGACCAATGAGGTGTTTTAAGTGTCTATCATCGGGACACACACGCGCCAAGTGTGTTAGCTATTTTGACTGCAGCGGACTATGCTTCCGCTGTGGTCGACCGGGGCACAAGGCGGCCGAATGCTCTGCCGCCCCTCACTGCCCGGTATGTGCGGCGGGTAACAAGCCCGCCAATCACCAGATTGGGCAGGGAGGCTGCAAACCCAGCATTGCCCGCAATTCTCGGCAAGTGTCAGGGGCTAGCCAGTTGACCCAGGCTGCTTCTGACATCGTTCGTGCGTCGATATCGTCGCCCATGGAGGAGGTTGTAGAGACGGCCAAGTAATGGACCAAGTCTCCAACCTCCTTGTCCAGACGAACCTGAACCACTGTGCCGCAGCGCAGGACCTTTTCCTGCAAACCATGGCACAGTGGTCGATCGGTGTTGCCGTAGCCGCGGAGCCCTATTACGTTCCTCCCCGCCCAAATTGGTTGGGTGATCGGGACGGCTCCGTGGCAGTCGTTGCCTCCACGGCGGCTCATTCCCCACCCTTGTCGCTAAAAGACAAGGGCACTGGATATGTTGCTGCCGAGTGGGGGGGGATCACCATATATGGTGTCTACTTCTCCCCCAACCAGAGTGTGAGCGACTTCGAGGTTTTCCTTAACAACTTGGAAACCTCGATACGGCGACTAACGTCTGGGCACGTTCTGGTGCTGGGGGACTTCAACGCAAAATCCATTGCGTGGGGTTCCCCCAGGACGGACGCTAGGGGCGAGGCCGTAGAGGAGTGGGCGGCCTCGGTGGGCCTCTGTTTATTAAACAGAGGCTCGACCAACACGTGCGTGCGACAGCAGGGGGGGTCAATAGTGGACCTTTCTTTCGCTACCCCTGCCCTCGCCGCACGAGTAAGGAACTGGTGCGTCTTGGAAGAGGTTGAGACGCTCTCGGATCACCTGTACATCCGATTCGAGCTCTCCCGGACCCAGGACCCCAGTAGGGGTCACGCGGCGCGGCGTTCTTCTCGTTTTCCGCGGTGGGCTGTAGCCAAACTAAATAGGGACCTACTAGAGGAGGCGGCCGTCATCTATTCTTGGCTGTCTCCACAGGCCCCGGCCGAGGAGGTTGACATGGGGGCTGGTCGCTTCCGCGATGCGATTACGCAGATCTGCGATGCGGCCATGCCCCGCATCCGAGGTTGTCGGCCTCTACGGAGGGGGGTTTACTGGTGGTCCCAGGAGTTGGCGGACCTCCGTGCGGCCTGTACACGTGCCCGGAGGTCCTACACCCGTAGTCGGCGGCGACACCGCGAAGAAGGCGGGGGGGACCAGCTTCACGAGGAGTACCGAGAGGCGCGGAAAACTCTGAAGCTGGCCATTAGCCGCGCCAAAGAAGTGAAGAGGAAGGAGATGCTGGAGAGTCTCGATCGTGACCCCTGGGGTCGCCCTTATCGTGCGGCGCGACAAAAGCTCCGCACGTCGGGCGCCCCCCTTACAGAGACCCTCCAGCCCAGCTTCCTGCAGGAAGTGGTCGAGGGGCTTTTCCCGCAGCGGGTGGAACACACACCCCCGTCGATGGCCTCCTTGGTCAGAGACGACGGGGGATGGAACGAGGATAATGTTCCGCCCGTCAGAGAATCGGAGATAGGGGCGGTCGTTCTACGGATCCGCTCTAAGAACACCGCCCCTGGGCCAGATGGGATACCTGCCCGAGTGTTGGCGCGAACCCTCGACCACATGTCGAATCGCCTTGGGGAAGTCCTAAACGCCAGCTTGGCGTCCGGGCGCTTTCCTGAGGGCTGGAAAAGCGGGAAGCTGGTCCTACTACCTAAGCCGGGACGGTCGACCGATTCGGTCGCGGCCTATAGGCCCATCGTGTTGCTGGACGAGGCGGGTAAATTGTTTGAGAGGATACTCTCTGCCCGCATCGTCCGGCACCTCTGTGAGGTGGGCCCCGATCTGTCGGACGCCCAATACGGGTTTCGAACCGGACGTTCGACAGTCGATGCTGTGTTGCGCCTGAGGGCCGTGACTGAAGAGGCGGTGAGCTGTGGCGGCGTGCTGTTGGCGGTATCGTTGGACATCGCCAACGCATTTAATAGTCTGCCATTTAGCTGCATCAGGGAAGCACTCCATTACCACGGGGTGCCCGAGTACCTGAGGCGGCTTGTGGCAGACTATCTACAGGAGCGTACCGTCATGTACGAGGACCGAGACGGTGTTCTGAGGCGGCGGCTCATGTCGTGCGGTGTTCCACAGGGGTCTGTCCTTGGACCACTCCTGTGGAATATGGGATATGACTGGGCCCTTCGAGGTCGTCTTCCCCCCGGGCTTGGCGTAATTTGTTACGCAGATGACACATTGGTCACGGCTCGGGGAATGAACTTTGCAGAGGCGGCGCGCCTGGCCACCACGGGTGTCTCTCTGGTGGTCGGGCGTATTGAGGCGCTGGGTTTGCGGGTGGCCCTGGACAAGACGGAGGCCCTTTTGTTTCATGGGCCCCGTCGTGGTCCACCCTCCGGCGCCTCCATCGTAGTCAATTCGGTCCTCGTACCGGTTCAGGCCCAGATGAAGTATCTGGGCCTGATCCTTGACGGCAGGTGGCTCTTCGACGAGCACTTCCGACAGCTTACTCCAAAGCTGGTCGGCGCTGCTTCTGCCCTTGGGCGACTTTTGCCCAATTTGGGTGGAGCCAGCGTCGCGACGAGACGGCTATACACGGGGGTTGTCCGGTCAATGGCGCTGTATGGTGCACCAGTGTGGGCGGCGGCTCTGACCGCCCAGAATAGGACTCGCCTCTGGCGTCCTCAGAGGATATTGGCGGTTAGAGCCATACGCGGTTACCGCACTATATCGACGGAGGCGGCGTGCGCCTTAGCCGGAACTCCCCCGTGGGATTTGGAGGCGGAAGTGCTCGCCGAAGTTTACCGGCGAACGGCTGACTTCCGGGCGGGTAGTGGCATACGGCCCCCGCCGGTAGAGATACGCGAGTGGCGAGAAGCCGCTCGTCGAGCCACGATGGCTCGTTGGTCGTCCCGGCTGGAGGCTCCACGTGCTGGCTTTGCCACCGTGGAGGCTCTCCAGCCGGTCATCGCCGAGTGGGCGGGGCGACAGCACGGGACCCTTTCCTTCCGACTGACGCAGATCCTTTCCGGGCACGGTTGCTTCGGGAAGTATCTGCACTCGGTCGCCAGGAGGGAATTGAGTCCCGCCTGTCACCACTGCGACTGCAGTGAGGACTCGGCTCAGCACACGCTAGCGGTTTGTTCCGCCTGGGCGGCGCAGCGTGGGGTCCTCACTGCAGTTATTGGAGGAGATCTCTCGCTACCGGCCGTCATACGCTCCATGGTCGGTAGCGACAGTTGTTTTACCGCGGTCGCAACCTTCTGCGAAGACGTAATTTCGCGGAAGGAGACGGCGGAGAGGGCCCGGGAGGACGACCTCCACTCGGACCCAATCCGCCGCCGGCGAACCGGGCGGCGGAGGCGCGCGTACCAGCGCCTCATGCCGCCTTGAGTGTGGCCGCGGGTGGACGGGACGGGTTTTCCCCTCCATCCGCTATAGTGGCCAACCGCGAGGAGGTGACGTCCGCGTGTGCCGTACGTCGCCTAAATGGAGAGGTTGTCCGCAGAAGGTGCCCGCGCTAGCGGGCAGGCGCCAGTAGGGGTCTGGATGTCGTAATAACAGCTGTTCCCGGATCCCTCCTATGTCAGGCGCAGAGTGGCATACCGTGTGGTTTTAGTCGGTCCGATTCCGACACACCACCCCGCCGTAAACCCCGGTGGAGTGACGGCCCGAGGGGGTTTCCACACGTTAAAAAAAAAAAAAAAAAAAATGGTGTGTATGTTATAAATTTGTTTTGTGTTTTTGTACTGTTTTTTATGTTGTATTGTTTACGTATTGTTAGTTTTAGTTCTGTGCTATCGTAATGGATGAAATTTGTAATGATAGTATAGATTATGACAATAAATAAATAAAAAAATATGTACGTTCTTTACATGTACTTTATAAGGTTATTAAGTTAAATAATCTTAACATACCGTGCAGATATAATATAATTATATTATACTAGCTTTTGCTCGCGACTTCGTTCGCGTGGACTTCAGGTTCGTCCCGTCTTCTAGTAATAAGTAAGAAATACGGTAACTAAGCACTGCAGAGCCCTAATCATAGGCCTATAGGTAGCTACTGCAGTATGATCCTATAAACTACATTTAACGATCTTTTTCCTTTAGCATAAACATGCAGATTCTTCGCTTTGGAAACACGTGAGCAAGCCACATAGAGCTGACCGTGAGAAAAACATGGCGTGCCCAAATGTAGGCCTGCTACCTTCAAGGTTTGACCCTGCGATTTGTTGATCGTCATTGAAAATGCGACTTTTAATGGGAACTGCAGGCGTTTAAAATTGAATGGCAAGTTGTTGGGTATGATTGGGATGCGCGGTATAAGAACATTGTCTCACTTGGCTTCTCCAGTTAAAATTGTAGCCTTCACTATATGCCTTCCTAATTCGGTAACTCGCAACCGAGTACCGTTGCATAATCTTGGCGCATCCAGGTTACGCATTAACAAAACGGGTACACCTACCTTTAATTCCAACTTGTGTGATGGCACCCCGGACAACTCTAAAGAGTTTAGGAACTCTACGGGATAACTTGTAGTGTCATCGGATGACATAACTGTGTCAATGGAATTATACACTGATGTTTCGCTGTTTATTTCGGCCAAGATTTTTTTATTTATTTTCGCAACAGTCTCATTTTTTGGTGCCAATATGGTTCTTTCACACAACCAATTTTCGTCAAGAATATTTTGTTGCAGATTCGGAAAAACTTGTTCAATAAGTTCGTTTTCTGTCTCCACAGCATGACAAAATTGCTGTGTGAAAAGAACCATACCTTCTTGGTCGGTGTTTAGGTGGCCTTCACCAATTTCTAGCAGTTTTTGAGCATATGCTCCTGATTCGACATCGCTGAATAACTGGACTCGCATGTTAGTGGTAAGATAAAGCTTTTCAACTTTAGACCACAGATATGAGGCTTTTAGACATGCGTTAATTTCATCTGCTGCAGTGCCTCTCTCGATAACAGGTAAAGTCTGTCTAAAATCCCCTGCCAATAACACTACCACACCACCCATCAACTTACGATTGCTGTGAATATCTTGTAGACAGCGATCAAGCGCCTCAATGGCGCGTTTGTGTGACATAGTGCACTCGTCCCACACGATCAGCATACATTGTTGCAAGAGGGCGCCACGGGCACTGCTCTTACTGATGTTGCACGTTGGGGTTTCTTCGCTCGCCAGATTAAGAGGTAATTTAAAAACCGAATGTGCCGTTCGTCCACCGCTCAGCAATGTTGCAGCGATCCCAGAGGAAGCCACCGCTAATGCAACTTTACGGTCCTTACAAATTTTTGCTAGAAGCAAATTAAGCAAAAATGTTTTACCTGTACCGCCCGGGGCGTCAAGAAAGAAAAGGCCGCCTTTGTCAAGCTCAACTCGTTGTAATATTTTGTTATAAATGTTTTTTTGTTCGGGTAGCAGGCGTGGTTCAGTTTCGCTGACCTGAGCGTCTAATAAAGCAATATCGTAGCTTAGCTCTTTGATCAAATCGGTCGACAACTCTCCTCGACGCTCTGGTGTAGGCATACCGAAGTCAGACAATTTCTTACCGGAAATCGTTATTATTTTGTCCTCTATATGTCTCAGTGCTTCATTGAAACATAGATCATTGTTGACTTGATCCATCCTTTCAAATCTATGCAAGATATCCTCCGATAATGCAGATTTATACTTATCCCATAATTGAAGAGAATTGGATAAACCGCAAGTGCATATCAATATTGCAAATAGTTCTTTTATTTGTGAAGGAGAGCGACACAGCACTGCCTCTTCCATTGTGGCATCCCAGTGGTTGTCATCTTCCAACAACCCCAACTTCTCACACGCTTGTCGAAAAGTTTCAAGTTCTTGGCCGTCAACTGTTTTTAGATCCAAAAAGCTAGTGGGGCCCTGTACTACATTCAGCAGCATTCGCAAACAGTAACATTCGAAGTTACTAACATGCACTGTGTAAATGCGCCCAAGAGCATCTCCTGCCTTCACACCTGGCCAGCCGTCGACAGGTGTGCCTTGTAAACGACGTTTCCATTCTTTCGACGACACGTTCCATGTATAGTAGCGGGGTACGTCAACATAAAGTAATGTTTTTGCAAATGCGTCATTTTGGCAAAGCAGGAAAAATGCAGTTAGTGTCGTCTTAGGTGGTGCGGCCATTCTCTCTAAAATTGTTTTCAGTGAAGTAAATCCGCTGACCATTAGGCAGATGAACCGCAAGGTGAGTGACTGTTGGGTGTCTTTCATGCAGAGGCAGACCCAAGATCCGCCACGCTGCTTCGTTACTACTAACATATCTACCGGCTCGATACGTTTGCACCTCATCTCTCGGGTCAATATTAACATTCCCTTGCTGTCGAATGTTAAAAATAGCCTGGTCGCTGCCTTTGTTTATATATTTACAAATATATTTTATCGCCTGTACCGTATTGCAGAACTCTACATTTATGTGACAGTTATAAATTTTAGACAGAAGAGGAGAATATGGGACAATCCAGCTATTGTCAACCAATACTTCCTGTGTTCCACCTCGGGTTTTTAGAGTTATCGTACGGCCGCCATCTCCTGGTGTTCTACGCCTGTACAAAGGATAGCCTTTGTCGTCAGTTTGAGTATCTTTTAAAAGCGCCCTTGGATACTTTTTGGTGCATTTTCCTTCTTTCATGCATGGTGATGACGGATTTAGTGCACCACAGGGACCGTGAATCATATTTTTGGTTACAGTACCGTAGAGTTTTCGATCACTTTCTGGATTTGGTATCTCCGCACTTATGACTTCATCAATTTGGTTGGGGCGTAATTTTTCCGTCAACCACAGCAGTAAGTGCACGTGAGGCAGACCTCTTTTTTGCCACTCGATCGAGTACATGAAACACTTCATATCTCCAAATATTTTACCTTTTGTAAGTAGAGCAACCAATTTTTGTACTTTTATTTTAAATAACCTGGCTGTTAAGTCATGTCTGTCTGTTGCATTTTGACCTGGAATGAGCTCTTTAGTAATTTCTGGCCAAGCGGGATTACATGTCATTGTAATAAACAGATGAGGCCTCCCGTAGTTACGCACGTATGTGAACGCATCCTGCGTGTACTCATGAAGATATCTCGGGCTATTTACAAATGACGATGGGAGTATTACCAATTGACCCAAATTGTTTGGATCTAAATCCACATCATTCCTGACCGCGTCTTGTAAATGTATATAGTTTTCTGCTGGCAGTTTTGTTTGGTTTAAAGCAATAAACCTTAAGCGCTCACTCTCCACTTTGACATACATATCCACCAGAAACTGAAGAAAGAGAAGCCTACATCGAAGCAATAAATTAAAATTGTTGCGACGTACCATCATATGATACGCATAAAAGTCTTTGCACGACACTTTTTTGTTCGGTATAGGCTGTTTTGTAACTGGGTTTGTCTGAGGAAAATCAAAACTGTACCCCTCTTGTCCTTTCCAAAAAATTATCGGGTACTCGAGAGCATCATAAAATCTATGAGTGTCCGGAACTCTAGTAAGCCGGCCATCGTGCGCCTGAATAACAATGTCCCGAGACGCAGTTTGTTCAGTACTAACTACTACGGCAGCTATTTCGTTTGTGGACGGGGCATTGAATCGTCTTTCGTGTTCAACACGTGGTACACGATCTGGGTGTATCACGACCTTGTAATTATCGCTAGTCACTCTATCTTTAGCCATTTTAAATTCATGCACTAAAACGTTGTGATCATGTAGAACTTTTTGTATTTTTTGAACTGTATTTCTTTCCACACCTGGTACGTACTCAGAACGCCTATCAACTTGTGCTTCCTCATCACCCATGAAATAAACTTGCAAAAATTTTGGTTGTGTATTAGCAGCAGGAAGCAAAGAGCCAATTGTGTGGTATATTTGCCCTTGGATTGTAAAAGTCGGGCAAAATCCTGGCATCGACACAATGTTATCAGCTCCAAAAGGTGTCATATGGAAGCATGTATTGTATTTTCTTATGTTTTTTAAAAAACGGCGAGACTCATCTGTTTCATTTGAAAAAAGTTCTTTAAGAGGTTCAACAGGCTCGTCTATTGAAGGAAGAACTACTTTTCCTCCCGAACAACATATGCCTGCAGCTTCCTCTTTCCATTTAAGAACACCGCAAAATCTGCATTCTTTATTCATCGCTTCTATTTTTATAAGCTTGTGGCTTTCGTAATCAAGAGTTTCATCGTACTCAAATGCAGCTTTATCGAATACTCCCCACGCGTTTCTTGTAAATATTAATCGTCGCTGTTGTGCCCTTTCAGCAACAGCGCGTCTGCGAGCTTCAGCAGCTTCAACAGTTTCAGTAGCTCTTTGGGACCCTATGTAAGTCGCTTGCTGAAGACGCCGAGCTTGAGACTGTTCGGGTGTCTCAGAAGCCCGTTGAGATGCCAGATATTCAGCGTTCTGTTGACGTCGAGCTTGAGACTGTTCGGGTGTCTCCGCAGCCCGTTGAGATGCTAGATACTCAGCATGCTGTCGACGTCGATCCTGGGACTGTTCGGGTGTCTCAGAAGCCCGTTGAGATGCCAGATATTCAGCGTTCTGTTGACGTCGAGCTTGAGACTGTTCGGGTGTCTCTGCAGCCCGTTGAGATGCTAGATACTCAGCATGCTGTCGACGTCTATCTTGGGACTGCTCTGGTGTCTCAGCAGCTCTTTGAGCTGCCTCACGCTCTGCTTGTTTAAGCCTTCGCAGTTCGGCTTGTGGAAACGTCTCGTTAAGTCTAGCTACTTTCATAGTTCGAGCTTTATTAGAGCTTTGGGAAAGATTAGACTTACGCTTTCGCGGCATAATTCTTAAGTATGTGTTGTTTCTATACTTCCAAAAAATACAGTACGGTAGTTATTGTTATGATTGTACTTTAATGCAATCTTTGCCTATTTAATTAACCTATCTATATAGTAATTGAATTATCAATGAAGTAATTCGTTATAATTAACCTATTTATATAATTTGTTATAATTAACTGTAAGTAACCTATCTATATAGTAATTGAATTATCAATGAAGTAATTCGTAAAATCATCAAATAAAACTTAGCGCAGTTTTTTACAATAAATTCTTTATCAAGATTACAAAAAAAAAACTTATTCTTTAAAACTAACTCTAAAAAGTATTTTAGGTGGAATTTTCTGAAAAAAAAGCTGGTAGTTTTTAAATTTTTATTTCGCTGTAGATTTATTTGTTTCTTTTTTTTTATTTTAATTTACTTGTCAGTATGTCAACGCTTGAAATTGATAAATTGCCTAAATTTTGCTTACTTTTCACCAAACAACCTTAGTAGAACAAAAATTCGCAAAACGGACACAACCGTCAACGACGTCTGCCCTCACGCGTCTGCCCGCGTTCGGGTCGCGCATTCAGCGATGAGCCACTTCTTCCCCACCGCACCTACCCCGCTCCCCCCACGCCACGTTCGCCTGGCACCGCTGCCGGTATTTATCACCGAAACGGTATTTATCGCCGAAATTGCTATGACTCTGCATTTTAAATCTGTGATATCTTCGAAAATATTTATTTAATTTACATGCTGTAAAAAGCCATATTAATCTTTATTAAATGCACAATGTATTTAAGATACTTAATTGGATAAGGATTAATACTGTATTGCTTAAAATCGCTTCGTAAATAAGCCATTATTTCTCGTACAAAGTAAAGGATAAAAAATGGTTATTGTGGGTTATTCCTAAGAGATAAACATATACCATCACAGACTTTTTTGTAGACCTTTTTAAGTTGTAGATTACTGTAGTAAATTGTTTTGATCTATCTTGTAGGATTCAGTCAGCGTTTGCAATGTAAGCGCAAAAAATGTGTTTTTTTTACGACCTCACATTAAAAACCTCAAAAATTGTAGCCTATGTGTTATTCTGATGTATAAGCTATAGCCTATGTGTTATTCTGATGTATAAGCTATATTGTGGTAAAGTTTCATTCAAATCCATTCAGTAGTTTTTACGTGAAAGAGTAACAAACAGCCATACATCCATACTTACAAACTTTCGCCTTTATAATAGTAGTAGGATTTGCACCACAATCTACATAGTACAGTCCATCTAAGGGTTGCCTGGAAGAGATCGCAGACTGATCGCGTGATCAGGCCGCCCATTGTACCGCTGTTACTTTTTTGTTTTCTACATTATATGTTACCTAGTTACGATGTGCAATAAAGAGTACCTATCTAGTATACACTACACCATTAACTATACCGATTTGCGAGGGTGGTATGAAAAGTTTCCGACCTCAATATGAAAATATAAACACACTCGTAAATAAAAGCTAGTGCATTAAGTTGTTCATTTGTTGACAGTTTCTCATCAAAGTTGCCGCCATTTTGGACACGTAGTTGTTATGTAACAGTCGTTTGAGTGAGTTGATGGGAGTGCTTTTACGAAAATGGACAAAATCGAGTATCCAGCTTTCATTAAATGTTTGCTTTTGAAAGGCAATACACCATAAGTCAAAGATAAGCTGGATTATGTGTATGGGGACTCTGCACCATAATTTGCCACAATAAAATTTTGAGCAGCTGAATTTAAGCGTGACCGTAAGAGCTTGGGAGACAATGAACGTTCGGGCTGCCCAAAAACGGCAACTACCGACGGAAATATCGCCAAAGTTCACCAAATGGTGCTAGACGACCGTTGAATTAAAGTGAGAGAGATAGCAGAAGTTATGAATATGTCAAAAGAACGTGTTTGTCATATATTAAATCAACATTGAGGCATGACAAAGCTATCTACACATTGGGTGCCGCGTTTGCTCACGTTAGACTAAAAACATGTTCGAATGAATATTTTCATCGCTCTGTTGGCGCAGTTTAAGCGTAATAAATTCGACTTTTGGCGCCGAATTATCTCCAAACAAAAACGTTTTTTTACAAAAAAACAGTTTTTGTTTTGCTTTTGGATAAAAATTTTTGTCAAATAAGAGGCAATCACCTTCGTGAACAATTGTTTTGCAGAAAAAAATACCGAGTACTATTTGGACAGGTTACAGAAATGGGAGCATCGCTGGGAGAAGTGTGTAGAGTTACAAGGAGACAACGTTGAAAAATAAAATAAAAAACTCTGAAAATATTCTTATATCTTTGTTAGGTCGGACCACCCACGTATTGTACAGGTAACTCTTATAGGTAACCATTTTATATCCATACAACTTATTAAATTCGAACAGAATATGCGACTTCTCAATAATTCTATTGTTTTTTAAGGTTTAGTATATATTGCTATTGTTATAATAACAAGTCCCTTCTCTATAACAGTGTCGTATTAAAACCAAAGGAGGCAGGTAAAAGCTACAATAAAAAACAATGTACACACTGTGTTGTAATCTAGGCCTATGTTAATTCCAGACATCTATTTCTAATTTGTTAAAACTATTACAGGTAAGAGCAGTTTTTCTTTGAATCCACTCCGAATAATCCGCCCTTGGGCTAAACGGGATACGTACTCGAGTGCTGGCATGGGCCCTCAGCCACATGTTGAACCGCCTCTGGGAGGTTTTACACTCCAGCTTAGCGAACGTGGGTAAAAGCGGGTAACTGGTCTTTTTAACGAAGCTGGTACAGCCATCAGTGTCGACTGAGGTGGCGTGTGCCTTGGCTGAAACTGCACCGCGCGATTTAGGCGTAGGCGGAAGTGCTCACTAAAGTTTATCGGCGGACCTCTGACTTACGCGCGGGTAGCGGCACATGGTTCTCGCACGAAGAGTGAGGCCGCTAATCAAACCACGATAGCTTGTTGCTTCGGGAATTATCTGTGTTCGGTCGCTAGGGGGAAACTGAGTTCCACCTGTCACCTCTGTAAGTGCAGTGGGGCCCTCACTACAGTTGTTGGAAAAAGTCTTTGGGTACCGGCCGTCATATGCTTCATGGCCGGTAGCGGTAGCTGTTTTAGCGCGGTCGCAACCTCCTGCGAAGACATCACAGTGTTTTTAGTTGAAGTATGCGTCAATACCTAGGTACTATACTATATTTTGTCACTAACATGCGACCTGACCACCCGAAACGAAAAGTATAATATATATATATATATTATATGTTATGCTTCTTACTCCCTCCTCCCGCTTCACGTCGTCTAATCACGACAAAAATTTTCACTCAGAAAGAAATCTGTTTCTATTCTGTTCCATCCATAATTTCGGTTTGGTGAGTTCTTCTTTCTTTGTTCAAGCGAAATCCTCCGGAATGCGCTCCCATTTGAAGGCAGGATATCCACTAACCGTTTTGTATTGAAAAAGTAGATAGATGATCTCTTTCTCAATAATATGGCAGAATGATATATCATCGAAGCGATAGTACATCAATCAATTTTCTTATATTCATAGTGCCTGAATATTGAAATATACATGATAACAATGTGTACAAGATACCATATATATGAGTATATAAACTTATGTACATAATGTTGTATAGTGTGCGATTCAGTTAATTAATAACATTACCCAAAGATTGATTGAAAATCCCGGATAAAAAGCCCGTCGTTGTACAAAAGCTGACTTAAACAATTAAAAATGTGTTTACGAGTATAGTCCAAGAGATATCGGCTAACTAATTTTTTTGGCATATTTTTTCTAAATGTTCTTTTCAAATTTTTAAATAGTGAATGTCAATTTTACATCCTTTGGGTCGACAAAAATTAGAAAGTAGGTATGCCAATGATAGATGTCTGTTCACTTGTCGTATCTCTGCCGCAGTAGTTCGTTCAACTTGTAGACAAGTAAGCTTTTCGAGAATAATCACATCTATAAATACATGCTTTATACATACGTTCTTTTTAATTGTTTTGAGTGCCTGCCAAAATGACTCTACTCTGCCTGATGGAAAGCATGAATAGAATCCTAGAGCTATGGTCACCATACTTATTGTGAATGCAGACAATACAGTATGATGTCCCATACTGTAACAAACCAGTAAAGTGCTTTTTTAAGCCTCGCTTGAGGACGTGAAAGGCAAATGTTATTCTATATTTAAATAATAATAATGGACGAAAAAGATTATATCACAAACAGCATATAACGAAAATGTAAAACATTCAATTATTCTATTTACTTATCAAAAAACCCATCAAGACATAAATGATAATATGTATACTGTAATAGATACTCTAATACTAACGATTAAATATGATATCAAATTAAGTAATCACTTCCAAGTGGACACGTCACCATTACTGTAGTAGCTTCAAATTAAACAAAGTCCCGTCACGACCAGAATTCAACCCTCATTAGGCAATTCTTGTTTACTCATTATTTGTAAAGACTTTTTCGTTTCATTATAATGTAATAGGACACATTTAGATAATAGGAGAGAGATTATGCAAAAAAAACGACCACTTGTAATTTTGTTACCTGTTAAATTCAAATCGGGGGAGAGTCAGTCTTCTGTAGACGCTCAAACAGTGCAGGCGTGCCGCATACAATTCTATAAGTGTTGTGTTTTTAAAAATTTTGCAAAAATGGCAAATCTATCTGTGTGTGGGATTTGTCTGAGGGTGAACGTTGGTGATGAACTGCAGCCGATCGGTGACACTGTTCTGCAGGCGGTTTACGAACATTTAACTACAACGCCGGTACGTGATCTTATATTTAAACAAACACCTCTCTTACTCTTTTTTTCAATTTATTTGTAATTCTTTTAGATTTTCTTTGAGGGGCCCTAGACCTAGAGGTAAGTAACCCTGTCTACTAAGTCGGCAGTCGTGCGTTGGATGCACAATCGTGTGTGCGATGAGCATTGTTTCATTTTTAGTGAAAATTGCCGTATTGAATTTTTGAATTATTGTTTAATTTTTCAATAATATGTAAGAAACAAATAATTATGATTATTATTCTCTTTATTACTATTGGTGTAAATATAATAGGAAGAACAAATACATATTTCAAAATTTCAAGTCAGTGAACAAGAGATCTCTAAATAGGATTCAAAAAACAAGAACCACCTCACTTTACATTATTATTAGGATCAGACAGCCGTGTTTCAGAACTGTGAAGATGTTACGTCTCTTCATATCCTCTTTTCTACACATACCTATTACACTCTTCAACCTATGTATGTGCCACGTTAACTTGTTGCTCGTGCCCGTTCCTTAAATTATTCCCTTTGAGATGTCTTGTCTACCGTCATTCCCGTTCTTGCTCCCTGATATTTTCGTACATCTCTTCAATAATTTGGCATGCACTTCAATATTTATTTGAACAGTGGGTCTTAAGGTTTCTTGCTCCGATCGTAGTATATTATGTTTCATAGATAATCGTCTTAACTTTACAATCGTTTCTTAGAGTCATTGTAATATATTTAAGGCAACTTCTCGAAAGTTTGGGAGGTTACAGTTATAGATACCCATAAGTATTGAAATAATGTTAATAAACTTTATGATGCATACACAGAGGCATATTGAAGCAAATGTGATTGTCAACGAAATTGTGGGTTATAAAACTATTTTTGTTTAACAGCTCGGGAGTGCAGATGGAGTCTGTGACATCTGCCGTCAAGAACTTCACCACTGCTTAGAACTCTGGCAGCAATGCAAAAGTAGTGAAAATATCTACTATTTAATATTTAACCATTATGCGGTGAGTGTAAGATTGTAAAACTACTAATTATTCATCATCATTATCATCATCAACAGCCCTTACAGTCCACTGCTGGACATAGGCCTCTCCTTAGCATGGAGGTTTTGGCCTACTATACCGCTCTGGCCAAACGGGTTGGAAAAGGGGTTGTTCCAAGTTTTCCTTCTCTTTGTAATGATGTTGTCTTACATAATTTGTTCCCTTAGTCGCCTTTTACGACACCCAAGGGATGAATGGGGGGCGGGATAACACTATATATTCTTAATCCGTCACCACACGGACGACTAGAAAATTCAAGCAAACCCACTATGATTTTCTAAGAATACTGTCATTTGTCGGTGTCTTATGTTGCCATATGTCCACATTCAACTGAATGATCGACAACAACTCCTTAATTGTTTTTTATTGTAATCTGATAGAAGGCGGGGTGACTGTGACAGTTGTAAACTATCCTAATGTAAATCTAAACAGAGTAGCTGAAGGTAAAACTTTTCATATTTCTAAATTCACTTCCTCGTTATACTAAGGAGTTATGGTTAATGTGCCGGCTGAAATCAAGATTTTTCCTGTAATCTAAGAATAAGGTGGTCTTGTATCATTATTAAGTTTGCGTGAACATTTCATGTTGAAAAGTTAACGATGGTCTTAGCGTGGCCAGCATATGACTCAAAATCTCCATTACTTACTATAAAATAGCTCCTCAAATTTTCAACGTACCTATGTAACAATGTGGTGAAATAATTAATCCTATTTGTAATTGTGCAACAGAGCCAAATATTCGACGACAACAATAATGTCGTGAAGGTGCCGCTGTGTAGAGTATGCTCGCAAGAAGATGAACTAATGGAGGCCATTATGGACAGGTGTCAACAATTTATATACAGTTATTTAACTTCAGAGCCGGTAAATAACTTTTATTTAAATATGTGTCATCTTTTTACCCTTATAGCAAATGTATTTAGTGTTTGTACAAAATGCTGACTTCCATGCAACTTTATCATTTTTACCTTACTACTTACTCTCTTTGTACCTGTTTCAGACACACCATACCTCTTTTCTCCGTAACCATCCTCTCTCCTCATCCCACGTCCATACCACAGTAAGCTGTTGACATTGATCCTTCCTTGAATATTTTTCTTTAAGATGTGTTGTTTGTTCTCACCCTTCCTTGTTCCCTGAGTTTTTAATACAATCTATTTAACATTTTGCCGTGTATTTGTAAGAAATCTGATTTCAAGACGATTAAAACTTTAAAAAGCAGTCCTTCTACAATTTTATCCTTTATTAAAAATCTATGGTATAGTTCTCAAAGTGCACTACAGCTCTGCTGTAACTTGATTTTCTGTTTATTGGTTGGATAGTTTTCTTGTTTCCACATCGATCGCAATATTGTGTGTTACTAGATAGTCAACAGTATCACAGTTACAAAGCTCATTTTTAATTAACAGTTCGAGACCTTTGACATCAGACCTGACAGAGTTTGCGGTCGCTGTAATGAGAGACTCTGGATCTGCTACACAATCTGGATTCGCTACTTCTAGCGTGAAATACGTCGCAAAAGTGTGGTGAGTGCAAGATTAGAAAACCTTAATAAATACTTATTTGTGTGACGTGACACATTGTGTTACTATTGACTAACACAATGTCACGTCTGTGACAACAGTCACACTATAACAGCTTTAAATGAAGTCCGGATATTCTAAATACATCTCTCTAAAAACAAATATTTATTAAATCTGTTCACAAAAAAGAAAACTGTCAAAGATACACTACAAAAGTGCAACCACTTTAAGGTCCCTTGTTTTTCTTGCAGTTAATTGATAAATTAAATATAAAATAGTCACATACTGATACTCAGTACAGTGAACCAAATGATTGACACAAGTTCGATACGTATTTTATTTGTTTTCAGCCATCCCAATTAAGAAGAGCCAGAGGTTAGCAGGGTTTTGGTGACGTACACAAAAGAATTGAGGACTCAGAAGCCATAGCAATTTCTTCGAACGTATCGCCCCCGAAACGAGCAAAGCAAGCAAGCAACAAGAGGTCTACGATTACATCTATGGAGGTGCAAACCTCCGCAAGGCCTCTGCTGCTAAGCGAGCTAACCCAGCACGATGTCATTAAATACTGTTAAATAGGACCGTAAATTACATTGAAAAGGAAATATTCGTTATAACAATTAATTAACTTTTATTTAGGAGCCAATGCTTTTTTAATACGAAGTGTGTGTCCACAGACAATAAAAATATATGGACCAGATGCATCGGGAGCGCATGCATACATCTTAACTCTAATCTGTTTTTCATAGATTTTGTCTTAAGTAAACTTTTTGTTAATAATGTCTGCCAAATTAGAATCTGTGTCAATTTTTACGATATCAATTACTCCCTTTTCATAGTTCATTATATATATAGTCAGAATCTACCATACAATCTAATATAACACTTCTGTGTCGTAGTCGTGTACGTTATCATAGTATGTTACTGTGTTTATTATTGTCATTCAGTCACTGTATTATTATTATTACTGTAATCAATATCTATACAAATATAGCTTTTAACTTTTCTCAAATCTTTCATTGCAAACCTTTTCATTTGACTAGTTTTTAATTCAATTTCATTTTTATCTTTGCAACAAATTTCAGAATTTACATACCATTAGCAATTTAAAAAGGCAGTCTCGACATCCATTTGTTCGATGAATAAATTATTTTTACAATTGTATAACAGTAAAATTTTCAATGTTTGCATTTTCCCTAAAGGCGAATACACATTTTCATTAAGTCCTTTTGCTGAAAATCTCTTACAACTGATCTTGCTTTAACAATATCATTGCTTTTTTTTCTTAAAAATCCACTTAACATCTGTAACTTTTTTATCATGTGGCATTTCAACAATTTGTCAAGTGTTACTTTTTTTTTAGGTTATTAATTTCTTAGTTCATTGCTATTTGCCATTGTTTTCAATTATGAGAGCTCATCGCTTCCTCACAAGTATTTGGCACATTTTGCATTTTTTTCATCTATTAAGAACCTGCTAAAGTGACTCTACTCTGCCTGATGGAAAGCATGAATAGAATCCAAGAGTTATGGTCACCATACATATTGCCAATGCATACAATGCAGTATGGTGATCCACACTATGGCGGGCTTGTGAGATGCACAGCCCGCTTAGGGACGTAATCGGCATGACAGTCATCGTGACAGTGTAAGGCTTACACAGAAACCACGATAACTGTGACTCCTGCATCAATGGGCCTCCGGTCTCACACTCACCAACGAAACACGACAACACAGATGCTGGCGCTTGAGGTTGGTCTTCTGTGGGAGGATAGTATTGCCCCGTCGAGCCGGCCCGCTCGTGCTGAAATCAGCGTGGCTGTACTACCTAGAGTATAGTTTACGTATAAAAAGGTGTAGCATCCGTGTAGTTCATAATGTAAGTACATCAGAAGTAATATCAATCGTTCATCATTGTCTTTGAAATGGATTCATTTATGCAGAAATAAAAAAACTCAAAACGGTTTTAAAAATTAAAATGATATATTAGTACAACTTCCATTGAAAACAATCTAAATACCAATGATAAAAGTGACTTACACAAACAGTTAAAGAGCCACTGAAAGATCGTCTTACACCCATCTGAAAAGCAGGTGACGTAATTTTTATTAAATTTCATAAATTAATGAACACTATTGATCCTTTATACTTAGCGCTAGCCTATTGCAAAGCTGTCATGACTATTTCTTGATTAAAAAATTTTAACATCAATTAAATATCTAATAAACCCAGATGTGGGAAACCTCACTGAATTTCTTGTTTACATATTGAAGATGGCAATGTTATGAAAGAAGTGAGATTGCCGACTTGTCGATTTTGATTCTGCACAACATTGCACTTTTTTATTATACATATGTCAAGGATAATTAATTAAAATAATGTATAAGTATCAGACAGGTAATGCTCAACATTAGTAATAACTATTTTACAGTTAAAAAGTACTACATATTAATGTGGTCAGCATGGTGTATTAGGCAAAACCTACTTCTAAGTGAAGGCCCATATCCTATTGATGACAATGACATTACAGCATATCACAAATCATATATGTTCGACTTAAAAATAGGTAGTTATTAAATAATTATATAACAAACATTTTCTCTGTGTATTGGCATAACTTAAAAATTGTTTACGCTTAGAAACATTTTGATTTCAACTGTGCAAATAAAAGAAACTGAAATCTATTCGGCTTTATACATTTCCTTCTGTAGAAACACTCCTATACGTCTTAAAATTAACGTGAAAATAAAATGTTTGTCTACCTGATCTCATTACATTATAGTAACGTGACTTTATTTTGTAACACTACGTCACACTTTACTAAACGGTCCATGTAATCTGATTAGAAAACATGTTCATTTGGCACAACACTTATTATCAATACCATATTTATATCTCTATTTGAGGTAATATTTGTAAAGTAGAAGCGAGTGCGAGATGTCACGTTCCTGTTCTAATAAAAACATCATGTCGCGCTGGTTGATGCGTTTGAGTGGGGTCCGCAACGCCATCTGACTGCGACCAGTCTGTCGAACAAAAAAAATATGTTAGACATCTGGAATAAGACAATGCACTTCCCTACGTATGTACAGTCACGAGCATAAATACGAGTATATTAACTATGGGCACATACCTCTTGGAGTGCAAAAATATGTGCCGTTTACTAATTATGTATTTCTCGTGACTGTACGTTAGCATCACACGAAGCTACTTACAAATCTGCTTCCGGAATGTCCAGCGCTATTCGAAAGGGAGTCGCCAGCAGCGCCCGGCACTTCCAATCTGAGTTTTTTCTAGGTCCGATAGCTTGCAAGGCTGTTAAGTTAGCGTCTCGTTGCATGAGCTCTTCGAGTTCAGCTCGTTGCATTTCTTTCGCTTTGGCCTTTAATTTTGCTTGTTTAGGGTCCTCATTCTTGCATCGAGCCTTGGCTGCCCTTAACAGAATCTCCCTCTCCGAATCCTCCCGCCGTTTCCTGTCAGCACGGTCTAATTCCTCGAAGAATTGAAGTTGACCTTTTATATCTTGGGTGACCTCGTATCGGTTGTCAGTCTGTGTCAAAAGAAAAATCATTAACAACGAAGAAAATTTGACGTCACACGTACTTTTGGTACTTGTGATTATGTCGAATAGTTAAATAAAAGTGTTCATAGCTACCTACAGTTTTGCATTGCCAGTCAGGTGATATAGAAGCACACATTGCTTTATACGCAACTTTTCTTATAACAAACTTGTTATTTCTAAATACTTGTTAAACAAATTTTCTTCGAGATCCAATGAACAAATGGAATTTCAAATCTTACCTTTATTACATGATCAATTCTATTCTTTGCGATGATAGCGAGCTTCTCTATAAGGCTCTTCAGTCTTTCCTGCAGCGCGTGTGATAGTAGACCAGCTACTTCGGGAGGAGGTTCTTCTAAGTTGTGCTTGGCTACAATAGTTTTTATCCGCGCTTGCATCATACCCAGAGGTACCAAGTATTCGTCCTTGCATGACCTTAAAATATATTAAATGTTAGTTTAGCTTCTACTTAATTAAATATTCAACTACTTAAAAATATATATATATATAGGTACCTGGTTTGTGTGCCAACCATTTCTCCCTGGGTTTCTTCTGCCAGAATGACACCGCCCATCGCGACTACATCGTTGAGGTCATCGTCCCCAGCCATTTTATCGTCTCCGAATGGTTGTGAAAAAGATGTCTTCTTCTCCTTCTCTTTTAATGACTGACGGATAAGTGACTTCCCAGGTGTCAGCACGGTTGCCAAACCAAACGATACGTTAGATCTGGGTAGTTTAGCTGTATTATTGACTGTCATGGCTTTCGCGTTGCTGCTACTGGCTTTCTTCACGATGATCTTGGAGGCACCGCGTAAACGAACATTTTGCAACACAGTTATGCTGCGTCCAGGTTTTGCTTGCGCAGGCTTCTGGTACAGATACAATGTAGTTAAACGAATATCGGACAATGGTTTTGACTACGGGAAATGTGTGCGAGGACTGGTTGGATTGCTTGAATGTGAATTAAAACAATTTAGAGACAAGGGTATAAGATTCCGAATAAGGGAAAAATGGTAGCTCCTGGTAGTGTGTAATATTTGATATAAAACATATATTTAAGTAAATATTAAGGTTAAGCAGTAGGTACATACCTTGGAATCGCCTAACGCTACGACTCCCCCAACGGGTACGTACACTTTTAAGAGAGACATGGCGTCATTATCAACTTGAACTGACGGCGGTTGCAGGCAGAATCCCTTAATTTTTATCCTACATCCTTACCCTTACGAAACGCCTTAGATTTTTTTTTCGGGGAATTAAAGTAATTACCTGTTGTAAGCTGTTATGACAATAACAATGAGCATTGTTACCGTTGCTTAAGTATGAATGCATTTTTTTAGTAATAGAGAATAGCCATTGGGTTTTAAATGGTCCAGAGCACATCTATCGTTAGAAACAAAAGAAATTGAGCCGACTTCAAACAATAGCAACAAAGGGCACAAAACATAATAATAATAATGTTTTTTTAAATGGAGGGTTGCGTTTATTTTACTTTAAAAACTATTTTTTTTATTTTTATTAGTAGTGTTCTTTGTTGATTTTGTTTGAAATCCTCTTAACTTTATTTGTACTAACAAACAAAGAAGTTGAATCGAGCCGATTTCAAACAGAACCAACAATGCGTGGGTGGTTCAACCCAACCAGGACGCATGGTGGGCGTTAAAAAGTCCCAGAAACACCAGCTCGGCTGACTCTCTGATTACGAGTTGTAGACTGTTTGAACATTTTCCAATAAACTTGTTACTTTTACGATATCAGTTGGCGATAACTTACTGAACCTTGAAAACAGTATATGCAGTAAAGCACCGTATAAAATCGTTGCTTAATTATTGCAACAAATTTATTGGTTTCGTTTGTTGCTAAAAATATTTTTTCCACACTTATGAAACAAAGAATTTTAATATCAAATATCTAATAAGCCCACATATGGGAAGCCTCACTGAATTAATAGTGGCCGAAAAGTATTGGTAAATGGACTAAAACAATATTGTCTACCATAGAAAAAGTCTTTTGATTCTAGGAAGGTTTGTGACCAAAATTTTTTTCGCTTTTTTTTATGCATTGTGTATAAGTTAGCTAGTATAGTAGATAGCTAGGTAGTTACCTTTTGTTGTTTTCGTTATCTGTGTTAAGTATCTCAATGAATTTAGTTTTAAAAATTAATTGCCAATAAATATTAGAAGAACACACAAGTTGTTTCCTTGCAATGATTAAAATTAAACGATAGTATACCTTATCACGTCTGTATGAGGAACATAAGTCTGTAATGAGACGAATTATTAGTTACGGCCGACCGATAAACGAACAAAAAAATTCTTAGCGACGGCTGGCCGGCGATCCCACCAACGCCTTTACCTGTTTATCGAAGCTATTAATGAGTTATAATGAAATAATTTTCATACAAAACAAAAAAAAGTAAAAACACAAAGTTCTCGCTGATAATTTGCACCATTTCACAAATAAACAGGAGTGTCGTAAATAGTAGACGGTGATTATAAACGTATAAACTATGAAGTAGAGTGGTTTTGCATATTAAAACTGGAGAATGATCATGACAAACTGAACAAATATTCAGTGAAGAGTACAAATTTATTTGTAGGTATGAGTAAGATTCGCCATAACATTAGAAAATTTCTTAAGACCAGAGTAACGAGAAATATTTGGAAATAAAACTACAGTGTCTCGAAGAGTGCTGGGGCTCATATAAAGTTGTTGACAGAACTTTATTAAATATCATTTCACACGGAGAACATTAACAATTAGAGTACTTGAACCAATATATTTGTGAAAGTGTGAAAGTTGTGTGTATAAACATACCGACACAAAGAGCGAACAGTTTAGATTTAGTAGCCCTTTAGTAGCACAAATACCTATGCAACAAACAACTGTATCACTTCTAGTTAAATTGCCTAAAATTCTGTTACTTATATTCTCAGATTATTATTTATTTATTTAAACTTATTGCACTTGTTGTACAAAGGTGGACTTAATGCCATGTGGCATTCTCTTCCAGTCGACCTGCAGATGATGCAGAAATAAGATGCGGTAGATGCAAAGTCATTGAGTTTATCAATATGCTTTAAATATAAGTAATATACATGAACTTACTACTAAATAAAAATACATGAATAATACATTATAATAATACATTGTTTATAAATAAGTAGATACTACATGCACAATACTCTATACTAATACTATAGAGGTTATCAGTCTATATATATAAAAATGAAACCCGTTTTTCTTGATCACGGCATTACGCATTAGTGGAGTTTTGTTGTATTTGCTATTATTAGGAGAAGGTTCTAATGGAGAAAAATATATTTATAATCATCATCAATCATTTTTATAATCGTACATCATTGCTACGCTAAGGCGGTACGAAATTCGCCGGGTCAGCTAGTTTTACTTTAAATATAAATCACACCGACTTCCAACCTTTAGGTAAATAGCAAATATAAATAAAAGGTAGTATATAATTAATATTAAATCTTTATTATTTTTTACTTTTCAGTTTAGAAGTCGGTTTTTTTTAACGTAGTTATTTTTTAAGAACAAGTACAGGTTTTACATACCTTTATCGGTATATATCTATCGACAAGTGATAATTATTTAATTAACGATTATTTATTTAATAAAAAAATTACAGATTTCATCCAATACAATACTAAACAGAACAGAACTAAAATTAATACTACATAAACAATACAACACAACCTTGAGAATACAAAAACAGTAAAAAAAATTAAAAAAGCTAAATTTATAACATACACACCAATACTACTCAACCAATATAACACAATAAACAGTACAAAAAAAAACTAGAACAAAACTAAATATGCACATATACGTGGGCTGGATGTGCTCCATCAAATTGTTGCGAGCGCGCGTTACCTCCGACAGGTATAGACGCCGACATAGCGATTTGTACTCTTTCGTTGCGCGCAGTTTAATCTCTCACAGGATGTCTGGGCTGTGTATGTAGATATATTAAAATAAAGTTTGTTTCCAAACTCCGTCTCCATCACTCTATCTATGACCTCTAGCAGCATGTAATGATCTACATTTTACGAAATTGTTTTAAGCAATTTTAAGTCATCTACAGAAATTATAGGTGTGACGTAAGTAACTAATTCACGCTAGCCATTAATTATTCAAACAAATAACAGAAGCCCCAAATTACTTCCTTAATTACCACCAGATCTCGTAAAGTATGGTTCGGAGAGGTATCCCCCACAATCTACATTCTGACATCTGTCCCGTAAATAGCTTACGAAGAACACCAACATATGCGGTGTGCAGCCCACTGCAGCCAAACGTGTTTAAAGGAAATCTTTGTCAACCACGTCAAAAACTTTCTGGAAATCAAAGTAGGTATCACCTGTAGCCCAACATCCACCGCAGGCACTAAACATGTCATGAAATGAAGAAGGTTTCCCGTAGTTCCCCGTTCAGTACGAGAACGGCAGACAAGATGGAAAGCACAGAAATGAAATGTTCAAACTGTATTAAAAGTAAAATGGCTAATATACCTTTAGAAAATCATAGAATAGGAACTACTAAAATTTTAAAATCAATTCACACTGATTTGAATGGTGCACATAACAAAACTGGCTATAGTGGGGCAAAATATTTCTTGACGTTTATTGATGACAGGTGAATGGAGTAGCAGAAAAATATAATATATCTGTTATAGATATGGGTAGGTGTTTAATGAGGGCAGCTAAAATTCTTAGAAGGTATTGGTCAGAAGTAACAAAACCAGCAGCATATTCAAAGAACAGAACTATTGCGAATAGACTAGAAAAAAAAATTCCTTATGAGATATTTTTTGGAATCAAAGCAAATGTAGAACATTTAAAAATTTATAGAAGTAGAATTTTATTAGAAAAAAGTAAGTGGGAAGGTGAAGCCCGACTAGGCGTTTTAGTCGGTTATAATAAAAACAGCTATAGAGATTTAATTAATACTAAATAATTAAAGCTAGGCATATACAGGTAGTCAAAGAAAATACTCAATTAACATATCTAGAAAAATTTTATGATCAAAAAGAAAATAATAATGATGTAGAAATTGACCTAGTTCAAACTTGTCTGATGACATATTAAAAACTATTTACAAAAGTGATAAAAGTTATTGATGAAGATTCAGGTGAGACTAATTTTACATCATCAGTTTTACATCTTATTATATGTAAACTTCACTGAGGCAGATGTGTCTAACACTTGTGAGGAAGCGATGAACTCCCGTAATTGCAAACAATGACAAATCGCAATGGATTCAGTAATAAATAGCCTAAATAAAAATAATACTTGACAAATTGTTGACATGATAAAGAGGAGGGATGTAAAGTGAATTTTTAAGAAAAAAAGCAATAATATTTTTAAAGCAAGATCAGTTGTAAGAGGTTTTCAGCAAAATTAATTCAATAAAAATATTAATTGACCTGTAGGGAAAATGTAAACATTGAAAATTTTATTGTCATACAATTGTAAAAATAATTTATTCATCGAACAAATGGATTTCAAGACAGCCTTTTTAAATTGTTAATGGTATGTAAAGTCTGAATTTTATATATATAAGTCAACCGAAAGGTTTACAAATTGCACAAGGTACTCTATAGTCTCAAAGAAAGTCCTAGAGTACGGTTTGATTTTTTCAATAATTTTATTAAAAAGTTGAATGTTTTCAGAAGTAACTATGATTACTTTTTATATGTCAACAGAACAAACAAAGATCCAATATACATTAGTATTTGTTGATGACCTTCAAATTTGTTGTAATTATAAAAATACAATCGAATTAAAAACTAGGTAAATGAAAAGGTTGCAATGAAAGATTTGAGAAAAGTTAAAAGCTATATTGGTATAGATATTGATCACAGTAATGATAATAATACAATAACTGAATGGTAATAATAAATACAGTAACATACTATGATAACGTACTCGTAGACACAGAAGTATTAGATTGTATGGTAGATCCTGGCTATGCAGAAGACAATGTGGATCGTAAATCTACATCAGGTTTTATAATTAGATTGTTTGGAAACTTAATTTTTTTGAAGACAGATAAACTGAATACAGAATACCAAATGTTGAACTTTTGCAGAATATGTTGCTACGTCAGAGGCAGTGACAGAAGTACTTTTTATTAAAAATTTGTTAGGTGTAACAATCAAATTGAATGAAGATAATTCGGATGCTTTACAATAAATTCAAAATACATTTAGGTTCAGTATCATTATATAAACGAAAATAATGAACTATGAAAGGGGAATAATTGATATCGTATAAACTGACACAGATTTTGATTTGGCAGACATTATTAACAAAAAGCTTACTTCAGAAAAGACAAAATCTATGAAAAACAGATTAGAGTTAAGATTATTTTTAATATATCACACAATTTATGCTATAGTATGTATGCTAAATTTATAATCATAATCCATTGCAGCGCCTCCTCACTAGAGTGTGCATTTGGTCGCTTTATTTTTATTGTCTGTCGACATACACTTCTGATTAAAAAAGTATGGCGTCCTAAATTAAAGTTAATTAATTGTTATAACGAATATTCCCTTTTCAATGTAATTTACGATCCTATTTAACAGTATGTAATGCACTGCAGATGTGGTTGTCGGTAGCATTGGCCTTTTCGTTCGTAGCTGGTGTAGTTGGTTATGGCTTTGGTGTTCTCTCTGACAGCGTGCTGGTTTAGCTCGCTTAGCAGCAGAGGCCTTGCGGAGGTTTGCACCGCTCTAAATGTGATCGCAGACCTCTTGTTGTTACTGGTGAATCGTGACGCTTCGGTGGCGATACGTTCGAAGATATTGCTATGCCTTCTGAGTCCTCAATTCTCTTGGGTACGTCACCAAAACCCTGCTAACCTCAGACTCCTTCTAATTGGGCTGGCTGGAAACGAATAAAATACGTATCAAACTTGTGTCAATCATTTGGTTGACTGTACCGAGTGTCAGTATATGACTATTTTATATTTAATTTATCAATTAACGGCAAGAAAAACAAGGAACATTAAAGTGGTTGTACTTTTATAGTGTAACTTTTGCCAGTTTAAGTTTTTGTGAAAAGATTTAATAAATATCTGTTTTTAGAAATATATATGTATAGAATATGCGGTCTTCATTAAAAGCTGTTGTAGTGTTACTGTTGTAACAGACGTGACATTGTGTTACTCAATGGTAGCACAATGTGTCACGTCACACAAATGTGTATTAATTAAGGTTTATTAATCTTGCACTCACCACACTACTGCGAAGTATTTCACGCTGGACAAAGTGAATCCAGATTTTGCAGCAGATCCGGAGTCTCTTATTACAGCGGCTGCAAACTTTGACAGGTCTGACGTCAAAGTTCATGAACTGTGAATTAAAAATCAGCTTTGTAACTGTGATACTGTTGACTATCTAGTGACACACAATATTGCGATCGATGTGGAAACAAGATAACTATCCAACCAATAAACAGAAAATTAAATTACAGCAGAGCTGTAGTGCACTTTGGGAGCTATACAAGATATTTTTTAATGAAGGATAGAAGTAAATAAAAGTAGTAGAAGTAATACTTTTCAAAGTTTTAATCGTCCTAATAACAGATTGCTAACAAATACACTGCAAGATATTGAATCGATTGTATTAAAAAACTCAGAGAGCAAGGAAGGGTAAGAACAAACAAGACATCTTAAGGAAAAATGTTCAAGGAAGGGTCAATGTCGAAAGCTTACTCTGGTATGGACATGGGATGAGGAGAGATGATGGTTACGGAGAAGAGAGGTATGGCGTGTCTGAAAAAGGTACAAAGAGAGTAAGTAGTAAGGTAAAAATGATAGAGCTGCATGGAAGTCAGCATTTTGTACTAACACTAAATACATTTGCTATAAGGGTAAAAAGATGACACGTATTTAAATAAAAGTTATTTACCGGCTTTGCAGTTAAATAAGTGTATATTACTTGTTGACTCCTGCCCACAGTAGCCTCCATTAGTCCATCTTCTTGCGAGCATACTCGACACAGCGGCACCTTCACGATATTATTGTTTTCGTCGAATATTTGGCGCTGTTGAACAATTATAAATAGTTTTAATTATTTCACAACGTTGTTACATAGGTACATTGAAAGTTTGAGGAGCTGTTTCATAGTAAGTAATGAAGATTTTGAGTGATATGCTGTCCACGCTAAGGCCATTGTAAACTTTTTAACATGAAATGTTCACGCAAACTTAATATAGTAATGATACAAGACCACCTTATTCTTAGATTATAGGTAAAAATCTTGATTTTAGTCTGCTAATTAACCACAACTCTTTAGTATAACGAGGAAGTGAATCTAGAAATATGAAAAGTTTTACCGTCAACTACTCTGTTTAGATTTACATTAGGATAGTTTACAACTGTTACAGTCACCTCGCTTTCTATCAGATTACAATAAAAAACAATTAAGAACTTGTTGTCGATCATTCAGTTTAACAACATACGACACCAAAAAATGACAGTATTTCTAGAAAAATATAGTGGGTTTGCTTGAATTTTAGTAGAATAATAATCAGTCGTCCGTGTGGTGATGGATTAAGAATACATAGTGTTACCACCCCTATTCATCCCTTGGATGTCGTAAAAGACGACTAAGGGAACAAAGTATGCAAGACAACATCATTATAAAGAGAAGGAAAACTTGAAACAAACCCTTTATCAACCCGTCTCGCCAGAGCGGTATAGTAGGCCAAAACCTCCTTGCTAAGGAGAGGCCTATGTCCAGCAGTAGACTGTAAGGGCTGTTGATAATGATGATGATGAATAATTAGTAGTATACAATCTTATACTCACCGCATAATAGTTTAATATTAGAGTGTAGATATTTTCACTGAAGGTGCATTGCTGCCCGAGTTCTAAGCAGTGGTAAAGTTCTTGACGGCAGATGTCACAGACTCCATCTGCTCTAGTCCCGAGCTGTTAAACAAAAATAGTTTTATAACTCACAATTTTGTTGACAATCACATTTGCTTCAGTATGTCCCAGTGTTACGCACCATAAAGCTTATTAATATTATTTCAATACCTACAGCTGTAACCTCCCAAACTTTCAAGAAGTTACCTTAAATATGTTACAATGACTCTAAGAAACGATTTTAAAATTAAGGCGAATATCTATGAAACACAATATACTACAATCGGACCAAGAAACCTTAGGACCTACTGTTCAAATAAATATTGAAGTACATGCCAAATTATTTGCGAGATGTACAAAAATATCAGAGAGCAAGAACGGGACTGAGGGTAGACAAGACATCTCAAAGGAAATGATTTAGGGAACGGGCACGAGCAACAAGTTAACGTGGCACAGACATAGGTTGAAGAGTGTAATAGGTATGCGTAGAAGAGAGGATATGAAGAGACGTAATATCTTCACAGTTCTGAACCACGGCTGTCTGATCCTAATAACAATGTAAAATGAGGTGGTTATTATCTTTAGAACCCTAATTACCGGTTTGTTGTTCCCTGACTAACTTGAAATTTTGAAATATGTATTTGTTCTGCTTATTATATTTACACCAACAGTCATAAAGAGAATAAAAATCATAATTATTTGTTTCTTACGGATTATTATAAAATTAGACAAAAATTCAAAAATTCAAGAAAGCAAATTTCACTAAAAATGAAATAATGCTCATCACACACACGATTGTGCATCCAACACACGACTTCCGACTTAGCAGACAGGGTCACTTACCTTTAGGTCTAGGGCCCCTCAAAGAAAAATCTAAAAGAATTACAAATAAATGGAGAAAAAGAGTGTTTGTTCAAATATAGGATCACTTACCGGCGTTGCAGTTAAATATTCGTAAACCACCTGCAGAATAGTGTCACCGATCGGCTGCAGTTCATGACTAAAGTTCACCCTCAGACAAATCCCACACACAGATAGATTTGCCATTTTTGCAAAATTTTTAAAAACACAACACTTATACAATTGTATACGGCACACCTGCACTCTTTGAGCGTCTACTGAAGACTGACTCTCCCCCGATTTGAATTTAACAGGTAACAAAATTACCAGTAGTCGTTTTTTATGCATATTCCCCTCTCCTATTATCTAAATGTGTTCTATTACATTACAATGAAATAAAAAAAGAGTCGACAGGAATTGTGTAACTAGGGTTAAGTTCTGTTCGGGACGGGTTTTTCAGAACAAACACTTGATATGAAAATACACTACATAAATGTTAAGGATATATATAGAGTATATACAAAGAAGGACTAAAATCAACCTATTTTTGTGTACCTCACGTCTGCTATCACTAAACAATCATTATTTTCACTATATAAAAAATTAAACAGAGAGAATAACTTGTAAGGTTCCCAGGCTCATAAAGACCAATATACATTGCGGCAAACTTAGCAGCACGGACAAGGAGACTATATTTTAAAACATGCAAAACTTCACGAGTGTAATTTCTGTTGGGTTACGAATGGCAAGATCTTCATGCGAAAGCAAGCTGGAGCTTGAGCAAGAAACTTGACAGTGGCTTAATTTAACCTTTTTTAATTTAAACGGTGAACAAACTATAAATAAATTAAAACAGGGGCTTCGGGATCAATCGTACTCGTCAATTGAAAACTAAGTGAGATAATTGCATAAAACCATCTGCAATAGACGCTCGCAAACGCATTCACAAACACAAACTCGTGCTCGCTTACTCTGACACACACACACATACATGTACACGCACGCACATACACACACGCCCAAGCACGCAAGTTAAATTTTTATTTTCTTTATTTTATTTTACTTACTTAATTTTATGTATTTAGTGATTTAATGTTTTTATTCACTACAATTATTATTAAGATTTACAAGTGATTATCTCTAGTTCGAACATGTTAAAGTGAACTCGCATATAACAATATTGGAACCAACTTTCAAAGAAGTGGGAGTTAAACCACAGTATGATGGAACTGATGTTCGGTACTTCTAATGTAGTACAACAAGAAAAAAGAATATTATTTATATTTAAAGTCAAAATTATACTGAAGTGTGTCAGTAAACACCTTAAGTTATGAAGTTGCTGGTAAAGCTAATCACTTGTACATCTTTCCAAGTAAAATTTGATTTTAATGTTAATACATAAAAGATGTAAAACAAGTCGAAGCTTCTGATCAATATCTGTTCATAACTTGTATTGGTTATCTACACACAATCCCTTTCATATCGCCTACACGTGGTATATTTGAATAACACCACGGCCTAGTTTTACTACTAACAATGAAAGCTTAAACAAAAATCTATACAAATAATAATATAATGACAATTTCTTACTGAGGGTCGAGTTCTATTCGTATCGGGTTGTATTTTTAGACTATTTTCTTTTCTAAAATACTCCAAAATTCTGTTAAGTGCGACGGAACATAACTGTTTAGACGAGGTAAACAGTTAGTCGACATAATACCGATAAAAGTATATTCTTGAGATCCTCGAACTAAAAACACTGTAATGTCTTCACAGGAGGTTGCGACCGCGCTAAAATAGCTACCGCTACCGGCCATGAAGCATGTGACGGCCGGTGGCCAGAGACTTTTTTCAATAACTGTAGTGAGGACCCCACCGCAGTTACAGAAGTGACAGGTGGAACTCAATTCCCTCCTAGCGACCAAACACAGATACTTCCCGAAGCAACAAGCTATCGTGGTTTAATTAGCGGTCTCACGTCACTCGTAAGCCTCTTCGTGCGGGTACCATATGCCGCTACCCGCACGTAAGTCAGAGGTCCGCCGAGAAACTTCGGTGAGCACTTCTGCCTAAAACCTCAGTCGTCACTGATGGCCGTCTCAGCTTCTTTACGCGCTTATACCCACGTTCGTAAAGCTGCAGTGCAGAATCTCCCAAAGGCGGTCCAAAGGGACTTGTTATTACGATAACAGTACCAGTGGGTACTAAACCTGGAAAGACAATAGAATTATTGTGAAGTCGCATATTCTGTTTGAATTCACTAAGTTGTATAGATATAAAATGGTCACCTCTAAAAGTTATCTGTACAATAAATCGGTACAGTTAATGATAGGTACTCTTTATTGCACATCGTAACTAGGTAACATAAAATGTAGAAAGCAAAAAGTAACAGCGGTACAATGGGCGACCTCATCACAGTCTGCGATCTCTTTCAGGCAACCCTTAGATGGACTATACTATGTAGATAGTGGTGCAGATATAATATAATTATATTTTAAAAGAACAGAACAGACAGAAAAGAACGCACATATTTTTTTTTATTTATTTATAATCATAATCTATACTATCATTACAGATTTCATCCAATTCGACTAAAATTAACAATACATAAACAATACAACACAATCATGAAGATACAAAAACTTTAAAATCTAAATTTATAGGAACACACCACACACTAAACAAAACAAAAAGAAGGAAAATACATAGCATAATTAAATATACCCATACAACACAACACAACTAATACAATACAAAAAAAAACAGACAAATCCATTTCCCCACCCACGTTCAGCTAATAATCTCCTTCTACTCTGTCCATCTCACTCCACTTGGATTGTCCGCTCTTCGTTCTTCGTGCAGGCTATCCTTTCTTGGAAGGCGCTTTCCCTCGAAGTTAGGATGGTTAAAAGTCGTGACTTGTTTGAAATTAAAGTGAAGAAGCTTTTACTGCCTGAATTGGCGACGTTTTACTTCATCAGCTGGTGTTATTATATCTTATAGTGGTAATATGTATGCACGGATATGTATGAGTTATATGTATGTGTATTATACATGTATGTGTTATATATGTATGTATTTATGTAAGTATATTTGCTTATTTATGGTTAAACTAGTCTATGTATACTAAATTCTCTGTCAATTACTTCTTATCCTTAAGTACACCTATCTCATATTTTCTCTGCATCGCCCAATCGGTTGATTAGCAGAAAATGTCTTAAGCATTACGTCCGCCGCTGCAGGTGTTTGGGCGTAAAATTGTAAATAAATAAATAAATAAATCTCTGGCTACCGGCCGTTACATGCTCCATGGCCGGTAGCGACAGCTGTTTTAGCGCGGTCGCAACCTCCTAAAAAGACTTCACTTTGGAGAAGGAGGCGACGGAGTAGGTCTGGGAGTACGATCTCCACTCGCACCCATTCTGTCACTGGTGAACCGGGCAGCAGAAGCGCGCTTATCAGCTATCCCACTACTACACAACCACTAAATATCGAGTCACTTTGGCAGGGTATTAACTGAAAAAAACACACATTTTACATTTAGAATACCAATTACTTTTAATAAATATGCTATTGCTTACGCATATTGCTTAAGTGAATCTTTGATAGTAATATATATACAATTTTAATAATAATCTTTTCACAAATAATACCAAACATATTTTTTTTGTACACACACAATAGCTAAAATTATTGGTTGCACCCTGGCAGGGTAAAGGGCGACGACAGTGCCTACCATCGTGTATTTTATGCCCATCCCTTCGTCTCTTACCCACGCAGAGTTCGTGAATAACTCGCAGAGAAGACACTTCAATAGCTGAAAGGTGAATAAACGTTAGGTAAAGCAGAAACAAAAAAATACATCTTTACCTGGTCATAATTTTGTCCACAACTGCTTACGTTCATATTTAGCTTTTGGCAAATGGCAAGCAATTGACAACGCACTTCAGATGCGTATGTCAAATTCTTCGTATTTAAAAATACTCTCGACACCATTGCTGGAATGAGAACAATATTGCGTTAATGATAACTATTTATTTGTTAATTAGAGGTCAATAAACAGGTGCCGTGCTGATACTCACTTTCTTTGAAGATGCGTTAGAGAAAACTTTGAACACATTGAGGAGAGTTGTGTGGTCGCCTAACGGAGACAGGAATTTTTGTTTCATTGTCAAAGCTTCTTGTCTCTTGTGCACCGGTGTGTGGAATAAGTCTTCACTTGACAAAACTGCTATCAAACTTACCAAACCTAAACATATTATAATGGTATCATTACACGAGTGTTTCTAGTTCTACGATCTCAAGAATATACTTTTATCAGTGTTATGTTGATTAACTATTTACCTCGTCTAAGCAACTATATTCCGTCGCGCTTAACTAAATTTTGGAATATTGTAGGTCGATCGGGAAAATTTACATTTTTTTTGCAAGCACCGTCAGTTTAGAAACGGTGACGTTGTCGATTGCACCTAAAATAGAAATAACGTACAATATAACGTTTTCAAGATGGTCGTGTCTCTTACCTAATTTCTTGAGCAGTGCTAATGAAGCTTTCATAACATCTGGTGGCGGTGGATCTGTCCACGAGATGTTACTAGGCTCTTTGCCTAAAAAAAATTGCTATTTGAAAATTGGAAATGTCAGTCTGAATCAAGTCTGAAAGAAGAGCACTGTTAAAATCAACAAAAATTGTACCCTTCTTTCACTACGCCTGCATCGATGACATATCTAATCCCAGGTATAGTAACAGATGCCTCAGCAATATTTGTGGCCAATATTTTTTTTCGAGTTCCGGGAGGCACACTCCGCCAACCTTGCAATTGTTTTGCTGTAGGCATATCTGCATACAGTGGGTATACCTTCATAGGGGGACCTGTGGCTTTCTGGGCTATCTCTTTAATTTCATACATGATCGTCTCAATTTCTTCTTGTCCTGTCAGAAATACTAAGAAGTCATGGTTGAAAATAATAAAAACTATTAACAATTTATTAAGGGAATGAAAAACATCACAAGATTTTCTTTAATTATAGGTTAGTATTTACTTTGCGGGTGTTGTAGCGTGTCGTTGAAATGTTGTGCAAACAGCAGCATATTGATAGTCTTCATTTTTCATCTTGGAGTGATGTATAGTGACTGGAAAAGTTTGATCCTCTAAGTAAATTACAATTGTCTCCTGTTCATTCCTTTCTTTCTGTGCTAGTTTTGCAATACCAAAGAGCGCATCGGTTATAACTGTTCTCTCGTGTGCGTCATCCAGTATTATTATTAGAATATTTTTTAAACAAAGGGTCCACGATAGCTTCTCTGAGTAACATTTCGTCAGTCAAATACTTTACTTTAGGTTTTGGACTCGTAGCATCTTCAAACCTCACAGAGTACCTGTTACAAAAAGATAAAATAAAATTCTAACTGTACCTAAGCTGAAATCTAGTTTGCTCTGAAACTGGTAACAGTTATTCATCACTTACCTTGGTAGTAATGAGTAGGATCTTTAGGGAGAAATCCCTCCCACACCCAACCCACCGATTTATTGTACAGGTAACTCTGACATGTAACCATTTTATATCTATTCAACTTAGTAAACTCGAGCAGAATATGCGACTTCACAATAATTCTATTGTCTTTCAAGGTTTAGTACCTACTGCTATTGTTATCGTAATAACAAGTCCCTTCTTTATAATAGTGTTGTATTTAAACAAAAGGAGGCAGGTAAAAACTACAACAAAGAACGCTGCTTGTAGTCTAGGCCTATGTTAATGCCGGGCGTCTATTTCGAAGTTGCTAAAACTATTGGGGTAAGGGCAGTTTTTAAATGAATCCACTCCGAGTAATCCACCCTTGGGCTAAACGTAATACATACTCGAGTGCTGACATGAGCTCTCAGCCACATATTAGACCGCCTCTGGGAGGTTCTGCACTGCAGCTTAACGAACGTGGGTATAAGCGGGTAAAGAAGCTGAGACGGTCATCAGTGATGACTGAGGTTTCGTGTGCCTTGGCTGAAACTGCGACGTGTGGTTTAGGGGTAGGCGCAAGTGGTCACCGAAGTTTATCGGCGGACCTCTGACTTACATGCGGGTAACAGCATATGGTTCCCGCACGAAGAGATTTACAAGTGGCGTGAGACCGCTAATCAAACCACGATAGCTTATTACTTAGGGAAGTATCTGTGTTCGGTCGCTAAGAGGGAATGGAGTTCCACCTGTCGCTTCTGTAACTGAAATGGGGCCCTCACTACAGTTATTGAAAACAGTCTCTGGCTAACGGCCGTCATATGCTTCATGACTGGTAGCGGTAGCTGTTTTAGCGCGGTCGCAACCTCCTGTGAAGACATTACAGTGTTTTTAGTTCGAGGATCTCAAGAATATACTTTTATCGGTGTTATGTCGACTAACTATTTACCTCATCTAAACAGCTATGTTCCGTCGCACTTAACAGAATATCGGAGTATTTTACAAAAGAAAATAGTCTAAAAATACAACCCGCTGCAAATATAACTCGACCCTCACTAAGAAATTGTTATTACCTTATTATTTGTAAAGATTTTCGTTGAAGCTTTCATAGTTAGTAGTAAAGCTAGGGCGTGGTGTTATTTAAATACACCACGTGTAGGCGATATGAAAGGGATTGTGTGTAGAAAACCAACACAGGCTATCAACAGGTATTGATCAGAAGCTTCGACTTGTTTTACATCTTTTATGTATTAACATTAAAATCAAATTTTACTTGGAAAGGTGTACAAAGGATTACCTTTACCAGCAACTTCATAGCTTAAAGTATTTTCTGACAAACTTCAGTATAATTTTGACTTTTAAATAAATTAAATAACATTCGAGCCTTTTACCGAATGTATTTCTAGGGATTTTTCTTGTTGTACTACATTAAAAGTACTGAAACACTGGCGTGAGCTAAATAAGCGTCAATGTAAGTCTTGCTAACTACTAAAAGTTACTGTAACTAAATGAGTAGTTGTAAATTGTATCCAGTTCCAACACACTCTGGTTTAACTCCCACTTCTTTGAAAGTTGGTCACAATATTGTTATATGCGAGTTCACTTTAACATATTCGAACTAGTAGTAACTACTTGTAAATCTAAATAATAATTGTAATGAATAAAATTATTAAATCACTAAATACATAAAATTAAGTAACTAAAATAAAATAAAGAAAATAAAAAATTAACTATCGTGCGTTTGCGTGTGTGTATTTTAATATATACGTGCGTGCATGCGCACGTGCGTGTATGTGCGTACGTGTAAATATATGAATATGTGTGAGTGTATGCGAGCACGTGTTTGTGTTTGTGTATGCGTTTGCGAGCGTTTATTGCGGATGGTTTTATACCCTAATCTCACTAAGTTTTCAATTGATGGGTACGATTGATCCCGAAGCCCCTGTTTTAATTTATTTTTAGTTTGTTCTCCGTTTAAATTAAAAATGTTTAAACTCATCCACTGCCAAGTTTCTTGCTCAAGCTCCAGCTTGCTTTCGCATGAAGGTCTTGCCATTCATAACCCAACAGAAATTACACTCGTGAAGTTTTGCATGTTCTAAAATATATTCTCCTTGTCCGTGCTGTTAAGTTTGCCGCAATATATATCGGTCTCGATGAGCCTGGGAGCCTTATAAGTTATTTTCTTTGTTAAAATTTTTTGTAAAGTGATAATGATGATTCTTTAGTGATAGCAGACGTGAGGTCCACTATAATATATTAGTATATTTTAGTCCTTCTTTGTATATACTCTATATACATATATCCTTAACATTTATGTTGTGTATTTTCATATCAAGTGTTGGTTCTGAAAAACCCGTCCCGAACAGAACTCAACCCTCGTTAGACAATTCCTGTCGACTCTTTTTTTTATTTCATTGTAATGTAATAGGACACGTTTAGATAATAGGAGAAGGAATATGCATAAAAAACGACCACTGGTAATTTTGTTACCTGTTAAATTCAAATCGGGGGGAGAGTCAGTCTTCAGTAGACGCTCAAAGAGTGCAGACGTGCCGTGTACAATCGTATAAGTGTTGTGTTGTTAAAAAAATTGCAAAAATGGTAAATCTATTCGCGTGTGGGATTTGTCTGACGGAGAACGTTAGTCGTGAACTGCACCCGATCGGTGACACTGTTCTGCGGGTGGTTTACGAACATTTAACTGCAACGCCGGTAAGCGATCTTATATTTGAACAAACACCATCATGTCTTACTCTTTTTCACAATTTATGTGTAAATCTTTTAGATTTTTCTTTGAAGGACCCCAGCTCTAGTGGGTTGAATTCACAATCGTGTGTGTGATGAGTATTATTTCTTTTTTGGTGAAAATTGCTTTAATGAATCTTTTGAATTTTTGTTTAATTTTTCTATAATATGTAGTAAACAAATAATTATCATTATTATTGTCTTTATTACTGTTGGTTTAAATGTAATAGGAAGAACAAATACATTTTTCAAAATTTCAAGTCAGTGAACAAGACATCTGTAATTAGGGCTCAAAAGACAAGAACCACCTCACTTTACATTATTATTAGGATCAGACAGCCGTGTTTCAGAACTGTGAAGATGTTACGTCTCTTCATATCCTCTGTTCTACGCATACCTACTACACTCTTCAACCTATGTCTATGCCACGTTAACTTGTTACTCGTGCCCGTTCCTTAAATCATTCACTTTGAGATGTCTTGTCTACCCTCATTCCGGTTCTTGTTCTCTGACATTTTCGTACATCTCTCCTATAATTTGGCATGCACTTCAATATTTATTTGAACAATAAGTCTTAAGGTTTCTTGGTCCGATCGTAGTATATTATGTTTCGTAGATAATTGCCTTAACTTCACAATCGTTTCTTAGAGTCATTGTAACATATTTAAGGCAACTTCTCGAAAGTTTGGGAGGTTACAGCTATAGATATGTACCTATAAGTATTGAAAAAATATTAATAAGCTTTATGGTGCGTAACACAGGGACATACTGAAGCAAATGTGAATGTCAACAAAATTGCGGGTTATAAAACTATTTTTGTTTAACAGCTCGGGACTAGAGCAGACAGAGTCTGTGACATCTGCCGTCAAGAACTTCGCCACTGCTTGGAACTTTGGCAACAATGCAAACGAAGTGAAAATATCTACATTTTAATATCAAACTGCCATCCGGTGAGTGTAAGATTGTAAAACTACTACTACTAAATATGTCGGTGTCATATGTTGCCATATGTCCACACTTAACTGAATGATCGACAACAAGTTTTTAATTGTGTTTCATTGTAATCTGATAGAAGGCGGGGTGACTGTAACAGTTGTAAACTATTCTAATGTAAATCTAAACAGAGTAGCTGAAGGTAAAAATTTTCATATTTCTAGATTCACTTCCTCGTTATACTAAAGAGTTATGGTTAATGAGCCGGCTGAAATCAAGATTTTTTCCCTATAACCTAAGAATAAAGTGGTCTTGTATCATCGTTAAATTTGCGTGAACATTTCATGTTGAAAAGTTTACGAGGGCTTTAGCGTAGACAGCATATGACTCAAAATCTCCATTACTTACTATGAGACAGCTCCTCAAACTTCTAATGAACCTATGTAACAACGTGGTGAAATAATTAAAACTGTTTATAATTGTTCAACAGCCCCAAATATTCGACGACAACAATAATATCGCGAAGGTGCCGCTGTGTCGATTATGCTGGCAAGAAGATGGACTAATGGAGGCCACTGTGGACAGAAATCAACAAATTTTATACAATTGTTTAACTTCAGAGCCGGTAAATAACTTTTATTCAAATACGTGTCATCTTTTTACCCTTATAGTAAACGTATTTAGTGTTGGTACAAAACGCTGACTTCCATGCAGCTCTATCATTTTTACCTTACTACTTACTCTCTTTGTACCTTTTTCAGACACACCATACCTCTCTTCTCCGTAACCATCATCTCTCCTCATCCCATGTCCATACCCCAGTAAGCTGTTGACATTGACCCTTCCTGGAATATTTTCCTTTAAGATGTCTTGTTTGTTCTCACCCTTCCTTGCTCTCTGTGTTTTTAATACAATCGATTCAATATTTTGCCGTGTATTTGTAAGAAATCTGATATTAAGACGATTAATACTTTAAAAAGTATTATTTCTACTACCTATTATCTACTTTTATCCTTCATTAAAAATCTCTTGTATAGTTCCACATCGATCGCAATATTGTGTGTCACTAGACAGTCAACAGTATCACAGTTACAAAGCTCATTTTTAATTAACAGTTCGAGACCTTTGACATCAGACCTAACAGAGTTTGCGGCCGCTGTAGTAAAAGACTCCGGATCTGCTACAAAATCTGGATTCGCTTCGTCCAGCGTGAAATACTTAACAGTAGTGTGGTGAGTGCAAGATTAACAAACCCTAATGAATACACATTTGTGTGACGTGATACATTGTGTTACTATTGAGTAACACAATGTCACGTCTGTCACAACAGTAACACTATAACAGCTTTAAATGAAGTCCGGATATTCTAAATACATCTTTCTAAAAACAGATATTTATTAAATCTGTTTACAAAAACGAAAACTGGAGAAAGTTACACTAAATGTGCAACCACTTTAACGTCCCTTGTTTTTCTTGCAGTTAATTAATAAATTAAATATAAAATAGTCACATACTGACACTCGGTACAGTCAACCACATAATTTACACCAGTTTGAAATGTATTTTATTTGTTTCCAGCCAGCCCAAGTAGAAGGAGTCTGAGGTTAGCAGGGTTTTGGTGACGTACACAAAACGTTCTCTTCGTGAATGAAGGACTCAGAAGGCATAGTAATATCTTCGAACGTATTGCCACCGAAGCGTCACGTTCCGCCAATAACAACAAGAGGTCTGCGATCACATCTATGGAGGTGCAAACCTCCGCAAGGCCTCTGCTGCTAAACGAGCTAACCCAGCACGATGTCATTACATACTGTTAAATAGGACCGTAAATTACATTGAAAAGGGAATATTCGTTATAACAATTAATTAAATTTTATTGAGGACGCCATACTTTTTTAATCAGAAGTGTTGTGTGTCCACAGACAATAAAAATATATGGACCGGATGCATCGGGAGCGCATGCATGCATCTTAATTCTAATTTGTTTCTCATAGATTTTGTTTTAAGTAAGCTTTTTGTTAATAATGTCTGCCAAATTAAAATCTGTGTCAATTTTTACGATATCAATTATTCCCTATGTTCATGTTCATTGTATATATAGTCAGAATCTACCATACAATCTAATACTTCTGTGTCTACGTTATCATAGTATGTTACTGTATTTATTATTATCCTTCAGTCATTGTATTATTATCATTACTGTAATCAATATCTATACCAATATAGCTTTTAACTTTTCTCAAATGTTTCATTGCAAACCTTGTCATTTAACTAGTTTTTAATTCGATTTCATGTTTATCTTTACAACAAACTTGAAGGTCATCAACAAATACTAATATATATATTGGATCTTTGTTTGTTCTGTTGCCATATAAACAGTAATCATAGTTACTTCTGAAAACATTCAACTTTTTAATAAATTTATCGAAAAAGTGAAACCGTACTTTAGGACTTTCTTTGAGACTATAGAGTACCTTTTGCAATTTGTAAACCTTTCGGTTAACTTGTATAAACTTCAGACTTTACATACCATTAACAACTTAAAAAGGCTGTCTCGACATCCATTTGTTCGATGAATAAATTATTTTTACAAATGTACGACAATTAAATTTTCAGTGTTTACATTTTCCCTACAGGTCAATAAACATTTTCATTGAATTCCTTTTGCTAAAAACCTCTTACAACTAATCTTGTTTTAAAAATAAAATTGAATTTTTTTCTTAAAAATCCACTTAACATCTAGAATCTTTTTATCGTGTGGCCTTACAACAATTTGTCAAGTATTATTGTTATGTAGGTTATTTATTACTGAGTCTATTTCTATTTACCATTGTTTGTAATTATGAGAGTTCATCGCTTCCTCACAAGCGTTTGGCTCATTTGCATCAGTGTAGTTTACATATGCAAAAAAAGATGTAAAACTGATGATGTAAAATTAGTCTCACCTGAATCTTCATCAATAACTTTTATCACTTTAGTAAATAGTTTTTAATATGTCATCAGACAAGTTTGAACTAGGCCAATTTCTATATCATTATCATTTTCTTTTTGATCATTTTTGAGGAGAGTTGTGTGGTCGCCTAACGGAGACAGGAATTTTTGTTTCATTGTCAAAGCTTCTTGTCTCTTGTGCACCGGTGTGTGGAATAAGTCTTCACTTGACAAAACTGCTACCAAACTTACCAAACCTAAACATATAATGGTATCATTACACGAGTGTTTCTAGTTCTACGATCTCAAGAATATACTTTTATCAGTGTTATGTTGATTAACTATTTACCTCGTCTAAGCAGCTATATTCCCTCGCGCTTAATTGAATTTTGGAATATTTTAGGTCGATCGGGAAAATTTACATTTTTTTTGCAAGCACCATCAGTTTACGAATTGGTGACGTTGTCGATTGCACCTAAAATAGAAATAACGTACAATATAACGTTTTCAAGATGGTCGTGTCTCTTACCTAATTTCTTGAGCAGTGCTAATGAAGCTTTCACAGCATCTGGTGGCGGTGGATCTGTCCACGAGATGTTACTAGGCTCTGCCCCCACCGCTATCGCTATCATTAGTAAAAGCGTAGATGCTAGCGGACATCTGTAATAAAATATATTATGTAGAATAAACAAGTTGTGATATAAAACTTATAAAATTGTAAAAATTGTTACTTTAAATAATTTATAGAGCTTTGTCAATCGTTTTTAATAGGGTCAAATTTTTTTCATATGCCAAAAAACTCTGAACTGAACGTAAACAATGCTAATAGCTAAAGGCAAAGTGTATAATATTATTCTACCTGACAATTTCAGGCGTATGATGTTGTTGTCGGGCCTTGAAATCGATTTCAGTATAGAGGCGGTAAACCCGGAACGGGAGCCGGGAAATAGCAAAAACTTGCTATTTGAAAATTAGAAATGTCAGTCTGAATCAAGTCTGAAAGAAGAGCACTGTTAAAACCAACAAAAATTGTACTCTTCTTTCAGTACGCCTGCATCGATGATATATCTAATCCCAGGTATAGTAACAGATGCCTCAGCAATATTTGTGGCCAATATTTTTTTTCGAGTTCCGGGAGGCACACTCCGCCAACCTTGCAATTGTTTTGCTGTAGGCATATCTGCATACAGTGGGTATACCTTCATAGGGGGACCTGTGGCTTTCTGGGCTATCTCTTTAATTTCATACATGATCGTCTCAATTTCTTCTTGTCCTGTCAGAAATACTAAGAAGTCATGGTTGAAAATAATAAAAACTATTAACAATTTATTAAGGGAATGAAAAACATCACAAGATTTTCTTTAATTATAGGTTAGTATTTACTTTGCGGGTGTTGTAGCGTGTCGTTGAAATGTTGTGCAAACAGCAGCATATTGATAGTCTTCATTTTTCATCTTGGAGTGATGTATAGTGACTGGAAAAGTTTGATCCTCTAAGTAAATTACAATTGTCTCCTGTTCATTCCTTTCTTTCTGTGCTAGTTTTGCAATACCAAAGAGCGCATCGGTTATAACTGTTCTCTCGTGTGTGTCATCCAGTATTATTATTAGAATATTTTTTAAGCAAAGGGTCCACGATAGCTTCTCTGAGTAACATTTCGTCAGTCAAATACTTTACTTTAGGTTTTGGACTCGTAGCATCTTCAAACCTCACAGAGTACCTGTTACAAAAAGATAAAATAAAATTCTAACTGTACCTAAGCTGAAATCTAGTTTGCTCTGAAACTGGTAACAGTTATTCATCACTTACCTTGGTAGTAATGAGTAGCATCTTTAGGGAGTAATCCCTCCCACACCCAACCCACCGATTTATTGTACAGGTAACTCTGACAGGTAACCATTTTATATCTATTCAACTTAGTAAACTCGAGCAGAATATGCGACTTCACAATAATTCTATTGTCTTTCAAGGTTTAGTACCTACTGCTATTGTTATCGTAATAACAAGTCCCTTCTTTATAATAGTGTTGTATTTAAACAAAAGGAGGCAGGTAAAAACTACAACAAAGAACGCTGCTTGTAGTCTAGGCCTATGTTAATGCCGGGCGTCTATTTCGAAGTTGCTAAAACTATTGGGGTAAGGGCAGTTTTTAAATGAATCCACTCCGAGTAATCCACCCTTGGGCTAAACGTAATACATACTCGAGTGCTGACATGAGCTCTCAGCCACATATTGGACCGCCTCTGGGAGGTTCTGCACTGCAGCTTAACGAACGTGGGTATAAGCGGGTAAAGAAGCTGAGACGGTCATCAGTGACGACTGAGGTTTCGTGTGCCTTGGCTGAAACTGCGACGTGTGGTTTAGGGGTAGGCGCAAGTGGTCACCGAAGTTTATCGGCGGACCTCTGACTTACATGCGGGTAACAGCATATGGTTCCCGCACGAAGAGATTTACAAGTGACGTGAGACCGCTTATCAAACCACGATAGCTTATTACTTAGGGAAGTATCTGTGTTCGGTCGCTAAGAGGGAATGGAGTTCCACCTGTCGCTTCTGTAACTGAAATGGGGCCCTCACTACAGTTATTGAAAAAAGTCTCTGGCTAACGGCCGTCATATGCTTCATGACTGGTAGCGGTAGCTGTTTTAGCGCGGTCGCAACCTCCTGTGAAGACATTACAGTGTTTTTAGTTCGAGGATCTCAAGAATATACTTTTATCGGTGTTATGTCGACTAACTATTTACCTCATCTAAACAGCTATGTTCCGTCGCACTTAACAGAATATCGGAGTATTTTACAAAAGAAAATAGTCTAAAAATACAACCCGCTGCAAATATAACTCGACCCTCACTAAGAAATTGTTATTACCTTATTATTTGTAAAGATTTACGTTGAAGCTTTCATAGTTAGTAGTAAAGCTAGGGCGTGGTGTTATTTAAATACACCACGTGTAGGCGATATGAAAGGGATTGTGTGTAGAAAACCAACACAGGCTATCAACAGGTATTGATCAGAAGCTTCGACTTGTTTTACATCTTTTATGTATTAACATTAAAATCAAATTTTACTTGGAAAGGTGTACAAAGGATTACCTTTACCAGCAACTTCATAGCTTAAAGTATTTTCTGACAAACTTCAGTATAATTTTGACTTTTAAATAAATTAAATAACATTCGAGCCTTTTACCGAATGTATTTCTAGGGATTTTTCTTGTTGTACTACATTAAAAGTACCGAAACACTGGCGTGAGCTAAATAAGCGTCAATGTAAGTCTTGCTAACTACTAAAAGTTACTGTAACTAAATGAGTAGTTGTAAATTGTATCCAGTTCCAACACACTCTGGTTTAACTCCCACTTCTTTGAAAGTTGGTCACAATATTGTTATATGCGAGTTCACTTTAACATATTCGAACTAGTAGTAACTACTTGTAAATCTAAATAATAATTGTAATGAATAAAATTATTAAATCACTAAATACATAAAATTAAGTAACTAAAATAAAATAAAGAAAATAAAAAATTAACTATCGTGCGTTTGCGTGTGTGTATTTTAATATATACGTGCGTGCATGCGCACGTGCGTGTATGTGCGTACGTGTAAATATATGAATATGTGTGAGTGTATGCGAGCACGTGTTTGTGTTTGTGTATGCGTTTGCGAGCGTTTATTGCGGATGGTTTTATACCCTAATCTCACTAAGTTTTCAATTGATGGGTACGATTGATCCCGAAGCCCCTGTTTTAATTTATTTTTAGTTTGTTCTCCGTTTAAATTAAAAATGTTTAAACTCATCCACTGCCAAGTTTCTTGCTCAAGCTCCAGCTTGCTTTCGCATGAAGGTCTTGCCATTCATAACCCAACAGAAATTACACTCGTGAAGTTTTGCATGTTCTAAAATATATTCTCCTTGTCCGTGCTGTTAAGTTTGCCGCAATATATATCGGTCTCGATGAGCCTGGGAGCCTTATAAGTTATTTTCTTTGTTAAAATTTTTTGTAAAGTGATAATGATGATTCTTTAGTGATAGCAGACGTGAGGTCCACTATAATATATTAGTATATTTTAGTCCTTCTTTGTATATACTCTATATACATATATCCTTAACATTTATGTCGTGTATTTTCATATCAAGTGTTGGTTCTGAAAAACCCGTCCCGAACAGAACTCAACCCTCGTTAGACAATTCCTGTCGACTCTTTTTTTTATTTCATTGTAATGTAATAGGACACATTTAGATAATAGGAGAAGGAATATGCATAAAAAACGACCACTGGTAATTTTGTTACCTGTTAAATTCAAATCGGGGGGAGAGTCAGTCTTCAGTAGACGCTCAAAGAGTGCAGACGTGCCGTGTACAATCGTATAAGTGTTGTGTTGTTAAAAAAATTGCAAAAATGGTAAATCTATTCGCGTGTGGGATTTGTCTGACGGAGAACGTTAGTCGTGAACTGCACCCGATCGGTGACACTGTTCTGCGGGTGGTTTACGAACATTTAACTGCAACGCCGGTAAGCGATCTTATATTTGAACAAACACCATCATGTCTTACTCTTTTTCACAATTTATGTGTAAATCTTTTAGATTTTTCTTTGAAGGACCCCAGCTCTAGTGGGTTGAATTCACAATTGTGTGTGTGTGATGAGTATTATTTCTTTTTTGGTGAAAATTGCTTTAATGAATCTTTTGAATTTTTGTTTAATTTTTCTATAATATGTAGTAAACAAATAATTATCATTATTATTGTCTTTATTACTGTTGGTTTAAATATAATAGGAAGAACAAATACATTTTTCAAAATTTCAAGTCAGTGAACAAGACATCTGTAATTAGGGCTCAAAAGACAAGAACCACCTCACTTTACATTATTATTAGGATCAGACAGCCGTGTTTCAGAACTGTGAAGATGTTACGTCTCTTCATATCCTCTGTTCTACGCATACCTACTACACTCTTCAACCTATGTCTATGCCACGTTAACTTGTTACTCGTGCCCGTTCCTTAAATCATTCACTTTGAGATGTCTTGTCTACCCTCATTCCGGTTCTTGTTCTCTGACATTTTCGTACATCTCTCCTATAATTTGGCATGCACTTCAATATTTATTTGAACAATAAGTCTTAAGGTTTCTTGGTCCGATCGTAGTATATTATGTTTCGTAGATAATTGCCTTAACTTCACAATCGTTTCTTAGAGTCATTGTAACATATTTAAGGCAACTTCTCGAAAGTTTGGGAGGTTACAGCTATAGATATGTACCTATAAGTATTGAAAAAATATTAATAAGCTTTATGGTGCGTAACACAGGGACATACTGAAGCAAATGTGAATGTCAACAAAATTGCGGGTTATAAAACTATTTTTGTTTAACAGCTCGGGACTAGAGCAGACAGAGTCTGTGACATCTGCCATCAAGAACTTCGCCACTGCTTGGAACTTTGGCAACAATGCAAACGAAGTGAAAATATCTACATTTTAATATCAAACTGCCATCCGGTGAGTGTAAGATTGTAAAACTACTACTACTAACTATGTCGGTGTCATATGTTGCCATATGTCCACACTTAACTGAATGATCGACAACAAGTTTTTAATTGTGTTTCATTGTAATCTGATAGAAGGCGGGGTGACTGTAACAGTTGTAAACTATTCTAATGTAAATCTAAACAGAGTAGCTGAAGGTAAAAATTTTCATATTTCTAGATTCACTTCCTCGTTATACTAAAGAGTTATGGTTAATGAGCCGGCTGAAATCAAGATTTTTTCCCTATAACCTAAGAATAAAGTGGTCTTGTATCATCGTTAAATTTGCGTGAACATTTCATGTTGAAAAGTTTACGAGGGCTTTAGCGTAGACAGCATATGACTCAAAATCTCCATTACTTACTATGAGACAGCTCCTCAAACTTCTAATGAACCTATGTAACAACGTGGTGAAATAATTAAAACTGTTTATAATTGTTCAACAGCCCCAAATATTCGACGACAACAATAATATCGCGAAGGTGCCGCTGTGTCGATTATGCTGGCAAGAAGATGGACTAATGGAGGCCACTGTGGACAGAAATCAACAAATTTTATACAATTGTTTAACTTCAGAGCCGGTAAATAACTTTTATTCAAATACGTGTCATCTTTTTACCCTTATAGTAAACGTATTTAGTGTTGGTACAAAACGCTGACTTCCATGCAGCTCTATCATTTTTACCTTACTACTTACTCTCTTTGTACCTTTTTCAGACACACCATACCTCTCTTCTCCGTAACCATCATCTCTCCTCATCCCATGTCCATACCCCAGTAAGCTGTTGACATTGACCCTTCCTGGAATATTTTCCTTTAAGATGTCTTGTTTGTTCTCACCCTTCCTTGCTCTCGGTGTTTTTAATACAATCGATTCAATATTTTGCCGTGTATTTGTAAGAAATCTGATATTAAGACGATTAATACTTTAAAAAGTATTATTTCTACTACCTATTATCTACTTTTATCCTTCATTAAAAATCTCTTGTATAGTTCCACATCGATCGCAATATTGTGTGTCACTAGACAGTCAACAGTATCACAGTTACAAAGCTCATTTTTAATTAACAGTTCGAGACCTTTGACATCAGACCTAACAGAGTTTGCGGCCGCTGTAGTAAAAGACTCCGGATCTGCTACAAAATCTGGATTCGCTTCGTCCAGCGTGAAATACTTAACAGTAGTGTGGTGAGTGCAAGATTAACAAACCCTAATGAATACACATTTGTGTGACGTGATACATTGTGTTACTATTGAGTAACACAATGTCACGTCTGTCACAACAGTAACACTATAACAGCTTTAAATGAAGTCCGGATATTCTAAATACATCTTTCTAAAAACAGATATTTATTAAATCTGTTTACAAAAACGAAAACTGGAGAAAGTTACACTAAATGTGCAACCACTTTAACGTCCCTTGTTTTTCTTGCAGTTAATTAATAAATTAAATATAAAATAGTCACATACTGACACTCGGTACAGTCAACCACATAATTTACACCAGTTTGAAATGTATTTTATTTGTTTCCAGCCAGCCCAAGTAGAAGGAGTCTGAGGTTAGCAGGGTTTTGGTGACGTACACAAAACGTTCTCTTCGTGAATGAAGGACTCAGAAGGCATAGCAATATCTTCGAACGTATCGCCACCAAAGCGTCACGTTCCGCCAATAACAACAAGAGGTCTGCGATCAAATCTATGGAGGTGCAAACCTCCGCAAGGCCTCTGCTGCTAAACGAGCTAACCCAGCACGATGTCATTACATACTGTTAAATAGGACCGTAAATTACATTAAAAAGGGAATATTCGTTATAACAATTAATCAAATTTTATTGAGGACGCCATACTTTTTTAATCAGAAGTGTTGTGTGTCCACAGACAATAAAAATATATGGACCGGATGCATCGGGAGCGCATGCATGCATCTTAATTCTAATTTGTTTCTCATAGATTTTGTTTTAAGTAAGCTTTTTGTTAATAATGTCTGCCAAATTAAAATCTGTGTCAATTTTTACGATATCAATTATTCCCCATGTTCATGTTCATTATATATATAGTCAGAATCTACCATACAATCTAATACTTCTGTGTCTACGTTATCATAGTATGTTACTGTATTTATTATTATCCTTCAGTCATTGTATTATTATCATTACTGTAATCAATATCTATACCAATATAGCTTTTAACTTTTCTCAAATGTTTCATTGCAAACCTTGTCATTTAACTAGTTTTTAATTCGATTTCATGTTTATCTTTACAACAAACTTGAAGGTCATCAACAAATACTAATATATATATTGGATCTTTGTTTGTTCTGTTGACATATAAACAGTAATCATAGTAGTTACTTCTGAAAACATTCAACTTTTTAATAAATTTATCGAAAAAGTGAAACCGTACTTTAGGACTTTCTTTGAGACTATAGAGTACCTTTTGCAATTTGTAAACCTTTCGGTTGACTTGTATAAACTTCAGACTTTACATACCATTAACAACTTAAAAAGGCTGTCTCGACATCCATTTGTTCGATGAATAAATTATTTTTACAAATGTACGACAATTAAATTTTCAGTGTTTACATTTTCCCTACAGGTCAATAAACATTTTCATTGAATTCCTTTTGCTAAAAACCTCTTACAACTAATCTTGTTTTAAAAATAAAATTGAATTTTTTTCTTAAAAATCCACTTAACATCTAGAATCTTTTTATCGTGTGGCCTTCCAACAATTTGTCAAGTATTATTGTTATGTAGGTTATTTATTACTGAGTCTATTTCTATTTACCATTGTTTGTAATTATGAGAGTTCATCGCTTCCTCACAAGTGTTTGGCTCATTTGCATCAGTGTAGTTTACATATGCAAAAAAAGATGTAAAACTGATGATGTAAAATTAGTCTCACCTGAATCTTCATCAATAACTTTTATCACTTTAGTAAATAGTTTTTAATATGTCATCAGACAAGTTTGAACTAGGCCAATTTCTATATCATTATCATTTTCTTTTTGATCATAAAGTTTTTCTAGACATATTGAGTATTTTCTTTGACTACCTGTATATGCCTAGCATTAATTATTTTGTTACTAATTAAAACTCTATAGCTCTTTTTATTATAACCAATCAAAATGCCCAGTCGGGCTTTATCTTCTCACTTACTTTTTCTCAAAACTTTAGGAACCTTGACCAAAATTCTACTTCTATAAATTTTTAAGTGCTCTACATTTGGTTTGATTCCAAAAAATATCTCATAAGGAGTTTTGTTTTCTACTGTATTTGCAATAGTTCTGTTCTTTAAATATGCTGCTGTTTTTGTTACTTCTGACCAAAACCTTCTATGAATTTTAGTTGCCCTCATTAAACACCTACCCATATCCATAACAGATATATTATATTTTTCTGCAACTCCATTCAATTTATGGACATGGGGTAGACATGGTGATAACTCTATACACATTTGCCTTAAAAGGTCATAAATTTCTTTATTAAATTTTCAATGCCGTTATCACACTGTAATTTCTTAACTTTTTTTATTAAATTTATTTACTACTAAATTAACAATTTTTTTAAACAATTAGCAATTTCAACTAAAGCTGAATATGAGCTCTTAATACAAAAGATACCAGTACAGTTACACCTGTCATCGATAAACGTCAAGAAACTTTTTCCCCACCATAACCAGTTATGTGCCAAATCAGTGTGCGATTCACATTCGCAAGCTATTTAAGCGACAGATGTCAATATATAGATTGTGGGGAATACCTCTCCGTAACATAGGAATATACGAATTCTGCACTCCAGCTTAGCGTACGTGGGTAGAAGCGGGTAACTGGTCTTATTATAGAAACTAAGGTGGCCTTCAGCGTCAACTGAGGTTGCGTGTGCCTTGGCAGGAACTCCGCCATGCGATTTAGACGTAGGCGGAAGTGCTCACTGAAGTTCATCGGCGGATCTCTAACTTTCGTGCGGGTAGTGGCATATGGTTCCCGGGTTCCCGTACAAAGAGGTAAAGTAAGGTCGCTCGTCAAACCACGATGGGTTTTAGCCTCGGGAAGTATCCGTATTTGGTCGCTAGGTGGGAATTGAGTTCCATCTGTCACCACTGCAACTACAGTGGGGCCTTCACTATACTTATTAGAGGAAATCTCCATTAACCCGACAAAGTGTCAGGCTACAATAATCGGCAGTAGCCGTTTGAACACCCGAGTCAACCTTGAGGTGCTGCCCAAGATTTGGCCCTTTAAATGGCGCCACTATACCTATTTGTGCAACAGTGAAAGACTTAGGCTTACAACTTGATTGTATATTAAACTGTCGAGATCAAGTTGCATACTCGTACGTATGCCTGAGGTTTACCGTAATCCTGAGAATACTATGCCGTCTGAAAAACCTCCTTCCCGTGAAAACTAAAGCAACGCTCGTGCAATCTCTAATCTTCCCTCTGGTTGACTATGGCGACGTGTGCTATTACGGCCTGAATGCAGATCGCCTCAACAAGCTAGAACGTCTTCTCAATAGTTGCATTCGATGCATCTTTAACCTTCGTAAGTATGATCATATCTCCAGTTTCCGGTTCCAGATTACATGGCTACCTACTGATCAACGCAGAAAATTGCGTGCACTCACATTGCTGTATGCTTTTCTCAATTCCTCATATCCTCCCACTTATTTAACATCACAAATTCAATTATTGAGCAACAACCACAACACAAACCCACGTTCAGCTAATAATCTCCTTCTACTCTGTCCATCTCACTCCACTTGGATTGTCGGCTCTTCGTTCTTCGTGCAGGCTATCCTTTCTTGGAAGGCGCTTTCCCTCGAAGTTAGGATGGTTAAAAGTCGTGACTTGTTTAAAATTAAAGTGAAGAAGTTTTTACTGGCTGAATTGGCGACGTCCTACTTCATCAGCTGGTGTTATTATATCTTATAGTGGTAATATGTATGCACGGATATGTATGAGTTATATGTATGTGTATTATACATGTGTGTGTTATATATGTATAGTAGTACTTATGTATTTATGTAAGTATATTTGCTTATTTATGGTTAAACTAGTCTATGTATACTAAATTCTCTGTCAATTACTTCTTATACTTAAGTACACCTACCTCATATTTTCTCTGCATCGCCCAATCGGTTGATTGATTGATGAAAATATCTTAGGCATTACGTCCGCGCTGCAGGTGTTTGTGCATAAAATTTTAAATAAATAAATCAGTGGCTACCGGCCGTCCGGCCGTTACATGCTCCATGGCCGGTAGCGACAGCTGTTTTAGCGCGGTCGCAACCTCCTACAAAGAGTTCACTTTGGAGAAGGAAGCGACGGAGAAGGTCTGGAAGTACGATCTCCACTCGCACCCATTCTGTCACTGGTGAACCGGGCAGCAGAGGCGCGCTTATCAGCTATCCCACTACTACACAACCACTAAATATCGAGTCACTTTGGCAGGGTATTAATTGAAAAAAAAAACACATTTCACATTTAGAATACCAATTACTTTTAATAAATATGCTATTGCTTACGCATGTTGCTTAAATGAATCTTTGATAGTGATATCTATACAGTTTTAATAATAATCTTTTCACAAATAATACCAAACATAATTTTTTTGTACACACACAATAGCTAAAATTATTGGTTGCACTCTGGCAGGGTAAAGGGCGACGACAGTGCCTACCGTCGTGTATTTTATGCCCATCCCTTCGTCTCTTACCCACGCAGAGTTCGTGAATAACTTGCAGAGAAGGCACGTCAATAGCTGAAAGGTGAATAAACGTTAGGTAAAGCAAAAACAAAAAAATACATCTTTACCTGGTCATAATTTTGTCCACAACTGCTTACGTTCATATTTAGCTTTTGGCAAATGGCAAGCAATTGACGACGCACTTCAGATGCGTATGTCAAATTCTTCGTGTTTAAAAATACTCTCGACACCATTGCTGCAATGAGAACAATATTGCGTTAATGATAACCATTTATTTGTTAATTAGAGGTCAATAAACAGGTGCTGTGCTGATACTCACTTTCTTTGAAGATGCCTTAGAGAAAGCTTTGAACATATTGAGGAGAGTTGTGTGGTCGCCTAACAGAGACAGGAATTTTTGTTTCATTGTCAGAGCTTCTTGTCTCTTGTACACCGGTGTGTGGAATAAGTCTTCACTTGACAAAACTGCTACCAAACTTACCAAACCTAAACATATAATGGTATCATTACACGAGTGTTTCTAGTTCTACGATCTCAAGAATATACTTTTATCAGCGTTATGTTGATTAACTATTTACCTCGTCTAAGCAGCTATATTCCGTCGCGCTTAATTGAATTTTGGAATATTTTAGGTCGATCGGGAAAATTTACATTTTTTTTGCAAGCACCGTCAGTTTAGAATTGGTGACGTTGTCGATTGCACCTAAAATAGAAATAACTTACAATATAACGTTTTCAAGATGGTCGTGTCTCTTACCTAATTTCTTGAGCAGTGCTAATGAAGCTTTCACAGCATCTGGTGGCGGTGTATCTGTCCACGAGATGTTACTAGGCTCTGCCCCCACCGCTATCGCTATCATTAGTAAAAGCGTAGATGCTAGCGGACATCTGTAATAAAATATATTATGTAGAATAAACAAGTTGTGATATAAAAATTATAAAATTGTAAAAATTGTTACTTTAAATAATTTATAGAGCTTTGTCAATCGTTTTTAATAGGGTCAAATTTTTTTCATATGACAAAAAACTCTGAACTGAACGTAAACAATGCTAATAGCTAAAGGCAAAGTGTATAATATTATTCTACCTGACAATTTCAGGCGTATGATGTTGTTGTCGGGCCTTGAAATCGATTTCAGTATAGAGGCGGTAAACCCGGAACGGGAGCCGGGAAATAGCAAAAAATTGCTATTTGAAAATTGGAAATGTCAGTCTGAATCAAGTCTGAAAGAAGAGCACTGTTAAAATCAACAAAAATTGTACCCTTCTTTCACTACGCCTGCATCGATGACATATCTAATCCCAGGTATAGTAACAGATGTCTCAGCAATATTTGTGACCAATATTATTTTTCTAGTTCCGGGAGGCACACTCCGCCAACCTTGCAATTGTTTTGCTGTAGGCATATCTGCATACAGTGGGTATACCTTCATAGGGGGACCTGTGGCTTTCTGGGCTATCTCTTTAATTTCATACATGATTGTCTCAATTTCTTCTTGTCCTGTCAGAAATACTAAGAAGTCATGGCTGAAAATAATAAAAACTATTAACAATTTATTAAGGGAATGAAAAACATCACAAGATTTTCTTTAATTATAGGTAGATATTTACTTTGCGGGTGTTGTAGCGTGTCGTCGAAATGTTGTGCAAACAGCAGCATATTGATAGTCTTCATTTTCCATCTTGGAGTGATGTATAGTGACTGGAAAAGTTTGATCCTCTAAGTAAATTACAATTATCTCCTGTTCATTCCTTTCTTTCTGTGCTAGTTTTGCAATACCAAAGAGCGCATCGGTTATAACTGTTCTCTCGTGTGCGTCATCCAGTATTATTATTAGAATATTTTTTAAGCAAAGGGTCCACGATAGCTTCTCTGAGTAACATTTCGTCAGTCAAATACTTTACTTTAGGTTTTGGACTCGTAGCATCTTCAAACCTCACAGAGTACCTGTTACAAAAAGATAAAATAAAATTCTAACTGTACCTAAGCTGAAATCTAGTTTGCTCTGAAACTGGTAACAGTTATTCATCACTTACCTTGGTAGTAATAAGTAGCATCTTTAGGGAGTAATCCCTCCCACACCCAACCCACCGATTTATTGTACAGGTAACTCTGACAGGTAACCATTTTATATCTATTCAACTTAGTAAACTCGAGCAGAATATGCGACTTCACAATAATTCTATTGTCTTTCAAGGTTTAGTACCTACTGCTATTGTTATCGTAATAACAAGTCCCTTCTTTATAATAGTGTTGTATTTAAACAAAAGGAGGCAGGTAAAAACTACAACAAAGAACGCTGCTTGTAGTCTAGGCCTATGTTAATGCCGGGCGTCTATTTCGAAGTTGCTAAAACTATTGGGGTAAGGGCAGTTTTTAAATGAATCCACTCCGAGTAATCCACCCTTGGGCTAAACGTAATACATACTCGAGTGCTGACATGAGCTCTCAGCCACATATTAGACCACCTCTGGGAGGTTCTGCACTGCAGCTTAACAAACGTGGGTATAAGCGGGTAAAGAAGCTGAGACGGTCATCAGTGACGACTGAGGTTTCGTGTGCCTTGGCTGAAACTGCGACGTGAGGTTTAGGGGTAGGCGCAAGTGGTCACCGAAGTTTATCGGCGGACCTCTGACTTACATGCGGGTAACAGCATATGGTTCCCGCACGAAGAGATTTACAAGTGACGTGAGACCGCTAATCAAACCACGATAGCTTATTACTTAGGGAAGTATCTGTGTTCGGTCGCTAAGAGGGAATGGAGTTCCACCTGTCGCTACTGTAACTGAAGTGGGGCCCTCACTACAGTTATTGAAAAAAGTCTCTGGCTAACGGCCGTCATATGCTTCATGACTGATAGCGGTAGCTGTTTTAGCGCGGTCGCAACCTCCTGTGAAGACATTACAGTGTTTTTAGTTCGAGGATCTCAAGAATATACTTTTATCGGTGTTATGTCGACTAACTATTTACCTCGTCTAAACAGCTATGTTCCGTCGCACTTAACAGAATATCGGAGTATTTTACAAAAGAAAATAGTCTAAAAATACATCCCGCTACAAATAGAACTCGACCCTCACTAAGAAATTGTTATTGCCTTATTATTTGTAAAATTATAAAGTTGAGAGTAATTAAAACTATATGCAAAAATTATATGAAATTTTTTATGTTTCATATACAGGCTGACTGGTGAGATACCTTCAATACTTATGGAGAGTACTCGGTACTCGATTCTCGTTAACTTGATATAAAAAAAAATGGGTGCTTATTTTTTATCGAAATGTCTCTAAAAATAAGTGAAATTTGGATATTATACTCCCTAAGCTCGCCGCATTGTAAACAATGGGCGAGCGTACGTAAACGTTGAACGAAGGGCGCGGTGGCAGCTATTTTTCACAATATTGCGTCATCGACTCGGTAGTGCAAGTGAATGCGCCGACGGATTCGCACGTTCCCGCTTCCGCGTCCCGCGACGTAGGTATTTACGCGCGAAATCCGCCGTATGAGTGTATGTGTGTGATCTGTGACCCGTGTATGGCTCATACCCCAAATATGGCTCATCAGTACACAAACGCAGAGTACCTGGACATGGTTCGTGCGTATGCGCGTGCTAATGACAGTTTGCAAGGTGCCATCGCTTTGTACAGGGAAATGTTCCCCAACCGTCGAATACCTACTGCAGGCGTAATCCTAAATGCTAATCAAAGATTACGGGACTACGGACAGTTCACTGTTCCTACGCATGCTCAAGGACGAGGCGGAGCGGCTTATCCTGTGTCGCTGCACGAAGACATTCTCGAGTACTTCGAAAACAACCCACAAGCCAGTACTCGTAAGGCTGCTCGAAGATTTGGTGTATCACAGTGGACTGTGTGGAATCAACTGCACAAAGATGGTTTACACCCATATCATTTTCGACCAGTTCAAGAGCTCAGTGTAGGCGATTACGAGCCGCGTATAAACTTTTGTCGGTGGTTTTTACAAAACACTGACAAAAACATACTATTTTAAAACTTTGTGTGAATATTGTGGATCACATCTTAATTATTGTGTGCACTATTCCGATGACATCTGTAGAAAGTGAACGTTGTTTTTCAACATTAAATAAAGTAAAAACATTTACGCGGAACACTATGACGCAAGACCGTTTGAATGCTTTGTGCATGATAAGTATTGAAAAGCGCCTTATAAACTCAATAGTGGATTTTCAAAAAAAAGTGATAGATGTCTTCGCTCGTCAAAAAGATCGGCGAATGGATTTTATGTATAAATAAAGGTAAGTTTTTGTGAACCTCCATCCAAAAATGTCACGGGCCGCCTCTGATCAACACAGATTTAGTGTTAATGTGTGGGCCGGTGTCCTCAATAACTGTTTGTTAGGACCGTATTTCATCGAAGGAAGACTCAATAGTGCATCATACATAAACATTTTAAATAGTGTGATGAACAATATGCTCGATGATGTGCCGCTGAGTTATCATCGAAACCTATTTTATCAGCACGACGGAGCGCCCGCACATTATCAGACGCAAGTACGTGAGTACCTAAACCGTAGCTTCGGGGAGAACTGGATTGGTCGCGGTGGGCCTGTGCCATGGCCAGCTCGCTCTCCAGACCTTACTCCGTTACACTTTTATTTATGGGGCGAGGTAAAACGTCTTGTGTACGCTACGGAGTATGCAAATAGGAAAGAATTAAAAACGAAAATAATAAGTGCTTTTGAGACTGTTAAAAGTGATCCGTTCGTTTAAAATCTCTTTAAAGACAATATGCGTAAACGTGCCGAACTATGCATCACACGAGGCGGTACACATTTTGAACAACTTTTAAGATTAGTGTAAATATGTAATACGTAAGTCTAATTTTAATCAATTCAATCATTGTAAATAGGTATGATTCCATTTTTTAAATACGCCGAAAATACCAAGGCTATTTAACTTTTCAGTTATTCTAGATTGAACCTTGTCTCAATACCTACTATTTATTCAGTCAACAAATTAGTGATTACCTAGGTATTTTTGCCTGTCCTAAGCCAGGATTAAAGTATGAAGGGAAAACGGATCATGCTATTTTATCAAAGTTAGCATTCATGCATTAACATGGGGAGAGGTATCGATGTAGGTAGGCAACAGCTGTACAGTGTAGGTACCTATGTATTCTGTGTTGATAGACACGTGCGGCCGCGCGGTGTCCAAGTATTCCGCAGTTAAATACTGGACTCTCGGTGTACTGTGTACGAAGTTTACTAAGAAGTTATTTAATATTTCGTTTTTATGTTATTTTATTTCATGATATATGTTCGCATACTATCACGTCCTCAAATATTGAAGGTATCTCACCAGTCAGCCTGTATAGCTATATATAATATATAATAATAATAAATTTCATATATAATATATAATATCATATTCTTCATAACTATAGATATACTATTATCATTAGCATGTCGGTGACGCGAACCGATCATTTTACCCTCTACCAAAACGCTCAACGCGCCTAAAGAAATTTTCACTTCAAAAATTTTTGTTTAAGTTTTCATAGTTAGTAGTAAAGCTAGGGCGTGGTGTTATTTAAATACACCACGTGTAGGCGATATGAAAGGGATTGTGTGTAGAAAACCAACACACGCTATCAACAGGTATTGATCAGAAGCTTCGACTTGTTTTACATCTTTTATGTATTAACATTAAAATCAAATTTTACTTGGAAAGGTGTACAAAGGATTACCTTTACCAGCAATTTCATAACTTAAAGTGTTTTCTGATAAATTTCAGTATAATTTTGACTTTTAAATAAATTAAATAACATTCGAGCCTTTTACCGAATGTATTTCAAACACTGGTGTGAGCTAAAAAAGCGTCAATGTAAGTCTTGCTAACTACTAAAAGTTACTGTAACTAAATGAGTAGTTGTAAATTGTATCCAGTTCCAACACACTCTGGTTTAACTCCCACTTCTTTGGAAGTTGGTCACAATATTGTTATATGCGAGTTCACTTTAACATGTTCGAACTAGAAGTAACTACTTGTAAATCTAAATAATAATTGTAATGAATAAAATTATTAAATCCCTCATACATAAAATTAAGTAAGTAAAAAAAAATAAATAAAATAAAAAAATAAGTGTGTGAGTGTATGCGAGCACGTATTTGTGTTTGTGTATGCGTTTATCAATTCCAAGTTTATATCTCTATTTGAGGTAATATTTGTAAAGTAGAAGCGAGTGCGAGGTGTCACGTTCCTGTTCTAATAAAAACATCATGTCGCGCTGGTTGATGCATTTGAGTCGGATCCGTAACGCGATTTGACTGCGACCAGTCTGTTGAAATATGTTAGACTCCTGGAATAAGATAATCCACTTCCCTATGTATGTACAGTCACGAGCATAAATACGAGTATATTAACTATAGGCACATACCTCTTGGAGTGCAAAAATATGTGTCGTTTACTAATTATGTATTTCTCGTGACTGTACGTTAGCATCAAACGAAGCTACTTACAAATCCGCTTCCGGAATGTCCAGCGCTACTCGAAAGGGAGACACCAACAGCGCCCGACACTTCTAATCTGGGGTTTTTTCTAGGTCCGATAGCTTGCAAGGCTGTCAAGTTAGCATCTCATTGCCTGAGCTCTTCGAGTTCAGCTCGTTGCATTTCTTTCACTTTGGCCTTTAATTTTGCTTGTTCAGGGTTGTCATTCTTGGATCGAGACTTGGGTGCCCTTAACAGAATCTCCTTCTCCGAATCCTCCCGCCGTTTCCTGTCAGCACGGTCTAATTCCTTGAGGAATTGGAATTGACCTTTTATTATTGGGTGACCTCGTATCGGTTGTTAGTCTGTGTCAAAAGAAAAATCATTAGCAACGAAGAAAACTTGACGTCACACGTGCTTTTGGTACTTGTGATTATGTCGAACAGTCAAATAAAAATGTTCATAGCTACCTACAGTTCTGCATTGCCAGTTAGGTGATTTAGAAGCACACCTAACATTCCTTTATATGCAAGATTTCTTTTAACAAACATTTTATTTATGAATATTTGTTAAACAAATTTTCTTCTAGGTCCAATGAAAAAATGAAATTTCAAATCTTACCCGTATTACATAATCAATTCTATTCTTTGCGATGACAGCGAGCTTCTCTATAAGGCTCTACAGTCTTTCCTGCAGCGCGTGTGATAGTAGACCAGCTACTTCGGGAGGAGGTTCTTCTAAGTTGTGCTTCGCTACAATAGTTTTTATCCGCGCTTGCATCATACCCAGAGGTACCAAGTATTCGTCCTTGCATGACCTTAAAATAGATTAAATGTTAGTTTAGCTTCTACTTAATAAAATATTCAACTACTTAAAAAAAAGTAATTATATAGGTACCTGGTTTGTGTGCCAACCATTTCTCTGTGGGTTTCTTCTGCCAGAATGACACCGCCCATCGCGACTACATCGTTGAGGTCATCGTCCCCAGCCATTTTATCGTCTCTGAATGGTTGTGAGAAAGATGTTTTCTTCTCCTTCTCTTTTAATGACTGACGGATAAGTGACTTCGCAGGTGTCAGCTCGGTTGCCAAACCAAACGATACGTTAGATCTGGGTAGTTTAGCTGTATTATTGGCTTTCTTCACGATGGTCTTGAAGGCACCGCGTAAACGAACATTTTGCAACACAGTTACGCTGCGTCCAGGTTTTGCTTGCGCAGGCTTCTGGTACAGATACAATGTAGTTAAACGAATGTCGGACAATGGTTTTGACTACGGGAAATGTGTGCGAGGACTGGTTGGATTGGTTGAATGTGAATTAAAACAATTTAGAGACAAGGGTATAAGATTCCGAATAAGGGAAAAATGGTAGCTCCTGGTAGTGGGTAATATTTGGTATAAAACATATATTTAAGTAAATATTAAGATTAAACAGTAGGTACATACCTTGGAATCGCCTAACGCTACGACTGCCCCAACGGGTACGTACACTTTTAAGAGAGACATGGCGTTATTATCAACTTGAACTGACGGCGGTTGCAGGCAGAATGCCTTAATTTTCATCCTACATCCTCACCCTTTCGAAACGCCTTAGATTTTTTTTTGGGGAATCTATATATTAATACGCGATCCAAAAACTTTGGACCAGTTTTTACGAAAATTGCGTAGACGCAGGAGCATAAAATTTGGCACACTTATAGTTTATGTGTAGGAGAAGTGCAGAACGCTAATATTTTTCAATAATAATGCTTATAAAGTACATTAAATCAATAAATAAAACATTACACACACTACCATGCATTTCACACACATATATACATACACATGTATTTGTACACGCCATTTTGTCCATAGACATAGATATATCAAAAAAAAGTTTTATTTGCCTCATTTAATATAAAAAAAGATTTTAATAATAATGCATAAAAAGTACATTAAATCAATAAATAAAACATTACACAAACCAGCATGCATTTGACACACGCATACACAAGTATTTGTACACGTATACATACTCTGTGGTCAAATTGTCTCTGTGTTTATTATAGACATAGTTAAATGTCAAACAGAAAAGTTTTATTTGACGAATCCTCCGTGAAATACTGAGCGCTTATACAAATTTATGTAATATATACATATATATAAGTTGTGTGGCAGTAAGATACATTGAAATGTACACGGACTTTCATTATATGCATAGAGAAAGTTCTGTAGCAGCAATCTGCAATGACAACATTCAGGTACAAAAAAAATATAATTTGCTATTGCTGGTTTTATGCAATTATTAGTAGTTGTAGTATGTAGTTTACGATTTCAGTAATTGTATATACTTCAGGATAAATAAGTGATTTTGAGAGATACGTACATTTAAATGTGCTCTAAATGTCATTCCAAATGTGTTTTTAAGTTATGATTGTGGATTCATATTTAGAGTGCAGGTCTTGCAATGCGAAACATTTTGAATCTGAAGTGACTTTAGGCGACCGAACTGCATTCACTGCATGTTGTCACAAGGGTAAAGCAATATTACCACCCTTAAGTCAGAATGAATATTTTAAATCATTGTACTCATTGACTTACTTCAAATGAACCTTCAATGAAAAGTAAATCAAAAAATTATTTAGAATATATTAGGAAATATAAATTATGTTTTGCTATGGTTAGCTCAGAAGCCAAAGTTGCTGAGGTAGGTACAAGTGGAGTGTATTATTTCAAAATATATGATGTTTTTTATCACAGATCAGGCCCAATGACTGCTGCATATAGTCGTTCAACATGTTATGCACAATTATAGTTTTATGATGTTGACACTGCTATTAATTATAGATTACAAGAACGTATTAGTCAAACATGTAACAACAACATAATGCGTGAAAGGGTTTAGCCGGATACGTATGACGAGTCGGCCCCTAAATGGGAATCGATATCGAAACTTATGTTTTAATATCGACTTGATGTTCAAACACGATTTATGTACTTTTCGCGACCGACTTCCGCTTTGACCTTGAGGTAGAGAGCAAAATATCCGTATGCTTGACTATTACTGAATGTGATATATCTCTGAAGCTAATTAAGATAAAGAAGTGAAACTAACGCGAGGTGTTAGGTTACATTACAGAGTATATCATATATATTTTTTTATAATTTTTAGAATAAAAAATTACACTAAAAAAATAAAAAATAAAAAAATCATGTTTTTTTTTCTGGGATCTCTGTGACTTACAATCACGAAATTAATATATGTTATGCTTCTTTGTGTGCTCTATTACCCATAAAAATTGCGTGAAAAAAAAGTTGGTGCAACACAACGAAAAAAAATTATATGTGATTTCTGTCTAATGGTATACCCCTGTATTATAAGGTGCACATTACATCATTGTTTTTTTTTTCCAAATTTCACATCAGCTTGTTTTAAAACATAAGTAAGCAATCTTAAGAGATGGGATAATAGTTAAAAAAGAAATGAAAAAAAAAACAGCCTGTGTTCAATACTTATTATTATTACTTTTTCGTGTCAATCAAAATACAAGAAACAAAATATTAATCATCGTCACTGTTGAAATTAATTACAATCGGAACACCTTGAGTCGCAAATAACTTAGTTAGGACCTCAGCAGGACGTACAATTTTGGACAAATATCGTCCATATGATAGATAATAAATAATAGCTGCTACATGAGAACAGCATCCCACTGTACGTTCGCCATTGGAAAATCAAGTAGTTCAGATGCCGTTAAACATTTCAGTGTAGTTTTTTTCGGTTCCAACGCTGACTTTGTACTTCTTGACATAAAGTATTTTTTATTTCCATTCTACTTTTTATATATTGTACTATAATGTCACTTAAACTACCATCGGAATTAAGTCTTTTCGCATAAGTGTTGTGCAGAAAACCAATGTGTGCTGTGATTGCCCCAATGGCGAACGTACAGTGGGATGCTGTTCTCATGTAGCAGCTATTATTTATCATCTATCATATGGACGATATTTGTCCAAAATCGTACGTCCTGCTGAGGTCCTAACTAAGTTATTTGCGACTCAAAGTGTTCCGATTGTAATTAATTTCAACAGTGACGATGATTAATATTTTGTTTCTTGTGTTTTGATTGACACGAAAAAGTAATAATAATAAGCATTGAACACTGGTTGTTTTTTTTTTCATTTCTTTTTTAACTATTATCCCATCTCTTAAGACTACTTACTTATGTTTTAATACAAGCTGATGTGAAATTTCCAAATAAAAAACAATGATGTAATGTGCACCTTATAATACAGGGGTATACCATAAGACAGAAATCACATATAATTTTTTTTCGTTGTGTTGCACTAACTTTTTTTTCATGCAATTTTTATGGGTAATAGAGCACACAAAGAAGCATAACATATATTAATTTCGTGATTATAAGTCACAGAGATCTCAGAAAAAAAAAACATGACTTTTTATTTTTATTTTTTTAGTGTAATTTTTTATTCTAAAAATTATAAAAAAATATATGTGATATACTCTGTAATGTAACCTAGCACCTCGCGTTAGTTTCACTTCTTTATCTTAATTAGCTTCAGAGATATATCACATTCAGTAATAGTCAAGCATACGGATATTTTGCTCTCTATCGCAAGGTCAAAGCGGAAGTCGGTCGCGAAAAGTACATAAATCGTATTTAAACATCTAGTCGATATTAAAACATAAGTTTCGATATCAATTCTCATTTGGAGGCCGACTCGTCATACGTATCCGGCTAAACCCTTTCACTGGAATTGGACAAAACAGTCCAAAAAATTGGTGTTTTATTAAAACGGCCAGTTTTTACGCATGGGCAATTGTATGTCGCAGCAAGTAGAGTTCGTTCATTCGCTGGTTTAAGGTTTTATATATCCGAATATAATGTCCAAGAACATTTAGCAAACGATGAAAGAGTTTTTACAAAAAACATTGTTTCCAGAGAAGTTTTAAATCATTAATTATATTATTACAATATGCGATAAAAAATGTTTTTTTGTTTTGCATCCTCTTATAGCATGTTTTGTTTTAGGTATTCTTTATTTTACTTCTTTTTAATTTCATATAATTTGTTCAAAATAGAAATTGGCAAATAACAGTCTTGGTCAAATCTGTGGTTATAGTAGTTTAGTTTTGGACAGTAGAACCTTAATAAAGTTTGAATATTATATTTGAATAATGTATATTAAGTCACTTACAATTTAAATTTATTATGGTCGAATTTCGACCAATGGGCGACCACTAGTTAAAGTAATTACCTGTTGTAAGCTGTTATGACAATAACAATGAGCATTGTTACCGTTGGTTAAGTATGAATGCATTTTTTTAGTAATAGAGAATAGCCATTGGGTTTTAAATGGACCAGAGCACATCTATCGTTAGAAACAAAAAAAATTGAGCCGACTTCAAACAATAGCAACAAAGGGCACAAAACATAATAATAACAATGTTTTTTTTAAATTGAGGGGTGCCCTTATTTTACATTAAAAACTAGTTTTTTTATTTTTATTAGTAGTGTTCCTTGTTGATTTTGTTTGAAATCCTCTTAACTTTATTTGTACTAACAAACAAAGAAGTTGAATAGAGCCGATTTCAAACAAACCCAACAGTGCGTGGGTGGTTCAACCCAACCAGGACTCATGGTGGGCGTTAAAAAGTCCCAGAAACACCAGCTCGGCTGACTCTCTGATTACGAGTTGTAGACTGTTTGAACATTTTCCAATAAACTCGTTACTTTTACGATACCAGTTGGTGATAACTTACTGAACCTTGAAAACAGTATATGCAGTAAAACACCGTATAAAATCGTTGCTTAATTATTGCAAGAAATTTATTGGTTTCGTTTTTTGCTAAAAATATTTTTTCCACACTTATGAAACAAAGAATTTTAATATCAAATATCTAATAAGCCCACATATGGGAAGCCTCACTGAATTAATAGTGGCCGAAAAGTATTGGTAAATGGACTAAAACAATATTGTCTACCATAGAAAAAGTTTTTTGATTCTAAGAAGGTTTATGACCAAATTTTTTTTTGCTTTTTTTTTATGCATTGTGTATAAGTTAGCTAGTATAGTAGATAGCTAGGTACGAGTAGTTACCTTTTGTTGTTTTTGTTATCTGTGTTAAGCATCTCAATGAATTTAGTTTTAAAAATTAATTGCCAATATATATTAGAAGAGCGCACAAGTTGTTTCCGTGCGATGTTTAAAATAAAACGATAGTATACCTTATCACGCCTGTATGAGGAATATAAGTCTATAATGAGACGAATTATGAGTTACGACCGACCGATAAACGAACAAAAAAAAACCTTAGAAACGGCTGGCCGGTGATCCCACCAACTCCTGTGCCTGCTTATTGAAGCTGATAATGAGTTGTTATGAATTATTTTTTATAAAAAACAAATAAAAAAGTAAAAGCACAAAGTTCTCGACGATAATTTGCACTATTTCACAAACAAACAGGACTGTCGTAACTATTAGACGGCGATTGTAAACGCATAAACTATAAAGTAGAGTGGTTTTGCATATTAAAATTGGCAAATGATCATGGCACAAACTGAAAAAACATTCAGTGAAGAGTACAAATTTATTTATAGGTATGAGTAAGATTCACCATAATATAAAGAAGTTTTTCAAGACCAGATTAACGAAGAGACATTTGGAAATAAAACTACAGTGTCTCGAAGAGTGTTGGGACTCATATAAAGTTGTTTACGGAAATTTATTAAATGTCATACCACACGGAGATGAAAAAAATCAGTAAAAATGAATCGAATGCAGTTATTGAGAAGACGTTCTTGCTTGTTGAGGCGATCTACGTTCAGGCCGTAATGGCACACGTCACATCAGAGGGAAGATTAGAGATTGCACGAGCGTTGCTTTAGTTTTCATGGGAAGGAAGTTTTTCAGGCGTTATAGTGTTCTCAGGATTCCGGTAACCTTCTGGCATACGTATGTAACTCGATCACACCGTTTCAATGTATAATCAAGCCGTAAGCCTAAGTGTTTCACTGTTTGCAAAAACAGGTATAGTGGTAACATTTAAAGTAATCTTGGGCAGCACCTCAAGGTCGACTCGGGTCATCAAACGGGCCGAGTGAGCGGGGTGACAGCACGGGACCCTGTTCTTCTGACTGACACAGATTCTTTCTGGGCATAATTGCTTCAGGAAGTATTTGCACTCGGTCACCAGGAGGGAGTTGAGTCCCGCTTGTCACCATTGCAACTGCAGTGAGGACTCGGCTCAGCACACGTTAGCGGTTTGTTCCGCCTGGGTGGCGCAGCGTGAGGTCATCACTGCAGTTATTGGAGGAGATTTCTTGCTACCGGCTGTTATATGCTCCATGGTCGGTAGCGACATTTCTTTCACGGCGGTCGAAACCTTCTGCGAAGGCGTAATTTCATGGAAGGAGGCGGCGCAGAAGGTTCGGGAGGAGGATCTCCACTTGGACCCAATTCGCCGCCGGCGAACCAGGCGGCGGAGGCGCGCGTCTATTTCGAATTTGTTAAAACTATTAGAGGTAAGGGCAGTTTTTCTATGAATCCACTCCAAATAATCCGCCCTTGGGCTAAACGGGATACGTACTCGAGTGCTGGCATGGGCCCTCAGCCACATGTTGAACCGCCTCTGGGAGGTTCTACACTCCAGCTTAGCGAACGTGGGTAAAAGCGGGTAACTGGTCTTATTAACGAAGCTGAGACGGCCATGAGTGTCGACTGAGGTGGCTGAAACTGCGCCGTGCGATTTAGGCGTAGGTAGAAGTGCTCACTAAAGTTTATCGGCGGACCTCTGCATTACGCGCGGGTAGCGGCACATGGTTCTCGCACGAAGAGTGAGGCCGCTAATCAAACCACGATAGCTTGTTGCTTCGGGAAGTATCTGTGTTCGGTCGCTAGGAGGGAACTGAGTTCCACCCATCACCTCTGTAACTGCAGTGGGGTCCTCACTACAGTTATTGGAAAAGGTCTCTGGCTACCGGCCGTCATATGCTTCATGGCCGGTAGTGGTAGCTGTTTAAGCGCGGTCGCAACCCCCTGCGAAGACATTACAGTGTTTTTAGTTCGAGGATCTCAAGAATATACTTTTATCGGTGTTATGTCGACTAACTATTTACCTCGTCTAAGCAGCTATGTTCCGTCGCACTTAACAGAATATCGGAGTATTTTAGAAAAGAAAATAGTCTAAAAATACAACCCGCTACGAATAGAACTCGGACCCTCAGTGAGAAATTGTTATTACCTTATTATTTGTAAAGATTTTTGTTTAAGCTTTCATTGTTAGTAGTAAAACTAGGCCGTGGTGTTATTTAAATATACCACGTGTAGGCGATAGGAAAGGGATTGTGGATTGTTTTCAATTGACGAGTATGATTGATCCCGAAGCCCCTGTTTTAATTTATTTTTAGTTTGTTCACCGTTTAAATTAAAAATGTTTAAATTCATACACTGTCAAGTTTCTTGCTCAAGCTCCAGCTTGCTTTCGCATGAAGATCTTGCCATTCGTAACGCAACAGAAATTACACTCGTGAAGTTTTGAATGTTCTAAAATATAGTCTCCTAGTCTATGCTGTTAAGTTTTCCGCGATATATATCGGTCTCGATGAGCCTGGGAGCCTTATAACTTATTCTCTCTGTTAAATTATTTGTTTAGTGATAATGATTACTCTTTAGTGATAGTAGACGTGAGGTCCACAATAATAGGTATATTTTAGTCCTTCTTTGTATATACTCTATATATATGCTTAACATTTATGTCGTATATTTTCCTATTAAGTATTTGTTTTGCAAGTCCCGTACTGAACAGAACTCAACTCTCGTTAGACAATTCCTGTCTACTCTTTTTTTTATTTCATTATAATATAATAGGACACATTTAGATAATAGGAGAGAGATTGTGCAAAAAAACGACCACTGGTAATTTTGTTACCTGTTAAATTCAAATCGGGAGGAGAGTCAGTCTTCTGTAGACGCTCAAACAGTGCAGACGTGCCGTATATAATTCAATAAGTGTTGTGTTTTTAAAAATTTTGCAAAAATGGCAAATCTATCTGTGTGTGGGATTTGTCTGAGGGAGAACGTTGGTCATGAACTGCAACCGATCGGTGACACTCTTCTGCAGGCGGTTTACGAACATTTAACTACAACGCCGGTAAGTGATCATCACCATCATCGCTTACTCTTTTTTTCAATTTACTTATAATTTATAAAAGTGAGGTAGCACTTTACATTGTTATTAGAATCAGATAGCCGTGTTTCAGAACTGTGAAGATGTTACATCTCTTCATATCCTCTTTCTACGCATACCTATTACACTCTTCAACCTACGTCTGTGCCACGTTAACTTGTCGCTCGTGCCCGTTAAAATCGTGCCCCTTAAATCATTCCCTTTGAGATGTCTTGTCTACCGTCATTCCCGTTCTTGCTCCCTGATATTTTCGTACATCTCTTCAATAATTTGGCATGCACTTCAATATTTATTTGAACAGTAGGTCTTAAGGTTTCTTGCTCCGATCGTAGTATATTATGTTTCGTAGATAATCGCCTTAACTTTACAATCGTTTCTTAGAGTCATTGTAATATATTTAAGGCAACTTCTCGAAAGTTTGGGAGGTTACAGGTATTGAAATAATGTTAATAAACTTTATGGTGCATACACAGGGGCATACTGAAGCAAATGTGATTGTCAACGAAATTGTGGGTTATAATACTATTTTTGTTTAACAGCTCGGGAGTGCAGATGGAGTCTGTGACATCTGCCGTCAAGAACTTCACCACTGCTTAGAACTCTGGCAGCAATGCAAAAGTAGTGAAAATATCTACTATTTAATATTTAACCATTATGCGGTGAGTGTAAGATTGTAAAACTACTAATTATTCATCATTATCATCATCATCGACAGCCCTTACAGTCCACTGCTGGACGTAGGCCTCTCCTTAGCATGGAGGTTTTGGCCTACTATACCGCGCTGGCCAAACGGCTTGGAAAAGGGGTTGTTCCAAGTTTTCCTTCTCTTTGTAATGATGTTGTCTTGCATAATTTGTTCGTCGTCCGTGTAGTGATGGATTAACAAATCCGTCACCACACGGACGACTAATTATAATTCAACTTAAATTCAAGCAAACTCACTATGATTTACTAAGAATACTGTCATTTGTCGGTGTCGTATGTTGCCATATGTCCACATTCAACCGAATGATCGACAACAACTCCTTAATTATTTTTTGTTGTAATCTGATAGAAGGTGGGGTGACTGTGACAGTTGTAAACTATCCTAATGTAAATCTAAACAGAGTAGCTGAAGGTAAAACTTTTCATATTTCTAAATTCACTTCCTCGTTATACTAAGGAGTTATGGTTAATGTGTCGGCTGAAATCAAGATTTTTCCTGTAATCTAAGAATAAGGTGGTCTTGTATCATTATTAAGTTTGCGTGAACATTTCATGTTGAAAAGTTAACGATGGTCTTAGCGTGGCCAGCATATGACTCAAAATCTCCATTACTTACTATGAAACAGCTCCTCAAATTTTCAACGTACCTATGTAACAATGTGGTGAAATAATTAATCCTATTTGTAATTGTTCAACAGCGCCAAATATTCGACGACAACAATAATGTCGTGAAGGTGCCGCTGTGTAGAGTATGCTCGCAAGAAGATGAACTAATGGAGGCCATTATGGACAGGTGTCAACAATTCATATACAGTTATTTAACTTCAGAGCCGGTAAATAACTTTTATTTAAATATGTGTCCTCTTTTTACCCTTATAGCAAATGTATTTAGTGTTTGTACAAAATGCTGACTTCCATGCAACTTTATCATTTTTACCTTACTACTTACTCTCTTTTTTCCCTTTTTCAGACACACCATACCTCTCTTCTCCGTAACCATCCTCTCTCCTCATCCCACGTCCATACCACAGTAAGCTGATGACATTGATCCTTCCTTGAATATATTTCTTTAAGATGTGTTGTTTGTTCTCACCCTTCCTTGTTCCCTGAGTTTTTAATACAATCGATTTAACATTTTGCTGTGTATTTGTAAGAAATCTGATTTCAAGACGATTAAAACTTTAAAAACCAGTCCTTCTACAATTTTATCCTTTATTAAAAAATCTCTGGTATAGTTCCCAAAGTGCACTACAGCTCTGCTGTAACTTAATTTTCTGTTTATTGGTTGGATAGTTATCTTGTTTCCAGATCGATCGCAATATTGTGTGTCACTAGATAGTCAACAGTATCACAGTTACAAAGCTCATTTTTAATTAATAGTTCGAGACCTTTGACATCAGACCTGACAGAGTTTGCGGTCGCTGTAATGAGAGACTCTGGATCTGCTACACAATCTGGATTTGCTACTTCCAGCGTGAAACACTTCGCAGAAGCGTGGTGAGTGCAAGATTAGTAAACCTTAATAAATACTTATTTGTGTGACGTGACACATTGTGTTACTATTGAGTAACACAATGTCACGTCTGTGACAACAGTCACACTATAACAGCTTTAAATGAAGTCCGGATATTCTAAATAAATACATCTCTCTAAAAACACATATTTATTAAATCTGTTCACAAAAACAAAAACTGTCAAAGATACACTATAAAAGTGCAACCACTTTAAGGTCCCTTGTTTTTCTTGCAGTTAATTGATAAATTAAACATAAAATAGTCACATACTGATACTGAGTACAGTCAACCAAATGATTGACACAAGTTTGATACGTATTTTATTTGTTTCCAGCCATCCCAATTAGGAAGAGTCAGAGGTTAGCAGGGTTTTGGTGACGTACACAAAAGAATTGAGAATTCGGAAGGCATAGCAATATCTTCGAACGTATCGCTACCGGAACGAGCAAAGCAAGCAAGCCACAAGAGGTCTACGATTACATCTATGGAGGTGCAAACTTCCGCAAGCCCTCTACTGCTAAGCGAACTAACCCAGCACGATGTCATTATATACTGTTAAATAGGACCGTAAATTACATTGAAAAGGGAATATTCGTTATAACAATTAATTAACTTCTATTTAGGAGCCCATGCTTTTTTAATCCAAAGTATGTGTCCACAGACAATAAAAATATATGGACCAGATGCATCGGGAGCGCATGCATGCATCTTAACTCTAATCTGTTTTTCATAGATTTTGTCTTAAGTAAACTTTTTGTTAATAATGTCTGCCAACTTTAAATCTGTGTCAATTTTTACGATATCAATTATTCCCCTTTCATAGTTCATTAGATACATATATAGTCAGAATCTACCATATAATCTAATATTATACTTCTGTGTCGTAGTCGTGTACGTTATCATAGTATGTTACTGTATTTATTATTGTCATTTAGTCATTGTATTATTATTATTACTGTAATCTATATCTATACCAATATAGCTTTTAACTGTTCTCAAATCTTTCATTTAATTAGTTTTTAATTCAATTTCATTTTTATCTTTACAACAAATTTCATCAATCCATCCATCATCCATTAGTTATTTAGAAAGGCTGTCTCGACATCCATTTGTTCGATGAATAAATTATTTTTACAACTGTGTAACAATAAAATTTTCAATGTTTGCATTTTCCCTAAAGGCGAATAAACATTTTCATTAAGTACTTTTGCTAAAAATCTCTTGCAAATGATCTTGCTTTAACAATATCATTGCTTTTTTTCCTTAAAAATCCACTTAACATCTGTAACTTTTTTATCATGTGGCCTTTCAACAACTTGTCAAGTGTTATTTTTTTTTTAGGCTATTAATTTCTCAGTTCATTGCTATTTGCCATTGTTTTCAATTATGAGAGTTCATCGCTTCCTCACAAGTATTTGGCATATTAGCATTTTTTTTCTCTATTAAGAACCTGCTAAAGTGACTCTACTCTGCCTGATGGAAAGCATGAATAGAATCTGAGAGTTGTGGTCACCATACATATTGCAAATGCAGACAATGCAGTATGGTGACCCACACTATGGCGGACTTGTGAGATGCACACCCCGCTTAGGGACGTAATAGGCATGACAGTCATCGTGACAGTGTAAGGCTTACACAGAAACCACGATAACTGTGACTCCTGCATCAATGGGCCTCCGGTCTCACACTCACCAACGAAACACGACAACACAGCGGCGCTTGAGGTTGGTCTTCTGTGGGAGGATAGTACTGCCCCGTCGAACCGGCCCGCTCGGGCTGAAAACGGCGTGGTTCTACTACCTAGTATAGTTTACATATAAAAAGGTGTAGCATCAGTGTAGTTTACATATAAAAAAGGTGTAAAACTGGATTACCATACTTAGAGATTGCAGTTTGCTTTCATTTTGTCTTTTCATTTCAACATGCTTATCATCATTATTATTTGAATGATCATTACTTACAAGACCGTTTACAGTGTAATTAGAATTAATCTCACCTGAACCTGTATAAATTTTATCACTGTAGTAAATAATTTTTAATATTTCATCACACAAGTTTGAACTAGGATCAATTTCTACATCATCATCATTTTTTTTTTGAACATAAAGTTTTTCTAGATATGTTAATTGCGTATTTTCTTTGACTACCTGTACTAGCCTAGCATTAATTATTTTGTTATTATTTAAAACTCTACAGCTGTTTTCATTATAACCCACTAAAACGTCTATTCAGGCTTTATCTTCTCATTCACTTTTTCTCAAAACTTCAGGAACCCTGACCAAAATTCTACTTCCATAAATTTTTAAGTGTTCTGCATTTGGTTTGCTTCCAAAAAATATCTCACAAGGAGTTTTGTTTTCTACTGTATTCGTAATAGTTCTGTTCTTTAAATATGCTACTATTTTTGTTACTTCTGGCCAAAACCTTCTATGAATTGTAGCTTCCCTCATTAAACACCTACCTATATCCATAACAGATATATTATATGTTCCTGCTACTCCATTCAATTCATGGACGTGGGGCACACATGGTGATAACTATTTGCCGTTTACCTTAAATATTACCAATTTAAATAATGCCATGCTTACTCACGCAGAGTTCGTGAATAATCCGCAGAGAAGACATTTCAATAGCTGAAAGGCGGATAAACGTTAGGTAAAGCAGAATCTTATTTCGGCAAGAAATTTAACTAACGGAATACAATTAATATGATTCCGTTAAATAAACCTATCCGTTCGGCTAAAAAAAAGAGAAAAATCGGTGTTTATATGCTTCCTTAACGCTATTAAAATAATTAACACATCAATTAACGTAATTACTGATTCCTGAGTGAGTAAAGTTACCGGACCTCAAGCCACCCTTATCTCTCTTAGCCTCTCATATCACTTTAGATGCAAGCTAACTCATATTTCTAATTAGGTATATACAAATAACAAAAAAATACATCTTTACCTGGTCATAATTTTGTCCACAACTGCTTACGTTCATATTTAACTTTTGGCAAATGGCAAGCAATTGCCGACGCACTTCGAATGCGTGAGTTAACTTCTTACAGTTTAAAAATACTCTCTACTCCATTGCTGCAATGAAAACAATATTACGTTGATGATAACTATTTATTTATTAATTAGAGGTCAATGAACAGGTGCTGTGCTGATACTCACTTTCTTTGAAGATGCCATAGAGAAAGCTTCGAATACATTGAGAAGAGTTATGTGGTCAACTATTGGAGATTATAACTTTTGTTTCATTGTCAGAGCTTCTTCTCTCTTGTGCACCATTGTGTGTAATAATTGTTCACTTGACAGAACTGCTGCCAAACTTAAAGCCTAAACATATAATGATATTATTACACGAGTGTTTCTAGTTCTACGGTCTCAAGAATATACTTTTATCAGTGTTGTGTTGACTAACTATTTACCTCCTCTAAACAGCTATATTCCATCGCACTTTGATTGAGCTGCTTATAATTTTGATATTTAATTGCTCTCTATTAGGTTTATTTACGTATGTTCATATTTACTAATAGGTAGTAAATAGCACATATAAATAATAGGTAGTATATAATTAACATTGAAGCTTTATTATTTTTTACTTTTTAGTTTTGAAGTCGTTTTTTTTAACGTAGTTATTTTTTCATATTCATAATGTAAGTACATCAGAAGTAATATCAATCGTTCATCATTGTCTTTGAAATGGATTCATTTATGCAGAAATAAAAAAACTCAGAACGGTTTTAAAAAATATATTAATATATTAGTACAACTTCCATTGAAAACAATCTAAACACCAATGATAAAAGTGACTTACACAAATAGTTAAAGAGCCACTGAAAGATCGTCTTACACCCGTCTGAAAAGCAGGTGACGTATTTTTTATTAAATTTCATAAATTAATGAACACTATTGATCGTTTATACTTAGCGCTAGCCTATTGCAAAGCTGTCATGATAAATTTCAACATCAAATAAATATCTAATAAACCCAGATGTGGGAAACCTCACTGAATTTCTTGTTTACATATTGAAGATGGCAATGTTATGAAAGAAGTGAGATTGCCGACTTGTCGATTTTGATTCTGCACAACATTACACTTTTTTTGTTATACATATGTGAAGGATAATTAATTAAAAGAATGTATAAGTATCAGACAGGTAATGCTCAACATTAGTAATAACTATTTTACAGTTAAAAAGTACTACATATTAATGTGGCCAGCATGGTGTAGTAGGCAAAACCTACTTCTAAGTGAAGGCCCATATCCTATTGACGATAATGACATTACAGCATATCACAAATCATATATGTTCGACTTAAAAATAGGTAGTTATTAAATAATTATATAACAAACATTTTCTCTGTGTATTGGCATAACTTAAAAATTGTTTACGCTTAGAAACATTTTGATTTCAACTGTGCAAATAAAAGAAACTGAAATCTATTCGGCTTTATACATTTCCTTCTGTAGAAACACTCCTATACGTCTTAAAATTAACGTGAAAATAAAATGTTTGTCTACCTGATCTCATTACATTATAGTAACGTGACTTTATTTTGTAACACGACGTCACACTTTACTAAACGGTCCATGTAATCTGATTAGAAAACATGTTTATTTGGCACAACACTTATTATCAATACCAAGTTTATATCTCTATTTGAGGTAATATTTGTAAAGTAGAAGCGAGTGCGAGGTGTCACGTTCCTGTTCTAATAAAAACATCATGTCGCGCTGGTTGATGCGTTTGAGTGGAGTCCGCAACGCCATCTGACTGCGACCAGTCTGTCGAACAAAAGAAATATGTTAGACATCTGAAATAAGACAATCCACTTCCCTACGTATATACAGTCACGAGCATAAATACGAGTATATTAACTATGGGCACATACCTCTTGGGGTGCAAAAATATGTGCCGTTTACTAATTATGTATTTCTCGTGACTGTACGTTAGCATCACACGAAGCTACTTACAAATCCGCTTCCGGAATGTCCAGCGCTACTCGAAAGGGAGACGTCAGCAGCGCCCGGCACTTCTAATCTGGGTTTTTTTCTGCAAGGCTGTCAAGTTAGCATCTCGTTGCCAGACCTCTTCGAGTTCAGCTCGTTGCATTTCTTTCACTTTGGCTTTTAATTTCGCTTGTTCAGGGTTGTCATTCTTGGATCGAGACTTCGCTGCCCTTAACAGAATCTCCCTCTCCGAATCCTCCCGCCGTTTCCTGTCAGTACAATCTAATTCCTCGAGGAATTGGAATTGACTTTTTATATCTTGGGTGACCTCGTATCGGTTGTCAGTCTGTGTCAAAAGAAAAATCATTAGCAACGAAGAAAACTTGAAGTCACACGTAATTTTGGTACTTGTGATTATGTCGAATAGTCAAATAAAAATGTTCATAGCTACCTACAGTTCTGCATTGCCAGTTAGGTGATTTAGAAGCACACCTAACGTTTCTTTATATGCAAGCACCTAACATTCCTTATAACAAACATTTTATTTACGAATATTTGTTAAACAAATTTTCTTCTAGGTCCAATGAAAAAATGAAATTTCAAATCTTACCCGTATGACATGATCAATTCTATTCTTTGTGATGACAGCGAGTTTCTCTATAAGGCTCTTCAGTCTTTCCTGCAGCGCGTGTGATAGTAGACCAGATACTTCGGGAGGAGGTTCTTCTAAGTTGTGCTTGGCTACAATAGTTTTTATCCGCGCTTTCATCGTACCCAGAAGTACCAAGTATTCGTCCTTGCATGACCTTAAAATAGATTAAATGTTAGTTTAGCTACCACTTAATAAAATATTCAACTACTTAAATAAAAAATAATTATATAGGTACCTGGTTTGTATGCCAACCATTTCTCTCTGGGTTTCTTCTGCCAGAATGACATCACCCATCGCGACTACATCGTTGAGGTCATCGTCCCCAGCCATTTTATCGTCTCCGGATGGTTGTGAGAAAGATGTCTTCTTCTCCTTCTCTTTTAATGACTGACGGATAAGTGACTTCCCAGGTGTCAGCACGATTGCCAAACCAAACGATACGTTAAATCTGGGTAGTTTAGCTGTATTATTGACTGTCATGGCTTTCGCTTTGCTGCTACTGGCTTTCTTCACAATGATCTTGGAGGCACCGCCTAAACGAACATTTTGCAACACAGTTATGCTGCGTCCAGGTTTTTCTTGCGCAGGTTTCTGGTACAGATACAATGTAGTTAAACGAATATCGGACTAGGTTTTTTGACTACGGGAAATGTGTGCGAGGACTGGTTGGATTGGTTGAATGTGAATTAAAACAATTTAGAAACAGTGGTATAAGATTCCGAATAAGGGAAAAATGGTAGCTCCTGGTAGTGGGTAATATTTGGTATAAAACATATATTTAAGTAAGTATTAAGATTAAGCAGTAGGTATATACTTTGGAATCGCCTGACGCTACGACTCCCCCAACGGGTACGTACACTTTTAAGAGAGACATGGCGTTATTATCAACTTGAACTGACGGCGGGCGCAGGCAAATGCCTTAATTTTCATCCTACACCCTTATCCTTACGAAATGCCGTAGATTTTTTTTGGGGATGTAAAGTAATTACCTGTTGTAAGCTGTTAACATGAACAATGAGAATTGTTACTTTTATTAAAGTATTGGTCTACAACTTTGCTGCCGCGGTTTTTGTTTTTAATTTTAAAAGTCATATAAAAAAAATGGTATCTTATTTATGTTTCAAAATATTGTCTGTCACTTTCCACTACTTTGGCCCATCTTTCAGGCAACAAACGAATCCTGCGTCGGAAAAATTCTTCATCCTTTGATAAGATCCAAGAATCGATCCATTCTTTCACTTTTTCAAAAGAATCGAAGCACTGGCCCGCCAGGCCGTGTGACATCGACCTAAATAAATGGTAATCAGATGGAGCAACATCTGGAGAGTATGGCGGGTGAGGTAGAATTTCCCATTTCAGTGTTTCGAGGTACGTCTTGACTACTTTCGCCACGTGAGGTCGAGCATTGTCGTGTTGCAAAATTACTTTTTCGTGTCTATCAGCGTATTGCGGCCGTTTTGCTTTTAATGTCCGACTCAAACGCATTAATTGCGTTCGATAAAGTGCACCAGTAATTTTTTCAGAAGATTTTAGCAACTCATAATAAATTACGCCACGCTGATCCCACCAAATACACAACATGACCTTGGATCCGTGAATATTCTGTTGAGGTGTCGCCGTAGGAGTGTGGCCGGGCAATCCTCATGATGTGCGTCGCTTAGGGTTGTCGTAGTGCACCCATTTTTCGTCCCCAGTAACAATACGATGAAAAAATCCTTTTCGTTTTTGTCTTTCAAGCAGCTGTTCACAAGCAAATAAACGTCGCTCAATATCTCTTGGTTTCAACTGATACGGTACCCAGTATCCTTGTCTTCGGATCATCCCCAGTTGTTCCAGGCGTTTTGATACTGCTTGTTGAGTTACTCCCAATGATTTTGCTAGCTGTTCTTGAGTTTGGCACGAGTCTTCATTAAGTAAAGCCTCCAGTTCATCATCTTCAAAAGTTTTTTTCTCTGCCACCGCTATGCTGATCTTCAACAAAAAAATCACCGCTTTTAAAGCGCTGGAACCACTCGCGACACGTTCTTTCACTAATAGTATCATCACCATAAGTACCTACTTGAAATAACCCGATGAGCCTCAGCCGCCGATTTTTTCATGTTGAAATGAAAAAGTAAAATCTCCCGCAAATGACGTGAATTCGGTTTATAAATTGACATATTTAATTAAGTGTAACTATATGACGCAAACAAAAATTAACTAATATCGATATAAGGTTATATTTATAGATGTCAAAACTGATGAAAAATAACTGTGATTTATTTATTTGAACTATTACTGGCTGCTAACGCCGTCTTTTGGAAAACGGCGGGAGCAAAGTTGTAGACATTTTTTTAGTAACAGAGAATAGCCATTGGGTTTTAAATGGACCAGAACACATCTATCGTTAGAAACAAAAGGAATTGAGACGACTTCAAACAATAGCAACAAAGGGCACAAAACATAATAATAATAATGTTTTTTTAAATTGAGAGTTGCACTTATTTACTTCAAAAACTAGATTTGTTATTTTTATTGTTAGTGTTCTTTGTTGATTTTGTTTGAAATCCTCTTAGCTTTATTTGTACTAACAAACAAAGAAGTTGCATCGAGCCGATTTCAAACAGAACCAACAATGCGTGGGCGGTTAAATGCAACCAGGACACATGATGGACGTTAAAAAGTCTCAAAAACACCAGCTCGGCTGACTCTCTGATTACGAGTTGTAGACTGTTTGTCGTCGGGAAGTTGCGTCAATAACTATCAGTGGTAACTAAGGGTAGACAATAGTAAAACTGAAAAGCACCAACATTTTCCAATAAACTGGTTACTTTTACGATACCAGTTGGCGATAACTTACTGAAGCTTGAAAGCAGTATTTGCAGTAAAACACCGTATAAAATCGTTGCTTAATTATTGCAACAAGTTTATTGGTTTCGTTTGTTGCTAAAATATTTTTCCACACTTATGAAACAAAGAATTATTAATATCAAATATATAATAAGCCCAGATATGGTAAGCCTCACTGAATTCCGATTCCACGAAATAGTGGCCGAAAAGTATTGGTAAATGGACTAAAACAGTATTGTCTACCATAGAAAAAGTCTTTTGATTCTAAGAAGGTTTGTGACCAAAATTTTTTTCGCTTTTTTTATGCATTGTGTATAAGTTAGCTAGTATAGTAGGTAGCTAGGTAGTTACCTTTTGTTGTTTTTGTTATCTGTGTTAAGCATCTCAATGAATTTAGTTTTAAAAATTAATTGCCAATAAATATTAGAAGACCACGCAAGTTGTTTCCTTGCAATATTTAAAATGAAACGATAGTATACCTTATCACGCCTGTATGAGGAACATAAGTCTATAATGAGACGAATTATGAGTTACGACCGACCGATAAACGAACAAAAAAATTCTTAGAAACGGCCGACCGGCGATCCCACCAACGCCTTTATCTGTTTTTATCGAAGCTGTTAATGAGTTGTAATGAAATAATTTTCATACAAAACGAACAAAAAAGTAAAAACACAAAGTTCTCGCCGATAATTTGCACCATTTCACAAATAAACAGGAGTGTCGTAAATAGTAGACGGTGATTATAAATGTATAAATTATAAGGTAAATTTATATTTTATCAAAGGGAAAACGATATCCGCGAGAATGATTTGCCTACATTTGTAACACTACAATAATTTCTGAAGAGAAAATTTCTTACATTAGAACTATTCACGTCTACTTCGTCGAAAGAGAGGTGTACCATTCGTTCCTGCCATGCTACCACCACATCTGAAAAAAATTATCCCATGTGTTAGGACAACCATGAGCTCTGTTGTTGCAAAGATTTTGTAAAAATGGGAGCTGAATGCAAAAATTTCGTACAAGACAACCATTTCCTTGAATTGTTTGGTTCCAGTTGTTAAATACATATGTTGATTATCAAAATCATGTTGAATTTGTAAAAAACAACATGAACCACAACAACAATACGTGGAACAATGCGTGAAATGTGAACTGTGTCAACGTGTGCTTATTATATCCAAGCACTTAATGGCACAAATCTTCGTACACAAAACGTCATTACAAAATTGACCGCATCTATTAAGATTCCGTATAATCCAATGAATAAGCTTAACTTTATCGTAGTATATAAGAATTACTGATTTTTTTCAAAGGCTGTTTCTGGAGACTGTAAAACAATAGTAAATACAAAAAATGAATAAAATATTCTTTTATTTAATTAATAATATCCTAAACTTTAAATAACATATGAGTTTATACTGGGTTTTCTCGAAAACAACAAACATTAAACAAAAACAAGACATTAAAAGGGTCTCAGAATAATGTCATTACTGAATATCGGTATGAAACTGGTATGAAAGAGGTGCTAGACACCGAGATTGAAAATTATTCGCCAAAATTAGCTCATCACGCCGTTGTTAGTGAACACAAAGAAACGACTAAGCACGACTTTAATGTCAGGCCTGAATGGTTAACGAAAAAGGCAGAATTCAAAATAGGTGACGTTGTACTAGTGAAGCAAGAAAACATTCCCTTTAGTAAATGGTTGATGGGACACATCACACAAGAAAATAACACCCAGGGCTTAATAGTAGTACCCAAGTGACTACTGTAAATCTGGGAATACTGTTACTAAAAGAAATGTTAACAACTTATGATATTGGCAAACAAATTGCAAAGCTTGCCATTTATCATTTTTGTTGAAATTATTGCTTAAAAGTAGTTTTTTCTTAAAGTGTTTTTTATTAGTGTCTTTTTAGTAGAGTTTCTAAGTATCTTTAAAGGTTTTTTTATTCCAACCTAGAGAGTATACATAAGACAAATTCATAAAACTTAAACTAAAAGGATAATAGACCTTATCGCGTTTGTCTAAGGAACAATCTGTATGACTCATATTCAAAGAGTTTCCGTTACATAGTTTATTACCCCACATTACCACAAACATCAGAAATATTTATAACAATACAAAATATTAATAAACAAACGTGTACCTCATTGCTTTTGAAGTTCATCTTTAAAACGTTTTATATTTTTCAATAAAAATATATTCAATGTTTATATAAAAAACATTTGATTACTTGCTTGTATTTGATGATTTTTCAATATTCATTATCATATTTATAATATAATAATGAATATTGAAAAATCATCAAATAAATTAGTGTCATATTCAATATAAGAACACACATAGTGGACACAACAAACTCAATAACTTTTCCATTAGTCTTAACATTATGACTTTTCTGTGGAACTAGGGTTAATTTGAAGTTAAACCTTAGAAACATGTTGAAGATAATTAGTGAAAAGGACTATGGCCTAATGTCATATCAATTAACAATTAAAAGCAATTACGAATATGGGAATAACTTGATGATTTACTAAAAGAAAGTACAGTACTATTCAAGTAATGATGGTAATGATAACTCGTAATGATCAATTAATTAATTAGGTATTATACTTACTTAATAGCTTTTCAAACTTAAAATCGCTTAATCTATGGCGTTCTATATTATTTAAGGGATTGTGTTTGTGGCAATTGAAGTATTATTTTTGCGACCATCGTCAGGGCAAGAGAGTTATAACGCCATGCCTATCATAAAAGTGTACATACCCGTAGCAGGAGCCGGAGCGTCAGGCAATTGCGAGGTATGTCCTCACTTACTATTAAAACTTATCGTGAGCGCGTTAATTCACGTGATACGTAGTTTATTTCTTAAATATCCTATTTTGGTTGCGGCCCCGCCCGTGTGTATGTCGGTTGTCGTGATGTTTTCACCACTACAACGAGCTACATTATCAGAGTAACAAAATGTTATGTTACAACATTCGGCGATGTTATTATTTTATTAGTCTGTGTGGTGATGGATTAAGAATATGTAGTGTCCCTGTTCATCCCGCGGGTGTCGTAAGCGGTGAATAAGGGAACAAAATATTCAGGAAAATATCACTACAAAGAGAAGGAAAACTTGAAGCAAACCCTATTCTAACCCGTGTGGTCAGCGTTTTATGGTAGACATCCTTGCTAAGGAGAGGCCTAGGTCCAGTAGTGGATTGCTAAAGGCTGTTGATGGTGTATTATTTATATATTATCTATTACCAGGAGTTAAAATTTTAATTATAGTTGCCCAATTGTTATTATTCACATTCAGTCCAAATATGGTTTTCAATACAACTTTAATGTTCCTAACACATGTGTAGTCAAAATCACATTATCCGATATTCGTTTAACTACATTGTATCTGTACCAGAAGCCTGCGCGAGTAAAACCTGGACGCAGCATAACTGTGTTGCAAAATGTTCGTATACGTGGTGCTGCCAAGATCATCGTGAAGAAAGCCAGTAGCAGCAAAGCGAAAGCCATGATGGTCAATAATATAGCCAAACTACCCAGATCTAACGTATCGTTTGGGTTAACAACCGTGCTGACACCTGGGAAGTCACTATTAAAAGAGAAGGAGAAGAGGATGTCTCTCTCACAATCATTCGGAGACGACAAAATGGCTGTGGACGTTGACATCAACGATGTAGTCGCGATGGGTGATGTCATTCTGGCAGACGAAACCCAGAGGATGCTTGGCTCGACAGAAATGGTTGGCACACAAACCAGGTACCTATATAAATTGAATTTTTTAAAGTAGTTGGGTATCATAAGTATTAAAATTTAACTACATACGTATTGAAATTAAAGGAAAAAGATAAAAACTATTGCCACTGTTTTGAAGAAATGACGCACCACTTTTTTTGGGGCCACATATATACATATACCCCACGTCCTTTGCTTAAACAATATATATCTGCAAAATTTCATAAATATCTGTTGAAGTGACAACGGGTAAATAACAAACGAAGTCACATTTATTCGTATTTACCAAACTAGTGGCGATTTGTGTACCCCGAGAGGTTGTTGACGTTACATATGTACATACATAATGAAGCTTAACTAACATTTATTTTATTTTAAGGTCGTGCAAGGACGAATACTTGGTACCCCTGGGTCTGATGCAAGCGCGGATAAAATCTATTGTAGCCAAGCACAACTTAGAAGAACCTCCTCCCGAAGTAGCTGGTCTACTATCATACGCGCTGCAGGAAAGACTGAAGAACCTTATAGAGAAGCTCACTGTCATCGCAAAGCATAGAGTTAATCATGTTATAAAGATAAGATTTGAAATTTCATTTTTTCATTGGACCTGAAAGAAAATTTGTGTAACAAGTATTTATAAATAAAAAGTTTGTTATAAGAAAGCTTGCGTATAAAGCAATGTGTGCTTCTAAATCACCTAACTGGCAATGCCGAACTGTAGGTAGCTATGAACATTTTTATTTGACTATTCGACATAATCACAAGTACCAAAAGTACGTGTGACGTCAAGTTTTCTTAGTTGCTAATGATTTTTCTTTTGACACAGACTGACAACCGATACGAGGTCACCCAAGATATAAAAGGTCAACTCAAATTCCTCGAGGAATTAGACTATGCTGACAGGAAACGGCGGGAGGATTCGGAGAGGGAGATTCTGTTAAGGGCAGCCAAGTCTCGATCCAAGAATGACAACCCTGAACAAGCGAAATTAAAGGCCAAAGTGAAAGAAATGCAACGAGCTGAACTCGAAGAACTCAGGCAACGAGATGCTAACTTGACAGCCTTGCAAGCTATCGGACCTAGAAAAAAACCAGATTAGAAGTGCCGGGCGCTGCTGACGTCTCCCTTTCGAGTAGCGCTGGACATTCCGGAAGCGGATTTGTAAGTAGCTTCGTGTGATGCTAACGTACAGTCACGAGAAATACATAATTAGTAAACGGCAGATATTTTTGCACTCCAAGAGGTATGTGCCCATAGTTAATAATTACTCATCATGTACTTAATAATACTCGTATTTATGCTCGTGACTGTTCATATGTAGGGAAGTGGATTGTCTTATTCCAGATGTCTAACATATTTCTTTTGTTCGACAGACTGGTCGCAATCAGATGACGTTGCAGACCCCACTCAAACGCATCAACCAGCGCGACATGATGTTTTTATTAGAACAGGAACGTGACACCTCGCACTCGCTTCTACTTTACAAATATTACCTCAAATAGAGATATAAACTTGGTATTGATAATAAGTGTTGTGCCAAATAAACATGTTTTCTAATCAGATTACATGGACCGTTTAGTAAAGTGTGACGTCGTGTTACAAAATAAAGTCACGTTACTATAATGTAATGAGATCAGGTAGACGAACATTTTATTTTCACGTTAATTTTAAGACGTATAGGAGTGTTTCTACAGAAGGAAATGTATAAAGCCGAATAGATTTCAGTTTCTTTTATTTGCATAGTTGAAATCAAAATGTTTCTAAGCGTAAACAATTTTTAAGTTATGCCAATACACAGAGAAAATGTTTGTTATATAATTATTTAATAACTACCTATTTTTAAGTCGAACATATATGATTTGTGATATGCTGTAATGTCATTATCATCAATAGGATATGGGCCTCCACTTAGAAGTAGGTTCTATCTACTACACCATGCTGGCCACATTAATATGTAGTACTTTTTAACTGTAAAATAGTTATTACTAATGTTAAGCATTGCCTGTCTGATATTTATACATTCTTTTAATTAATTATCCTTCACATATGTATAATAAAAAAGTGTAATGTTGTGCAGAATCAAAATCGACAAGTCGGCAATCTCACTTCTTTCATAACATTGCCATCTTCAATATGTAAACAAGAAATTCAGTGAGGTTTCCCACATCTGGGTTTATTAGATATTTATTTGATGTTGAAATTTATCATGACAGCTTTGCAATAGGCTAGCGCTAAGTATAAAGGATCAATAGTGTTCATTAATTTATGAAATTTAATAAAAAATACGTCACCTGCTTTTCAGACGGGTGTAAGACGATCTTTCAGTGGCTCTTTAACTATTTGTGTAAGTCACTTTTATCATTGGTGTTTAGATTGTTTTCATTGGAAGTTGTACTAATATATTAATATAATTTTTAAAACTGTTCTGAGTTTTTTTTATTTCTGCATAAATGAATCCATCTCAAAGACAATGATAAACGATTGATATTACTTCTGATGTACTTACACTATGAATATGAAAAAATAACTACGTTAAAAAAAACGACTTCAGAACTAAAAAGTAAAAAATAATAAAGCTTTAATGTTAATTATATACTACCTATTATTTATATGTGCTATTTACTACCTATTAGTAAATATGAACATACGTAAATAAACCTAATAGAGAGCAATTGAATATCAATATTATAAGCAGCTCAATTAAAGTGCGATGGAATATAGCTGTTTAGACAAGGTAAATAGTTAGTCAACATAACACTGATAAAAGTATATTCTTGAGACCGTAGAACTAGAAACACTCGTGTAATGATACCATTATATGTTTAAGCTTTAAGTTTGGCAGCAGTTCTGTCAAGTGAACAATTATTACACACAATGGTGCACAAGAGAGAAGAAGCTCTGACAATGAAACAAAAGTTATAATCTCCATTAGTTGACCACATAACTCTTCTCAATGTATTCGAAGCTTTCTCTAAGGCATCTTCAAAGAAAGTGAGTATCAGCACAGCACCTGTACATTGACCTCTAATTAACAAATAAACAGTTATCATCAACGTAATATTGTTTTCATTGCAGCAATGGAGTAGAGAGTATTTTTAAACTGTAAGAAGTTGACTTACGCATCCGAAGTGCGTCGGCAAATGGCATTTGGCAAATGGCAATGACATTTGCCAAAAGTTAAATATGAACGTAAGCAGTTGTGGACAAAATTATGACCAGGTAAAGATGTATTTTTTTGTTATTTGTATATACATAATTAGAAATATGAGTTAGCTTGCATCTAAAGTGATATGAGAGGCTAAGAGAGATAAGGGGGGCTTGAGGTCCGGTAATTTTACTCACTCAGGAATCAGTAATTACGTTAATTGATGTGTTAATTATTTTAATAGCGTTAAGGAAGCATTTAAACACCGATTTTACTCTTTTTTGAGCAGGACGGATAGGTTTATTTAACAGAATCATATTAATTGGATTCCGTTAGTTAAATTTCTTGTCGAAATAAGATTCTGCTTTACCTAACGTTTATCCGCCTTTCAGCTATTGAAGTGTCTTCTCTGCGGGTTATTCACGAACTCTGCGTGAATAAGCATGGCATTATTTAAATTGATAATATTTAAGGCAAACGGGTAAATAGTTATCACTATGTGTGCCCCACGTCCATGAATTGAATGGAGTAGCAGGAACATATAATATATCTGTTATGGATATAGGTAGGTGTTTAATGAGGGAAGCTACAATTCATAGAAGGTTTTGGTCAGAAGTAACAAAAACAGTAGCATATTTAAAGAACAGAACTATTACGAATACAGTAGAAAACAAAACTCCTTGTGAGATATTTTTTAGAAGCAAACCAAATGTAGAACACTTAAAAATTTATGGAGGTAGAATTTTGGTCAGGGTTCCTGAAGTATTGAGGAAAAGTGAATGGGAAGATAAAACGTCAATAGACGTTTTAGTGGGTTATAATGAAAACAGCTGTAGAGTTTTAAATAATAACAAAATAATTAATGCTAGGCTAGTACAGGTAGTCAAAGAAAATACGCAATGAATATATCTAGAAAAACTTTATGATCAAAAACAAAAATGATAATGATGTAGAAATTGATCCTAGTTCAAACTAGTCTGATGAAATGTCAAAATTATACTGAAGTTTGTCAGAAAACACTTTAAGTTATGAAGTTGCTGGTAAAGGTAATCCTTTGTACACCTTTCCAAGTAAAATTTGATTTTAATGTTAATACATAAAAGATGTAAAACAAGTCGAAGCTTCTGATCAATACGTGTTAATAGCCTGTGTTGGTTTTCTACACACAATCCCTTTCATATCGCCTACACGTGGTGTATTTAAATAACACCACGCCCTAGCTTTACTACTAACTATGAAAGCTTAAACAAAAAACTTTACAAATAATAAGGTAATAACAATTTTTTAGTGAGGGTCGAGTTCTATTTGTAGCGGGTTGTATTTTTAGACTATTTTCTTTTGTAAAATACTCCGATATTCTGTTAAGTGCCCGTCGCACTGTATAGACGAGGACATAGCTGTTTAGACGAGGTAAATAGTTAGTCGACATAACACCGATAAAAGTATATTCTTGAGATCCTCGAACTAAAAACACTGTGATGTCTTCACAGGAGGTTGCGACCGCGCTAAAACAGCTACCGCTACCAGTCATGAAGCATATGACGGCCGTTAGCCAGAGACTTTTTTCAATAACTGTAGTGAGGGCCCCATTTCAGTTACAGAAGCGACAGGTGGAACTCCATTCCCTCTTAGCGACCGAACACAGATACTTCCCTAAGCAATAAGCTATCGTGGTTTGATTAGCGGTCTCACGTCACTTGTAAATCTCTTCGTGCGGGAACCATATGCTGTTACCCGCATGTAAGTCAGAGGTCCGCCGATAAACTTCAGTGACCACTTGCGCCTACCCCTAAACCACACGTCGCAGTTTCAGCTAAGGCACACGAAACCTCAGTCGTCACTGATGACCGTCTCAGCTTCTTTACCCGCTTATACCCACGTTCGTTAAGCTGCAGTGCAGAACCTCCCAGAGGCGGTCCAATATGTGGCTGAGAGCTCATGTCAGCACTCGAGTATGTATCACGTTTAGCCCAAGGGTGGATTACTCGGAGTGGATTCAATTAAAAACTGCCCTTACCCCAATAGTTTTAGCAACTTCGAAATAGACGCTTGGCTTTAACATAGGCCTAGACTACAAGCAGCGTTCTTTGTTGTAATTTTTACCTGCCCCCTTTTGTTTAAATACAACACTATTATAAAGAAGGGACTTGTTATTACGATAACAATAGCAGTAGGTACTAAACCTTGAAAGACAATAGAATTATTGTGAAGTCGCATATTCTGCTCGAGTTTACTAAGTTGAATAGATATAAAATGGTTACCTGTAAGAGTTACTTGTACAATAAATCGGTGGGTTGGGTGTGGGAGGGATTACTCTCTAAAGATGCTACTCATTACTACCAATGTAAGTGATGAATAACTGTTACCAGTTTCAGAGCAAACTAGATTTCAGCTTAGGTACAGTTAGAATTTTATTTTATCTTTTTGTAACAGGTACTCTGTGAGGTTTGAAGATGCTACGAGTCCAAAACCTAAAGCAAAGTATTTGACTGACGAAATGTTACTCAGAGAAGCTATCGTGGACCCTTTGCTTAAAAAATATTCTAATGATAATACTGGATGACGCACACGAGAGAACAGTTATAACCGATGCGCTCTTTGGTATTGCAAAACTAGCACAGAAAGAAAGGAATGAACAGGAGATAATTGTAATTTACTTAGAGGATCAAACTTTTCCAGTCACTATACATCACTCCAAGATGAAAAATGAAGACTATCAATATGCTGCTGTTTGCACAACATTTCAACGACACGCTACAACACCCGCATAGTAAATATCCACCTATAATTAAAGAAAATCTTGTGATGTTTTTCATTCCCTCAATAAATTGTTAATAGTTTTTATTATTTTCAGCCATGACTTCTTAGTATTTCTGACAGGACAAGAAGAAATTGAGACAATCATGTATGAAATTAAAGAGATAGCCCAGAAAGCCACAGGTCCCCCTATGAAGGTATACCCACTGTATGCAGATATGCCTACAGCAAAACAATTGCAAGGTTGGCGGAGTGTGCCTCCCGGAACTAGAAAAATAATATTGGCCACAAATATTGCTGAGGCATCTGTTACTATACCTGGGATTAGATAAGTCATCGATGCAGGCGTAGTGAAAAAAGGGTACAATTTTTGTTGATTTTAACAGTGCTCTTCCTTCAGACTTGATTCAGACTGACATTTCCAATTTTCAAATAGCAATTTTTTGCTATTTCCCGGCTCCCGTTCCGGGTTTACCGCCTCTATACTGAAATCGATTTCAAGGCCCGACAACAACATCATACGGCTGAAATTGTCAGGTAGAATAATATTATACACTTTGCCTTTAGCTATTAGCATTGTATACGTTCAGTTCAGAGTTTTTTGTCATATGAAAAAAATTTGACCCTATTAAAAACGATTGACAAAGCTCTATAAATTATTTAAAGAAACAATTTTTACAATTTTATAGTTTTTATATCACAACTTGTTTATTCTACATAATATATTTTATTACAGATGTCCGCTAGCATCTACGCTTTTACTAATGATAGCGATAGCGGTGGGGGCAGAGCCTAGTAACATCTCGTGGACAGATCCACCGCCACCAGATGCTGTGAAAGCTTCATTAGCACTGCTCAAGAAATTAGGTAAGAGACACGACCATCTTGAAAACGTTATATTGTACGTTATTTCTATTTTAGGTGCAATCGACAACGTCACCAATTCTAAACTGATGGTGCTCGCAAAAAAAATGTAAATTTTCTCGATCGACCTAAAATATTCCAAAATTCAATTAAGCGCGACGGAATATAGCTGCTTAGACGAGGTAAATAGTTAATCAACATAACACTGATAAAAGTATATTCTTGAGATCGTAGAACTAGAAACACTCGTGTAATGATACCATTATATGTTTAGGTTTGGTAAGTTTGGTAGCAGTTTTGTCAAGTGAAGACTTATTCCACACACCGGTGCACAAGAGACAAGAAGCTTTGACAATGAAACAAAAATTCCTGTCTCCGTTAGGCGACCACACAACTCTCCTCAAAAATGATCAAAAAGAAAATGATAATGATATAGAAATTGGCCTAGTTCAAACTTGTCTGATGACATATTAAAAACTATTTACTAAAGTGATAAAAGTTATTGATGAAGATTCAGGTGAGACTAATTTTACATCATCAGTTTTACATCTTTTTTTGCATATGTAAACTACACTGATGCAAATGAGCCAAACACTTGTGAGGAAGCGATGAACTCTCATAATTACAAACAATGGTAAATAGAAATAGACTCAGTAATAAATAACCTACATAACAATAATACTTGACAAATTGTTGGAAGGCCACACGATAAAAAGATTCTAGATGTTAAGTGGATTTTTAAGAAAAAAATTCAATTTTATTTTTAAAACAAGATTAGTTTTAAGAGGTTTTTAGCAAAAGGAATTCAATGAAAATGTTTATTGACCTGTAGGGAAAATGTAAACACTGAAAATTTAATTGTCGTACATTTGTAAAAATAATTTATTCATCGAACAAATGGATGTCGAGACAGCCTTTTTAAGTTGTTAATGGTATGTAAAGTCTGAAGTTTATACAAGTCAACCGAAAGGTTTACAAATTGCAAAAGGTACTCTATAGTCTCAAAGAAAGTCCTAAAGTACGGTTTCACTTTTTCGATAAATTTATTAAAAAGTTGAATGTTTTCAGAAGTAACTATGATTACTGTTTATATGGCAACAGAACAAACAAAGATCCAATATATATATTAGTATTTGTTGATGACCTTCAAGTTTGTTGTAAAGATAAACATGAAATCGAATTAAAAACTAGTTAAATGACAAGGTTTGCAATGAAACATTTGAGAAAAGTTAAAAGCTATATTGGTATAGATATTGATTACAGTAATGATAATAATACAATGACTGAAGGATAATAATAAATACAGTAACATACTATGATAACGTAGACACAGAAGTATTAGATTGTATGGTAGATTCTGACTATATATATAATGAACATGAACATGGGGAATAATTGATATCGTAAAAATTGACACAGATTTTAATTTGGCAGACATTATTAACAAAAAGCTTACTTAAAACAAAATCTATGAGAAACAAATTAGAATTAAGATGCATGCATGCGCTCCCGATGCATCCGGTCCATATATTTTTATTGTCTGTGGACACACAACACTTCTGATTAATGGCGTCGTATGGCGTCCTCAATAAAATTTAATTAATTGTTATAACGAATATTCCCTTTTCAATGTAATTTACGGTCCTATTTAACAGTATGTAATGACATCGTGCTGGGTTAGCTCGTTTAGCAGCAGAGGCCTTGCGGAGGTTTGCACCTCCATAGATGTGATCGCAGACCTCTTGTTGTTATTGGCGGAACGTGACGCTTCGGTGGCGATACGTTCGAAGATATTGCTATGCCTTCTGAGTCCTTCATTCACGAAGAGAACGTCTTGTGTACGTCACCAAAACCCTGCTAACCTCAGACTCCTTCTACTTGGGCTGGCTGGAAACAAATAAAATACGTTTCAAACTGGTGTAAATTATGTGGTTGACTGTACCGAGTGTCAGTATGTGACTATTTTATATTTAATTTATTAATTAACTGCAAGAAAAACAAGGGACGTTAAAGTGGTTGCACATTTAGTGTAACTTTCTCCAGTTTTCGTTTTTGTGAACAGATTTAATAAATATCTGTTTTTAGAAAGATGTATTTAGAATATCCGGACTTCATTTAAAGCTGTTATAGTGTTACTGTTGTGACAGACGTGACATTGTGTTACTCAATAGTCAATAGTAACACAATGTATCACGTCACACAAATGTGTATTCATTAGGGTTTGTTAATCTTGCACTCACCACACTACTGTTAAGTATTTCACGCTGGACGAAGCGAATCCAGATTTTGTAGCAGATCCGGAGTCTTTTACTACAGCGGCCGCAAACTCTGTTAGGTCTGATGTCAAAGGTCTCGAACTGTTAATTAAAAATGAGCTTTGTAACTGTGATACTGTTGACTGTCTAGTGACACACAATATTGCGATCGATGTGGAACTATACAAGAGATTTTTAATGAAGGATAAAAGTAGATAATAGGTAGTAGAAATAATACTTTTTAAAGTATTAATCGTCTTAATATCAGATTTCTTACAAATACACGGCAAAATATTGAATCGATTGTATTAAAAACACCGAGAGTAAGGAAGGGTGAGAACAAACAAGACATCTTAAAGGAAAATATTCAAGGAAGGGTCAATGTCAACAGCTTACTGTGGTATGGACATGGGATGAGGAGAGATGATGGTTACGGAGAAGAGAGGTATGGTGTGTCTGAAAAAGGTACAAAAAGAGTAAGTAGTAAGGTAAAAATGATAGAGCTGCATGGAAGTCAGCATTTTGTACCAACACTAAATACGTTTACTATAAGGGTAAAAAAATGACACGTATTTGAATAAAAGTTATTTACCGGCTCTGAAGTTAAACAATTGTATAAAATTTGTTGATTTCTGTCCACAGTGGCCTCCATTAGTCCATCTTCTTGCCAGCATAATCGACACAGCGGCACCTTCGCGATATTATTGTTGTCGTCGAATATTTGGGGCTGTTGAACAATTATAAACAGTTTTAATTATTTCACCACGTTGTTACATAGGTTCATTAGAAGTTTGAGGAGCTGTCTCATAGTAAGTAATGGAGATTTTGAGTCATATGCTGTCTACGCTAAAGCCCTCGTAAACTTTTCAACATGAAATGTTCACGCAAATTTAACGATGATACAAGACCACTTTATTCTTAGGTTATAGGGAAAAAATCTTGATTTCAGCCGGCTCATTAACCATAACTCTTTAGTATAACGAGGAAGTGAATCTAGAAATATGAAAATTTTTACCTTCAGCTACTCTGTTTAGATTTACATTAGGATAGTTTACAACTGTTACAGTCACCCCGCCTTCTATCAGATTACAATGAAACACAATTAAAAACTTGTTGTCGATCATTCAGTTAAGTGTGGACATATGGCAACATATGACACCGACATAGTTAGTAGTAGTAGTTTTACAATCTTACACTCACCGGATGGCAGTTTGATATTAAAATGTAGATATTTTCACTTCGTTTGCATTGTTGCCAAAGTTCCAAGCAGTGGCGAAGTTCTTGACGGCAGATGTCACAGACTCTGTCTGCTCTAGTCCCGAGCTGTTATACAAAAATAGTTTTATAACCCGCAATTTTGTTGACATTCACATTTGCTTCAGTATGTCCCTGTGTTACGCACCATAAAGCTTATTAATATTTTTTCAATACTTATAGGTACATATCTATACCTGTAACCTCCCAAACTTTCGAGAAGTTGCCTTAAATATGTTACAATGACTCTAAGAAACGATTGTGAAGTTAAGGCAATTATCTACGAAACATAATATACTACGATCGGACCAAGAAACCTTAAGACTTATTGTTCAAATAAATATTGAAGTGCATGCCAAATTATAGGAGAGATGTACGAAAATGTCAGAGAACAAGAACCGGAATGAGGGTAGACAAGACATCTCAAAGTGAATGATTTAAGGAACGGGCACGAGTAACAAGTTAACGTGGCATAGACATAGGTTGAAGAGTGTAGTAGGTATGCGTAGAACAGAGGATATGAAGAGACGTAACATCTTCACAGTTCTGAAACACGGCTGTCTGATCCTAATAATAATGTAAAGTGAGGTGGTTCCTGTCTTTTGAGCCCTAATTACAGATGTCTTGTTCACTGACTTGAAATTTTGAAAAATGTATTTGTTCTTCCTATTATATTTAAACCAACAGTAATAAAGACAATAATAATGATAATTATTTGTTTACTACATATTTTAGAAAAATTAAACAAAAATTCAAAAGATTCATTAAAGCAATTTTCACCAAAAAAGAAATAATACTCATCACACACACGATTGTGAATTCAACCCGCTAGAGCTGGGGTCCTTCAAAGAAAAATCTAAAAGATTTACACATAAATTGTGAAAAAGAGTAAGACATGATGGTGTTTGTTCAAATATAAGATCGCTTACCGGCGTTGCAGTTAAATGTTCGTAAACCACCCGCAGAACAGTGTCACCGATCGGGTGCAGTTCACGACTAACGTTCTCCGTCAGACAAATCCCACACGCGAATAGATTTACCATTTTTGCAATTTTTTTAACAACACAACACTTATACGATTGTACACGGCACGTCTGCACTCTTTGAGCGTCTACTGAAGACTGACTCTCCCCCCGATTTGAATTTAACAGGTAACAAAATTACCAGTGGTCGTTTTTTATGCATATTCCCCTCTCCTATTATCTAAATGTGTCCTATTACATTATAATGAAACAAAAAAAAGTCTTTACAAATAATGAGTAAACAAGAATTGCCTAATGAGGGTTGAATTCTGGTCGTGACGGAACTTTGTTTAATTTGAAGCTACTACAGTAATGGTAACGTGTCCACTTGGAAGTGATTACTTAATTTGATATCATATTTGATCGTTAGTATTAGAGTATCTATTACAGTATACATATTATCATTTATGTCTTGATAGGTTTTTTGATAAGTAAATAGAATAATTGAATGTTTTACATTTTCGTTATATGCTGTTTGTGATATAATCTTTTTAGTCCATTATTATTATTTAAATATAGAATTGCATTTGCCTTTCACGTCCTCAAGCGAGGCTTAAAAAAGCACTTTACTGGGTTGTTACAGTGTGGGTCATCATGCTGTATTGTCTGCATTTACAATAAGTATGGTGACCACAGCTCTAGGATTCTATTCATGCTTTCCATCAGGCAGAGTAGAGTCACTTTGGGAGGCTCTTAAAACTATTAAAAAGAACGTATGTATAAAACATGTATTTATAGATGTGATTATTCTCGAAAAGCTTACTTGTCTACAAGTTGGACGAACTACTGCGGCAGAGATACGACAAGTGAACAGACAGCTATCATTGGCATACTTACTTTCTAATTTTTGTCGACCCAAAGGATGTAAAATTGACATTCACTATTTAAAAATTTGAAAAGAAGATCCATGCATTTAGAAAAAAGATGCCAAAAAAATTAGTTAGCCGATATCTCTTGCACTATACTCGTAAACACATTTTTAATTGTTTAAGTCAGCTTTTGTACAACGACGGGCTTTTTATCCAGGATTTTTAATCAATCTTTGGGTAATGTTATTAATTAACTGAATCACACACTATACAACATTATGTACATAAGTTTATATACTCATATATATGGTATCATGTACACATTGTTATCATGTATATTTCAATATTCAGGCACTATGAATATAAGAAAATTGATTGATGTACTATCGCTTCGATGATATATCATTCTGCCATATTATTGAGAAAGAGATCATCTATCTACTTTTTCAATACAAAACGGTTAGTGGATATCCTGACTTCAAGTGAGAGCGCATTCCGGAGGATTTCACTTGAACAAAGAAAGAAGAACTCACCAAACCGAAATTATGAATGGAACAGAATAGAAACAGATTTCTTTCTGAACGAAAATTTCTGTCGTGATTAGACGACGTGAAGCGGGAGTAGGGAGCAAGAAGCATAACATATAATATATATATATTATACTTTTCGTTTCGGGTGGTCAATTCGCATGTTAGTGAAAAAATATAGTATAGTACCTAGGTATTGACGCATACTTTAACTAAAAACACTGTGATGTCTTCGCAGGAGGTTGCGACCGCGCTAAAACAGCTACCGCTACTGGCCATGAAGCATATGACGGCCGGTACCCAAAGACTTTTTCCAACAACTGTAGTGAGGGCCCCACTGCACTTACAGAGGTGACAGGTGGAACTCAGTTTCCCCCTAGCGACCGAACACAGATAATTCCCGAAGTAACAAGCTATCGTGGTTTGATTAGCGGCCTCACTCTTCGTGCGAGAACCATGTGCCGCTACCCGCGCGTAAGTCAGAGGTCCGCCGATAAACTTTAGTGAGCACTTTTGCCTACGCCTAAATCGCACGGCGCAGTTTCAGCCAAGGCACACGCCACCTCAGTCGACACTGATGGCCGTCTCAGCTTCGTTAATAAGACCAGTTACCCGCTTTTACCCACGTTCGCTAAGCTGGAGTGTAAAACCTCCCAGAGGCGGTTCAACATGTGGCTGAGGGCCCATGCCAGCAATCGAGTACGTATCCCGTTTAGCCCAAGGGCGGATTATTCGGAGTGGATTCATAGAAAAACTGCCCTTACCTCTAATAGTTTTAACAAATTCGAAATAGACGCGCGCCTCCGCCGCCTGGTTCGCCGGCGGCGAATTGGGTCCGAGTGGAGGTCCTCCTCCCGGACCTTCTCCGCCGCCTCCTTCTATGAAATTACGTCTTCGCAGAAGGTTTCGACCGCGGTGAAACAATTGTCGCTACCGAACATGAAGCGTATAACAGACGGTAGAAAGAGATCTCCTCCAATAACTGTAGTGAGGACCCCACGCTGCGCCACCCAGGCGGAACAAACCACTAGCGTGTGCTGAGCCGAGTCCTCACTGCAGTTGCAGTGGTGACAAGCGGGACTCAACTCCCTCCTGGCGATCGAGTGCAGATACTTCCCGAAGCAATCATGCCCGGAAAGAATCTGTGTCAGTCGGAAGGACAGGGTCCCGTGCTGTCACCCCGCTCACTCGGCCCGTTTGATGACCCGAGACGACCTTGAAGTGCTGCCCAAGATTACTTTAAATGGTACCACTATACCTATTTTTGCAACAGTGAAACATTTAGGCTTACAGCTTGATTATACATTGAACTGGTGTGATCGAGTTACATACGTATGTCAGAAGGTTACCGGAATCTTGAAAACACTATACCACCTGAAAAACTTCTTTCCCATGAAAACTAAAGCAACGCTCGTGCAATCTCTAATCTTCCCTCTGATGTGACGTGTGCTATTACGGTCTGAACGCAGATCGCCTCAACAAGCAAGAACGTCTTCTCAATAACTGCATTCGATTCATTTTTACTGATTTTTTTCATCTCCGTGTGATATGACATTTAATAAATTTCCGTAAACAAGTGAATCTTACTCATACCTATAAATAAATTTGTACTCTTCACTGAATGTTTTTTCAGTTTGTGCCATGATCATTTGCCAATTTTAATATGCAAAACCACTCTACTTTATAGTTTATACGTTTACAATCACCGTCTAATAGTTACGACAGTCCTGTTTGTTTGTGAAATAGTGCAAATTATCGTCGAGAACTTTGTGCTTTTACTTTTTTTATTTGTTTTGTATAAAAAATAATTCATAACAACTCATTATCAGCAGCATTATCATTCAATAAGCAGGCACAGGCGTTGGTGGGATCGCCGGCCAGCCGTTTCTAAGGTTTTTTTTGTTCGTTTATTGGTCGGTCGTAACTCATACTACTGAGGGTCGAGTTCTATTCGTAGCGGGTTGTATTTTTAGACTATTTTCTTTTCTGAAATACTCCGATATTCTGTTAAGTGCGACGGAACATAGCTGTTCAGACGAGGTAAATAGTTAGTCGACATAACACCGATAAAAGTATATTCTTGAGATCCTAGAACTAAAAACACTGTGATGTCTTCGCAGGAGGTTGCGACCGCGCTTAAACAGCTACCGCTACTGGCCATGAAGCATATGACGGCCGGTAGCCAGAGACCTTTTCCAATAACTGTAGTGAGGACCCCACTGCAGTTACAGAGGTGACAGGTGGTACTCAGTTCCCTCCTAGCGACTGAACACAGATACTTCCCGAAGCAACAAGCTATCGTGGTTTGATTAGCGGCCTCACGTGACTCGTATACCTCTTCGTGCGGGAACCATGTGCCGTTACCCGCGCGTAAGTCAGAGGTCCGCCAATAAACTTTGGTGAACACTTCCGCCTACACCTAAATCGCACGGCGCAGTTTCAGCCATGGCACACGCCACCTCAGTCGACACTGATAGCCGTCTCAGCTTCGTTAATAAGACCAGTTACCCGCTTTTACCCACGTTCGCTAAGCTGGAGTGCAGAACCTCCCAGAGGCGGTTCAACATGTGGCTGAGGGCCCATGCCAGCACTCGAGTACGTATCCCGTTTAGCCCAAGGGCGGATTATTCGGAGTGGATTCAAAGAAAAACTGCTCTTACCTGTAATAGTTTTAACAAATTCGAAATAGACGTCTGGAATTAACATAAGCGTAGATTACAACACAGTGTGTACATTGTTTTTTATTGTAGCTTTTACCTGCCTCCTTTGGTTTTAATACGACACTGTTATAGAGAAGGGACTTGTTATTATGATAACAATAGCAATAGATACTAAACCTTAAAAAACAATAGAATTATTGGGAAGTCGCATATTCTGTTCGAATTTAATAAGTTGTATAGATATAAAATGGTTACCTATAAGAGTTACCTGTACAATACGTGGGTGGTCCGACCTAACAAAGATATAAGAATATTTTCAGAGTTTTTTTATTTTATTTTTCAACGTTGTCTCCTTGTAACTCTACACACTTCTCCCAGCGATGCTCCCATTTCTGTAACCTGTCCAAATAGTACTCGGTGTTTTTTTCTGCAAAACAATTGTTCACGAAGGTGATTGCCTCTTATTTGACGAAAATTTTTGTCCAAAAGAAAAACAAAAACTGTTTTTTTGTAAAAAAAATAGTTTTTGTTTATTTTGGAGACGATTCGGCGCCAAAAGTCGAATTTATTGCGCTTAAACTGCGCCAACAGAGCGATGAAAATATCCATTCGAACATGTTTTTAGTCTAACGTGAGCAAACGCGGCATCCAATGTGCGCTTTGTCATGCCTAAATGTTGATTTAATATGTGACAAACACGTTCTTTTGACATATTCATAACTTCTGCTATCACTCTCACTTTAATTCGACGGTCGTCTAGCACTATTTGGCGAATTTTGGCGTTATTTCCGTCGGTAGTTGTCGTTTTTAGGCAGCCCGAACGTTCATTGTCTCCCAAGCTCTTACGGCCACGTTTAAATTCAGCTGCCCAAAATTTTATTGTGGCAAATTAAAATTATGATACTAGGTGTTTCGCTTGCGCAAATATTTGGTGTTTCGCTTGCGCAAATATTTCCTACTTCGTGTTTCTATCAATAGAATCTCCAAAAGACACGGAGTTTCTTTTACGATGTAAATACCAAAATGTCAAGTCTGTAGCCACAGCGATTCAGGCTCAGTTTCGATGAATCAGTCAGTCAATGCAGGTACTTTTACATGAACAGATTGTTGAAACTCAGTGTATTCTAATGACGCAGATTCGTGGTAAAATACTTTATAACTAGTTGATAAATTCTTTATCAATTTTTGTGTGGAGAAACGAGCGTCATGTTTCTCCAATAGAGAGGAAAGCTAGGTGATCATGCCTGGTGGGCCATAGCTTTTACGCTGGAAAGTTGTAATTTTGCAAATCGATGCGAAAATATCTTCTTTGCGATACAGGATCAGCAGTTGCTCCTTAGTTCGGTGTGTCCTCGCTAGGTGGCGCTGTAGTATGTTATGTTACCGTATGTGGAAGCCGCCGTACGGGCAACTGTACGAGTAATCAGGCTGGAGCGTTCGCTAATTGCGTGTGGTGTCTCTGTCGAGGCTTAGGTAGCTGGCTGGCTGAGACTTGGTGTCCGCTCAACACTGGTGAAAATGAATAATATAGTGGCGACAATTTTGCTGCTGTTGATATGCTCCTTTTGACGGTTGCTTCCAATCACGTTGCCAAGACTTAGATCCCCGAAGAGGAAAAAGGAATAGGGCGTTTCAAAATGTGGTTAAAACTTTTAAATGAGACTTAGCTTTCTTTGCCGAATAATTAAACGAAAAGTGTACACTTCGGTAGAAATTTTTATTCATACCAAGTAGAACTTATTAGGTACAGAGTTATAACTATACACATATATATAATGAGTTTCTATAGCTATCTGCTATACTAAAACGAATTTATTTTAATAGTTAAATTATTATACATACTCCAGTCAGTTCGCGTCAAGAAAATAGTGACGCAAAAATCAAAACAGCTCCTTTAACCAATCATGTTTCAAGAAATCATCGTTTTGAACGAAAATTTGGAACACGATTGGACAGGGGCTGGGTTTCTTAACGCGAAACGATTATAATAACACTCGGTACAGTACGATTAAAAAAAATGTACAAAGTGCAAATCATTCTTCTTTTTATATTAGAGGGACCTATTGAATCAGATTAACAGCGGTACACGTCCATCGATATCTTTTAAGTTCCCCCTTGCAAAGTAGAGTCGGAAAGGGAGGAAGGGGTTGATTGATTCTCCGGTAAACTAAAATACTCATTGCATCGACTCTAAACATACATATATGCGTATTATATTATGATGAACAAGTACTCATTGTCACATTAAAAACAACTACAACAGCATACAACCCTTAGAGGTTTTTACAGATTTTATAAAAAAAAATAATTACAAAGCAGTATGCTTATATACAAATCCTAATTTTGACGCAAGACTCGGACAGTACTCAATTATAGTCTAAGAAACTATCACACAATTCACTGATATTTGAGTCACGTTTCTGGTCCTCCTAAGTGGTAACAGAGTAAATTAATATATTGAAAAGTTAAGCAAACTTATCTAGGTCAATGTATTCTTAATAGTGGGTGCCGCCGCGCCGCTCGTGACTAGATCAACGTAAACAGTGCGGCGAGCTTAGGGAGTATAATATCCAATTTTCACTTATTTTTTAGAGACATTTCTATAAAAAATAAGCACCTATTTTTTTTATATCAAGTTAACGAGAATCGAGTACCGAGTACTCTCCATAAGTATTAAAGGTATCTCACCAGTCACGCTGTATATTATATTATTGATACTTGTTTCTTATTACATTGAAACTTCTCCGTGCCTCGAAGAGCACTTTACGCGTCTTAGCTCCTGCCGAACTTATATTGTTAAAAATAGTATTCGGGTTGTGGTTTGCTGAGAGTCGCTTCGCGTAAAAATCAAAGCTCAGCCGTGTCTTAGAGTCGAAGCCCACCCCGACCTAGTATGGCAGCAAAAGGATTAAAAAGAGAAGATGTTTCAGTATTTTTTTTCTGTGTAACCATATTTTAACGTCCATTTCTATAACACCATAATTTATGTACATGTGTATTCCTCGGGAGTAATACTTGTTATATTAGGGTACTCAAGTATTCGATACCTGGTATTTGGAGTAACATACTAGTACCACACTATAGTATATATACAAAGTACTCAGTACGTACCTAATGTAAAGGAAAATTAACGATAGAAACGATTGTTGCTTTTAAATAATCATGATATGAATAAATAATAGCTTTTAATCCTATGATGAAGACTGAAAAATCACTACCTACAATTCGTGGGACAAGTATTTTTTGAGACTACCCGACAATTAAATAATCACAGTGTGATTTCTCTACCACAAAAAAAATATAAATCATATGATTAATCACGTGTGATTAAGAAAAGTAACGAAAAAATAGCTTAGCAGTAATTTTCTCTGAAGTCGAGTTGCCAGTTGAGTTGAGAGAGAGAGCCAGCAATCAACTTACTATAGTTACTTTCATTGCACAGGTTTAGTATACAGAACCCTGGGAGAGGCCTATGTCCAGCAGTGGACGTCTATCGGCTGAGATGAGATGAGATGAGTATACAGGGCAATATTATCTACAAAGCCGAATATAAAATATACACAAGATTATTCTTACTCAATACTACAGCCGAAACACCCCAAACACAATATTATAAGAACAATAAATAAAAAAAAATCAGAAATAAAAATCTAAGTTATCAGCTGGCTTACTTGTTAAATAGGCTAGATGACACCTTAGTCAAATCAGAAGACAAGAAAATCAAAAAACTTTTTATCATCTGTCAAAACGACAATTTTGTATAAAAAATGTAATAAACACAAAATTGTGACGTCACTGTTTTAGACTACTCAATTGAACAATATATTTCACTGTATATTTGATTGAAATTCGTAATAATAATAAAAAGCTATGTTAATTGTATTTACCGAGATGTTTCGCGATATTAGTTTTAATGAAGTGGACATTGGTATTTATTTACGATACAGTCATCTACCCAATTTTCTATGAAATATTGACACTCAAATATCAACGACCGCTCGCTGCATGCGTCCGGTAGGTATTAAAATCATGGTTTCGTTGGTAAGCCGCCTCTCCGGGACTCCCCCACACATGCCTTTCGTCTCCCTACAGATGGTATAGGTATTCCCCGCGTTAAAAAACGTATTAAAAATAATTATGACACTTTCTTACTTACAGTGGTACTGAACGCGACTGCTGTGCTTGAGGTCTCAGGATCGACTCCCGGGTCGAACCAAATGTTTTTATGATCTGCAAATATTTGTTTCGAGGTTTGGCTGTTTTCTATGTATAATATTTATTGGCCACGGCGTCCAGTCTCAACGAAGACCAGGCAACTTCGTAGGAGATAGTACACAAGCGTGTCCGCAAAAACAGGTGCACTCTCTGTTCCCTTGCACAATTCATTGAGACGGCTACCCGACACGATCGTGAAGAGATCGGGTGCAGAACCGACAGTTTTATATGCTGTTCGAGATACGGGGGTTATGACCCAACTTCCAAGCTTCAGGATGTTATTAATTCTAACACTTACCAACACGAAAATCGAACCCGAGACCTCTTGATCGGCAGTCACATACACTGACCGCTGTACCAACGAACGAGGCGGACAGTAAAATAAAAATAGACAGTAAAATATAACATGGTTTAAAAACTATTGTGAGCGATTCTATTGCTTATTCTAAACAAATTATTTTTAGGTTTTGTATTAAGTAGGAATAACTTAGAATATATATATAATATTTATGTGATAAGTATGATCATTACTTCTGTCTGTGTGTAATTTAAATGTGTATGAAAATTAAATTTGTAGAATGCATTCCACAAAGAGTGTACTTGAGATTCATTCTATTGATGTCTAAGGATGTGTTTTCGGAAATAATACTGATCCCCGTAACATTTATGACACACATCACACTCGTACGGCTTTTCACCGCTATGGACACGAAAATGTGTTTTCAAAGTACTTTTATCACCGAAATTTTTACTGCAAATATTACAACTATAAGGTTTTTCCCCGGTGTGTATTCGCACGTGAGTGTTAAGAGAACTCTTTACACTAAAACACTTGTTACATATATTACACTGATGGGGTTTTTCCCCAGTATGTGTACGCATATGATTATTCAACGTAGTTTTCGCGGTAAAAGTTTTATTACACACGTTACATTCATGTGGTTTTTCACCAGTGTGTGTCCGTATGTGTCTTCTCATAGCACTTTGATTGGCGAAACATCTCTGACACATGGTACACTGGTATGGTTTTTCACCGGTATGTGTACGCATGTGTCTATTTAAATTATCTTTCTGGTTGTAACTTTTTCTGCACACAAAGCATTCAAATGGTTTCTCACCGGTGTGTGTGCGTGTGTGTGTCTCCAAATTACTTTTTAAACTGAAACTCTTTTGACATATACCGCATTGAAATGGTTTCACACCGGTGTGTGTACGCATATGATAATTTAGATTACTCTTCACACTGAAACATTTTTTGCACACGAGACACTCGTAGGGTTTTTCACCAGTGTGTGTACGTAAGTGTTTTTTTAACCGACCTTTTGAGTTAAACGATTTATCGCATGTGTCACACCCGTGTGATTTAGTGTTTGGATTATTTTTAACACTCAAATCTAAACCAAGTTTGTTGTCATTTTCTTTATAAACACTTTCAGTGTACACTATAGTCTTTCTTGTTTTACTGTCTCTATGTTTGTATTGTCTAATACTTTTTTTGTCATAATCTCTTATTATTTTACTTTTAGCGGTTGTCTTGTTTTTCAATGTCTTTTTTTTATTACTATTTTTGGTGGTTTTAATTTCGGGTGTTTCTTCAATATCTCTATTCTCTTCTTCATTTAAACTATCTTTAGAATCTTCACGTACTGGCAGATCATTCTGTTCGGTGACAGGTTCCTCTAGAAATAAAATATAATTACTAACAAACCAGGTTTTAGAAACAATGTAGAAAAAAAAAACAGCAGTGGACTAAAAAATGATGATTCGTGTGATAACGGGTTAAGAATACAGAGTATCACCACCCGTATTCATCCCATGGGTGATTTAAAGCTGACTAAAGGAGCAAAAATAAGCAAAATACATCACTGCGAAGGATAACTTGAAACAAACCTACAACAAAGCACCTTGCAGAGAATGGAGTAAGCTGTAAGTCGATTATTGGCTGGATTGGTACGGTTGCCCTTTTGGGGGATGAGTTCAACATTGGTCGTTGTTTGAGCGATCGCCATGCCACTCATGTAGCGGCTTCAAACCCTACACGAGACAATCGTATTTTGTTGTTCTGAGTCTTTTTTTTATTATTTTAATAACCTGCTAAAGTGACTCTACTCTGCCTGATGGAAAGCGTGAATAGTATCCAAAAGTTGTAGTCACCATACTCATTGCGAATGCAGACAATGTAGTATGGTGACCCACACCATGGCGGCCTATTAAGATGCTTTTTTAGGCCTCACTTAGGGACGTAAAAGGCATGACAGTCATCGTAGCATTTTATTGCACACACTTACCACGACTATTGTCACCCCTGCATCAATGGGCCTCCGGTCTCGCACTCACCAACGAAACACGACAGCAGGGATGCTGTCGCTTTAGGTTGATCTTCTCTGGGAGGGTCGGTGTTAGGTGTTCCTTGTATCCGTTTCTTGTGTTTTCGTAAAGTCCTATCGACACAAGATATATTCCTAACTATTTCCTAACCTTAAAATAGAGAAAGAGTCAAACTTGGAACTCGCTACCAGCACACGTGTTCAGCTCTCACTATGATCCCGGGTCCTTTAGGTAGTGCGTGAAAATGCATCTCTGTAGACCAACATAGTGTGAGTCACCATACTGCATTGTGCACATTCGCAAAGAGAATGGTGATCACCATTCTTGGATACTACTCATGCTTTCTATCAGGCAGAGTAGTCCTCGTAAATGATAGTAGTGACAACTTTCACAGAGATCCAGCTAGGTTTTAAGGAGTGTAATATGGGGTTTGTCTTTAGATGTCCTAAGCTTACCATCAGTCGCTTCAATCTTGACAATCTCCACGGATATATGTTCTCTTACGTTTATGAAGGCCGACTGAGCTGGTACTTGATCGTCTTTTGCGCCTGATTCTGCATTAGCACTGGATTTAAATGCTGAAAATAATAATAATTAGAATTGTCTGTGTGGACTAATATGGTGTATATCCCTATTCATCCCGTGGGTGTCGTAAAAACTAAGGTAGCAAACAGGACAATAACTCTTTTCTTTTTTTTTTGTGCAGAAATCCCCACGGATACCACCGAAAGGTGGTTAAGTCGGACTCGAACCGACCAAAAACCGCACGCCGTCTCAGGTACCAGTAGCCAAGGAACCAGGTGCACCCTAGTAAGGAAATCCCTGGAACCCCGACGTAACCCAGGCCACCTACGTGTTGTAGATGCCAGCGTGGAAACCTTCATATTCCCTTTTCTTCCTGCCCCCAAAAAAGCGAGCGCGGTCTATAGCGCTCGCATCGCCACCCCGGTCTGCTTCTGCTAGGGTGACAGATGGCCTATGTCCAGCAGCGGACTGTTAAAGGTTAGATCTGACCTTTTCTTTGATATCTGACGGTCTAATGATTAAGCACATAACATAACGATTTGTCTTGGACAGAATCGAACACAAATCTCTTGCTCAATAGGTACAATAACTGCACGGTTGGCCTAGTGGTTTAAGCGGTAGCGTCGCGACGAGACGGCTATACACGGGGGTTGTCCGGTCAATGGCACTGTATGGTGCACCGGTGTGGGCGGCGGCTCTGACCGCCCAGAATAGGGCTCGCCTCTGGCGCCCTCAGAGGATATTGGCGGTTAGAGCCATACGCGGTTACCGCACCGTATCGACGGAGGCGGCGTGCGCCTTGGCCGGAACTCCCCCGTGGGATTTGGAGGCGGAAGTGCTCGCCGAAGTTTATCGGCGGACGGTTGATTTCCGGGCGGGTAGCGGCATACGGCCCCCGCCCGAAGAGATACGCGAGTGGCGAGAGGCCGCTCGTCGAGCCACGATGGCTCGTTGGTCGTCCCGGCTGGAGGCTCCACGTGCTGGCTTTGCCGCCGTGGAGGCTCTCCAGCTGGTCATCGCCGAGTGGGCAGGGCGGCAGCACGGGACCCTTTCCTTCCGACTGACGCGGGTCCTTTCCGGGCACGGTTGCTTCGGGAAGTATCTGCACTCGGTCGCCAGGAGGGAATTGAGTCCCGCCTGTCACCACTGCGACTGCAGTGAGGACTCGGCTCAGCACACGCTAGCAGTTTGTTCCGCCTGGGCGGCGCAGCGTGGGGTCCTTACTGCAGTTATTGGAGGAGATCTCTCGCTACCGGCCATCATACGCTCCATGGCCGGTAGCGAAAGTTGTTTTACCGCGGTCGCAACCTTCTGCGAAGACGTAATTTCGCGGAAGGAGGCGGCGGAGAAGGCCCGGGAGGACGATATCCACTCGGACCCAATTCGCCGCCGGCGAGCCGGGCGGCGGAGGCGCGCATACCAGCGCCTCATGCCGCCTTGAGTGTGGCCGCGGGTGGACGGGACGGGTTTTCCCCTCCATCCGCTATAATGGCCAGCCGCGAGGAGGCGACGACCGCGTGTGCCGTACGTCGCCTAAAATAGAGAGTTTATCCGCAGATGGTGCCCGAGGTAGCGGGCAGGCGCTAGGAGGGATCTGGATGTCGTAATAACAGCGGTTCCCGGATCCTTCCTATCTCAGGCGCAGAGTGGCACACCGTGTGGTTTTAGTCGGTCCGATTCCGACACACCACCCCGCCGTAAACCCCGGTGGGGTGACGGCCCGTGGGGGTTTCCACAAGTTAAAAAAAAAAAAAAAAAAGAAAAAAAGTGGTTTAAGCGGTCGCCACGGTTATAAATACACATATAAATATACACATATATACATAAATATACACATACACACATTTAGATTATATTCGTACACTATGACAACTTGACTGTAAGCTGAGCCAACTATCGATAAGACGATTCTTCAATTTCGTTAAGAAGGAGATTATGTACTTTCTTTTTGAATGTAAAACGGTTTGTGGACATCCTGACTTCGAGCGGGAGCGCATTCCAGAGTAGTACTGCCTGAACAAAGAACGAAGAGTTCACGAAATCAGAGTTGTGAGAGGGACATAAGAGAAGCAGATTATTTTCTGAGCGAAGGTTTCTGTCGTGATTAGAGGATAGATAACGGAGGTACGGAGTCAGATATGTAGGTGAAAACGGTGAGTTGAGAAATGAGAATAGGGCAGTTAATGCTCGCAGATTGCGGCCCTGGCGAATAGGTAACCATTTTAATTGGGATAATATGTACGTGTTTACAAAAAAAGTATATAAGTATTGTATCAGTCAGTCTAGTTATCATAGCACAAGCTCTGCTTAGTTTGAAACTAGATGACGTTGTGTGTTAAATGTCCGAAATTTTTATAGTTTTTTTTATTATATATTTTTTTTAATATATCTATTTATATACAAAGAAATTATATAAGTATTCTATCAATCACTCCAGCTTTTGTAACACAAGACTTGTGTATCAAATGTCCGTAAATATTATTATTAATGGTGTGTAGGTAGTTTGTTCAAGTAGAGCCACGCTGATTTGATTACGAACGGACCGGTTCGACCAGGGCAGTCCTAGCTTCCAACAAAAGACTAACCTAAAGCGACAGCATCCGTGCTGTGGTGTTTCCTTGGTGAGTGCGAGACCGGAGGCCTATTGATGCAGGGGTGACAGTTATCGTCGTAAATGTTGGAAACCTTACACTGCCACAATAGCTGTCATATCTTTTACGTCCTCAAGCGGGGCGTGAAACAGCATCTCACTAGACCGCCACAATGTGTGTCACCATACTGCATTGTCTGTATTCGCAATGAGTATGGTGACCACAACTCTTGGATTCTACTCATGCTTTCCATCAGGCAGAGTAGTCCTCGTAAATGACAGTAGTGCCAACTGTCACAGAGATCCAGCAAGATTTTAAGGAGTGTAGTGTGGGAGGTTGTCTCTAGGAGGTTTCCTACTCTTACCGAGTCACACCGTACCGTTTTGACAGGTAGTAGAGCCACGCTGATTACAGCATGAACGGGCCGGCTCGACCGGGGCAGTACTACCCTCCCACAGAAGATCAACCTAAAGCGACAACATCCGTGCTGTCGTGTTTCGTTGGTGAGTGCGAGACAGGAGGCCCATTGATGCAGGGGTGACAGTTGTCGTAGTAAGTGTGTGCAATACAATGCTACGATGACTGTCACGCCTTTTACGTCCCCAAGGAGGCGTAAAAAAGCATTTTAATAGGCCGCCATAGTGTGGGTCACCATACTACATTGTCAGCATTCGCAATGACTAGACCTTTTGGACTGATGACTATAACTTTTGGATTCTATTCATGCTTTCCATCAGGCAGAGTAGAGTCACTTCGGCGGGCTCTCAAAAAAAAAAAAAACTTTCGTCACTATTTTCTTAACGCGAATGAGCTGAAGTTAAATTTTTACTTACATGTTAGAGGGTTATCAGGCTCCTTCATGACAATTTCGAGATTATCATAAACCAATCCTCGAGATTCTACATCGTCTGCGCCTTCATCTGTGATAAAATAAGTAATATAAGTTAATAAGTTAAGCTAATAGCAATAGGGTATATGACCTTGTTCCAGGGATTTACTTTCTAGAATACACCTTCCCCGGCTAATGGTACATGAGACAGCGTGCGGTTTTTGGTCGGTTCGAGTCTGACATAACCACTTTTCGGTACTTTTCGGCGGTATCCGTGGGGGATATCCGCACTACAAAAAAGGGGGTGCGTCTTGCAGGGATTTCCTTTCTAGGGTACACCTGGTTCCCCGGCTACTGGTACCTGAGACGGCGTGCGATTTTTGGTCGGTTCGAGTCCGACCAAACCACTTTTCGGCGGTATCCGTGGGGATCTCCGCACTAAAAAAAAGTGGGTGCTTCTTGCAGGGATTTCCTTTCTAGGGTACACCTGGTTCCCCGGCTACTGGTACCTGAGACGGCGTGCGATTTTTGGTCGGTTCGAGTTCGACATAACCACTAGTAGGTGGTATCCGGGGGATTGGTTAAATTAGTTACTATTATCATCTGTCAGAACGAGAATTTTAGTATGAAAAAAGTACTAAATAGAAATTTGTTACGTCACTGTTTTCAATTCAAACCATTCAATTGAACAATATATTTCAATATTTACTTGATTTTAATTCGTAATAGTAATGTAAGCTGTTATTTTTTTTAAGAACCAGCCAAAATCAAAGTGAAGTCACCATACACATTGCAATATGGTGACACATACCATGGCCCCAATGAGATGTTTCTTCACGCCCCGCTTGGGGACGTAAAAGGCATGATAATCAACGTGGCGTTGTAACGCTCACAGAGTTACCACGACACAAAGATTTTTATCTTGCAACACCAAAGAAGTATAACTTCTTACATGCGTATATAAGTTCACATACACCTTTTAATTTGGTATTGTATACTTTCCATCCATTGCATGGATTACTCTGTGTCATACGGATTAAGAATACAAAGTGTAGCCACCCTGACTAATACTGTGGGTGTCGTAAGAGGCGACTAAGTGACCTATCTACGCAGGACAATATCACTATAAAGAGAAGGAAAATTTGATACAAATCCTTCTGACCAACGAGGCATAGTAGACCAAAACCTTCTTTCTAAAGATAGACTTACGGCCCACTAAGGATTTCTAAGGATAGACTAGTGTACTGTTAAAGGTTATTACTGCGTGATACTGTGAGATTAAGGGAAAACCATTTTTTTTTTATTTGTGGGAACCCTACTACTCTACTAGGTTGTAGAGCCACACTGATTTCAGCACGAGCGGGCCGGCTCAACCGGGGCAGTACTACCCTCCCACAGAAAACCAACGTAAAGCGTCAGCATCCGTGTTGTCGTGTTTCGTTGGTGAGTATGAGACCGGAGGCCCATTGATGCAGGGGTGACAGTTATTGAGGTAACTGTGTAAGCTTTACACTGTCACGATGACTGTCATGCCTTTTACGTCCCCAAGCAGGGTGTGAAGAAGCATCTCACAAGGCCGCCATAGTGTGGGTCACCATGCATTGTCTGCATTTGCGATGAGTATGGTGATCACAACTCTTGGATTCTATTCATGCTTCCCGTCAGGCAGAATAGTCACTTTGGCAGGCTCATAATGTAAAAAAAAAACCCCTCAGGCCGTCACCCCACCGGAGTTTACAGCGGGGTGGTGTGTCGGAATCGGACCGACTAAAACCACACGGTGTGCCACTCTGCGCCTGAGATAGGAAGGATCCGGAAACCGTTGTTATTAAGACATCCAGATCCCTTTAAAGGAAAACTCATAGACTAACGTTATGTATTGTAATAATATATCATATATATACAGTGAACCCCCGGAAATCCGACAAAAATTTTGCAGGGCAATGTCGGACTATCGAATTTGTCGGATTATAGAGTACTGTCTAAGACCCCCTATAGCCCGGATTTTTTTACAAAAGAGTACCTTGTAATCCGACAAATTACAGACAAATGATAAAATTCTAAATGTTGTCTTCTGGGCTTGTGACGACATTACTACGTATGTATACGTAATGCACAATGAATAAACGCTAAGCTGCACCGCTATCACACGTAGTCAAATTCAAACTAAGCAATCGGAATTGCAAAGCACAAGTTGTAACCTGTTCAATCATGCACGATCTACATTTGTGAAAATTGTTTGATTGATGTCAGATTACAGGGGGGTCCGGATTACAGGGGGGTCCGAATTAGACAGGGGCCGGATTACCGAGGGTCCACTGTAATAATGTCTGCTTCGTTATTAAAAAAGGATAAAGAAAGAAATAATAAATATTTCGGATATTTGACACACAACGTCATCCAGCTTCGAACTAAGCAGAGCTTGTACTATGATAACTAGACTGACTGATACAATACTTATATACGTTTTTTTATAAATACATACATATTATACATAGAAAACACCCAAACTTCGAAACGAATATTTGCAGATCACACAAACATTTGGTCCAACCCGGGAATTATACCAAGCACAGCAGTCGCATTCACTACTGCTGCGCCACCGAGCCAGTTGAAACAATTATCACAAAAACTTTTAAATAAGCAATTCTTGTATATATTTATATAATCTGAAAGACCAACCTAAAGCGTTAGCATCTGTGTTGTCGTGTTTCGTTGGTGACTGTGAGACTGGAGGCCCATTGATGCAGGGGTCACAGTTACCGTGGTAACTGTGTGAGCCTTACCATATACTTCTTGATAATTATGGTAATATCAAAATGTAACTACTAGCGACACCTATTCTATTGTGTGTGTACTAAAGATTTGTAATGACTATAGATAGTAGAACAATGTAGTCTACTTATCTGTGGTATCCACGTTGTTTTATATTTCTTTATAATAAACTCACTCTTGCACTGAATGACAAAACGTGTTTACTTTAGAATACTGCCATGATGACTCATACTTTTCACGGCCCCAAGCGGGGCGAAAAAGCATCTCACTAGGCCACCATAGTATGACTGCATTATCTGCGTTCGCAATAAGTATGGTGATCACAAGTCATGGATTCTATTCATGCTTTCCATCAGATAAATTACACTTTTGCAGTATCTTAAAAAAAAAAAAACTAAATATAAAACTTACCATCTGAATCACTAGGTTCAATTTTAATTTGGCAAACCATTTCATGGGTTTCCTTTCCATCTGTGTTTGTATTCTGTTCACGCATATTCGACTAATGTTCACCAAATCCACCAAATACTAGTAACTGCTAGACTTCTTATTCTCTAGTAATCAGGGTCAACTGTTAACAATAGACAATAATATTATTATTCGATTTTCTTTTTTTTTTTTTCTTTTCTTTCTTCAAAAAAGACAACGCCCGCACTAGGAATAAATCCTGTGTCGCGGGGGACTTTACAAACATACAAGAAACGGACACAAAGAACACCCAGACTCAGAACAACAATTTATGGATCACACAAAGTGTTGTCCCATGTGGGATTTGAACCCACAACACTCAGCGCAGTAGAGAGCGGCGTGGCGACCGCTTAAACCACTAGGCCAACCGTGCAGTCAATTAATTTTAAGATTAATCTAATACTGAATCTATAATCTGAATCTCGGAAACTGCTAAAACGATTTTCATGAAATTTAGTATGCGACGAGTTTCGGGGGCGATAAATGGATCTAGCTAGGTTTCATATTTAGAAAATGTTGTTTTATCTGTGTTTTCAAGCAATGAAAAACTGCTACAATGTCATCAGAATACGAAGGTAAATGCAACTTTACCGACACAGCAACGCAAAAGCTAAATACTACAGTAGATGGCGTTGTTTAATAGACACGTTTTGACACTTATCTATGTGACAAAATTAGGGATGGGAACAAAAGAAGTTGGTAAATTGTGAATCGACTATCTGGTGGATTTACCAAAAGAAATACTGAGTAAAGCTTGGTTTCCAGGTACTTGCACTTATGCACATATAGTAGTAACTTAATCCATGTGTGTGATGATGGAAGAACACAGAATGTCACCAACCCTATTGCTCCTGTAGGTATCGTAGGGCAACTAATGAATCAAACTTAGGACAACAACACTCAAAGAGAAGGAAAACTTGAAACAAACTCTGTACCAACCTATGTAGCCAGCGTGGTATAGTAACCAGAAAACCTTCTTGCTAAAGAACGAGCTATGTTCAGCAGAGGACTGTTGGCAGCTGTTCATGAAAAAGGGAAAACAAAAATATAAAAATAGTAGAATACCAGTGGTTAGGGTTCTAAAGACAGAAACCTCCTCACTACACGGACCGTGTCATGGACGACTGTCTTCTGCATCAGACCCTTGATCCAGTCTTTTAAGGCGAGTCTCTTAGACATTGCTTGAGGCTCTTGGTTATCAATTCGTGAGCAGAGACGTCTATCATTGTTATTGTATCAATACATATAAATCAAATGGGAGTATGTCTGTGATTTCAAAAAACCTAGGTTTTCAAAGTTTGGTGTTTCAAAGGGTTCGAGCCCGACAGTAACCCCCAGGGACTTCACATAGAGAAAAAAAAATAGTGTTACACAGTACCAGACACAATCTAGACTTGCTTGTCCTGTAGGTGCAAGAATACAAGTACCTAAATATCTTAATAGTTTTAAAATGAAATATAACCACAAAGAGTGTGGTTAAGCAAGTGAGCAACATTAACGAACAAGTGCTAGACATCTAATACAAATATATAGACCCTTTTATAGTAAATACATATATATTATACAAAAAAAACACACATACCCTGAAATTTGTTTTAATTTTTCTTGTTGAAGTAATAAGAATTATAAACAAATGTTTCGGATATTTTACACATAACGCCATCTAGTTTCAAACTAAGCAAAGCATGTACTATAATAACTAAACTGACTGATAGAATACTTATATACTTTTTTTTTGTGAATCCATACACATTATACAAAAAAAACACACAAATCCTGAAAAAAATAGTTCCAGATCATACAAACATTTGGTCTGATCCAGAAATAGAACTTAGGGTCTTAAACACACTAGTCGTTTTCCCTACCACTGTGGCACTGAGGCAATTAACCTCATATCTTTAGTTATTAAACATCTTTATACACATAAGCGCGAATAAGATGACCAAATAGAAATCAACAACTCCTGTAGATGGATTCCTACAACTCAAGAGTCACAAAGTAAGCTGCTTCACTTTGCCAGAACACTCTTTCACTCTACAATTCTTCAGAATCAGTACAAAGTCTAACTATATCTTGTAATTTTAAGCATAACGCTCAGTTAAACTTTATTTTAAAATGGTTTAGAATCATTGTAAGAAACTTTGTACATAGTCACTTTGAAAGGGCAATTTCTCTAATTCCATTTGTTTCTTACTTTATTTCTAAATTCTCATTATTTCGTGTATTAATCAACTACATAGGTTATAATCGGGTATATCAAGACAATAATGACGATATTCGTCTCGTTAAAATCGTTTTGAAGTCTATTAATAGAACTTTAAATAAAAATACATCAATTGTCTATTAGCAAATAATCTTACCTAGTATTAAAAAAAAAAATAGTTCACTATGTATTTCTTTTTTAAATACTCCAAGAACACATTAATTTAAGTTTATTGTTTAATGTTATGAGCAAGTTGATGTGTCTGTGTATAATCTTAAATTTAATATTAAACACTGCACTATTTTGACAACGCTAATTATTACTAGTAACGTAAATAAACAAGCAACAAATAAACAAACACTTCACACGGCATCCCGACGTCAAACATAGATAACACATCTTTTGCTATCATAGAACGACATCTTTTTTCATGTTTCTGGTTCAGAGTTGTCCTTTAGCCAAAGCGGCTTTTGACAAGAGTTACTAGTGTCAAATTATATTCAACCCGAAAAATTATTTTTAACAAAACATTTCACACAAACAGTCATTTGTCATGTATAGGCCAGAGTGGGCCACGAATTAGTTAATAATTGGAAAAATCGTATAAAAAAACCACCAGGTATATGTACATCTTCTTGTAAACAAAAGATTTTTATAAATCGTTTGTTTACAAGAAAGCTAATTATATGGCATTTATTTTTTAAAAATGACATTGTCTAAATGACCACCGTTTCAACGTTTGCACTCTTCTAAGCGAGAAATTTTCAAATACTCGTCGGTATAGAGACCGCGAGATCGCCGACATCTCTTCGCCGAGTTTTTTCGCAGGATTTTAAATTTAAATGCTAACGAATTCTTGGCCCATTCTATATATTAACTAGTGGTAATGTAACTCTACTGTAGTGTTAAATATTTACTAATTCCTTACTACTGTTGTACATATTTGAGTTTGAAATTCCAATTAAGATTGCAACACCATACAAAACTGTCACATAATTAGGATTATTTTTTTTCCCAATGATAGGTATAAAATTGAGTGATGGCATCCCCACCGAATTTGACATTACGTTTAGTAATAGCATTGCAACTAAAATGTTGTTTCTGGTACAACCAAAATACCTCAATGTGTCAAAACCTTTTTTCTATATACGTCGATAACTTCGTTAATAAAACTACGTATATTATTCAAGTTCTTGGTGTCCATAGATGACGGTGGTCACTAACCATCAGATAATACATCTTCTCTGTCTCTTATCACAATAATTTCTATAATAAAAATGTTTTTTTTTTAATTAGTAACTTAGACTACATACTTAGTTTAAGAATAATTACAAAAAGGAACGTATACTCACGAAGCAGTTAGTTACAGACAAATTTAATACCGACAAAGAACAAAGTATATATAAAACTTGTCTTGGCAGTCAAGATTACTAACACCTAACGAACATACATATATAGTGAGCATCATCGTCATCAGCAGCCTATAATAGTCCAGTGCTGGGCATAGATCTCTCCTTACAATAATGATATATCACTTTATTGTACACCAGTTAATTATAAAGAAAACTTAAAGAAAAATATAAGATGTTTGTTACTCTTTCACGTAAAAACTACTGGACAGATTTGGATGAAACTTTACAGTGATATAGGTTATACATGGAAAAAACATATAGGCTACAGTTTGAATGATGTTATATAATTTTGGTTGTAATATAACGGTACATGTCCTCTCACATAGTTCTGAGAGTTATCTTGACGTAAGCTGCCTAAACCATTGAAGTTACACAAAGATGATGTATACATACTAGTTACACAAAGATGGGATTGTTTGTATGTTAAAAAATATATATTTATTTAAAATTTTCTGTTACGAAGCTTAACGTGGGTGACCAAATTCCAAGAGAGCGAAGCCACGGGTAAAAGCTAGTACTAGACAAATACAAGTGGAAGGTTAGTTTGTTTTCTTAGTCGGCCCTATTGGATGGAGAGGGGTGGTGACACTCCTATCCTTAACCTATCACAACACTGATACTGAACTTACCATGTTGCAATTAAGCATTTGTGTAAGAAGCTCTTCACTCTGGAGGCAGCTTCTCTTGAATTTGTAGCAATTCTGGATCTTGGCACAGCATATGTTACAGACCTGCACTGGCTTACCGACCCTTTCCAACTGCGAAAGGAAACATGATTTGAAAACCACAAAGTATTACAGTTTGACAGTTTATTAGGATCAATACCAGTGATCCACGAACACATCAAGTTATAATACTCGAAATGTTCATGAAATTTATCAAAAAAAATTGGAGAAGTTGGAAATAAAATAAATCCCACCACACAACACCACATACACAAAATAAAATGGGTCCTCAGTAGGCTTTGTTTCAATAAGCTTAATGTTAATCCATATGAACATAACACACATGAGGAATTGACAAGGGAAGTAACCTGCACTTGCTGACGATTTGTACGCTAATAATTTTATAATAAATAATAAATAAATAAATATTTTGGACATTTGACACACAACGCCATTTAGTTTCAAACTAAGCAGAGCTTGTACTATGATAACTAGACTGACTGATAGAATACTTGTATACTTTTATTTTTGCAAATACATACATATTATACATAGAAAACACCCAAACTCCGAAACAAATATTTGCAAATCATACAAACATTTGGTCCGGCCTGGGATTTGAACCAGAGACCTCAAGCTCAGCAGTCGCTTTCGCTATCACTGCGTCATCAAGGCAGTCGTAAGTTAAAACAAAAGAGTGTGTGTACGCACATAAGTTATACTTCTGTGGTACAACTAACTTCAGACTGTTGCTTTTCTCTGTCGGTAGCAACTAACTTCAGACTGTTGCTTTTTTTGTCGGTGTGCGCGCGCATCGTAAAAATTATATAAATATTTTGCAATACATTTTGTACATGTACGGTATATTAACCAGACCAAACTCCGTACAGGTTTGGTTTGGGTCTCACTAGATCACTTATAAACATAGTTACAAGAGGTATTTAAACAAAGACAATAGGCATAGTAAACCAAACCTCTTTACTAAGGAGAGACTTATGTCCAGCAGTGGACTGCTGAAGGCTGTTAATGACTAATCAAATAATTATTAGCACTAATTGTTAATTATACATGTATTATATTGAACTCATTTTTTATACAAGGCAAGAATCATCATCATCATCATCTCGGCCAAAAGACGTCCACTGCTGGACATAGGCCTCCCCTGAGGCTCTCCACAACAGCCGGTCCCGTGTCCCCCCGCATCGAGCAGCCTCCCCCGACCTTCACCAGATCGTCGGAAGACAAGAATAGTGATGTTTTTAATTATTGTCAAATCATTACTTTGATGGAATATAAGTTCTCGGTTTTAAAATATCACCAATATTGAGTATGTTGGTCTAGTGGCGGGTGACACTGACTGCTAAGCTAAAAGTTATGGGTTTGAATTCCAGCCAGAGCAAATGTTGCATAACAAACACAACCATTTGTTTTGTGTCTGGGTGTAATTTATGTATAACTAGCTTACTCCGCGAACTCTGTTCCGCCTTATAGTAATATAATAATAAGCAGATTTTTTTTTACTTACACCCGTTCTAACGGGATAAAAAGTATCCTATGTCCATCTCCTGCTTCTAAGCTACCCCCCCACCAATTTTCTGCTAAATCCGTTCAGCCGTTCTTGAGTTATAAGTGGTGTAACTAACACCACTTTCTTTTATATATATAGAAGATATGGTACACCCGTTTATTTTGTGTCTTGGGTTACTATAGTACAGGTTCTGCTTTGCTTGGGATCAGACTATCATAGATCAGATGTATCCTATTATTATTCATTATTTACAGAAAAATGGATATTATTATTCTCTACAATTATAAACACATTAATTACATTTTTAAATAAATAAAAAACAAAACTACATATTTAAAAATATCAAAAATAGTAGACCACCGACATCGGGTGCAGGGACGAAGATACCGGTGGTTAGGGCTCCAAAGATAGGAACCTCCTCACTATACGGGCCTTGTCAAGGAGGATTGTCTTCTGCATCAGGTCCGTGATCCAACCTTCTAATGTAAGGCTCTTAAGGTGTTGGTTGAGGTTCTTGGCTATCAATCCATGAACAGATATGATTATCGGAATAATGATGACCGAATCCACATCCCACATATCGGCACACAAATTGTTATTATTATAAGACATCTACTTTTTAACAATTATAATAAATACAAGAGTGATGCCATCAACCAAGTACCACCAACAACCACCTATGCTTCTAAATATACATGCCTACATCTAGGCATGTACCTACATCTAATCCAAAATATATATCTAAATATATAATTATTATGAATGAATTGTACGCAGACATAGGAAAAAGAACAAATGGTTGTGTTTTAACTTGTTTAGTAACCTTAGTATGAAAACTAGTAGACCATAGACATAGGCACAGAAGCAGCTGTGGCTAAGGCTCACAAGCAGGTATTAAAAAAAATGTATATAACGCAAATAAAGTAAAGTGCTCATAAAGATTTAACAAGTAATTATTAAATATTGAACTATAATTTCTAAACATAATCTTACCAGGTTCATCAATAAAGTCTCGTACATTTCTTGAAGATGTTTTTTTAATAAATGCAGTGGAACATCTCCAGCTAGGCACAGACGACACGTCAATGGGAGCTCCATATTTTTTTAAATAGTTAAAATTACAATTCGGCTTTCGATGAAAATAAATATCATCATAATTATTCGAATTTCTATTTAAATACGAAAGTTTTAGCACTCATCTGTACTTAAAACGGGACGTAATTTTTATTTATTTTGATCTGAATTTATACGATATAAAAATTGTTTAATTCAATTTTTTTACAAAGAGTAAAAATAGTAATACGGCGAATACTAATGGTGATATTGGTCTAGCAAACACAACACAATAAAAATATTGACAGTGGGATACCATATACAATATTAATTTCTCCATCGTCATCCTTATAAAACATATTCACAAAAGTGTAAAATTTTATTCAAATTTAACATCCACGGCTAAATAATTGTTATTATTAGTAAAGAATAATAACAAAAGCGTTCAGTGAAGTGCTTGATATACTTTATATTTATGATTTTTTTTTGTGATTCTTAAATGGAATATATAAAATCCAAAAATATTATCCAACCTTAATTCTATCAATTTAAAATGTGTGTGTTGTAATATACTAAAGTTTATTTATTTTTAAATGCCTTATTCTTGCACTCTAGCAATAATTAGTAAAGAGAAGCTACTGGTAGATAATTTCAAAGTTGAATTTTATGTGATATTAAATCAACAATTAACATTATTGACTCTGTCCATGACCTGTTTCCTGAAATTCACAGCGATTTTATTTGCAACGGTGGTATCATCACTCTATGTGAACTGTCACAAATAAGTCGAAACATGTCTTTCTCACGTTCAAAGTAAGTTTCAACTGCACACATAACGCAATATGAATATACATTTCACATCAACATTCCAGGACGTAGGTCTCGCCTCAGAAAGGAGTTTTGCTATATCTGCTATATCATGCTGGTCAAACGGCTAACCCCTAAGGATTTGTTTCAACTTTTCGTTCTCTTTGTAGTGCTGTATTATTGCATAGTTCAGTCGACTCTTACAAAGCCTACAGAAGAAATGGACGTGGTGACACTCCATATTCTTAATCCGTCACAACATGGATATTAATTTTATGAAACAGTTGACCATATCATGACAATAGAGTATGAGTGTGTAGATGGGACAATAAAATTGCTTTAAAAGTGATTCAATTAAAATGTCAATTTTAATTTCTTTGCAATTAATTCAGAGTAAACGAACCATTCAATTAAAATCATTGAATTTTGTAAATATCTTGAGTTTTTTACTGTGATATTATGTTATTAAGATTTTGGTGTATTTCTTTTGTTGCTTTGTGTAAGTGTTGGTCACAGATTTCGATAGTAGGCTAGATGAGACCTTAGTCAAATTAGTTACTTTTTATATCTGTCAAAACGACAATTTTGTATGAAAAATGTACTAAATACAAAATTGTGACGTCACTGTTTTAGACTACTCAATTGAACAATATATTTCGCTGTATATTTGATTGAAATTAGTAATAATAATAAAAAGCTATGGTAATTGTATTTGCCGAGATGTTTCGCGATATTAGTTTTAATGAAGTAAACATTGTTATTTATTTACGATACAGTCATCTACCTAATTGAGCACAAAGTATCTCAGAGTTGTAATGAAACATGAAAATGACACGTCACCACAGGTCTTCGTCGTAAGAGCCGAATATGGGGGCTAGCTACACTCGACAACAACTTGAAGGAAAACTTGAAGTAAATCTTATACAAACCCCTGCAAACAGCGTGGTACAGCAAGCCAAAACCCTATTTCTTTCTAATTCTTTTAAGGAGAGGTTTACTTCCAGTGGTGAATTATTAAAGGCTGTTGGTGTGTTGTAAATCCCTTTTGTATTATAATTTATCAAACGAACGAATTTCGAAGAGACTTTACAGAAGGGTGTACACTACCTGTGTATGTAGGTATATGCATGTTAAGTACAGTACAAAAGTGTTTTTAAACTTAAAAATGGAGCTCTAAGGATTTTTAATAGGATGGTGGGTAATTAAGCACACTTTTTATCTGACGGTAAGTGACTACCGCCACCAACAGACACTTAAATCTCAAAACTGACATCTCAAGAAAGAGAAAGATAGGCAAAGAAAATAATTGTTATTTATGTGGTTTTTTACCCTGTGTCGTATCATTTTATTTTATTTTTATTTTCAGTGCATTATGTAAATCCAGAGCGCCCTGTTATATCAAAATATGAAACCTTCCTTATTTTACAGACCATATTAAATGCTTCTATTATTAAATTTAACAACAGTATTATACATTTAATAAATGATATAGACAATCCGCACGACATTACTACTGACTATCCGCAATTTTCAAATATAAAAACAATATCTGAACCTTATGTGGGTACATCTAAATTACCAGTGTCTATCTCAAGTATGAATCTACAATCTTCCTTGTCTAAATTAAATACAACAGTAAACTATAAAACTTCTTACAAACACACAGATTATTCAAAAAGTTTTTTCTCAAATAACAATAAACTATCAATTGGCAACCCTAATTTAAAAAGTAAAGATACATCCTTGTCATCCATCCAAAGAGAAAATGATGAATTGTTAACCGCCAAATCTAATAATGTATTGACTTATCGAAACGCCTCTGATAGTAACGACAATTCACGTAAGAATAGTTCTATCCCTAAACTGATCTCATCGACTATGAAAAACAACGCAACATTCAACATTATTATTACTAATAAGACAGATGCAACTAATCCTTCAAGATTAATTCGGTAAGTTTATTTATTAGTAATTTAAACATTGCAAAGCGATTATCTCGAAAAACAAAGACAATCGATCAATGAATATACAGCATGAGTCTGGTGCAACACTATTTTAAACCGGCTATGGTAAGAGGATATGGTATGTTTATCAAATGTATATACATATTTCTTTAGTACCCCTAAATGGCTTTATGAATTGGATGATAAAAGTAGTTATAAGAAACGAAATAGATATGTTTTTAATGGTTTATTGGTTTGTTAATTTTATTCGAGTACAATACAAAACAATAACTTGCACGAATGACGCTGAGTGTAGCGTGGTGATCTACAAATTGTTGCTCCGAGTCTTCTCTGTATCCGTCTGTATCCGTTTCATTTATGTTGGGGGAAGTCCCTTGCGCCATAAGATATATCCCTAGTGTAGGAATTGTCTTTAAGAAAATATATTAGGAAAAATGGAGGAGAATAATGATGACAATTGATTAATGCAAGCATTTGCCCGACTGTCCCAGGAGGGTGGTGTTCTTGGAGTGTCTTAATGTTTATGTAGTCAGGTTTTCGTATTTCTTTTTTAATAATTTGCATATGTAAAAAATTGAAAACAAAGGAGATGACAGAGACCGGCCAAATAACTACAGACCTATCTCTATTTTACCCACGCTTTCTAAACTATTGAAAAGATTGATGAATAAGAGGCTTGTCAGATTCCTAGAGCAAACTCAACTCCAAGACAGTACGGATTTCGCTCTGAACTATCCACGAGTAAAGCAGTCCTTGACTTAACCAACGTAGTAGTAGCTAAACTTGACCATAATCAGAAAGCTATAGGTATATTTTTAGACATTGCCAAGGCATTCGACACGATTTCGATCTCTAGCCTTTCCAAAAAGCTCGAAAAAATTGGGATTCTAGGTACTCAACTGTCCCTCTTCAAAAGCTATCTTGATAACCGGAGACAGTGTGTTAAGATCGATGGTTACTGTAGTGAAGAGCTTCCTATTGAGAATGGAGTCCCACAGGGCAGTATCTTGGGGCCTACGTTATTCTTAATACATATTAATGATCTCTGTCAATTACAGTTACATAATACCACTATATTTACATATGCTGACAATACTGCCCTCATATCCTATGGGGATACTTGGGAGTCCGCGTTCGTGACTGCTCAGTCTAGTCTTAGCTCAGTAACTCATGGGTTGGCTTGGAACAGGCTCACTCTCAATACTGTAAAACTAACTATCGTACCTTCTCATTGACCACTTTAGATAGACCTTCTCCCTTTTCTCATTCCCTCATTACTCACTCTTGTAATGCCTTGCCTCATCCAATGTGTAATTGTCCAGCACTGTCTCGTACTACCTGTGTTAAATACCTTGGAGTACAAATAGATGAGCTTCTCTCCTTTCACTCACATATTGACATGCTTACCTCCAGGTTACGTAAACTTACAATTGTATTTGAAGTTCTCAGCAATGTTTATTTAGCCCTTAAAGTTATTTAGCCCTTTGCCAATAAGTCATACAGTATTGCATCGTTATGTGGGGGGAACACATAAAACACATCTCCTGAAACTCGAGCGCGTTCAAAGAGCGGTACTAAAGGTAGCCTGGAGGCTCCCTTACCGATTTCCTACCACTGAACTTTACAAGACCTGTAATGTACTATCAGTGCGAAAATTTTTGAACCTCATCCTCACGAACCACGCAAATACCAATTACGACCATTCGAAGTTTAACAGTGTTCGTCGGCAATACAACGTTTGTCCCTCGATCTCGGTCAGAACCAGTCTATCCCAAAGATGTTTAACTTCCTGGGAAATTATAGTATACAATAGACTAAACAAAATTCTAAACTTCCACTCAATGACTGAGTATGAGTGTAAAAAGAAGGGAACTCATTGGTTATGTGACTTGGACTGTGATGGCACTGAAAATATAATCTGCACAATAAATGAACCATAAGTATGTACTTATTGTATCCATTTGGCACTATAATTTGCATACAAACACATGGAAAATATAATTCTCTCGCACTACACTTACACATCAATACAACACACACACTCACATACATACACCACTAAAGTTTGTAAAAATTGTCTCTCTTATTAGTTCTTGTGACACTGTTTTGACTTTTACGAAAAAGCGATCTGTGGCGTCATACGCTTTATTGATGGTAGAACATGGTAGCAGACAGGTTACCTAATTTTAATTAGCGCCTCACTCGCTAACCTGTTTTTTTTAACCTGTGCAAACCCCCTCAGGCCGTCACTCCACCGGGGTTTACGGCAGAGTGGTGTGTCGGAATCGGACCGACTAAAACCACACGGTATGCTACTCTGCGCCTGAGATAGGAGGGATCCGGGAACCGCTGCTATTACGACATCCAGTTCTGCATCAGATCTTTGATGCAACCTTCTAACGTGAGCCTCTTAAGGTGTTGGTCGAGGCTCTTGGCTATCAATCCGTGAACAGATATAATTATCGGAACAATGATCATTATTATTATTATTGTTATATATGAGTGCCCTCCTTAGAAAGGAGGTTTTGACCACGCTGGCTAGACGGATTTCTTTATGGTTTGTGTCAAATTGTCCTTCTCTTTGTAGTGCTGTTATCCTGCTTAATTTGCTTTCTTATTCAGTCCTTACGACACCCACAGGATGAATAGTGTTAATGCCAGGACATAGGGTGGCAATCGAACCAACGTCAACACAAGACCAACAGGACCATGTACCCTTAATTTTTCACCTGTAGGGGTCGTGGTAATTAGTGAAGTATTCATACTTTATTTCAGACGTAAATTTGATGCTGCGCTTGAAAAGATCTCGGAAAAATTTGAGGGTAATTCTGGCAAAGAGGAGCTGTTCTATGAACCGTACTGGCCAGGGGGTGAATATGTGTTTATGAGGTAAATGTAATTTATCTATGCTTATAGAGCTGATTGCGCGGATGGCGTTACATATTATAGATAGATTACAATCGAACACAGAACAAATCTATATTTGTTGTTTTCTTTTTATATATTAAGAGCCTGCCAAAGTGACTCTACGCTGCCTGATGGAAAGCAGAATCCAAGAGTTGTGGTCACCACACTCATTGCAAATGCAGACAATGCAGTATGGTGACCCACACTATGGCGACCTAGTGCGATGCTTTTTCACGCCCCGCTTGGGGACGTAAAAGGCATGACAGTCATCGTGACAGTGTAAGGCTTACACAGTTACCACGATAACTGTCACCCCTGCATCAATGGGAATACGACAACACGGTTGTTGTCGCTTTAGGTTGGTCTTCTGTGGGAGGATAGTACTGCCACGGTACTTATCATGAAGTTGCATTTTCTCTCTGGTCCAGCTTTCTCAAGGTTATTTAATGTTGCCAGTATAACCAAATATAGTAGAATTGATAGGAATTTATGTACGGCGTGGTACTTTAAATAATAAGTATATAAATTAAACAAGACAAACGTATCCCTTTAAGGTACAATAGCATATTTAAATTCCTACCAATTATATACACAAGTAGTGCTTTTCACAAACCATCAGATACCATCAAATATGCGTGATCTAAAAAAATCACAGAATGAAAATTAATTTGAAATTAAATTATGAATTGACTGAAAACCGAAACTCTGGTCATAAAAATACTTTCCAACAGTCCACTCTTTATGAATACTAACCTCATCATTAAAAGCCTTAACTAGTACACTGCTGCCTATTATGCCTCTTTCTGGGGAGGATGCTTTGACCTACTATACCACGCCGGCCATGTAGAGTGATATAGTGTTTGTTTTAAGTTTTCCGTCTCTTACAAGTAGTGTTGTCCTGCGTATTTTGCTCCATTAGTCGATTCTCACGACAACCACGGGATGAATAGGAGTAGTGACACTGTATTCCTAACTTGTTACCAGACGTCAGTGTACGTATTTATTTTTAATTAATTGTGATATCATATGATAAGGCTAATCATGGTTTGATTTGTTTTCAGAACCGGGACTAAACAGAGTAAGTTAGATATTCCATATTATTTAAAAAATTCGCGAAACTCTTGCTTGAGTGAGGAGCTGAACGGTTATTCTGCTCGCCATCTAACGCGAACCCAGGTTATATCTCAAGTATGCCTTCTGATTACGAATAGTAGAAGCAAAGAGAATTATGTCCATGTGTGAAAAAGTATCCGACAAGGAGCGTTAAATTATGGTGGCGCTGTAGTAGCAAGTGACTTAATTTTAAAACTACCACCAAAAGTTGAACACCATAAATAAAAGTAAAACTTGAAATCTCATGCCAACCCGTCTTTCTTTTTCTTTTTAAAAAAAATAATCCTGTGTAGCGGACTTACAAACATACAAGAAACGGACACAAAGAACACCCAGACTCAGAACAACAGTTTATGGATCCCACAAAGTATTGTCTCATGTGGGATTTGAACCCACAACACTCAGTGTAGTAGAGAGCGGCGTCCGAACGCTTAAATCATTTGGTCAACCAAGCAGTCAAACCAGTATGGTGTAGGTGTTTTCTGAGAAGCCTGTAACCAGCAGGACAAATCACTAAAGACTGTTTATAATGATTATGATAATGATGATGTAGAACGCAGAGCCAGTAGAAAATAGTTTTTACTTGTGATTAATTTACTTTTTAGAAGTAACATCTAAACACATGATTGACAATTATAGCGACTGTGATAGAGTTTGTTCAGTTTTTGAAGATGTATGGTAAGATTTTTTTAATTATATGGAATGTAAACAAGCCCGGAAAAGTCTCGTGGTTAGTGGTAACCTAACGAGTAACTACATAATTACAAGGCTAATTAATTCTAGCCTAATCTCTAGGCTAATCTTTACCCTGGGTTTTGACTATTTAAAATAACAAAGTTTTAAACGAAGCGATTTGCCACCGCGCCGCCATTTTATGTTTTCTTTCTGTATGACGTTCTAGACGCAGTGTTGCCAAATATTTACAAAAATGAGGAATACGTAGTTCTAACAGTTTTTATTTTATATTTAGGTATGGCCGAATATGTGCTTGCCGTCGCGACGATTGGTGGATTGACCTAATATTGAAGAACTTTACATCGCTATGTGAAATGGAGAAAGAAAATTGTGAAAGTCCAACTCAGAGTAAGCCTTTTTTTATATTTTTACATATACTAGATATACCCGCTGCTTCATACGCGTAAAATTTGAGTTTTTATTGTAAGAAACTTACTGCATGTATCGTAATGAAAAAAATATGAGAGGTGTCAAGGGACACCCGGATGGAGCGCAATTCCTTTCGATTAATTAGTGAAGAAATTGTCATATTTTTTTTTATTTCTTTTAAGTTATAAAAAAACAAAAATAATCGTCGCAACACTACACTGTTCAAAGCAAAATAGAAAAACGAAACGAAAATAATTGACTTGTTTTCTATGAGAGAGAGAGATAGACAGAGAAACATGCGCACGCCGCACGGCTTACTACACTATAGCAAAAAGTGTCGTGACAACTTTTCGTCTAAATTTTTCCGTCTAGCCTCCTTCGCAACGCGCGATAAGGAACTTCCAAAAATTGAAATTTTATCTACATTTTCTCATTGTCTAAAATTTCGTTGAATTTCCCTTAAATATTTCAAGACCACAATGACCAAAAAGACATGATTATTCCCGAATTTTAATGAGACTAACGAATAGTAATTAATTTTATATGCATAAACAGATATTAGGTTTGTTTATTAGCGGTCACGACGTCCCTTTCTACTGAGTGTTATCGATTTAAAGCCCATATGGAACAACACTATGGACATGATCCACTAATTGTAGTTCCGAGTGTTTTTGTGTCCTTTTCATGTATGTTTGTAAATTCCTGCACCAAACAAGAATATTCTTAGTGCGGGACTTATTTTGCAAAAAGGAAAAAAAACTCAAACCATGTGTTTTTCAGAAATTAGTATCTAAGCCAGTAATAATAATTATTATTACTGGCTTAGATACTAATTTCTGAAAAACACATGGTTTGAGTTTTTTTTCAAACTTCAATTATAATTGAAGTTTACTCCTTAAGAATCGGTTTTTTGATATAAGGCGCCCGGTATGAGAAAAATGTGAGGAGTAAAATCTACTGAACGAATGACCTCGTTACGGTTTTGGTGCAGTTGCACTGATTTTGGTGCGGCTGCACTGGTATTGGTGCGGCTACACTGATCGTGAGTGCATTAAGACGTGTATAGAGTATGCTGCAAAGCGACTATATCTATATGTTATTTTCATTAATTTGTTAATTTACCCTTTCATACGGTATCAATCTTTTTTCAGTTAACTTCAGTTAAATAAGCTTTTTTTGCGTCTGTTTTGCCAATCGTACTTAAGGAGTAAACTCCAGTCGTGCGTCGGAGCTGACACACACAATTTTTTTATTATTATTTCAGGACCTGGTATGTACCTATTTACCATATTATTTTTTGTCAGAAATATGAAGACCTTGCGTGTAGGTTAACACATCCCAAAGCTAAGATATCCTAGCCAGGTCAGTCAATGAATGGTTGACCATTTCTTAACACATGAAGACCCCTCCTTGCCTCGGAGAACACATTAAGACTTCGGTTCTGGTTACCATACGGCTATCTGAATCATATTACATGGAAAAGCCGAGAAGTTCCAGCCATGTTATAGTAAAATGAAATCTAATTTGGTAGTAAGTAGTATCATAATATCTTCTTTCACGCTCGTGAAAGAAGATATTATGATGGCCACATTATGTTTACAAAACTACCAATTAATCGAGTGATTACTGATTAAAAGAATATTCAAAAACCTACTCGCCAGCACCATTTCTGCAAGAGTATAAGAATATGGAGACTGTGTAGCTGACTTGATGGTTTAGAAGTTAGTAAGTAAGCCTTGGCTGTACATGTAATTTGTCCATAAATAGCTTTTGAGCATGACTTCGTTTGCGTAGAAGTTTAAAATATTTATAAAAGACCAAAAGGTCCGTTAATGCAGGGTCAACAGTTATCCTGGTAAGTGCATATATGAGCATTACTCTGCTACGATGACTGTAATGCAGTTTACGTCCCCAAGCGGTGCGTGAAAAAGTAATCGCAATGAGTATGGTGGTCACTACTCTTCTTGCTTTCCATCAGGCAAAGTAGTTATCATATCATATCAGCGATCTGGTACTCACAGCACAGGCTCTGCCTAATTTAGGACCAAACAGCTGTGTGTGCGATGTATGAAGTCATCAGTATTATTAAGACGAGTAAAAAAAAAAAAGAATACATTATAGTCAATGTTGGATGCTTAGTACTATAATGTGGGAATATCTGTGTTGACATCGTGAAAACTAGAGTAATAAAAGAAACTCATCTTAGAATAAAACTAAATGTATTTTTTTAGGTTGGTATCCCTTCCATCGAGGTCCTTGCACATACCCCAATGATCCTAACACGTTTCTCTCAACGGTTGATGAGATGTATGAAGCGAGTACTAAACGATTTTACTCCAGGGCTGATTTTTACGAGAAGGAGTATAGAAATCTATACCCAACCAAGCCACAAGTAACAGAAAAAAAAAACAAAAATAAAAATTGATCCCTAAAATTGAGTTTCTTTTATTTATATTTATGTCTGGTGCTCATGACCCGTGTGTAAATGGTGATCGAGTAGCTAACGGATTACAAAGTTACACATTTCTTAACATATGGAGACCCCGTTGACCTCGAAAGACACCTTAAGCCAAGGGTCCCGGTTGCCATTTAAATGTCTATGGTAATCGTTATTGATGGAGCTCCAAAAAGTCCAACAACCTACAGAATTTTGATATCGTCTTGTTGACGTGTCTCGTGTATCGACTTGGGTTGGGGAGGTCTGATGACGATAGTGTCGTGGTAGACTTTAAGCCGAATCTAACCTGGTTTGAGGAAAAGGCTCTGGAGGAGAGAAAGACTAAAGACTCATTATTAGCGAAAATTTTGGACTACTATACCACGCTGGCTAGACAAAAAAGGATTTGTTATAAGTTTGTCGTCTCTTTGCAATGCTGTTGTCTTGCATAGTTTGCTCTTTTAGTCGATACTCACAGAATATGGTGGTTGGTAACACTCTATATTCTTAATCCGCCACCACACAAATACCAATTACAATTTAAACAAAAATACCTCATCTTGAGTTATGTCGTCATAGACGTGACGCCCCACAGTGGCATCAGTCATGAACGACCATTTAGCTGATAAGCCGCAGACGCCCTGGAAACAATAGAACAACTAGCCCCTTGTCTCTAACGCATAATCAGAATACTGTGTAGTATTGTTTTATAAATAAAGTTAATCTTGGCATCCGTCATGAACCACCACTTAGATGATAAGCCGCAGACTAAACATTAGAACAATTAGCTCTTTGTCTTCAATACATATCAATAAGAATACTGTTTTAACTTTAAGAAATGGTTTCATAAATAAAGTTAGTCTCAATCCACTCTTCAAGCCGAACACTTGTCTTATTAAAAACCCTCTCGCCCTCGCTCACAACCTAACTCTTGCCACATTTTTTTTTTCTATATTAAGAGCCTGCCAAAGTGACTCTACTCTGCCGGATGGAAAGCATGAATAGAATCCAAGAGTTGTGGTCACCATACTCACTGCAAATGCAGACAATGCAGTATGGTGACTCACACTATAGCGGCCTAGTGAGATGCGTTTTCACGCCCCGCTTGGGGACGTAAAAGGCATGACAGTCATCGTGACAGTGTAAGGCTTACATAGTTACCACGATAACTGTCACCCCTGCATCAATGGGCTTCCGGTCTCACACTCACCAACGGAACACGACAACACGGATGCTGGCGCTTTAGGTTGGTTTTCTGTGGGAGGGTAGTACTGCACCGGTCGAGCCAGCCCGCTTGTGCTGAAATCAGCGTGGCTCTACTACCTAGCATCCTGGGCCTCTTCTCATTTTATTAGTTTTCCTTGCCTAATTTATCTTCTTTCTAAAAAAAAAAATATCTATGGTGGAAGAATCATGTTCCATTCACATGAGCTGTAAGTGGCAATGGCTCACGGAAAAACTGGTTTTAAGGTAATTCTTTCGTACTTTTCAAGTGTGTGTGGAGAAGGGCAGTACTTGATTAAGTACTTCCCCTGTAGGGTCACCATAGATTTATGGTGATTCATTCATCACTTTCTAAATTGCTGACATTTATTACTACGAGGTAACCAGTGTGCTTATTAATCCTTCTTACGATAAACAAAAACCGTGTGTGCATACTTATATACATGTAAGAAATTATACTTCTTTGGCGTGACAAGATGAAGATCTTTCTAAAAATGTTATCCTTCGCGTTATCCTATGTTTGTAGAGAAAACGACACTAATAATAGTAAAAAAGATTTATTATAACGCATTATCTAGTTAAATAAATTTTATTTATGTAAATATCTTTAAAAAAACACTTGTACGGCAAAAAAAATGTGTCTGTTTTTCGTGACAGTGTTCGCACGTATCGTAAAAATTGACTTTCATCATTTTTCCCTAACACGCTAAAAGAAATATACTTAACTTCAAAAAAAGAATTGTCCCGTAATTCAGATGAAAGCAAACTGGTTTTCACTTATATAGTTTCAATGGAGGTTTTCCCTATTTTGTGTCATAGCCGAAGAAATTCCAGTGACTTTATTTAGACGAGATGTCAATACCATCCTGGTAGAGAATGGCCAGGGTATTAAAGGATAATTTCCACAGTACGGCACGCATTCGAAAGAATTTTACAATCTTTAAATGATGTTAAATCGTGTGCCCAGTATTTAAAGTCTATATTAGAATCTTGCACGTCAATTGACTGTGAGCGTCTTCCGCCATATTTAAATATACGACACAACGTGTCCGACGCGTGCTGTTCGGTAAAAATTCTTCATAAGTTCGTACACACAAAATGTCAAGGGTTACACATCACATGCAACAACTATAAGGCTCGCTATTTTCATCTAAGTAACTAACAAGCTATTCTTGAACTTTAATACTTATTAATATTATACAAAAGATCATATTCCAAACATGATCTTTATATGTATAAAAATGTATGTATTTAACGTAAAAGATTATATTTAACGTATTTTTGACGTTCTATGAAATAAAATTAATACTAACAAACGCAAATTTACTCGATATGGCGAGATGCCTTCCAGGTGACTTCGATTTTTCTCCCATTCTTTTATTACAATCGATTTATAGCCAATAAGTAGACCAAATTGACATTACTGGTAGAAAAAGCGCGGGAAACGCTCGTCATTTTTCTGGCATGATATTTCACTAATTAATTTGTATAAAGTTTCAGATAAGTTATTAATTACATGTATTATTGTTTATTTATTCTTGTAGTATATTCTTTGATTTAGTAATTTTTTCATAGCTACATATTTTGATTTTTCTGTACGGACGCACGGTAGACGATACTGGCGGGACTTATGTATGTCCCCCAGATACACAATACCGTAACGATTAGTTATGGTTGTTTTGGAATAAAAATGGATGGATCTTGATGGATTATCTTAGCAATAAAAACAATAAAGAGTTTATGATTTCTAACAGTATTATTATCGATAGGCATTTAAACTGGTCAGAACATGTGGATGCGCTAACGATCCAAGTAAGAAAGCTTATGCCGGTATTTAGTAAACTGAGGTGTTCGGCAGACATAGACACTCTATTAATGGTATACTATCGGGCGCAGAGAGGTGTACCCAAGATTATACTTGGTAAACTAAAAAAGTACAGTACTAACCAGCTTCATAATGACTGACAACATTTGTAAAGCCGCTAATATCTTGCAAGCATTTGTCCACCCCTTTCAAGCCTATTGTGGCGAATTCTGCATACAAAACAAAAATATACAACAGCGCCATCTAGCGAAGATACATCAAACTACCAATAGCGGAGATACATCGAACTACGAAGTATAATAATGACTAACTACTAATCCTGTATCGCGAAATACAGATTTGTGTGGTAATTAGCATATATAAAACATCCCAAAATCAACCGTTGGGCCGTGGCCCGTTAGGCATGATCACCTTGCCTGATCGGAGGATCCTCCCTGTGTGTCGGAGGGATAACACACCTCGTCCCTTCACACCTATCTTGAAGCGCACGACAAACAAAATCTACTTGTTTACATGCCCATAAAACATAAAACATCTCTTGCACGGCGCCAGTACTACATATATCTTTGGCAATCTTCTTTATAATGTTGCCAACGCAGATAATAAAATATATATATTACCGCCACATCAATTCAAAAAAATTTTACACTGGCTATGCTACGCCACCTTAGAGAATTTAATCAATCGACAAACGTTTAATTAGCTGACCTACACCTTACATCTCACACAGACGTGTACAAATACACTTACACGCACATACTGGTACACACACACACGATCTCTCACTTGTGGTAAATAGATAAACAAATATAATCATCTGAAAAAAAAAAGTGTATATATATTGTATTTTTAATCATATAATTTTATTCTTTTTTTATTCAATATATGTTGTTACTTGCTTAATTTAATTTCGTTGATTTGCAATTGTTACTGACTGTCTAGGCGCAATAGCTATCACAATGTATATAAATATGGTCGTCATCGACAACCTCTTATTACCAAAAATTATCTGATTGTATTAAATTTGTTTTTAATGCTACTAATACTATAAATGTGAAAGTTTGTATGGATGTTTGTTACTCTTTCACGAAAAAAATATTATACGGATTTGGATGAAACTTTACAGTAACATAGGTTATATATCGGAATAACATACAGGCTACAATTTGTAACGATTTTATGTAAGTTTGATCGTAATATGATAATTAAGTCAGAAAAAATCTGGCCTCTAAGAGGAAATAAGAGAAGATTGAATAACAAAGTGTTAAATTAATAAATTATTTGATTTGATTTGTTTCTCAACCAGTATAGTGACTACAACTCTTAGACTCGTGGATTATGTTCATGACTTCCATCAGATAAAGTAGTCACTTTGGCAAGCTCTTAAAATTGAAAAAAAAACCGATAGGCTCTTAAAATAGAAAAAAGAAACAGGATTATTCGTGTATGCAGGCGTAGTTTTACTCATCATTTTTCAGCATATTCTTATTCTCCTTGAACCTAGATTTTAAAGCCTAGAATTCATTACCAGCGCACGTGTTTCCCTCCCTCTACGATCCCGGGTCCTTTAAGCGGGGCGTGAAAAAGCATCTCATTAGGCCGCCATAGCGTGGGTCGCCTTATTACACTGTCGTCATTCGCAGTTAGTATGGCGACCACCGCTCTTGGATTGTATTCATGCTTTCTATCAGGCAGAATAAAGTCACTTTGGTAGGTTGTAAATAAAAAAAAAAAAAAAATTCTACCGAGAAGAGTGACTACTACCATTACTATAAGAATGCAACTGGATGTTTACTCCTCTACATAATTGACCAAGATTCGTAATATAAATAGTTAATTGTGCGTATGTTACACCAGTGTTAGTGACATTAACTTAAATTTTCTTTATTTTTCTTAAATATAAGCCCTCTTCATTCATCGCTGCCCTTGTTTCCCTTTGTATTTTTTTTCCAAATTCAGTTCTATTTGTAATTTTATCATTCTTAAAAATGGAAGATATTTAATTCGTTTTGTCTAAATTCATTAAAAAAAAATCAAATTAGTCTATACAAAATTTCATGCACTCAATTTTTCATTTAATTCATTCATGAATATGTTAATATTATAACCTATCTGATATATATTCTATCCAAATTCTGTTTTCCTAATTTTCAAAGTATTATCGTGTATGATCGTGTATATCGCTAAATGATTTCCTAAGCTTTCGTTGCTCTTGTCTAAAGTACAAGTCGAGCACAGCCAACAAAAATTGGTGGTAGTAGAAAAACGAATTTAAGATTGACAACACTGATGCTTGGCGCCAAAAACAAAAAAAAACTGCTGTTCAGTGCTTTCAATTGCTGGATCAAGATTGTGACCTGGTTTTTATCATCAAATACAATGGTAATTTATAATTTAATAATACATATTTGTAATATACATTATTAAATCAGACAACTTTTATTTTTGGCTCTCAAATTTTATTTTCTTTAATAATTGTCAATGCGCTTAGGTTTTACATAATTATCCAAGTGCAGTAAAATTTTTAAACTTTGTTTTCTTCTAAATAAATGAAATTCTTTCTTCAATAATGAAAAGAAATTGTCAGTAGACGTAGAAAATCTGGACTGTAAATATAAGAATTTGGACATAGGTGTTTCCTGAGGAAAGAGGTTTCGTTTTTGTTCATGTCCAGTAGTGTATGTGACGATGTGATAATTTTTTTTTAAACACTCAGATGACGTCGCGTTCTCTCCGCCAGAAACCCCGAATAAATTATTATGAACCCGAAGAGCCTCAATTTGATGAATATATTTGTAAGTATGTTAAAAGCTGTTTGATATATAGGTAAAGCAATAATTTGTATTACGTACACGCATCAAATCACGCCTTTTTCCCAAGAGGGGTAAGCAGAGGCGCAATAAATACCCAATTTTTACCAGTGTTTGGGTCCCACGTATTAGGTGTTTAGCTTATTGCCTCTAATCGGGATATTTATTTGGCTAAGTTGTTTTAGATGTAGGTAATAAAATAATTGCATATTTTAACCATTATCAACTGTTAGACAGACCTGTTGGTCGAGTGATCTGTTAAGCCAGAGGTAATGGGTTCGATTCCCACCCAGGAAACTATTTAATGTGATGAACACCATCATTTGTTCTGTGTCTGGGTGTGATTTATCTGTAATATGTATGTATCCAAGGTCACCGATATTGACAGTAAAATTACTAAACCCAAGTGGCAGTGGGCCCACGCAGAAACGATGGCCTTTGAGGCGATAAAGTTCTGGAGTGGCAACGGGGCGTGAAAAAGTATCTCATTAGGCCGCCACGGCGTGGGTCGCCATATTACACTGTCGTCATTCGCAGTGAGTATGGTGACTACCGCTCTCGGATTCTTTTCATGCTTTCCATCAGGCAGAATAGAGTCACTTTGGTAGTTTAAATATATAAAAAAAAACGCAGCGTTGGTGGTCCGACGACCTGGTGAAGGTCGTAAGAAGCCGCTGTTGTGGAGAACCTTGGAGGAGGCCTATGTCCAGCAGCGGACGTCTTTTGAGATGATGATGATGATTTAGAAATATATAAGTATGCTTATCAGCGGTCTGATTAGCATAGTATTGCCACTGCCTATTTTGGGATCAGACAGCGATATGCGGGATGTGTGATGTGATTTTTTCGGGTAGGCAGTTAAAAAGTTAACACACGCATTAAAGAGCTCATAAAGTATTAATTAATTTAATCACTAAATCTTTACAATTTCCACACAAAAAGTATATTAAAGTGTAGATCTGCACAGTGTTTATATGATCTAAGACCAGTATCCTATCCACCTGCCAGCAAAACAAAAACATAATTTCACAAGGAATAATTTAACTAACACTTTGAACACAACATCTATTACTATGTCTCAATTATCAGATATACAAGAAGTACAGAACAACCTGGAAGAGAGCTTTTCGAAAAGGATGGCTCAGCTTGAGGCACAACTGCATTCTGGTAGTAACAGCAAAGAGACGGTTGCACGAGTGTCAGAGGAATTCAGAACATTCCGGGAACTGGTGTTTTCAATGTTGGGCCTTCTTCGCAAGCAAATTTCTGAGTGTGTGAAAGTGGTTGATGCCATGGAGACTCGTCATCGTCACAAATCACTCATCTTCTTAGGAGTACCCGAAGCTATCAAGGAAGACTGTGCTACAACTCTACTTGCAGTTATGAATGAGAAGATGGGACTACATGATGTATCACGGCACAACATAAGGCACTGTCATCGCCTTGGAGCCCCCTCTAAGGAACATCGTCGCCCAATATTGGTGAGATTTGCTACCGCAGAGGTCAGATCTGACGTCTGGAAGTCCAAGACATCTCTTAAGGGTTCTGGTTACTCGGTGAGAGAGTTTCTAACCAAAATACGTCAGACTGCCTTCACCATGGGTCGACAACATTTCGGCATGTCGGCCTGTTGGACTCAGAACGGCAGCGTAGTAATCAAAGCGAGTGACAACAGCCGATATAAAATTACATCCACCGACGACCTGAAACCACTGCTAGTCAAATTTCCAAAGGTGTCATCCGGGAGCAAGAGTGATTCCACTAATGCGAGCTCAGATATTGGTAACAAAAGTTCGCGAAGACGCTAGTTGTATGTAACATCATTGTTAGTCATCTTGCAAATACAACGGTACTTTGATTTTGTTTACATGGTTTAGATAATCACTCTTGACGGTTGGTTTTGTGTATTGTACCTTCAATAAATTACAAAATTAACTTTTCGTACTTTTCCAATGATGTTTACAATTGTGTTGTGACAGTTATCGCACCTGTCAAATCGAAATTTTGCTCTTTGCTCAGCGTTCATTTATAACGGATGCATTCCGTTTCTTACAATACTTCGTTGGAATACACAGCAGTGGAGTGATGTTTAGCATAACCATTTATACTCTTTAGATTTTTATTTTTTATTTCTTACTTTTTTTATATTTCACTTTGATTAGATTGTATAATTTATGGTCACGGGTACTTATTAGTATTTTGATAATTATGTTTTACCTTTCGTTTTGCAACAGTCTCATGTGTGTAAGCTGGCGGGTGGTGTAGAAATACTCACCGGTTTCGATCAAGGTAATTATAAATTAGACTTATAAATATATAATTATATCTATATAATATATTATTATTATTTATTTATTCGTGTAACATTTGTTACATTATATTGAAATTAAATATATATTATTTTATTGTGTACTCGTTTGTAAAGATGATGGATGATAACGATTTTTATTTTTCTGCAAATGACTCATCTGGAGACGAGAGCTTCAGTTCCCTACCTGACACCTTGGGTGAACAATTACGTCTGTCATTTAACAATCAATCTCGAGCGCTATTGAATGTGTGTCATATTAATGCTCAGAGTATCCCCAGCCACTTCAGTGAATTGGCTGAAACTTTCTCTGACAATAATGTGCATGCCATCCTGATTTCGGAAACTTGGTTAAAGCCGCATCTTGTTTCCACCGCTTTTTCACTCACTGGTTTCGTACTCATTCGAAACGACCGGCTTGAGCCGAGGAGGGGCGGTGGGGTTGCCATCTACCTGCGTGAGTGTTTACCCTACAAAATCCTAGCCATTTCCTCTTCTGATCTTTCTTCTACTGCTGAATATCTTTTTCTTGAAGTCTGTGTCAAGGGATCTAACGTCTTACTAGGGGTCGTTTATTGTCCCCCCGCTGTTAACTACTTCTCCAGCCTGGAAACAGTTCTGGAATCTTTAGGGTCAGAATATTCACACCACATCATTATGGGCGATTTTAATACTGATCTCCTGGCATCTTGTTCGCTCCGTACTCGTAATTTGCTCCATATCATCCAATCCACTAGCCTTCATATCCTCCCCCTTCAACCAACTCACCACAATATTGAACACCAGGATACTTGGCTTGACCTAATGCTCACCTCTGCTCCATACCTAATCTATTCCCATGGTCAACATTCTGCTCCCGGATTTTCTCATCATGACTTGATTTTCCTCTCTTATATCCTGAAACCTCCTAAATCCCCTCCCAAAATTCTGCATATCCGTAGTTTCAGACAAATAGACGTCGAAAGACTGTGTACAGACGCTTCTGCTTTAGACTGGACCAACTTGGCAACAGCTACAGACATTAATGATAAGGTCAGTATTTTTAATGACACTGTTCTGAAATTATATGATAGCCACGCACCTGTGAGGAGAGTAAAATTGAAGCGCCCCCCTGCTCCATGGATGACGGCGGAAATTCGAACAGCTATGAGACGCAGGGACCGTTCTTACAACAGATATAGGAGGAACCGCTGTGTGGAGAATTGGGATCTTTTTAAGACCGCTAGGAATCGGTGTAATCAGGTGATACGTAACGCCAAACGCCGCCACATAATTCATAATTTAGAAACCTCTTCAATTTCCAATATGTGGAAATTCCTTGGAACGCTCGGCATTGGAAAGCAGCAATGTCCTGAGCTTAAGACGACAATTGGTTTAGATGATATCAACGTTCACTTTGCAACCACACCTCAGATGGATTATCAAATCAAAAGTCAAACCTTGAGCTACATATCCAGCTTAACGCATCCAGACATTAATTCCTTTGATTTTTCTCCAGTATCTCCTGAGGACATCAAAAAGATTATCCTGTCCATTCGTTCCAATGCTGTAGGATGTGATGGCGTTAGCCGTTACATGATCGTTACTATCCTGGACCACATCCTTCCAGCAATATCTCACATCATTAATTTTTCACTTGACTCTGCAACCTATCCCTCACTCTGGCGTAAGGCCTTCATTATCCCTCTACCTAAGAGAACTGACCCCTCGCTCCCAGAACACTTCCGACCCATTTCTATACTTCCCTTTCTCTCTAAAGTCCTTGAAGCCTGTGTTCATAAACAACTCTCACAGTTTGTATATGAACATAACCTCCTTAGTCCGCTACAATCTGGCTTTAGACCCGGTCATAGCACAACCACTGCTCTCCTCAAGGTGACTGGTGATATTAGGGAGGGTATGGAGGACACCAAAGTCACAGTGCTGGCTTTGGTAGATTTCTCAAATGCCTTCAATACCGTTTGCCATGAAGTCCTACTGGCCATCCTCTCCTATCTCATGATCTCCTCAGAAGCTCTGGAATGGTTCTCTTCCTATCTTCAGGGACGTCAACAGTGTGTCCACATTGATGACTTATCGTCGAGTTGGTGTGAACTTCTCACTGGTGTCCCTCAAGGCGGTATATTATCTCCCTTATTATTTTCAATTTTTATTAATCTCGTAACCCAACACCTTCAGTGTGCGTATCACCTGTACGCTGATGACCTACAAATTTATACATTGTCAAGAATTGAGAATATATCAGAAGCCGTAGAGAAAATCAACAAAGACTTAGAATCTATAAGGAGTTGGTCTACCAAATTTGGTCTGTCAGTAAATCCAACTAAGTGTCAAGTGATTGTCGTGGGGAGCAAACAAATGCTCAGTAGGTTGGACGTGGCAACTATCCCACCTGTTGTTTATGACAACCTGACTATACCTCTGAGTGCAGTAGTTAAAAACCTGGGCCTATATATGGACTCGTCACTTGATTGGCGTGCTCAAGTTACACACGTGAGCCAGAAAGTTACCTCGTGCCTCCGTGCGTTGTATCGTTTAAAAAATTTTCTCCCTATTAAAACTAAGGCTACGCTTATGCAGTCCCTAATTATTCCCTTAATCGATTATGGTGATGTGTGCTATTTTGACCTGAATGCAGACCTCCTCAACAAACTCGATCGCCTTCTCAATAACTGCATTCGATTCGTTTACAATCTTCGCAAGTATGATCATGTGTCTGCTTTACGTTCCCAGCTACAATGGCTCCCAATTCGACAGCGCCGTAGTTTGCGTGCACTCACTTTTCTTTTTTCGTTCCTCAACTCTCCATCGCTACCTGAATACCTTGTTCCCCACTTCCGTCTCTTATGTTCCACCCATGATCGAAACCTTCGGTCAAAAAACAACATGCTTCTTCTATGCCCCCCTCATACCTCCAACTTTATCAATTCCTCCTTCTTTGTGCGGTCAGTTCTTCTGTGGAATGCACTGCCCGCCGATGTCAGGAGGTCCACAAATCGCCACACTTTTAAGGCGAAAGTACGTGATCTACTTAGAGATAATTTGGTGGAATCGTCTTAACGAGTACCCGAGTTAGTGTTTATATTTATATAGAATATTGTATTAATTTTATATACATGTATGTTTATGTATTGTTTATGTACTGTTTATGTAAAATAACATTTTATTAGTAATGTATGTCAACTTTATTATTTTGCCTTTGCACCTACCGCTCATGTTTCTACATCACCTAAAGGTTGACTGGGAGAGAATGCCCCATGGCATTAAGTCCGCCTTTGTACAACATGTGCATCAAGAATAAATAAATAAATAAATAAATGTGTGAGGATATATTATTGTTTTTTTGCCAGACTGTGAGCGATGTTCCGACTACGTGTACGAGTATTGCGCTATACATGGTCCCCTGCTGGTCATACCTGATGAAAAGGTAAGCGAGATAACTCTCTCAGAAGACTAGAAAGAAAAAATAAAAATGTAACATGTAAGCCCGAGAATATTCGTCTATGTCTCAATAACAATAAATTGCCTCCATTTTTCTCCATCCTGCCAAGACACAAGTGCGTTGCTATTAACGCGCTTGTATCTTGGTAGGATTTATAGGTGGCGTTTCACTTACCATGAGGTCAGGACCCTTCTGCTCGTTTACCCCCTTTCTTTACATAGTATGTATAAAATTAAGTCACTCCTGCTGTCTGTAAAAATACACAACGGATTCCAATGAAGTTTTGATGAGTATAATATTAATCCTTGTCCAATTAAATGCGTTAGATATGTTGCGCATTCAATGTGTACCAAAATTGCCGTTCACAGCATATCATTAAAATGAATACCTTAGAGGTTTAGAAGATTTCGGAGAGTGAAAATGCATGCGCAAAACGGCCAACTCTGATTGCAATGCAAAGCCGAGGCTGGTCGTTAGTACCTACCTTCTATAGCAAGATTCGTGGCCTAGCGGTTAATGGTTAACAAACCCTTACTCCACAAAACAGTTGTTTGAAACTTAAGATTCGGTGTTGCCAGAATCCTTAAGAAAAGAATGTACTCCAACCTCAAATGCCGGCAAAACAGTTGTGTTTCATAAATTTTAGATGCCTATGATAATCACTAACCATGATGATCTGTAAAGATCTCCTCAATTATCTCTGTAATAATATTAACACCCTTATTTAAACTTATTCGTTCTTAGGTACCCTCTAAATCAAACTTTCCTAGCATCATCCCTCGCGCCGCGCTCACCGTTCCCAAAGATTTCCTACACCTTGCACCTTCTATCATCCCAGGTGAGGAATCCTCCTCGTATATCATCATCACATCACAGCAACAGCCTCCAAAAGACCACTGCAGGACGTAGGTCTCTCCTTGACAAAGAGGTTTTGGCCTACTGTACCACGTTGGCCAGACTGGTTGACATGGTGCTTGTGCGAAATTTTCCTTCTCTTTGTAGTGATGTTATCATGCCTAGTTTACTCTCTTAGTCGATTATTACGACCCACGTAATGGATAGGGGTGTATAGCATAGTATAGTAGGTCAAAACCGCTCTTCTAAGAAGCGACCTATTTTAAACAGTGACCAATGATTTAAGTTTTTTTTTAATTTATCGTTTATCGTATATAGCAACATTGTAAATAAAATCATTTTAATACTTTTTGTTTATTTTTTGGAGTTTGCTCTTTAAGAATCAGTTTTTTGATATAAGGCGCCCGGTATGAGATCAATGTGAGGAGTAAAATCTACTGAACGAATGACCTCGTTACATTTTGTGCGGCTGCACTGGTTTTGTGCGGCTGCACTGGTTGCGAGTGTATTAAGACGTGTATAGAGTATGCTGCAAAGCGACTATATCTATATGTTATTTTCATTAATTTGTTAATTTACCCTTTCATACGGTATCAATCTTTTTTCAGTTAATTTCAGTTAAATAAGCTTTTTTTGTGTCTGTTTTGACAATCGTACTTAAGGAGTAAACTCTAGTCATGCGTCGGAGCTGACACACACAATTTTTTTAGTAATTGTTGTTTTAATATGCATTGTATCACAGGAGCTGGTATAGGAGTATTTAGCACAATAACCTTACCCCGTGGTGTCCGCTTTGGTCCTTATATAGGGCTTCGTACTGACTCTGTGAATTCTATGTATTGTTGGCAGGTAATGACATTATTTTATTTTTTTTATATTAGCTTCCAAAATGACTTTACTCTGCATGATGGAAAGCATGAATAGAATCCAAGAATGGTCGTCCTCATTGCGAATACTTACAATGTAGCATAGTAACACAGTTATGGATGCCTAGTGAGACGTATATTCACATTCCGATTAAAGAACGCAGGATATGTGACAATGAAAAACCCGAGTCATGTTTACTGTATTTTTTCTTCGAAAAAAGACAATGCCCACATTAGGAACGCCATTAGGAAATTCCTAGGCCGCCATAGCGTGGGTCGCCATACGGCACTGTCTTCCTTCGCAGTGAGTGCGGCGACCACCGCTCTTGGATTCTATTCATGCTTTCCATCAGGCAGAATAGAGTCACTTTGGTAGGTCTCTTATTTAAAATAAAAAAAAAAACAAATTCTGTGTTGCGGCGATTCAGGACAGCAATTTGTGGATCACACAAAGTATTGTCCCATGTGAACCCACAACACTCAGCACAGTAGAGAGGGGCTTGGTGACCGCTTGAAGCAGTATACCAACCGTGCATTCAAAGTGTGTCAAAATAAGTCTAAGTGTGTTTACAATATAATAGTTACGACTTCGTACCTCTCACACAGAAATCTAATCCCAAATTAAAAATAACCTTTACAGCTGCTAAACATGTAATTTTAAAGACACGTTATACTTGGACACAACTCAAATGATGCTTATTACAAAATTATGAGTGGGACACACGATCTCTGGCTGTACAAGTAGTGCCACTGACCACTCGGCACTTAGTAGCCATATTAGTCAATAATAATTAAAAAATAATCTCTTGCGCATAACGACGCGTTGTTCTGACTGTTCCACAAAAGAAAAACGAACAGTTCTTACAGTAGACGCATAAGATGACAACATCTGACATCTCATCTACCATCTGACGACTAGACGAAAAAAAATTTTCGGAAATTTAACACACAACGCCATCTAGTTTCAAACTAAGCAGAGCTTGTACTATGATAACTAGACTGACTGATACAATACTTATATACTTTTTTTTTTGATAATACATATTGTACATAGAAAACACCCAAATTCCGAGAGAAATATTTGCAGATCATACAAACATTTGGTCCGACCCGGGCATCTAACCCGGGACCTCAATAACAGCAGTCGCATTTGCTACCGTAAAGCTATCAAGGGCAGCCAGTCACCCAATAAAACAATCCATTTAAGTCCATTTGGCAGTTTTATCCAACTACTTCGCAAGCTGAGGATCGGACCAACTGGTGTGCTTGTGTCCAGCAGTGGACTGCGATACGCTTATCATTATGATCCAAGTTTTTACAAGTTTAAAATACACTGAAACACCCAATCTGCACCAAAAAGCCACCGTTGCAGTCCACAGCTGAACATAGCCCTCTCTCAATACACACAAAGCTGTTTCCTTTCCCGCAAATTTTTCGTCATAGTGATGTGATAGTAAATGTCATATGTAATGTTTCCACCGATGGCTGTTAAGATTGGTCACCCATCCACAAATTGACCTGACTAGGGTTGCTTAACTTTGCAATGTTTGCGTGCTCTGTTACCACGTAACAACGGAGCAATTATATTTACGTGAGTTTATTTAGTGATCTCGAATATAGGTCTTCGGCAAAGACAATAAGAAATTACATGTGGTAGACGCCGCTGACTCTGAACGATCCAATTGGATGCGGTATGTGAACTGCTCAAGGCATTGGACTGAACAGAACCTCGTCGCTTATCAGTATAAGGGACAATTGTACTACAGGTATGTTACACATCATCAATCATCAATCATCAACAGCCTTTACTAGTCTCCTGCTGGACATAGGCCTCTCCTTAAAAAAGAGGTTTTTGTACATTAAAGGGAGTATATTGGTATTCACTTACCATCAAGTCATCACCACAGCACAAAATGAAAATTGAATATTAAATTGACTAAAAATTGGAATTCCCGTCGTAAGAAATACTTTCTAACAGTCTCCTATTGATCAATATTTAACCTCACCATCTTAACAGTCTTCACTAGTCCACTGCTGGACATAAGCCCCTTTTTGGAAAGGAGGTTTGCCTACTACACTACACTGGCCAGACTAGTTAGTATAGGGTTTATTTCCAATTTTCCTTCTCTTTGAAGTGATGTGATCCACCGTAGTTTGTTCCTTTAGTCGATTCTTACGACACCCATGAGATAAATAGGGACGATGACACTCTATATTCCTAATGCATCATCACACTGATATCCGTTTAGTTACACACAATAAAAGTGTTTTTAGCCACGGAACAGCCTTGCTTTCCCCTGATTTTGAACAGGAAGCGGGCGTTTTCTAATGTGCATGGGTGATGGTAGTCACTTACCTTCAGATTAGTCGACTAGTTTTACCTCCTCTCCTCCGGATAGCACAGAAAATATACCTATAGTTGGGTGAATAAGTGGAAGTATAAATTATATCCTCACACATCTCACACACGGCTGTTTAATTCCAAACTAGGCAAGGTCTGTACTCTGATCAATTGACTGTTGATAAATATACTTATATATTTCTTAATATAGACATATTATAAATGAATTACATCCAGAGACAGAATAAGTGATCGTATTCATTGCACACTTGCATCTTGAATGGGAATCAAATACGACCTCTGTCTTAGTATTCAAGATCACTAAAAAACAAACCCCTCTAATTGGGTAGATGACTGTATCGTAAATAAATACCAATGTCCACTTCATTTAAAACTAATATCGCGAAACATCTGGGCAAATACAATTAACATAGCTTTTTATTATTATTACGAATTTCAATCAAATACGCAGTGAAATATATTGTTCAATTGAGTTGTCTAAAACAGTGACGTCATAATTTTGTATTTAGTACATTTTTCATACGAAATTGTCGTTTTGACAGATGATACAAAGTAACTAATTTGACTAAGGTGTCATCTAGCCTATTATGGAATTATTAAGTCAATTTAAGTAGTATAAAATATTTCTATGAGTTTCAGAACGATCAAAATAATTCCTCGTTTTACGGAACTTCTTGTGTTCTACGGAAGCGAGTTTGCGAACGTACTTAATATTAATGTCAACAAATACAATTTGTTGCCATATTACAAAATAAATGTTGGTAAGTACTTCAACAATAAATTTTAAAAGTCCACAGATGGACATAGGTCTATCATCAAGACGAGTTCGTGTCAAGTTTTCTTTCGCTTTGCAGCGCTCTTGTCCTGTGCAATTTTGCTCCTTTCATTGTCTTACGACACCCATGGAATGGTCCGTTACCATATGGTTTTATTCGAATTTGACTCGGTTAGATAGAGTACCTTCAGTTTTTGGGCCTACCTATGTGTTATTTAAAACTGTGTTGTTACAGATCCACTTACAAGGCGTGAAAATATGTCACGGAATCCTATTGATTTGGTATCAACTAAATCTGTAAACGAAATAAAAGTTGATCGAATAGTAAAGAAAAGTGATGATGAACTTCTTAATTTTAACGATTTTCTAATAATCGATCATCCGACTACTGTAGTCGATGAATCTGATTTAGGAACGAACAACTCTGATTTGCCTGCCTTTAAATGTAAACATTGTGACAAACTTTTTTTAAAAAAAAGATACCTCAAAAGGCATTCGTTATCACACTTGCCGACGCAAAAATATCAATGTCAACAGTGTCCTTACACCACTTCACTTAGTTACGCCTTTAAAAGACACTCTCTAACTCATTCGACTTGTATTTACTCTTGCAATATCTGCTCTTTTAAAACCAGTGAAAGTCACACTTTAATTGGCCACCTTTGTTGTCAAAATAATAATACGATGAAAACTAGGAGTTATTACAGTGTACCAAGACTTTGTGAGGTCTGTCCGTTTAGTACGTTCTCACGAAAAAGCTTCCAAACACACATGTTGAAACACAAAGGTACAACATATCAATGTCAATTATGTGATTATAGTAATTATTCCAAAGCCAATTTTGATAAACACATGCTTAGAAAACATAAGGGTGTATAGAGTCTATACACCCTTATGTCCATACAACCTCATTACATAGTCTATACATAATTAGTCTATACATTAACACATCCTCCTTACATAGACTATGTAATGAGGTTGTGTTACAATATAGAAGTATGAATACTTAAATTATTTTTATTTTGAATATTTGCGTCCTTCGTGTGGTTATGGTACGAACAAAAATTACTAAACAATATTTGTATATGATTATGTGTGATTTCCATAATTTATTTTGCATTGGTTTTTTTTTGTTTTTCATATTTAACAAATTGAATAAAGGTTAATAGAGCAGAATTTTATGCCTTTTATTTTTTAACCTTTTTTAATGTTTCTCATTATTTTACCACAGTGAGAGGAAACTTTCTTTTTTGGGCCCATTATTCAGTCAAAAAGATCACATTAGCAGAAAAAGAAACCTATGTTATCCAAATTGACTAAATTTTTATAAGTGGTTTCTAATAGTAGCAACACTCATGTATTGTCTGTATTCGCCTTCTTCCTGTGTCAGTCGTTTTCACGTTCACTTAAACCTTAATAATAAATATATCCAATCATAAAATTGCCTGTTGTAACGATAAAACTAATGCATTTTTTTTTACTACCTCAGTGGTGCGGTTTTAGCATGTGCTACTGCTATGCTTGAGGTTTTGGGTTTCCCAGGTTGGACCAAATGTAAAATTATATTTGATATTTTAATATTTTGCAAAATATTTGTTTCAAAGCTTGGGTGTTTTCTATGTATAACATGTATATATTTTCAAAAATAAAGTATATAGATGTTTATATCAGTTTTCAAGTATCCGTAGTACTATTATCCGACGTATCCGACGTTAATCTAGAATTGTAAGGATTTGTTGCAATTGTTAGCTTAGTAATTCTGTAATAGCTCTAAGGAGTGAATAAATAAACTTATTATTATTGTTATTATAAACTCGGCTAAGTTTAGTACTCGACCTTATGTGTCAGATATCCAAATAGTACTAGTATTCTTTCTATATTCATAATATCATTTTTGTTATAAGGCAACACTAGCTGCCACTTCAGCATGTCACTTGACATTATAACCTAACTTTTGACAACAAAAATAAATACGGGAAAACGTGATAACATTTACACGTATAATTCGAAGAAAATAAATGAAGATGCCTCGATTTCATATCGATGAAGTGTGCTCCAAGGGCGACGTTTACCCGATGATTGTCCACTTTCAAAATGGCTACGTAAATGACAAATTTACATCAAATGAATGTGTTCTGTACGAAAACGAAGATAATAAGAAAATATGTACAGCAACCGAAATAAACAGTATGATATATACAGGAGAAGAAGAGAGAGAAGATTTGGGTAAAACACTAATACTTGCTCGTAATAAAATAAGCGGAAAAGTTAGACTAATAGAGGTCGGTAATGTTGAACTGAAACCAACCATAAAATCGAGCTTAGACACTACTGAAGTGACCGAAACGAGTTACTTGGAGCTCAGTAGAAAGTTTGGATCGAAGAAAAATAGAAAAATAATGGAACATCGCGAGAAATTAAAAATTAATGTGTCTACAGTCACTGAACAGATGCAGAATGTCACGGATAGTGTTACTGAAGACCAACTGGATATTTCTTCGTATAACAGGCAAGATTCTGATGAATTCTACATACCTCCTATCAATAGAGAAGCCTCTAAAGTTGATGATGTGTATGATACAAACACCATGTTAACGGAGGAGCAATATGAAAAAATACATGCAGAAATTGAGGGTTCTGATTACGTGAAAGATTTGAATCCGTTCCTAAAGTCTATAGCAGCAAAGTCTTTATCTGAAAAGCAAACAGTACTTCTGGTATACGCAAATGCATTGCTACAGTTATATGCAACGTTGATGAAAGATATAAGCCGAAAGAATTTTGTTGCATGTCCCTACTCAGTTACATTGAATGACATTGTCCTCAAAAACTTTTTAAGTAATGCGAACGGGAAACGTGGCAGGTCACCGCAGTTTAAAGACAAATCATTATGTCATGCATTAGTTTTTATTCTACTTATAAACAATTATAAGTTTGATTTTGACGATTTGTGTCAACAACTAAAGTTAACCCCGAGAACTGTTACGTCTAAAGTTGCTTTAACGGGTGCTACGCTAGTAAATATTGGGAGTAAAAAGGTAGCACAATTGAAATTACCGTTGAACAAACCAGCGTTAAGGAGAAAGAGTACTAAATAAAGGTATATTATTTTAATCCGTTTCTTTTTATTTTATAATAGTTTCTGTCATTTGTGTACTATTTAAATTTTTACCTCAGAGACATGGTGTTTGCAATGTAAATCCCGCCTGATGGAAATCATGAATAGAATCCAAGAGCGGTGGTCACCATACTCAATGCAAATGAAGACAATGCAGTATGGCGACGCACGTTATGGCAGCCTAGCGAATTGCTTCTTCACACCCGGCTTAAGGACCCATATACCCAGCTTCCGCGAGGCTCTCTAAATCCTAGTGAAAGTCCCATTAAAATTAGTTCAGTAGTTCCAGAGATTATCCCAGACAAACAGATAGACAAAAATTTTATAAAAGGTAGTTTATGTTTTATTATTATATTGTGTAAATAGTTATTGTTAAAACACACCTATGTTAAATCACAGACAGACACTTCAATATTATTTATGTGTATTGATTTGTCTGCAGCTCTGGCCGAGTAAATGTTGATTCTCGTGGATTCTTTAAACTAATGTAACGTTTTTATTTGTCAAGCAATTAAAATAAAAAAAAAAAACAAAAGGTTAAGTGAAGCATACCACAATACATAAAAGAAAACTGCATCACTATTAGTTAAGCCACTTCTGAGATTAGCACGCACAAGCACACAGATAAACAGACAAAAATTCTAAAAACTTGTTTTCTCCCTTTTATTTTTGTTAAGTTTTTAGTGTACAGATATCAATATCTTACAATTTTATTATATCTACTAAAATTGTATTACAAAGCAAAAGAGCTGAAATAATAAACTGTTTGATTGAATGTGCTAATCTCAGTAACTACTGGCTCGATTTAAAATATTCTTTCTGTTATATATTATTATGTTAGGTTCAAAATCAGAGTATCTATGTTGCAAATACTCCTATTGAAAGCTTCCATTTATTAAAGGAAATGTATGAAAAAATTGCTTAACCCATAACTTCCAAACCATCGAAAAATTTAGAATTTTCTTTTCAAATTACACAATATATTTATTAATACAGTAAGAAAAATAAATGTGAAGCAAAAAATTAAAATTTATTTACTCTGGGGTCTGAATCAGCCTGTCCTATATGTATGACCTTGGGATCATATGTTAAGAAAAAAATATAACATCACGACTTTAACGGCTATTTCACGTTTAGTAAAGGTTTCCCAACAATTTTAGATAATTTGAAATATATAATTACTTTTATTTATATAGCTATAATTAACTATATAAAACAAACAACAATGCACTCTAAACGAGTACAAGATATATAAACTTTGAAATTATATATCTAAATAATGTCACTGTATTTTTTTATCAAAATATTTTTTTAATGGAAAAATAGTTATAAATGTTTGTTATTTACAAAAAAAAGCTTAAAAAATTAACACCAGTTTAAGATAAAAATTGGTAATCTAGTGTCCTAAAAACATGATAGTGGGAAGTAATGGGTTAATAAAAGCTTAATTCTTATGAAAAGTCCACAACAGCATATTCTGCCTATTAGCTTGCCTGTTTTTTTTTATCGTGTGGAAACCCCCTCAGGCCGTCACCCCACCGGGGTTTACGGCGAGGTGGTGTGTCGAAATCGGACCGACCAAAACCACACGGTGCGCCACTCTGCACCTGAGATAGGAGGGATCAAGGAACCGCTGCTATTACGACATCCAGATCCTATTAAGCTTGCCTTGCTGTAATCTTTTTTATGGTAAACAAATGGAGACGCAGACGACGCTTCAACTAGTATTATATAATACGATAAAACTTCAATTACTGATAAATATATAAATTAAAATTGTATTGTAGACTTTTGATTATTTTTAATTTATGTTATGTTTAAATTAACAAATCTTTTTGAACGAAAAATCTAATGTTTGAAGAAGACATACATAAAATCACATGTTTTTCACCGGCGGGTTAGGCATATTAAATACTCACTTTCGCCAGTGTTTTGATCCCACGAAATAAATGGCGAGCCTATTGCTGGTAATCGGTTTTGTCTACTAGAACCTCATTCGTCGATTAGCAGGTGTACCACTTGCAGGTAAAGTTGGTTTGGACCCTAAGTTCTTGGATGAAGAAGACTAACACTTTTTGTTATGAGCATTTTGTGGTATCCCATAATTGAAGCTTTTGAAGCTACTGTAGATAAGGCCTCTTTTATTTTTCCTAAAAAAAAGATAGATAACCCCCACAGTAGGAATATATTTCCAATATACATAAAATGAGACAGCCGAGGTGGCCGAAGGGGGGGACAATTTAAGAAGTGGAGGTTCTTGGTTCGATTATCATTTTACGAAGAATACATTATCACCTGAATCGACTAGAATGTGCTTCAATATTTTCTTGTTACATATTTTCGTCCCTTTTTACAAATTACTCCTATAAATTAAGCGAACGTAACAAAAGATGTTGCCACATCAAAATATCTGTCACTATACATGCTACATTAAAAAACAAAAACGTCAATAAAAATAAATTTATTATGAGAACACTGGAATACTGATTACATTGAGATTTGATATTTATATAAAAACTCTAATGCTAAAATAACTTCGAATTTAAACATTTATTGTTACCACATTATGATATGGTGATTAATCATTTCCTTCATTAAATTACTTCCTACCCTCATTTCTGGTACTTAAAAAAAATGGACTAAACAGATCGTGTATCATAAAAAGGCCTCTTCAGTGATCACCTTAAAAAAAATAAACTTAAGTTTTGTCAATCAAATCAGCCATCCTATAAAAAAATGAGGATTAATTCGGCAGTGTTACCATTCCAAATTACTTCATTTATACTGTACTCGGATATCTCATATTTTAATACGACGCTCCGTGTATCCTGTATAAGCAATCGTGTCGATTCCAACACCGTCTACCGCCAACCCTGCCGGGGTGACGTTCCAAGGACATCTCGGCGGCCAGTCTCACCGGACACTTGCCATCAACCCAGAAATATTATAGTCCACAAGTGTGTGTGCAAACATAGGTGCATTCTCTGTTCCCTCACTCTCACAATCAGATGACTGTTATCCGACCAGGGAGAAATCAAGTTTGTGACAACCGAGAACAGCAATATGTGGTCTTCGAGGCACGAGGGTTAAGATCCCAACTTTAAAACTCCGGTCAGTTTTTAAATATTTCTGTAACCAGAAAAACTTAACAGTTTTTGACTCGACCAGGGAATCAAACCGAAGAGTTTTTGGCCGGCTGTAGCATACGTTAACCGCTAGATTAACGAGACACTTAAAATCTAAAAATAAATAGTGTACAAGCTGATGGGACCACTCTTTGGGTAGATGGATCATTGCTTCTCAAGGTAGCTGAAGAATGTAAAAGCGATTCCCTTACTTTCCCCACTTAAAGGATCTGATTCTGGCACTGATGTCTTTTTTTTTTTTTTAACGTGTGGAAACCCTCTCGGGCCGTCACCCCACCGGGGTTTACGGCGGAGTGGTGTGTCGGAATTGGACCGACTAAAACTACACGGTGTGCCACTCTGCGCCTGAGATAGGAGGGATCCGGGAACCGCTGCTATTACGACATCCAGCTGACGGAAGCTCACTTATTTTTTATTTTACCTAACTAGTATTTATGGTGGATGCATCCAGCTTAAGGTGACAAAGGTTCCCTTTTAATATCATCTTCATCCATCAAAGGTTCTATTTTAAAATTGAATTCACTCGTTGTGCTCTCCGGGAGCTGATGCAAAGAACCGAAACCAGAAAACTCAGACTCTTCCTCACTCATTTCAGTGGTGCAAAGCTCGCTTAAAATTGCCTTGGTCTTGCACGCATCACTATTTGTAATTTTATACCTTTGTATAGCATACTCGAGTGAATTGAACGATAAATGACAATTCTCGCACTTGAATATAATCGAATCTTTGAGATGCTTTATTTTTTGGTATACATTATAATGAAATTCATCACTAAAATTTTTAATGCAGTCTTCGCAGTCTATTGTAAAGTTCCTTCTTCTCGACCCAAAAGTAGCTAGCTCATCGATATCAAACTCGTTATGAAACTTTTTTATATGCCTTTTTAAAGTTTTGCGAGTGCTAAAATCTTTCAAACAGAGAATGCATCTAGGTAAAAGTTTTTGTTTTATATTCGGCACAAGATTAACGTGGCTCACTCCGTTGTGACGATCAAAACGTTCTTGCCCTTTAAAGACGAGATTACACTCTTCGCATTTGTATATTTCATCTTCTGCCAAATGTTTTGTACTCAAGTGTATCGTCAAAGCTTCGTTAGAGCTGAATGATACAGAGCATAAATGGCAAGGATATGTGTTCATGTTAAACGAATGTAACAGCTTGAGATGAATCTTACAGGACTTGGCCGATTCAAACCGTTTCTGGCAAATATGGCATTGAGGGAATGCGGCTGAATTTGGGTGTTTTGTCCTGACGTGTTTTCGCAAGCTGCGTTTTTCTTTAAACAACGTCTCACATTCGACACACTTGTACCTTTGCATACCTAGATGTGTGTATTCAATGTGTCTCCTGATGTTTCTTTTAGATTTGAACTGTTTATCGCAGTACTCACAGCGAGACCAAGAATCGTTATTGTGAACTATTTTGATGTGTGAAGCTAAATAGTACTTATTGCTGCAAATTTTACCACAAAACTCACAGCCTACTTGTTCATCGGATGTGTGTTTTAGCTTTATGTGATGTTTTAGCGATCGATCGCTATAATACATCCGATTACAATGTGGGCATTTGAATGACGTTGGCAAATCGTCTTCTATATTCGTTGAAGATATATTGGAGTCGGCAATCTGCGCTTGAGGGTGAAATATTCTCGTATGGAATTCTAAACTAGAGATATCGGTGAATAATTTGTCGCAATGACTGCAGGAATTCACGTTTGGTGGGGGTAGACACACTTTTTTGTGGGCATTCATCGTTTCTTTACAGTAATATTTGTTAAAGCATACGTTACACGTGGATAGAGAGTATTCAGTGTCGTGGTTTATTCGCATATGATCTTTTAGTTCGTACACGCTAGGAAATGTGTGCTGACAATATTCACAATTGTACACATTATTAACAAACTCAGACCCGTATTGTCTTAATAAAACATTCCTACAGTATTTGTAAAAAACTTTAAACGGGTGATTTTCCTTTATGTGTTGTCGTAATAGAGATTCTTCTTCGAAAGTCTGGTGACACGTTTCGCATATAATTTCATTTACACTAATTTTAGATTCGTTTTCGTAGTGATGTATGTATTGTAAGTGGCTTTCATAGTTTTCCCTTCCGATGATAACTTTGCTGCACAAGTTGCACGCAAACTGTTCGTTACTGTCTGTGCTGTGTGTTGTGCGGAGATGCCTTCTCAAACTCTGATTTGAGGTGTACACTTTGGGGCATATATCACATTTGAATTCGCCTCGTTCGCCATGAAACATTTCAATATGTCTTTTTAAATTTCTCGTATTTGTGTATACTTTCTCACACAAGTGACATTTTATCGCATCTTTTTCACTGATATTATGAATTGTGTGGATATGAGAAATAAGTGAGTGTTTCCCTTTGAAGGTCTTGTTACAATAATAACACGTAGGGTATTCCGCGTAGGGATTATGTTGTTGGTTCATGTGCCTCTTCAAATTTCTTTCTGTAGTGAAGTTTTTATCGCACAATTTACATCTTATATCATCACCTAATCCTTGTAAATGCACGGTGATCATGTGAGACGTGATATTTTGTTTTCTCGTAAAAATTCTTCCACATATATCACATTCTGGAAACGGTTGGGCATAGTTGTTGTGTCCTCTTGATAGATGGAGTTGTAACCCTGCTGGACTACCGAAACTTTGTTCACAAATATCGCAGTGGGAAGTTGAATTTATGTGACAGTTCTCAATATGCGTTTGTAGGTTATATTTTCTTGTGAATGTTCTGGAACAGTAATCGCAGACAAAATCCAATTGATTGTGATACATTTTGATGTTATATCGAGATAATGGTTGGGCTTTCGTTATAATTTTTGTGTTAGTCACTATTAACTTGCGCAATTTCGTTCTGAAACAAAACAAAATGTTATTTAACATACAACTTAGTATCTACTCCTGGTTAAGATACGACAAGTGTAACAGAATTATCGCCCATATTGGAAATCGTGACAGTTGTAGACCCTACTTTATTAAATACTAACTTTTGCTCGCGGCTTCGCTCGCGTGGAATTTGGTTCGCCACATTAAATTTCGTAACAGATCATGTTAAATAAATATTTTTTTAACATACAAACAATCCTACGGTACAGTAACTTCAATTTTTTAGGCAGCGCACGCCCAACTTAATTGACACATATCGTTATATTATGCCCAATATTATATAAAATCAATCAAATTTACTATAAATTACCAATGCATATTAAAATTGTCCCTGTGGTGATGGATTAAGAATACATAGTACTACCACCTCTATTCGTCCCGTGGGTATCGTAAGAGATATCACTACAATGAAAAGGAAAACTTGAAACAAATCCCATTCCCACCTGTCTGGCCAGAGTAGTACACCACATTGCTAAGGAGAGGCCTATGTCTAGCAGTGGACTGTAACTGTTAATTTGACTAAAAGTCAAACTAAGCTAAGATTAATCATTAAAAAAATGAGTTTCTATTTGGTAGATAAATGTATAGAAGGACACCCAGTACAAATATTGTGTCTGTTTCATAAAAAATTGTTTTTTTTTAATATGTTCCATTTATATAACACCATACCAAATAATGGTGAATACTGCATTTAAATCCATTGGCTGTTTTAGGAGAAAAAGCAGCTTTACATAGAAACATACATAAATATTCAGGCATAGCATAAAATCACACCTGCTCCATCTCAGGGCTAGACGAGTTCCATGAAAAGTGAGCATCACATATGCCACATTAAACGCCCACTTTTAATGGAACTTGCATTATCGTCACAGAACTTTTTTTTAATCCTGTGTGTATACTAAACAGAGCACATTACACATAGCGCTCTCTGTATGGACACTTGACTGAGGCATGTGTGCCTCCTGGATGTCATAGCAACAGCTATTCCCGGAACACTCCAATATCAGATGCAGAGTGGCACTCCGTTCGTAGGTCCGATTCCGACACACCAGCCCGCCGTAAATCCCAGTAGGGTGACGCCTCGAGGGAATTTTTATATTCACATCACATTAAAAAAAAAATGTGCCTCAGAGGAATCAAACGTTTTACAGTGGGCGAGGTAGCTATTGTTGTGCATACTTGATGTGAAAAGAATATTATCTGCTTTATGTAAATATGTTCTGTAAATAAACTTCTAATTCTCGAAATACAGTCTTAACTTATCACTTCTGTCAGCAGTCCTCATTTTTCAACAGTTGTTAGGGTAAAATAGTCGAATATCCCGAAGCCACTACTCTAACATTCCATTTTCAAATTTGCATTAAATTGTATACCTTTAAAAAATAAACAAAAACCAACGTGGCAAGGGAGACACAAGTTGTCTGCATAGAGAGTACAATGCTACTTATAAATAAACAATTATGTTTAAAAATACCGTAAGTAGTATTTTAGATACTTAATATTTATATTTATGATTGGATGCATGTCAAAATAAAACCACTGAGAAAAGCAAATACTTACGTTTTACCCACTTTTATTTGTTGACTTCATTAAAATAAATAAAGTTTCTTTTAATGCTATCAGCTTTAGCAATGATTACTATTTATATCGAACATTATCTTGGTGTATACAAATTAATGCATAATTTATCTGACAGACACAAACATTTAGCATCTGCTGTCAACTGATAGGCTTGTGCACACTTTTTGTCAAGAATCGATTATTTGAAGTCGATTAATCAGATCTTGTTTATGACATTTTTCTTCTGCTTTAGATTTTATCAACATGGTGATAACTCTATGTATGCTTAATCCGTCACTACACAGACAGTTAGATTTACGTTGAAAATTAATGTGATGTAATTTAATATAAGTAACATTTTTAAAAGTTAATAGAAAAAGATATTGAATTGTTGTATCTCAAATTTAAAGTTATTCAATTAATTTAGGTTACGAAAACAACCTTATGACATAAGAATTAAGTTTTAGTGGGTAATTCTAGTAAAGAAGTTAGTTGTGATTTTGAGAAATGGCCAATTAATACACACTCATAATCGTTTGTTTCATTACTGTCCACACGCACACGCCTTTGTGGTGCAGTGGCGCAATGAATACAAAAATACATATTTAAAAATATGAAAAATAGTAGACCACCGAGATTGGTTACAGGGACCCAGACACCGGTGGTTAGGGCTCCAAAGACAGGAAGCTCCTCTCTATACGCACCGTGTCAAGGAGGACTGCCTTCTGCATCAGACCCTTGATTCAACCTTCTAACGTGAGCCTCTTAAGGTGTTGGTCGAGGCTCTTGGTTATCAATCCGTGAACAGATATGATTATCGGAACATTATTATTCTTATTATTAAATATATTATTATTATACAGGGTTTCTCCTACGAGTCGATGATCACCTTCGGTATTAAGCCTGTTGATCGTAGAGTCATCTCTAGATATATGGTTTGATTTGTGATGATGAAGTCAGTTTAGTTCTTTGTCGCGCTATCGGGACTTTGCCAGGTCCCTTTTCTTTTGGGCTTCTTCTGAAAGACTGAGTTCATCAGATTAAGCCCCTGGATCTCGAGTAAGTTTATCGGTATTTACCCACGATGGTTTCTTACTCGTAAAGATGGTCTCACTATGGATTCCCCAAGTAAGTCATTTTCGCATTGAAATCACCTATGAAAACCGTCTAAGAAGTGTTGGTACGAGACAGAGCCTCAGCTATATCTTAGTGCATGATTTCGATCTTGTTCTTAGGACGTGTGGTCGTAGGCGCGTACACTAGTACAATCTTCAAGGAATAACCTTGAATAATTTTAAGACAAGGTGCTACTAACCCTCGTGATACACTGTCAACGTTAGAGGATGCTGCTCCTGGGCGATTTTTGGACCATAAATCCGACGCCACCTTGGACGATTGATGTCTCTCTCGGAAGAAGAGAGGGTAACCGGTATCTACGGCTTTCATCGCCTCCCTCTGTCTTCAGAGTTCTGATACACTCAAAATGTGCCAATTCAAATTCTGCTAGACTATCGTACAGTCGCAGAATGCTGTTTTTCTGTACCCCGTGCCACACTGTTTCCGTAGTCAGGAATAGTGTGTAGTTGAAAATAATTTGGCCATTACCACCACGCTTGGCAGGTGGATTAGTAATCTCAACAGTGAGAATCACTAACTGATAACGCTGCTACCCGTCATCAGTACCGAAATTTAATGATTCTCACAGTTTTATGGTGGTCACAGTTTTATAGTTTTATGGTTATACTGCTATGAGTCCATCGTCAGAACTTCGTCCGTTATTTAGCAGGGTGTACCGCATGCAAGTCAGATTGACGTACTTAAAAGCTGGTAGGTAATTCTGTTACAGCCCGAACTTATAAGTAAAAATTAAACAAGAATGTACAAATTAATAAATTTAGCAGCACATTTTAATTATGCACGTCTCTACTTATTAATATCTCCCCAAAACAGTGTTGCCAGTTATTAGATTCCTTTGATTCTCAGAGACTTATCAAAATAATGATGACAATGATTCCCAGGGAGGTTTACAGTATAGGGAACAAAAAGTTCAAAATATGGCAACACTATTATTGTCTAAATAATGTAAACTCGTGCTTAACAAACAAACAATCGTTGTCTTCGTGATTTAGCATTGTTTTGCATCGCCTTATATCGTCTGGGGTTAAAATTGAATTAGAACTGAATAAAAATGAAATTTCTATTAGTTTAATTTACCGTAACAACTGAAATAAAAATGTTAACTAGACGTTTTTAGATATATTTATAAGACTATCATATTTGGCTCCGAAGCCTACAAGTAAAAAAGGTGTATCGAACTGAGTTTGCTTAATTAAAAAAAGAGATTAAAAAAAAATGGAGAAGCTGTCTATGTGTAGAATTTGTTTAAAAGACAATATATATATGGTGTTGCTAAGTAAAACGCATCTTCAAGAAATATATGAAAAGCTGACTGCGACGCCGGTAAGATGAACAGCAAACATTTTTAACATTATATCTCTATTTCACTGTTCATTTCTATATTTAAAAGCAATAAATACTAAAATTATTACTTAAGAATAAGATTAAGTCTTATAAGCTGATATACTATGATGTTTATCTAAATTTTTCTACTGTTTACCATGCTAATTAAGTTTTTTCCATTTCAGTTTGAAACTGAAGACAGCAGACCATTACAAGTTTGTTACATCTGCTGTGCCCGGCTCCAGAACTGCTATAAACTCCAAATGTCCTGCCTACAGAGTGAGAAGCTGTTCGCGGAGATGATTAAGAGCAATTTGGTAAGATATTTGATATTTTCTATTATTGAATACATTATTAGCAGTATTTGTTTTGGATTCTCTATTATTTTATCAGTCACAACTATTCAGACTATCGTGGTGGCATTCAGTGGTAGTGCAACTGCTGTTTTTGAAGTCTTGGGTTTTGTTCCCGAGTTGAACCAAATTCTTTGCATAATCTGCAAAAATTTCTTTTTTTCAGTGTTTTGGTGTTTTCTATGTATAATATGTGTGTATTGACAAAAAAGTATACATATATGTCTGTATATCAGTTGTGTAGTACCCATAGTACAAGCTCTGCTTAGTTTGGAAAATGTGTTAACATTGGGTTTATGTTAGTGAATCAACTGTAATAGAACAAGTTCTGTTTAGCTTGAAACTAGATGGCGTTGCCTGTCACATGTCTCAAACATATATTGTTTTGTTTATCAATCTCATTCCTACCTTCATATACTTCTTATACATTTATTCTATTATACATAGAAACGCTCAAACTCTGAAACAAATATTTGCAAATCATAAAAACATTTGGTTGGAATCAAACCTGAGACCTCAGAATGATGATGGAAAAGAAATGTTGCTTAAAGAGATGAATTGGGAAGTGTATTCAAACTTTTGTTAATCCCTACTAATATTATAAATGCAAATGTAAGTTTGTTTGTTACGGTTTTACATGTAAACTACTCGAATGATCATGATGAAATTTTGTACAGATGGCCTTGGAGGTATTAGAAGCAACATAGGATACATTTTATTAAAAAAACAAATATTAATTTAAAATTATCTTTTACGAAACTTAATGTGGTAGATCAAATTCCACGCTAGTGGTTTTCATATTTAGGCTCAGAACAGTTTTTTATGTTTGGTAAAGGTTGGATGGGTAGGCAAATCCAACTTCTAAAAAAACAGAAGCTACCTGAGGCGTCCAGAGGTTTCTAGGAGTCATTTTCTATCAGGTGCCTACTAACCAACAACATTTTTAGAATACAGAATTAAGTCTTAGGAAATGCCGGCGCCTTCTAGTTGTTAAGTCCGACTTATAAATATATCTGTAAAGATCTACTTACGACTATAAAAATCATTTAATATGTTTGCAGCTGAAACCTTTGAAATTACCAGAAACCTCTGGTGCTCTGATGCTGGTCATCAGTCCAGTTGTACACTTCAGTACCTTGGATATAGATCAGGATGCAGAAGCAGTCAAGACAGAAGGCTCGGGAGAATTTGATGCTGTTGAAGTTAAATTGGAAGAATCTGAAGGTATACTTCTTATTTAGCAGGTTTTTATGATAAGGAGGAGCGTGAGTAAGCCCCCCACATGTCCATACGATTACCTGGTGAAGGTCGCAGGAAACCGTTGAGTGCGGACAGCACAGATCCGGTTGTTATGGCAAGACTTTTGGCGAATGTCCAGCAGTGGGTGTCTTTGCGCTGAGAAGTATCTACTACCGTCTATGAACACTTATTATGGTGTTCCTTCCCCCAGAATAAGGAGGAGGGTGGTAATTCTCAGGGTTAACACCTGTTTTCTGTGAGGCTGTGGTATTACACGGGCTAGCTGCTCAATATGTGGAGAACCTTTTTATTTTTATTTTACGGTTTTGATACTGGTTAGTTAACACTATGTCTGGAGCTCGTATGCCGTCTGTACGGACCGACCGACTCAAATCTGTGGTCTTTTCTTTCAAAAGATTATCTCAGACTCTATATTGTACTACTTATTCAATGTTCACAGACTTGAAAAAAGGTTGAATAATAGGCTAGATGGCACCTTAGTCAAATTAGTTACTTTTATCATCATCATAAAAGTGTACTAAATACCGAATTGTGACGTCACTGCTTTAGACTACTCAATTGAACAATATATTTCACTGTATATTTGATTAAAGTTCGTAATTATAATAAAAAGCTATGTTAATTGTATTTGCCGTGATGTTTCGCGATATTAGTTTTAATGAAGTGGACATTGGTATTTATTTACGATACAGTCATCTATCCAATTGTCAGTATAAGGGCACTGACTTCCAAATAACTATTGCCAACCGGGACCGCTTATCGTATTTTCCAAGACACGGGTGTAAAACACCATCAAATTGCCGTATTCCGAATTTCTTGTAAGAAAAACACTTTTAACCCAACCCGTGATTCGAACCCGAAACCTTTTGATTGGCAGTCACAGAAGCTAACCGATTAACCAACGAGGCAGTATTCTATAACAAAAAAAAAAATCTCAAGTTGTCTGACATCCGGGTGCTGATGAATCAAGTATACGGAGTCTCACCACCTCTATTCATCTCGTGGGTGTCGTAAGAGACGACTAAGGATCAAACTAGGCAAGACAACATCACTGCAAAGAGAAGGAAACCTGACACAAACCCTCAAATATCAACTCGTCTGGCCAGCGTGGTACAGTAGTCCAAAACGTCTTGTTTTTTATTCTTGGCTTACCAAAGAGACTCTTACTCTGCCTGATGGAAAGCATGAATAGAACCCAAGAGTTGTGGTTACCATACTCATTGCGAATGCAGACAATGCAGTATGGTGACTCACACTATGGCGGCCTTGTAAGATGCTTCTTCACACCCGGCTTGGGGACGTAAAAGGCATAACAGTCATCGTGACAGTGTAAGGCTATCACAGTTACCACAGTAACTGTCACCCCTGCATCAATGGGCCTCCGGTCTCACACTCACCAACGAAACACGACAACACGGATGCTGGCGCTTTAGGTTGGTCTTCTGTGGGAGGGTAGTACTGCCCCGGTCGAGTCGGCCCGCTCGTGCTGAAATCAAGACAATGCAGTATGGTGACCCACACTATACACCTAATGAGATGCTTTTCTAAGGAAAGGCCTATGTCCAGCAGTGGCCTAATAACGGCATGACCTCTCTCTCTCATCCATTTCGTACTCACCTAATTAATGGCTGCCTTACATTTACACTTTAGACCCTAAAATAGATTTTGACATCTATAACAGCTGTCACTAGTGTCATTTTATAACTTACGAGGTACATTTTAGTTCTTTTGTTTATTTTAAGAGCCTGCTCAAGTGACTCTATTCTGCCTGATGGAAAGCATGAATAAAATCCAAGAGCGGTAGTCACCATACTCACTGCAAATGAAGTCAATGCAGTACGCCACCCACGTTATGGTGGCTTATGTAATAATTACACTATCGTTGTAAAACTCTGTTTTTATGTTTTTTTAAGCTGTCAAGAATGGAACTCTAGAATTAGATGAGGTGGAAATGGATGTTCAAATCCAATCTTCAGACCCAGAGGATGATATACCGTTAAAAGTGATCAAGAATGAGTCGGAGAGAAAAGTTAGACGAAAGAAGAGAGTCAGGGTTAGAAGAGAGAAATCAGAAGATATTAAAACTAGTAAGTGTTTAATAACCTCACATGGCTCACACACGGTCGTCTGGTTCCAAACTAGGCTGAGCTTATGGTAACCAGACTGCTGATATACATACTTATATATTTCTAAATACATACATATTATAGATAAATTAAACAAAATCAAAGACTGCACGGTTGGCCTGGTGGTTTAAGCGGTCGCTATGCCGCTCTCTACTACGAGTGTTGTGGGTTCCAACCCCACACGGGACAACACTTTGTGTGATCCACATATTGTTGTTCCGAGTCTGGGTGTTCTTTGTGTCCGTTTCTTGTATGTTTGTAAAGCCCCCGCGACACAGGATTTATTTATAGTGCGGGCGTTGTCTTTTAAAAAAAATGAGTGGGAATCGAACCCACGACCTCCTGTACCTGTAGTAGTTTAACGAATTCCTGGCCCACCCTATATAAAAATCCCCTTTCGGGGGTAATGTGTGAGTCCACGTATATACGTTTGGTGATTGTCTAATGTGTCTGGAAACCCTTTCGAGGTTAAGTGTATGTCCATGTAATATTTTTTTAAATCTTAGGTTTCAAAGTGGATGCTCACGAGATTATTCTGTCGAAAGATGAGCAAGTGGCCAACTTGATGGCCAGGTCCAAGACCTTGAACTACACTCTGTCACCATACAAATGTGATCTGTGCTACAAAGGATTCGTGGACACCAAGGCATATGAGAACCATAAGATCAAACACGATGAGGTAAGTCATTAAAATATAACCCTATGAAGAAGGGGGAGGGGGGGGTTGTTGAGTGTTGTGGGTTCAAACCCCCACACAGGACAATTTAGTGTTTCACGTATGTTTGTATAGTGCCCCGCGACACAAGATATATTCTTAAAGCGAGGGACCTCTCAACCTTTTCTCAAGTCTGTGAACTAAAGTTACCGACATAGCTCTTCGAATAAGCAAGTTGAAGTGGCAATGGGCAGGCCACATCGCTCGTAGAACCGACAACCGTTGGAGAAGAAAGGTTCTCGAGTGGCGACCGCGTACCGGAAGACGAAGTGTAGGTAGGCCCCCCACTAGATGGACCGACGACATAGTCCGAGTCGCGGGGAGCCGATGATTGCAGTTGGCGTCCAGTCGTACGGTGTGGCGTTCTAGGGGGGGGGGAGGGGGGTCTATGTTCAGCAGTGGACGTCTTCCAGCTGATGATGATGAAGCAAGATGTTAATCTATTAACTGTCAAAATAGAACAATGTGTCAATTTATGGATTGAATGAAAAAGGTTCACGTCACATCGCCAGTCTTTCATAGTCCACTGCTGGACATAGGTCTCTCTTTAGAAAGGAGGTCTACTATACTAAACTGGCCAGGCGGATTGGTATAGAGTTTGTTTTAGGTTTTCCTACTCTTTGTAGTGATGTGTTCTTGCGTATTTTGTTCCTTTAGGCGCCTCTTACGACACCCATGGGGAGAATGGGGATGGTGACACTCTTTATTCTTATTCCGAGACCACACGGAAAAAAATTAACGAAAAATTTGAATGTAAAATTATTTTATAAATTTGTCGAGAAGGCATGCAAAAGCCATGCTGGCAATGTTTGCTCCTCTAGAGCTACGCAAATAAAAAACTACCCCCTAGTTCTGTCCAGTCAGTAGATGTCATAGTCATATGTACAATGAAGATAAAAAAAAACTATGTCAATTTAATGTAAAACTACCCTCATATCTTAGCGCAGCGGTAGTCACTCATGCGAAATATGCTGTATGCGCTACCGCTCCGCCCAACTCCTTCGCACACACGCCGTCACAGCGCACTCACGACTCTTCAAATGCAATAAATGTGGACACACTACACATACTGCGTAAGTATAACGACTAAAAGTGACGCTAATTACAAATAGAGGTGCACTCTCTGTTCCCTCACTCTCACAATTCAATGTGACGGCTATCTGACACACCCAGGATGAGATCAGATAGCTTTACGAGTTCTCCAAGGCACAGGAGTTAATACCCCATCTTCCAAACTCTGGGCAGGTGTTAAGCATTTCTATAATGAGAAGACTCTAATAACATATTTTTGTTCTGACCTAGGAACCGAACTTGAGACCTCTTGATCGACATTCGCAACAACTAATAATACGCCTTGAACGTCATGACTCCCCCTCTCTGTAAAACGCAATTTAATAATAATAACAATGATAATTGTTCAAGGTCAAGTTCATAAATGTATTTTCGGTTTAATGTAAAAACGATAAATATTCAACAAACAACTACCTACTGTGACTACATGACCTCTCCCTCCCATCCATTTCGTACTCACGTAATTATTAATGGCTGCTTTTAGACCCTTTAGACCTTAAAATATATTTTGACATCCATGACAGCTGTCACTAGTGTCATTTTATAACTTACGAGGTACATTTAGTTCTTTTGTTTATTTTAAGAGACTGCCCAAGTGACTCTACTATGCCTGATGGAAAGCATGAATAGACTCCAAGAGTTGTGGTCACCATACTCATTGTGAGTGCAGACAATGCAGTCGGACCAGTTTTTACGCCACGCTTGGGGACTTGAAAGGCATGACGGTCATCGTGGCATTGTATTGCACACACTTACCACGACTACTGTCACCCCTGCATCAAACGAAACACGACAGCACGGATGCTGTCGCTTTAGATACTAAACTACTATTAAAATATTTTTTGTTGTATCAATAATTACAAATATATTTACGTTACACCTCAATAGGTGGCGTTGTACTACTTGCCTGAATCGCGCTATCGTTTCGTTACCAGCAGTAAAACGTACTTTAATTGTGGACTCTTCTAGTTCATCCTTAGTCGTAACAGTAGTACTATACGAGCCGAGCCGAACCGTTCGTCCTGAATTCAGATTGGCGTTACTACCTTACTTCGTTTCTGGTAAAACTGGCACGTAAACAATGAAAATATAGATGATACAATATAAAATTGCTTGTTCAAAGTTATTTTGGCGGTTTCATAGCCATCTGTCACAGATCCAGCTATATTAAGGAGTTTTTTTTCTATTCTCAGGAACCAGGCAAGAGTACATGAGAAATGGCACAGCGGGTTTACATATGAGTGTCAATTATGTGGTCATAAGTTCAGGTATATATCTATATATATAAAAGAAAGTGGAGTTAGTTACACCACTTATAACTCAAAAACGGCTGAACGGATTTCGCTGAAATTTGGTGGGGAGGTAGCTTAGAACCAGGAGACGGACATAAGATACTTTTTACCATAAAAAATCTGCTTAATTATTGCCTCTAAGGCGGAACAGAGTTCGCGGGGTAAGCTAGTATATACTATAACAATGTTTCAGGCACACAACGCCATCTAGTTTTAAGCTAAGAAGAGCTTTTACTATGGGTACTATACAACTGATTATAAATACAATACTTACATGTTATACGTAGAAAATACTAAAATTCCGAAACAAATGTTTCCAGATCATACAATCGTTTGGTCCAACCCAGGAGCCGAATACGCTAGCTTCACACCACTGCAGCTGTCAATTTCTACCTATAAATACATATTCAAGACATCCGACACACAACGCCATCTAGTTCCAAACTAAGCAGAGCTTGTACTATAACAGTTAGATATACGAATAGAATCCTTAAATACATACATAGAAAACGCCCAAACTCTGAAATATTTACAAGTCTATTCCAACCTGAAAATCGAATCTGCGACCTCAGCATAGCACACACGCTACAACTGCACCACCAAGGCAGTCAACAAGTCTATCTATAGATCTTCTTCCAGGAAACCAACGTCTTATCTATCCCACATGAGGAAACGCCACCCAACTGAGCATGTGTGCAACATTTGTGGAGAAAGCTTCGTCGGTAAGCATGGCCTGCAGATGCACAAGAGTAAGAGTCACAAGAATGATGCAGCGGTAAGTCAGTCGATGGCAGGTCAGTTTTAGCTGATTGAGTCGCATTCCCGTCGTACCCTTTTGACTCATTTCATCCTACTTTCCCATATTACCTCCCTTTCCCACCTTATTCTTCTTTCCCATCTTACCCCTTTTAACCATCTTACCCCTCTCGCTCACCTTACTCCTTTTTCACATCTTATCCCTCTTTCCCACCTTACTCCTCTTTCCCATCTTACCCCTCTTAACCATATTACCACTGTCTCATCTTATCCCTCTTTCCCATCTTACCCCTCTTTTCAATTTTACCCCTCTTTCTCGTTTAACGTTCTCTTTTTTTAAGAAAAAAAAAAAGATGTTTTACAGATATTTTTACACCGGCAATTCCTAAGACTCACTTTAGGACTCACTCAAATGCCGAAACTAATTATTTTTGAGTCCATGAACCTTAATTTAAAACTAAGCGAGTACAGTATAGGGTCTAGGTTGGCCCATTGAAGAAAGGACCATAGTTGGAGTCGACCTTTACATACAGGCGGTATAAAAACACCTTGTGGATTGTGATCCTCAAAGTGTTGCCCTATGTGGGGTAGGAATCCACAACACTCAGCAACACTCACGCCATCCGTGCAATCAAATATGTATGTGTCGAAGTGAGGTTGATGCATAGGGTTCACACCAAGAGCTTAAGGCCCCAAGCCAACTCACCTGCGAGTGGTACGCCTGCCGATCGACTGACGAGGCTCTGGCAAGCAAAACATTCCGAGCAATAACCTCACCACCACATGGGACCAAAACACTGACGAGAAGGCGTTTAATATGCCTCTGCCTACCTCTACATATTTTTTTTTCTATTTTAAGAGACTGTCATAGTGAATACTCTGCTTGATGGAAAGCATGAATAGAATCCAAGAGTTGTGGTCACCATACTCATTGCGAATGCAGTATGGTGACCCACACTATGGCGGCCTAGTGAGATGCTTTTTCACACCCCACTTGGGGACGTAAAAGGCATGACAGTCATCGTGGCGGTGTAAAGCTTACACACTACCCATGATAACTGTATAGAAAAGAGGCCGCCATAGCGTGGGTCGCCATACTGCACTGTCTTCATTCGCAGTGAGTATGGCGACCACCGCTCTTGGATTCTATTCATGCTTTCCATCAGGCAGAATAGAGTCGCTTTGGTAGGGTTCTGTAAAAAAAAAAGGACCCGAAGACTCCAATTTCAGGTGAAAGAGACCAGCGAGGAACCAGAAATTGACAGATACTGTACCGAGTGTGATATCCAGTTCTTCACCAGGGAAGCTTGGAAGAGACATATACTGTGTTCAGTGAAACATACTCTGAGAAATGAAACTAGGTAAGATCATCATTTGTTGTCCACTGCTGGACATAGACCTTAGAAAGGTTTCTGCCTACTATACCACCCTGGTATAGGGTTTTTTTTTCAAGTTTTCCTCCTCTTTGCAGTGATGTCCTGCATGTTAAACTCCCTTAATTACGACACCTGAGTATCGTGTCCACAACTCTTGGGTTCTATTCATGCTTTCCATCAAGCAGAGTAAGAGTCTCTTTGGTAAGCCAAGAATAAAAAACAAGACGTTTTGGACTAGTATACCACGCTGGCCAGACGAGTTGATATTTGAGGGTTTGTGTCAGGTTTCCTTCTCTTTGCATTGATATCCTGTTTGACCCCTTGGTCGTCTCTTACGGCACCTATGGGATGAATAGGGGTGGTAACACCCTGTATTCTTAATCCATCAGTAACTAAAAATTATATTTTAATATTTATATACAATGATATGTACATATTTCTAGGGTGCCGTACCTCGAAAGGAATAACGAGACCCTTATAGGATCATTCGTCCGTACGTCTTTTTCTCAGGAACGCGTGGAGGTATCAAGCTGATCAAAACTAGTTTTTGCCCTCAGTTTCGCTCACGTGGCAATTAGTCTCCCACATTGAGTTTCGTAACAACATACAAACAATCCTACGGTACATCATCTTTGTGTAACTTCAATGGTTTAGGCAGCGTACGCCAAGATAACTCTCAGAGGCCAGAATTTTTCCGACTTAATTGACATGTATATATTACGACCAAAATTACATAAAATCGTTACAAATTCTAGCCTAGATTTTATTCCGATGTATAACCTATAGTACTGTAAAGTTTCATTCAAATCCGTCCAGTAGTTTTTTCATGAAAGAGTAACAAACATCCATACAAACTTTCGCATTTATGATATTAGTAGGATACTCAGGTCTATTGTCCCTTGGAGCTGTGAACTTGGTTTTAACATCCAACTTTAGTTTAGTTTGAAGCTAGATGGCGTTGTGTATGTTCGAATTTTTTTTTTTAAGACCCTGCTCATGATACTCTCTGCCTGATGGAAAGCATGAATAGAATCCAAGAATTGGGTAGATGACTGTATCGTAAATAAATACCAATGTCCACTTCATTAAAACTAATATCGCGAAACATCTCGGCAAATACAATTAACAAAGCTTTTTATTATTATTACGAATTTCAATCAAATATACAGTGAAATATATTGTTCAATTGAGTAGTCTAAAACGGTGACGTCATAATTTGGTATTTAGTACATTTTTCATACGAAATTGTCGTTTTGACAGATGATAAAAAGTAACTAATTTGACTATGGTGTCATCTGGCCTATTGTGGTCACCATACTCATCGCGAATGTAGACAATGCAGTATGCTGACTCCACACTATGGCGGCTTAGCGAGATGCTTTATCAGTCAGTCATCGTGGCACTGTAAGGCTCACACATATAATGTTATTCGTATGCTGTCCAGCTCCTCATGTCAGATCTGCGGATGGCGTGGCGACAGCACGGCCCTGGGGTTGCACCTGCGCCAGCACGCCCGAGCATTGCGCCGCAACCCCCTCAACCCCATGACAACCCTCACACAACGCCCCGACCACCAGCACTGTCGCTGTGCTCAGGTACGTCACTACACTGTGCTTTACTATTGTTTTCTGCTGGTTTGATTCCCACCCATGACAAATACTGTATTATGAGCACAATGATTTGTTCTGTATCTGGGTCTAATTTATCTATTAAATGTATGTATTTAGAAACATCGTAGAACTACTGCCTCGTTGGTCTATCGGTTAGTGTAAGCGACTGCCAATCAAGAGGTCTCGAGTTCGATTGCCGGGTCGGACGAGAAAAGTGTTATTGAGTTTTTTTGATTATAGATATACTTAATAATAACCCGGAGTTTGGAAGTTGAGACCTTAACCCCCGTGCCTCGGAGAACACGTAACGCCGTCGGACTTGCGCCTGATCTCTTTCCAGTCATGTTGGATAACCATCCCATTGGATTGTGAGAGTGAGGGAACAGAGTGTGCACCTGTGTACGCACACACTTGTGCACCGTCATATCTCCTACGTAGTTGGCTGGGTTCGGTTGAGACTGGACGCCGTGACCGTGGCAGCAGACTGGTTACCATGCCTAGTTAGAGATCAGTCGGCCTTATGTGAGATGTGTTATGATAGTCTGTAGGAATGACTCTTTAGTAACATCTACATACAGCGCCATCTATCGAAAACACCAAACTACAGAATAACGAACTGTATCGCGATATAGAAATTATAACACCGATTAGCATACATATAACTGCCCAACATAAACCATTCGACCAAACCGTTGGTAGGGGGTAAACTGCCCCTATCCAGCCTCTTAGCGTCCCTTGATCCTCCGTCAAACATGATCACCTCACCTGCTCGGAGAATCTTCCCTTAGTGTTCAAGGGACATGACACCCGTACCTCCACAAAGTGTTATGAGTTCAAAACCCCTCATGAGACTTTGTGTGAAACACGTACTGTTATTCTGTGTCCGTTTCATGTATAATAGTAAAGTCCCCGCGACACACGATAGGTCCTAATAGGCGAGCTGACTTTTTAAAAAAAAAACAAAAAACCATGTCCGTGTAATGACGGCTTAAGAATACAGTGTCACCAGCCCTACACATCCCATGGGTGTCGTAAAAGGCGAAAACTTGAAGCCAGCACTAAACCAACTCGTCTGGTCAGTGTGGTGTTGCAGTGTGGAAGTATCATGATCCTCCGACCAGGCGAGGTGATCATGCCTGGCGGGCCACGGCGCAACAGTTAATGTTGAGATGTTGTAAATATGCTAACCGATACGTAAATCTCTATTTCGCGATACAGGATTAGTAGTTACTCTGTAGTTCGATGTGTCTTCGCTAGATGGCGCTGTAGTATGTTTTTCTGTTTGCACTGTACGCCATAGTACGCCAAAAACTGTTAAATTACCAAGTTATTTTGTTCCAGTGCGGTTTGAACTTCATGAGCAGATCAAAACTGCAAGCTCACATCAACAGAATACATCTTGGACTCAAATACAATAAGAATATAGTGTGCGAAGTATGCGGCAAACATTGTACGGTAAGAAACAGTATTATATAGAGATGTCGCCTCTATCGCAGTCCTCTATCGCCTTTATCATGGGGAGTGTTCTGACGAACCCTTCCAACTGAACCCATCCTGACCATTCCACAACAGGACAATTCGTGCTGGCCTTGGAAGTCACCGTTTCAGAATAGTAGACATACGCCCCCTAACTCTTCCTTCCTGTGCAAACCAGCTAAAGTTCGGAACTCATTATCAGCGCAAGTGTTTCCCTCCCACTACGATCCTGAGTCCTTTAAGCGGGGCGTGAAAAAGCATCTCACTAGGCCGCCATAACGTGGGTCGCCATACTGCATTGTCTTCATTCGCAGTGAGTATGGCGACCAAGGGTCTTTGATTCTCTTCATGCTCTCCATCAGGCAGAGTAGAGTCACATAAAAACGTGTGCGTGTACGTATACGTGTACGTTTGCGTGCGCGTGCGCGTGCGCGTGCGTACGTGCGTAATGTTGGAAGAGGGTGAACCTTCCTTGATAAATTGCCTATCTAACACAGAAAGAATTTATCAAACCAGACCGGGAGTTCCTGAGATTAGCACGTTCAACTGAACGAATTGTTGAGCTGTATAAAATGAGTGTAGATAATGATTGGTGTAAACTCTGTTTTCAGTCAAACGCGACCCTCAGATATCACCAACGAACCCACACAGGGGAAAGGCCCTATTCCTGCACAGCATGTTCAAAGCAGTTCACGGACAGCAACCAGCTAAGGATACACACACGGACCCACACTGGGGAGAAGCCCTACGAGTGTGCCGTGTGTGGGAAGAGGTTCAGTCAGAAACCTGCCCTGAACAGACATTATAGGGTAAGAACTGCCGTCGTCTTAAACTTAATATGCTACTATACAACATTTGGTCAATTTTGACTTTTTTTATAAAATATTAAAAAAAGATGTCATTACATATATTCTCTGGAGAGGTAGGCAGAGGCATATTAAACTTTGCCCACGTTTTGTCAGCATTTTGGTCCCATGTTTGGCCACCAATTGGCGGCGAGTTTATTACTCGGAATGTTTTGTTTGCCAGCAAGTACACCACTTGCAGGTTAGGTTGGTTTGGGGCCTTAAACACACCAGCGTCTCATGCCGCCATGATTGTGACCGCAAGTGTACGGGACCCGTTTTCCACTCCATCCGCTACAGTGGCCAGCCGCCTAAATAGAGAGCTTACCCGAAGATGGTGCTCGCACCAGCGGACAGGTACTAGGAGGGGTCTGGATGTCGTAATAGCAGCTGTTCCTGGATCACTTCTATCTCAGGAGTAGAGTGACACACTGTGTGGATTTAGTCGCTCCAATCCCGACATACCACCCCACCGAAAACAAGTAGAGCCATGCTGATTTCAGCACGAGTGGGTCGGCTCGAGCGGGGCAATACTACCCTCCCACAGAAGACCAACCTAAAGCGCCAGCATCCGTGTTGTCGTGTTTCGTTGGTGAGTGTGAGACCGGAGGCCCATTGATGCAGGGGTGACAGTTATCGTAGTAACTGTGTAAGCCTTACACTGTCACGATGACTGTCATGCCTTTTACGTCCCCAAGCGGGATGTGAAAAAGCATCTCACAAGGCCACCATAGTGTGGATCACCATACTGCATTTTCTGCATTTGCAATAAGTATATTCACCACAACTCTTGGATTCTATTCATGCTTTCCATCAGGCAGAGTAGAGTCACTTTGGCAGGCTCTTAATATAGGAAACCCCGGTGGGGTGACGGCTCATGGGGGTTTCAACACAAAAAAAGGGTCCTAAGCTCTTGGTTGCAACCTTATGCACCGGAAATGTCATTACCGGAACCAAGTTATACATAGATTCAATCCAACAATAAATACTTTATCAACAACCTTTACTGATCCACTGCTGGGCAAAGGCCTCCTCTTAGAAAGGTTTTGGTCTACTACACCATGCTGAATTGCTACAGGGTCTCAAGTTTTCCTTCCCTTTGCAGTGATGTTGTCTGCATAGTTTGTTCCTTTAGTCGATTCTTACGACTCTCATGGGATGAATAGGGGTGGTAGTCTATATCTTAATTCATCGATTTTATGAAAGGCACTGGGGTCACTGCCACATTTTCTTTTTAATTTTTAATATATATGTATATATATATATTCGGTTATCTGACACGTAACGCCATCTAGGTTTTAACTAAGCAGAGCTTGTCCTGTGACAGCTAGATTGACTGATAGAATAAATAAATATTTCGGACATTTGACACACAACGTCATCTAGTTTCAAACTAAGCAGAGCTTGTGCTATGATAACTAAACTTACTAATAGAATACTTATATACTTTTTTTTGTAAATACATACATATTGAAAAAGCCCAAACTTTGAAACAAATATCTGCAGACCATACAAACATTTGGTCTGACCCGGAAATCGAACCCGAGACCTCAACCAAAGCAGTCGCATTCACTACCGCTGCGCCACCGAGGCAACTTGAAGAATACTTATATACTTTTTTTGTAAATACATGCGTATTATATACGTGGAAACAAATATTTGCAAATCATGGAAACATTTGGGCCAACCTGGCCATCGAACCCGAGAGCTCAACAGTCACATATGTATGATACCACTGCGCTGCCGAGAGTTAGGTTGTGAGCGAGGACGAGAGGGTTTTTTAGAAAGACAAGTGTTCGGCTTGAAGAGCAGATTGAGACTAACTTTATTTATAAAACAATCTCTTAAAATTAATACAGTGTTCTTATTATTATGCGTTGGAGACAAAGAGCTATTTGTTCTAATGTTTCCAGGAAGTCTGTGGCTTATCAGCTAAATGGTCGTTCATGATGGATACCAAGACTAACTTTATTTATAAAACAATCTCTTAAAATTAATACAGTATTCTTATTATTATGCGTTGGAGACAAGGAGCTATTTGTTCTGATGTTTCCAGGAAGTCTGCGGCTTATCAGCTTAATGGTCGTTCATGACGGATGCCATTATGGGACGTCACGTCTATGACGACATAACTCGAGTCAGTCAATTTTAATAATAGAGGTGTATTTTTCAGGTACACACAGGTGATAAGCCATACGGATGTCAGTACTGCTCAAGAACGTTCAGCCAATCCAATTCTCTGAAGCTTCACGTCCGAACGGTACATTTAAAACTACCCGCAAACAGCAGAAAGAAGATACAAGAGAAAGGGCAAGAAGAGAGTGAAAAGAATGATAAGAAACTTCTTGTTATAAGTCAGACGCAGGAAACTGTTTCATGATAATCATATTTAAAATGAAAATGAGGTTTTAACATACAGAATGGCTTGATTACTGATCAATCAACAGCCTCCAACATAGGCCTCTCCTTAGCAAGGAGGTAGCCTGCTATACCACAGTGGCTAGATCAGTGAGTATAGGGTTTGTTTCAAGTTGTCCTCTTTGCAGTGATGTCGTCCTGTATAGTTTGATCTCACAGGATGAATAGGGTTGGCGACATTACATGTTACCACACCATAAGAAATATTACTTGATACTCGGATAAGTATTATTTTAAGAATGAATTCTGAATGAAAGTAGACTCTGTAGTCAAAACAGGCTTGCCCTCTCTATTTCCAGAAGGGACTTTCTCTCCTTTACTGTAGTTGCTGCAGACGAAATAAAACAGCAGACAGGTATATGCACAAATTAAAAAAAAACAAAATTTTTGAATTGTTGTTTTATTTAACTCTCTTTTTAACATCTAGAAATCCCTACATCACCTATCTGGAGTGCACAGTTAAAAGACTACTCTATATATATATTCAATGTCACAGGGGTCTTCAAGACCATAAAGAACACCAAGACTCATATCAATCATTTCTGGATCAGACAAAATTTTGTCCCATGTGAGGAGCAAATGCAGAACACTCGATACAGTAGGAAGCGATGAGGTGGCCATTTTTAAACCACTACGCTATTCGAGTGGAGGAATATTAAAAGCCAACTGATTAAACCTCATGGCATTCATCATTATAGACCATAGACTTCATAAAAAAATTCAATCCGTTTATCTATGACCATCTTACATTGAGCCATAAACAAGACTGATCTGTACACACGCAGTGTTCATGCTGAGCTATCCGCTTAAATTTGGAGTTAGAAATTTGATATTGCTGTTAAAAACTTTTTTCCAGCGGTTTCATTTGCTTTAAAGTGAGTTTTCGTTAGAAGATTTTTTTTCACAATTTAAAGTGCGAAAGTACGAGGTCTGTTTCACGTAAAGAATCGAATTTCTACCAAACCATAAAAGACTGAAAGCTTACTTGAGAAAAGGGTCGGCGAATAACATTATAATGATGAATTTTATTAATGACTAGCTTACCCCGCGAACTCTGTTCCGCCTTAGAGGCAATAAATAAGCAGATTTTTGATTTTAGACTGAAACGCGGTCGAACGGGATAAAAAGTATCCTATGTCCGTAGCGACAGCATCCGTGTTGTCGTGTTTCGTTGGTGAGTGCTAGACCAGAGGCCCATTAATGCAGCTAAATCCGTTCAGCCGTTCTTGAGTTATAAGTGGTGTAACTAACACCACTTTCTTTTATAAATACATAGATTTAGAAAGAAATTATAATTACTTATCGTACTAAACGATAAAATGTAAACCTACATAAATTAATTAAAAAAGTACACAAGAAAAAAGGTACTAAATGATATTTACGGTTTTTACTTTTACTTTTCGGAAGTATATTTTTTAGAAAACTTTAGACTGTATGTTTTTGTTAGTTATTTATTATTACTAATAGAAATATGTTGTTTAAAATTTTAAAATTTCATATTTTACAAAACTAAAATTAGAATCGACTAACAAAAGTTACTAAAATTTTACCATTAACAACCGAAACGATCAACAACTGTCACTCAAACTCCAATCAAAGTAATTTAAAAAAAAAGTTGTGTAAACGATAAACGACCAATTATTGGTGTTTTGTTTCAAAATATTTATTTTATTACATTTATTACCATAAAAATGACTGTAAGAAAACTAGCTTGAGCATCATCTAAGTTCTATTAACGTCTATAAGTTCCCAAAACGCAAATAATTTATTTAATAACTGTGATGTTTACAGATTTATAATCGGTCAAGTACAACAACAAAATTTAATCAGTTGAAATGTTACCTATTTTGATGTACAATAACATGGAAGGGAGTTCTAATTCGTTAAATAATACACCTAATTCTAGTTTCAACCAATATGACGAGAATATTATATTAAATTGTGTGAGAAATCGCAAGAAAGTGACTGAATTACCTAATTGTCCTGTATGTAGTTGTACTATTCGGCAAGGTGAATTAGAAACTCATTTGATTTTAGAAATTGAAAGACTGCAAAAATTATCTGGAAGTGCTTCTAAAAGAAAACTTAGTGCTAATTCTAGTAGTTCTGGTGGTAATTTAGCCGTTCCTGGATCTAGTACGAGCCTTGATATGGCTGAGGATGAAGTCGACGTCTCCGGCTGCTTAGGCAGCGATGTTTATCAAGTAAGATTTGTGGACCCTGCTTAGTATTAAAACTTTTTCTGTTCGACCTCCTTGTAGAAAAATAAATGTTAAAAAAATATTTGTCTAACTTGTTGGTTTTTGAGAAAAACAACTTACTAATAATAATTAAGATTAATTTAAATTGTGAAACTGAAGAAAATATTAATTTTCGTTAGTTTCAAAAGACTCAAGTTTCAATTAATAAAAAATGAGGTTACTCAGATACTTCAAGAATAGTCTTTTAAACATTTTTATTTATGGTCATTGAGGTACCTGGCCCAATTCTCGGCCTGGTAGACGGGCGGCTCTGGCAACCTGATCGCAGACAGAGACAGTAGCGCAATTATGGTACCCACCGAGGGGAGCACTACATCCACAATCTGACCATTGCAGTGATGGCACTCAGGCATTTGCTCCATGCAGATCAGACACATCTCTGAAAAATCCATTTCTAGTAATCAACTGTGTGAACCGGTATGAGAAGGTTCCGTGATGCCTCAAGGCAATCCTGTAGAAGGTTTTAGCACCAACATAATGACATACCCAGCCCTATCATTTTCGAATGTATTGTTTTAAATACATATATTATTTTGACGAATCTTAATTAACACTTACATAGGTTCGTAATGAAACACCGAACAGGTTGCAATGTGTGTACTTTTGTTTCTTATTGCTGTTTCACTTTAACTACATGTGACAGCAAAGCAGCTTGGTGTGCAATGTAATAGTGACTACCCTACAAGTGACTGCACAAAATGCGATTAACTCATTTAGGCTGAGTTTACTGAAGAGAACAATACATTCTTCAACGGAGTTACGTTGTAGAACATTATTCGTGAATTAATTGGTTTATATTAAAATGTTTTTTGATAATATACTTTAGTATATTTATTTGTAAACAGTTATTGCCTAACATAAGAGTTATTTTTTGTAGGTTTTATAGCATTAATGATACTAATTTTATAGTAAGATCATAAGCTCTCTCGTGTTATTTAATTAACTTACTAAAAATGCCAGACCATAGAGAACATAGAGTCTTGAGAGTCTTGTCTCTGTAGAGTAACACCTAAGGTTATGGTCTGGATTTTTTTATATTGTGAAATATGTTATAATCTGAGGATGTGGGGTGTACTATATTTACGTATATTTCTAAGTACATACATATTACATATATTTGTTCTGGTGGGTTCAACTTACAGCCCTTAAAAAATATAGCTTCATCTCTGTAACAGTTATCACAGTAGTCACTTTAAATTGATCCAGCAGGACCTCTTTAATCGGAACCACGTCTAATCCGAACCCCTCTATAAACCAAACGGCCCATACCCGCTCGCTTTTCTCGCCAGTTGCTCGTTAAATACCTCCCAACAAACTAAAATTAAGGATTTCTTTAAAAAAGTTTGATAAATGTTACTGTTTATATGTTTTTGAATAAGTATATACTAATTAATATTTTGCCATACTATTTATTTTATTTCAGGTAAGTATGTACCATATACATATCTATAGTTCCTAACATACTATAATCCGAACGCTCCACAAATCCGAACGGAGGGTAAATTTTCGGCGTTCGGATTAAAGAGGTCCTACTGTAAAATGTTGCACTTCCTACTAATATCATAAATACAAAAGTTTGTATGAATGTTTGTTACTCTTTCAAAAAAAAACTACTGGATGGATTTGGATGAAACTTTACAGTAATATAGGTTATACAGCGGAATAAAATATAGGCTACACTTCTTAAGGATTATATGTAATTTTGGTCGTAATATAACGATAGATGTCAATTAAGTCAGCAAAAAAATCTGGCCTCTGAGAGTTATGTTGGCGTACACTGCCTAAACCATTGAAGTTACACAAAGATGATGTACTATAGGATTGTTTGTATGTTAAAAAAAATATATTTATTTAAAATCTGTTATGAAACTTAACGTGGCAGAGCAAATTCCATACGACCAAAACCGCAGGCTAAAGCTAATTTGTGATAAAACTGTCATGAATTAAATACAGTTGACCCGCAGTAATCCGGCTCCTGTCTGATCCGGACCCCCCGTAATCCGACATCAATCAAACAATTTTCGCTAATGTAGATCGTGCATGATTAAACAGGTTACAACTTGTGCTCGACTCGTAGGTATTGTTCCGTTATTCCGATTGCTTAGTTTTAATTTAACTACGTGTGATAGCGGTGCAGCTCAGCGTTTATTTATTGTGCATTACGTATACATACCTAGTAATGTCGTCACAAGCCCAGAAGACAACATATAGAATTTTATCATTTGTCTGTAATTTATCGGATTACAAGGTACTCTTTTAAAAAAATCTGGGGGTCTTAGGCAGTACTCTATAATCCGACAAATTCGATAGTCCGACACTGCCCTGCAAAACGTTTGTCGAAATACCGGGGTCCACTGTACTGCCTAAAATAGTAAACATGACTTGTTCAATGTTACTTGGTCAGCTTCATAGCTATCTGTCCAGATATCAAACTATATTTAAACAATTATAAACGTGCTAACCTTCTGAGCTTATTCTAAACTTGGTTGATATTGGCTTTAGAACTACAATAATACGGGTGAACTTCAATTTATTATTTGAACAACTACATACAGTAGAGTGGAGATTTATTTTATCTTTCCGACATCGGCTCCGCTTTACACTGGCATTACATGGCTACCTTGCAGGATACAACAGTCAGTTCTCTTTCTTTGAGACCCTGCTTTAGTGACTACTCTGTCTGATGCGAAAGATGAATAGAATTCAAGAGTTGTGGTCATACTCATTATAAAGTGACCCACAATATGACGGCCTAGTGAGATGCTGTTTCACACCATGCTTAGAGATGTGGCAGTGCATCAATGGAGCTCTGGTAGAGACGGTCTGGAGCAGACGATGTTGTATTACACTACGAGGTGTTTATAAGCAGTCTGGTTCATAGTACAGGTTGCTTATTTTGTCATGTGTGAGAAGTGTTAAGTTATTAACACGCTTTTATTAGCTTGGGTTGTATCTATGTATGTAACGGAATCCTTGAGCTTAATTTTCACCGGTTTCTAAAAATCTGATCAACTTGAAAATTTGCACACGTCTCAAGGACCGATGACAATGCGATAATTTGATAATAGATTTATGAGTTTATCACAGACTAAAAAATGAAAAATAAATAATAGTTTAAAAAACTAAAAAAACACGCTTTTATTGCTAATCGAACTAAAAACTAGAAAATAATGTTTAATGACAAAGAGTCTAATATTACAGTAGTAGACGATCGAACAATCAATCATAGTGAATCACCTCAAAATAAAATTTAAGTTATTAACAGAATAATTCAATTCAGAGTAAAAAACGTGGGGTGCATTTTACTGCGATTCATAACTACCCTCTCATAGATAGTTGTTCGATCTTCTACTACTGTAATATTAGACTCTTTGTCATTAGAGATTATTTTCTTGTTTTTAGTTCGATTAGCAATAAAAGCGTGTTTTTTAAGTTTTTTTAAACTATTTTTTTTTATTTCGAGTTTTTTGATTATCGTTAAATATTTCCAGCGAGTGAAATCAAACCGTCTCCGTCGTCTCCGAGCTCGTCGACGCACCACTCCACCTCCTCAAGCACAGAGCGGAGAGTGTCCCGTCTGTAATACGACGCTGCCAGTCTCCAGGCTACAGCGGCACGCGCTCCGATGTCTCAAGAGAACTGGCGCCGAGTTAGATGAGGATGTACCGGACACCAGTTCTGAAGAAGGCAGCATAGATGTAGAGGTAATATTATTATTTATTTATATAGGCACAATGTGAATTAGTGGCCTGGACGGTACACGGATCATACATCTTTACTATGCTTACTAAAATTATAAATGCGAAACTGTGTTTGTTTATTTGTCTTTCTTTCACGTCGAAACGGAGCGATTTTATTGTATGATTTATGTGTCTGGAAATAGTTAGGAGGTGGGCGAGTGATATAAGCTACCTTTTACCGTGATAAAACATCTCATTTTCATGTGAAGATGCATTTTGGTGCGTATTGGAATCACGCGTGAGTTTACCGACATAGAAAATACTCCAAACTCCGAAATAGATTGTAGATAATAATATGGTATTGTCTTGTTGTAGAATGATGAACCGGGAGGTGGTTCCTTTGGCGCTGAGTATCGATGGTGCGGTGAGTGGAGAGTGAGAGCTGGTGCGCTGCAGGATGGAGACGCACGACCAGCTACCTGCGTGAGAAGAGCCTCCAACGACCAGGCCCTGGTAAGTTCTTAACTGCTGAAGATTGTATGATGATGTACTACTAGACGATTTCGACCACGGCGGGCAGACCAGACCACTACCAATTACCCAGGAGATAATATAGCACACAAGTGTGTCCGTAAGCACGGGTGCACCCCTGTTCCCTCATTCTCATTACCCGATGTGATGGGACCGGTGAGAGATCAGGCGCAAGACCCACGGCTGTACGTGCTCTCTGAGGCATGGGGGTTAAGACTCCAATGTTCAAACTCCGGGTTATTATTAATGAAAATTTAGGGTCACATATTTCAATACTTACTAAATAGTCCCTAATAGGCTCTTAATGACTTATCGGTCTTAGACGAACCAAGATCACCGATATTGCCAGTAAAATTCCTAAACTTAAGTGGCAGTGGGCAGGGCACATTACACGCAGAAACGATGACCGAAGGGACCATAAAGTTTTGGAGTGGCGACCGCGTACTGGGAAACGTAACGTTAGAAGGCCCCCCACAAGGTGGTCCGACAACCTGGTGAAGGTCATGGGAAGCTAGATGAGGCCGGCACGGGACTAGCTGTTGTGGAGAATCTTGGGGGAGGCCTATGTCCAACAGTGGACGTTTTTGACTGAGAAGAAAAAGAAGAAGAAGGATTTCACCTTTATTAGTATAATAGTGTTATATAGCAAATTAAAACATTAAAAATTATCAGGGTCTGGTGACACTGACCCCAAATCTATTTATATACAACTAGTTACACCCTTGTTACCTACATTTTATCAGATACGTAATACACACAGGGTACATGCGACTCTCTGCGGGGTACAGGGTAGTGATGGGGTTGCCATGTGCTTTGATGATGGCAAGTGTGTGGTGACCACCTCTGTCCTGACCGCATTTGCAGACTAAGCTATGCACTGGTGGCACGTTGAATAAGCCTGGGAGTAAGTTTATTTACTCCCAGGGGTTACCACAACACAGAACTCCCCCTTTAAGAAACAGTGGTAATTAGTTTCAAGCTCATGACAATAAATTCAAGATCAAAAATTACAGGTAGTGGATGGAGATGAAGATGCTGAGCTTTATGGACCACCCCAGTATTCTCCGTCGAGGATAGAGCCCAATGTAAGTATAATGTTAAAGTTTAAGGGTCCAGTTTGTAGCATCTGTGAACCAGGGGCGGCTTTTGCGAGTGACAGCAGGGCAACCGCTCGAGACCTCGCACATACAGGGGTTTGACACACTCGGGCAATGAAGGGGATTTCCCATGTTTCATTTCGCTTGTCATTTTATTAAACTTACAGTTTCGACTGTTCTTCTTTTGAAGTTATACTTCTTTTGGCGCGATTGGGAAAAATGATGAGAGTGATTTTTTACGATGCGCGCGCACACCGACAGAAAAAAACAACAGACTGAAGTTAGTTGCTACCGACAGAAAAAAGCAACAGTCTGAAGTTAGTTGTGCCTAAGAAGTATAACTTCTTAGGTGCGTACATGAGTACATACTCTTTTTTTCTATGTTAAGAACCTGTCAAAATGACTCTACTCTGCTTGATAGAAACTATACTCATTGCAAATGCAGACAACGCAGTATGGTGACCCACACTAAGACAGCCTAGTGAGATGCTTCTTCACGCCTCACACGAGGACGAAAAAGACATGACAGTCATCGTGGCAGTGTAAGGCTCACACACTTACCACGATAACTGTCTTCTGCATCAGTAGACCTCCGGTTTCGTACTCCAACCAAAGACGACAATAATGGTTCATCATAAAGTTGAACTGCAGTTTTGAAAGTTATTCAGAATGAACGCCAATAGTTATACCACACCTTACCTAATTTAAATTTATGTTCCTCTGTCTTTAATATTTCAGGCTACCGAGGATCATGAGATGCAAGAAGACAGCGAGGAGCAAACCCCAGCTGATGATGAAAAATCACATAAAGTAGAAACTACTGCCAAGTGTAATGGACTTGTTGAAGCCAGCGCTGAGGTCAGTATCAGCATCACTGTATGATATACGGAGGCGAACGAGTAGGTAATAGTAATGATGGTAACTATCACCACCCATGACTGGTTTAGATTTCCGAAGCCGAATTCGGTTAGGAGTACACATCAATGTTACTCAATATGAAAAATTTTTTGACTCTATTTTTGTGGGAAGGAATCAAATAGCGATAATTCATAATGTCAAGTCATAATGGCGTAAAGTCATCTATGGGCGGCAAGTCACAAATGTCTGTGGGCAGCAAGTCACAAGTGTCTATTAGCGGCATATCACAAATGTCTATTAGCGGCAAGTCACAAGTGTCTATGGGCGGCGACAGGCACTTGCATCAGAGGGTCTGTGTACTCATTGGCGACCTATGCCATATAAATGGCAATTTTAATAAATTTGCTTAAGAGGGAAACGAAGTATAAGTATGTGTTTCTGAATGTTGGTATTAATTATTATTGCAGACAAGAGTGCAAGCTCTCAAGGCGCGAATCAAAGAGTTGGAACAGAAAAACAATGGAGCCGGAGAGGTATTTATTATTTTAATCTGTTTCTTTTTACAATACTTGTATTAATCTGGTTAGATTACAAGTTCAAATTGGGTTTTCTTGATAAGACGATTTTAGAATTTTGTAATATATAAAAATCTCATGTCACTTACGAGTAGCGGTAGTAGTTTAAGCAGTCGCCACGTCACTGTTACGTCTAGTGTTGTGGGTGCCGACCCGACATGGGACAACACTTGGTGTGATTTACAAATTATCACAATAAACGACACAAGCTAAATTCTAATGCGGATAATGTCTTTTGTAAAAAAAAAACAAACAATGCTTGTTATCGAACTGCTCCGAAACAGTTTGACCAATTGTAATGAGTTTTTTGTGTATGTTCGACAGACCTGAGAATAGAGGGTTATCATCCAGATTTTGTTTTCACTACCCTAAATTGCCATACTTATAAAACCAACCCCTATTAAAGAAATAATTTATATGGCTAAATAACGTTGTCGGGTCAGCAAGTAAATGTTAACAAATTGATATTCTTTGGTTCCAGATGAAGTGTCTCATATGTCTGGGCGGTTACTCGTCTCCCACCGTCTCCATACAATGCTGGCATGTTTACTGTGAGGTAAGTTATAACTGGACACATCTCACATACGTCTGATCACAAATAAGATAGAGTCTGTACCATACCAGACTGTTGATAACCATAACTTGTCCGTGTGGTGATGGATTAAGAATACATAGTGTTACCACCACTATTCATCCCGTGGGTGTCGTAAAAGGTGACTAAAGGACAAGGTATACAAGACAATATCATTACAAAGAGAAGGAAAACTTGAAACAAACCCTATTCCAATCTGTCTGGTCAGTGTGGAATAGTAAGCCAAAATCTCCTTGCTAAGGAGAGGCCTATGTCCAGCAGTGGACTGTAAAAGGCTGTTGGTGTTGGTGGATATACATATATTTATAAACACATACATATCTATACTAAGTATTATAAAGTTAAGAAGTATATATTTCGACTAAACGGTTGGCGTAGTGATTGAAGCGATAGGAGGGATCTGCATCTCGTAATAGCAGCTGTTCCCGGATCCCTCCTATGTCAGGCGCAGAGTGGCACACCGTGTGGTTTTAGTCGGTCCGATTCCGACACACCACCCTCCCTAAACCTCGGTGGAGTGACGGCTTGAGAGGGTTTCCACACGTTAAAAGAAAAAAGTGGTTTAAGCACTGTAGTTTGGGTTCAAATTCCATACAGGGCAAGACTGATCCACAAATTGTTGTTCCGAGTCTGGGTGCTCTTTGTGTCCGTTTCTTGTATGTTTGTAAAGTCCCCGCGACACAGGATTTATGCCTAGTGCGAGCGTTGTCTTGTTCGATTGAACGCGCTAATCTCATGAACCACTGATTCGATTTGATTAATTATTTCAGTATGAGTTAGCCTAGTTATCAAGGCAAGCACAAACCAAGTAGACACAAACCTACCTACGTTTTTATATATGTATACGTATAAAAATCAAGGAAAACTTGATGCAAATTATTATTATTATTATTTTTTTCTTTTGGAAACCCCTCGGGCCGTCACCCCACCGGGGTTTACGGCGAGGTGGTGTGTCGGAATCGGACCGACTAAAACCACACGGTGTGCCACTGCGACTGACATAGGAGGGATCCGGGAACAGCTGTTATTACGACATCCAGATCTTGATGCAAACCTTAATCCAACCCATCTGGCCAACATGGTATAATAGTCCAAAACCTCCTGTCTAAGGAGAAGGCTATGTCAAGCAGTGGGCTATTAGAGGCTGATGATAAGTAAATAAATATTTCGGACATTTGACACACAACGTCATCTAGTTTCAAGCTAAGCAGAGCTTGTGCTATGATAACTAGACCGACTGATACTTATATACTTTTTTCTAAACACCCAAACTTCGAAAAAAAAATTTGCATATCATACAAACATTTGGTCCGGCCCGGGAATCGAACCCGAGACCTCAAGCACAGCAGTCACACTCACTACCGCCACTATCTTTTATATATAATGATACATATATAAAAAATATTCTAGGATTAGTCAATAACTTATTTTTTTTTGTAGGTCTGCTGGCTACAATCTCTTAGAGCTAAGAAGATCTGTCCACAGTGTAATGCCATCACAACTGCACAGCATCTCCGACGAATTTATATGTGAGCTACCAGTAAGGGAGACCTATGGCTTACGGGCTGTTAAAACAGCACAGGGCCTAGGGCACTGGACCTTTGTAAATCCTGTTCTGAACAAGATAATTTTTATTTAACAAAATCAAATGAATTTCTACAAATAATTTAGTTTGAAGTCTATTTTACAAGAATAGATGTTTTATTTATATTTGAAATAAATTGAATTGATGAGATTCGTGATCGTATAGAATTTAATTCGTTCACTCGTAAGGAAATTTATTTTAGCGCCATCTAGTGATGACTATCCGAACCACTTAATAACTGCAAATGCTTTATCGCGCGTTGAAGATTTTGACTACACTTTCAGTTTATACTTGTTATTTTAGTATATCAATCAATATCACCATTGTTCAATGAGTTATTAGTTTAGTCAAAACTATTATAGAACAACCTTTTCAGTCGAAGCTACTGTTACAAATAGGTGTAGTCAAAATCACTTATGACTAATTGTAGTCAATGGTACTTTTGACCGGTTACGAGTATCGTATGCGGGTCCGGATTGTTTTTAATTATTTAAGAATCAAAATACATAACGCAAAAAAATGTGTTAAAACAAATGTATATTTCTTAAGATAAATGACAGATTAAAAAAAATAGTTTTAAGTTACATTTAAGTCCAGATAATACGCACAAGGAAAGATGGATTCACATATGACGTCATATGTCCCTATTCCATATATTTCTACTGATTTCCATATATTTATTTCTTTTCTTTATTTTTTGCCAAATATTGCCACCTATGGGCATAATTGGAAAAAGCCTCTAAGCCTATAAAAGAATACGAGTGCACGAATGGTGTAGTGACCACGCCGTTACTGCGCTTAGTGTTGTGGGTTCATCAACACTGTGATCCATAAATTGAGTTTGTTTCATGTATGTTTTTAAAACTTCCCGCGATGCGGGAGTTTCTACACAAAAAAAAAACTTGGCTTGTGGAGATTCATCAGTAGGTATATATAGAACAGGGTAGTATATGTATATATATATATATACACTAATATACAGTGTGTTACAGAAATTTGTGGTGAAACTTTTAACCATTTTTTAAACATGGAGATCCTATTTCGGTGCAATGGAACCAGCTGGGACAGTGTTACCAGGGCCTTAGGGAAAACTAGTGTTTAAATTATCCTTTCATTGCTATTCTCTGATTGGGTGAGGTTACCGGACCACTCCTGGGACCCTGATTTTAAGGAGTGGGCTCTGGTTTCCTCATTTAAACTCCTGAAGCGCAGAAGTCTCCTACAATGTTCACAGGCTTCTTGGAGTAACTATGGAGATTAAGACCCCGATGGTAAAAATGGCGACACTAGTATAACGGTGCCGGTGTTCGCCTACCAACAAGTAACCTGCCCACTGTCATAAAAAGAACTTTTATTATAATATACCATAAATGTCCATATTATAATGTATTAGTCAAATATTTCATCATTAGTCACTTACGCTACTATGGTGTCGAAACTCGACACATCTTTTAAACATTCTGTATTCTGTATTCTTAACTGTATTCCAATCTTGGCAAAGCCTGTTCTGCGGCGACTTGACTACTAACACTGCTATCGGGTGGGAATCGAACCCACATCCTCTGTTTTCACTAGCCATGGTGATGAAATATATGACTAAATATAATATTAATGATATAATGCCTTCTGTGAAGATTTGTACAATAAAATAGTGGTTAAATTTTAGTATATTATAATGAGTGTAAATAAAATTATTTTTTTCTATGACTTTGTTTTTCATTGGCCAAAAAAACTTTTTTATTTAGATCCTATCAGTGGCTACTCGGTCTAATGGAAAGCATAAAGAGAAGCCAAGAGTTGTAGTCACCATAGTCATTGGGGATGTAGACAATACAGTATGGTGGCCTAGTGAGATACTTTTTCACACCCTGCTTGGGAACTTAGGAGGCATGTCATCGTGGCAGTGTAAGGCTCACTTACCACGATGACTGTCACTCCTGTATCAATAGGTTTTGGTTCTTGTGGCTAGATGTAAGCACATTGCAAAGTTAAGCACTCCTAATCCTAATCTATGGTTGGATGACCATTCCAGATTTTTCCATGCCTTGGAGATGCATTAAACCTTCAGTTCGTTTCCATACGAACATTATGGCAATTATTACTGATAGTTGGAGCCTGAGCCTGAGCCTGCAGATGTGAAGGTCTGATGGCAGTCGAAGGTCGAAGCTTACCTGTGCAGTACATTGAAAGTCGATCATAAACTGGATTGAGAGAAGGGTTTGAGAATCGAGTGAGTTTGGGGTTTGTATTATAGACATTCTCTAGGTAGTAGAGCCACGCTGATTTCAGCACGAGCGGGCCGGCTCGACCGGGGCAGTACTACCCTCCCACAAAAGACCAACCTAAAGCGACAGCATCCGTGCTGTCGTGTTTCGTTAGTGAGTGTGAGACCGGAGGCCCATTGATGCAGGGGTCACAGTTATCGTGGTAACTGTGTAAGTCTTACACTGTCACGATGACTGTCACGCCTTTTACGTCCCCAAGCGGGGTGTGAAAAAGCATCTCACAAGGCCGCCATAGTGTGGGTTACCATACTGCGTTGTCAGCATTTGCAATGAGTATGGTGACCACAACTCTTGGATTCTATTCATGCTTTCCATCAGACATAGTAGTCATTTTGGCAGGCTCTTAAGATAGAAAAAACATATCTCTGTGTGGTGGCGGATAAAAAATACAGTGTCACCATGGGTGCCGTAGGAAGCGAGTATGGCAGCAAGCTACGGAGAACAGTATCACTGTATAGATAAGGAAAGCTTAAAACAAATCCCTTGCCAATCACTCTGTCCAGCGCGATATAGTGGGCCAAAATCTTTCTTAACCCCTTGAGGTCGGCGGGCGTGAATTCACGCCCAACAAAAATTCCGTTGCGACCGGCGGGCGTGAATTCACGCCCGAGTGAAGTACCATTCGCGCGTTAACGAAATTGCCCGCCGGCATGAGTGATTAACGGCATTTTGCGGCCCGGCGTCAATGGGTTAAGAGATGCCTATGTACAGCAGTGGACTGTTAAAACATTCCTATTGTTAGGAGCTGTAAGTAGATCAATAAAACAAATAATAAAAAAATATATTTGATGTTTATTTATAAATATTTAAGGTGTGTCCAAACATAAAGCGGCATTCCAACGCAGCTGCCGCGCTATGATTGGACGCCTGCCGCGCGCGGCAGCCGCGAGCTACCTGCCGCGTGCGGCGATCGCCGCGAACGGTGTTAGTGTTGATTCGTCAGTGGTTGTGTGTGGACAGACGTATTTTATCAAGTATAAAATGGATAACGAAACAGCAATTCGTCTTATTGAAATTTATGGCTCCCATAGTCCGTTATGGGATACTAGACGTACATGCCGCGCAGCTCTGCCGCGCAGGTCTAAACTAGCCGTGCGGCAAATTTGTGGCCCGCAAACGCCGCGCGTAGCTGTCGCGCACGTTGCACGCCGTGTTTGGACACACCTTTACACGTACATTTTATGGCAAAAACAGATATGTTTCATTATCATATCTATATATATAAAAGAAAGTGGTGTTACTTACACCACTTATAACTCAAGAACGGCTGAACGCATTTAGCTGAAAATTGGTGAGGAGGTAGCTTAGAACCAGGAGACAGACATAGGATACTTATTATCCCGTTAGAACGGGTTTAAGAGAAAAAATAAATCGGCTTATTTATTGCCTCTAAGGCGGTACAAAGTTCGCGGGGTAAGCTAGTATAATATAAATAAAATTAGAAGCAGTATTAATTAATTCTTAATGATATAAATGAACTCAATGTTATAGTTTCTTTAATAAATATAACTAGACACATCCCATACACGGCTGTCTGATCTCAAAATATTCAGTCCGTACTATGGTGACCAGACTTCTGATTAACATCCTCCCTATTAATATTATAAATACGAATGTACGAGTTTGTTACGGTTTCACGTGAAAACTACTCAACCGATCATCATGAAATTTTGTACACATGTTCTTGGAGGTATTAGAAGTAAGATAGGATACTTTTAAAGCTAATTCTTATATATTTCTCAATATATACAATAATATACGTATTATGAATGAATTTTTGCCCGTGGCTCCACCGGCATGTAACATCGGTTATCGTGGTAACTAGTAGCCTATGCATTACTATGTTGACAAAAATATCTAATAACGCCATCTATCGGTATTTACAAAGTTTGGAGCGCTTTAATCATCATAATGGATCTTCCCATGGAAATGAAATGTTGTATCGTAATAAAAAGTATCCTATCTTGCTATACGACTGCCTACCTCTCTCTAGATATAAAAATCATATTATAAAATCGCTCCGTTGCAACGTGAAAGAAAGATAAACATTCAAACAAACAAACACACTTTCGTATTTATAATATTCGTAAGGTTGAATTACATCCAGACGCACATAAAATAACTGTACTCAGATAATTATTATCTTGGGTGAGAATTGAACACATTACCTCTCGCTTAGCAGTGTGAGTCACTTATCACTAGAAATACACGTACAAAGAGGGTAGACAGACATTATGAATACCTACATTTTGCTACCTACAACATCTTTGTTAAAACTTACTAGTAAAACTAAAATATTCATTTTTGTGGGTCATCGGTGGTCAACAAACGTACGATCTCCTAAAGCAGTTATCGTTCCACAGTTTGTGATATAAAATTTTTATTATACATATATATTAATATTAAATAAGTTAAATGCATGTTTCAAACTAACTATCATCTAATACAAAAATAAAAAATACAATGGTAATAAATTAAAATTTAAATAGTAAAATCATTTTCTAATCTTGCAACCCCCAAACAGTTTATAATCGAAAGTCCCAATAAAACCTCAACGATGAAAAAAAAAACAAAGACAGTCATGAGGAATGTCGACAAAAGTAAAAATTTAAAACTATATTTTGAAATTTAAAACTTACTGTAATGTTAAAACTAAGAAATTACAATTTTTGAATTGAAATTATTAAAATTATACTGACTTTCAATATTAATCGACACGCCGGTACATTTTTTTAAGAAAAAGACGACACCCGCACCAGAAATAAATCCTGTGTCGCGGGTGACTTTGCAAACATACAAGAAACGGACACAAAGAACACCCAGACTCAGAACAACAATTTATGGAGATTGAACGTATGGGGTTTGAACCCCCAACACACAGCGTAGTAGACAGCGGCGTGGCGACTGCTTAAACCACTAGGACAATCGTTGACTGCACGGTTGGCCTAGTGACAGTCAACAGCTATAGATTTTGACCATAAACTATATATATAGATATACTAATTGCCAAACTCCGGGTAACAAGCATAAATATATATTGTTTATTTACTAGTTAAAACCAGTCATCTACGCAAGAGATATTACAGTGTACAACTGTGCACACAAACAGGTGCACTCTCTGTTCCCGGACTCTCACAATCTCGCGGGACGGTTGTTCAAAACGATCGGGGAGACATCAAGCGCAGAACCGTTACCTATTAATATTATAACGACTAATGAACACAGACTCCCTACAAATTCACATACACAGTGTTATATGCCATCGTCAGCCTATAGCAGTTCACTGCTGGACATAGGCTTCTCCAATTCCACGGCACTTGTTTCGATCCTCGGCTCCTCACATCCAGTTCCTGCCTGTCATCAGAATGATGTGACTATTAAAACGCTGGAGGTTCAGCGTATACACTTGTTTTTAATTGTAGTTTATAAAAGTTGACTGTAGTAAAAATCTACCAATATCTACCAATTGCTTCTGTCAAAGAGCTAGCAACACTGTTATCTGTCATTCTAGAAAAACGTCACAGTTCATTCGTGGAATATAAATCTTCAAAATAATTAACTTTTTTCCTTGGTTTCTTATCATGCTTCCGTAAATGATTCTTATAATTGTTATCACAAATAAAATGTATTTTACAAATAGCACACTTCATCGGACTGTTTTCACTATGTATTTTAAAATGATCTAATAATTTCTTACTAGAATGGAAATATTTCTTACAAATGTCACACTTGTACGGCTTTTCATCAGTGTGTATACGACTGTGCATAGCTAGAGACCTTTTCTCAATGAAACCCTTCCCACAAACAGCACACTTAAATGGCCGCTCACCAGAGTGTGTCCGGACATGTTGAGTCAGGTTATTTACAAAATTAAATCCTCTTCCACACTCGTGACACTTATAAGGCTTCACTCCGAAGTGTATAACCAAATGTCTGTCTAAACAGACCTTTCTGTGAAATCCTTTCTGACACACATTGCACCGGAATGGCTTATCACCTGTGTGTATACGATAGTGCATGACAAATGCACACCGTTGGTGAAAGCTTTTATCACACTTGTCACACTTGAATGCCTTTTCCTGTGTGTGTGCACGAATGTGTATTCTTAAAGTGTCTTTTAGTGTGAAACATTTTTTACATATATCACATATAAAAGGTTTTTTCTTTTTAATTTTCTGTAAATTTGCAGTTTTTAATATATTCTCTTTGTCAATATCGCTGTATGACATTTTTTTAATTATTTGTTTTTCTGCATTGTTTATTAGTGATTTAATTTCATTTACTGTGTTCATTTTGGTGCGAGTTTTTGTTTGTTTACGTTTATTTTTTTTTGTTTTACTTGTTTTTACGTTTTCATTGTTTTCTTTCTTCGATTTCAGGTTTGATTTCTTTTGAATAGTAACACCTATGGAATAGCAATCATGTATATATAACAATAAATGCAAAATAAAATTGTCTCTGAAGTTTTTTCAGGCTTTAAAATAATACGAAAATAAATACACGGACATTTGGCACACAACGCCATCTGGTTTTAAACTAAGCAGAGCATGACTATATTTAACTAGACTAACTGATAGAATACTTACATATTTTTTTTTATTATATACATTATACATAGAAAACACTCGGACTTCGACACAAATATTCGCAGATCAAACAAACATTTGGTCCAACCCGGGAATTGAACCGAGAAGCACAGCAGTCGCATTCGCAACTAATCGACGTAATTTAGAATAGTCGAATAAAAAGAAATATTTAAAATTTTGTATAAATTATCATCAAGTTATGTGGATAAGACTTTAATACTTATACATTATAATGAAAATCATAACTTACCAGTTTTAATACTTGAGAGCCTCTCTAAAACAACCCTTAAATCTTTAGGACACAAATTATCCATTTTTGGTGGTTGCGTTATACTTGTCCTTACGTTACTTTGACCTAGATTTACGTTTGTCCTTTTACAATTATTTATTGGGGTTATATGTGTCCTTAAAATATTTTCTTCTGTAGTTAAGCTCGTCTTTAAGTTGTTCGCGTTTTGAATACCTTTCTCTAAGACTACATCTGTTAATTCAGTATTTTTTTCTATAACTACCTCTGTCTCTGTTTCATTTTCTTCCAGAGTCAAATGTATGTCCACATTTTTATCTAGGTCTGTCCTTTTGGGAGACTGTTCTGGGCTTACACTATCTCCTAGAGTTAGATCTATATTAAATTCACTTTCGTTTGGAGTTAAGTCCATCCTTATTCTATTTTTTTCTATAGTTACATCTTCTATTCCTGAAAATTAAGAATATTCATCATACTGTGTTGAAACTTTACAACGAAACAACACTCTGAATACGCTCGTATATGCGAGCGTGGCTCGACACTAGTTGTGTAACGCGCTACGAGAATGAAACTCACAATTTAAGATACAAATTAAAATACTGCTTCTTAAGAAACCTTAGTCAACACGTAGTATAACTACCTAATAATTCAGCGACATAGACAAACAACTTTGTTTTTTAATATGTTTTGTTTATGATATATAGATGAAAAAATAAAATAGAAACAAACAGATCATATATAGTACAGGTCATATTATATATGGTTCTGAAATCCTTTCCCCCCTCAAAGATTGGAGTACAGATTTCTCTGGGCAAATAATTTCGTCTAATTGTTACATCTCGTTTGCAAAAAAAAAATATTTCGGACATCTGGTCACAACGCCATCTAGTTTCAAACTAAACAGAGTTTCTGCTATGATAACTAGACTGACTGGCAGAATACTTACATCCTTTTTTTAAATACATACATTAGGGTGTCCCTTAAATTTCAAGTTCGATATTTTTTTACGCCTACTTTCTTAAAAGTTTCGTAATAACCCTATATTGTCTAGAAAAAAATATTAGTTCGATATATAAACGATAACCCGTGCCGAGTTGCTATTTAAACTTGTCGATACAAGTTGCTTAAGTACTGCCCAGTGACCTGTTACGACATGTTTTATTTGCCATTTCGTACGTGATTTTTGAGACTATTAGTGCTTCATTGTTTAGTGCGTAAACATGTCGGTGGAATTACGGAGTGATAAACAAAATATTTTTCTTATCGGATTGACTAGCTACCAAATAAATGGTGCAAAATTACCATCTAATTGACAAGTTCTCTCAGTCCTATTTTACAATATTCGTGAGGTTAAATTGACTGTTAGTGTAAGTGTAAATCTTGTGATTAGGGAGTGCATCATATATTGGGAAAAAGCAAGAATTCCAACAAGGGCATTTCCTAACTGCGTGAGGAAACTTATTGATTTATATCATGTTTGGAGAGAGTTGCAAAAAAATTGTAAGAAAACTCAGATTACGTTTAAAAGTCGTGAGAACAATTTTATAATTAATCTTGATAATTTGTTTGATATTGCACATGCTGATGCTTTTGAGAGAATGAAAATAGAGGAAGATAAATTATTTTTAATGAAACAGAGAGAGCCAGGTCGACCGGGATGCTTAGGTGGTGTAGATAAAAAATTGGCGGAAAAAGAACAAAGATCTAGACAACGACGATTGGAAGAAGAGGAAAGGATTGTAAGACAAAGAGAATCACTAGCTGTTGCATCTACTTCCACCACAAATAACTTAGACAGTGTAGAAGATTCAGACGAAGAACAGATCTTGAATTCTGAACTCAGCTTGCCGGACGCTCCCTGCCATGAACAAAGTTCAAAAAGAGGTAGAAAGAATCTTATAACACCTAAACTAGTTGCAACTTTAGATCGATGCCAGTTAAGCATTAGAGATACCGTTTACATTCTTAATGCGGTGGTAGAAGCGCTTGGTCTGAGCAGCGATGATTTCTGTATTAACAAATCCTCGATTCAGCGAATTCGTACTGAAACTAGAAAATCAAGGGCAGAAGCAATAAAATCTAACTTCCAAAACAATGTACCCGACATAGTCACAGTCCATTGGGATGGAAAACTATTACCGGGGTTGGATGTACGGAGTTCAAAAGAACAACGCTTGCCAGTTATAGCTTCATTTGACGATAGAGAGCAGCTTCTTGCAGTGCCGAAACTAGAAAGTTCTTCTGGAAAACATCAAGCGAAGGCTGTATCAGCAGCTCTCTTTGACTGGAACCTTTATGATAAAGTGCAAATAATGTGCTGCGACACAACAGCTTCCAATATGGGCCGTTTCAATGGAGCTTGTGCTATTTTGGAGCAAACTTTAGGAAGAGAATTGTTGCTTTTCGCCTGTCGTCATCATGTTTATGAATTGGTCCTAAAAGCTGTCTTTGAAACCAAGATTAAGCAAATTACTAGTAGCCCAGATATTCCAATGTTCAAAAAGTTCCAAGAAAATTGGAAAAACATTGATTGTACTAAAATTGAACCATCTCTTAATTTCGTAAAAGCACGGGTTGCCGAGACAGACATTCAAGCGTTGTTACTATTTTATAAGGCAGAATTAGATAAAGGTTTTGTAAGAGATGATTACCGCGAATTGGTCGAACTGTGCGTAATATTTTTAGGAGGAGACACAGAGGAAAAATTAAAACTATGGCCCCCCGGAGCTATACATCAGGCACGCTGGATGGCGAGAGCGATCTATTCTTTAAAAATATGTTTACTTCAGTCACAATGCAGAGTAACTGCGAAGGACAAAAAGGCTCTACAAGATGTTTGCTTATTTCTCGTAATATTGTATGTTAAACCTTGGCTCGAATGTACAGTGGCGACCAAAGCACCTAATCAAGATTTGCGCTTCTTGAAGATGTTAAAAGAGTATGAAAAAGTTGACGCAACAATTTCTAAAGCTTCTATAAGCAAGTTCAGCCATCACTTGTGGTATTTATGTGAAGAGACAGTCATTCTATCACTATTTGATGATGAAGTTGACAACCAAACTAAGAAGAAGATGATTGCCAACTTCAACAGGGACAAAATCTCGGATTTTAGCAAACGCTATGACCCGTCGAAGGAAGAACTGACTCAAAAGTTGTTTGGTAAGTTAAATTGACTTTTTGTTGGATTTCAATTTCAATATCCAATACTTATTTATTTATTTTCAAAATTATTGTTGATTTTTATTTGTTATTTAACTTATTTTTCTTTTTTTTTAGACAAAGCACTGGATGATTTCGTATCGGAAAAGAGCAAACAATTTTTATCACGACTGCAGATCGACGACAGTTTTCTAAAGGAAGATGTATCTTCTTGGAATTACAATGCTGCTTTTCTGGAGGCTAAAAGAAGAATAAGTTATTTGAGAGTTGTAAATGATACTGCTGAAAGGGCTGTTAAATTAATGCAAGATTTTAACGGACTTATCACGGCTGAAGAAGAACAAAAACAGTTCTTGCTGCGCTGTGTCCAGGAACATCTAAAATTGTATCCAGACTGTAAAAAAACTACTCTAAAAAGAAGTTACCCTGAATGATTCTTATTTCTTTATGTTTTTAATTAAAAATTAATGTTCATCTAATTTATTATTTAATTTTATTCACTTAATTTATTGCATTTATAGTGAAATTATAGCAGACTGAAATTTTAGGACAAAACACATTTTTTACTAAACTTTGAAGCTCGGTCGGCACTGGTTGCAATTATGCTAGATTGATAAAATTTTATATTTAAGTATCTTATAGCATTAGTAAAAATTATAGAGGGTATGCATTTCGAAATTCGAAAAAAAAATTTTTTTTGTCATATAAGGGACACCCTAACATACATATTATATACAGAAAATACCCAAATTTCGAAACGAATATTTGCAAATCATATAAACATTTGGTCCGACCCGGCATTCGAACCCGAGACCTCAAGCACAGCAGTTGCATTCGTTACCACTGTGCCACCGAGGCAGTCGATCAAAGTTAATATGGATGGAACTTCAATAATAAAAAAAATATATATATACACTATAGTACAAAGTATAACTTACCAGTTTTAATATTTGAGAGCCTTTCTAAAACAACCCTTAAATCTTTAGAACACAAATTATCTTTTTTTGGTGGTTGCGTTATACTTGTCCTTACGTTACTTTGACCTAGATTTACGTTTGTCCTTTCACAATTATTTATCGGGGTTATATGTGTCCTTAAAATATTTTCTTCTAAAGTGAAGCCCGTCTTTAAGTTGTTCGCGTTTTGAATACCTTTCTCTAAGACTACATCTGTTAATTCAGTATTTTTTTCTATAACTACCTCTGTCTCTGTTTCATTTTCTTCCAGAGTCAAATGTATGTCCACATTTTTATCTAGGTCTGTCCTTTTGGGAGACTGTTCTGGGCTTACACTATCTCCTAGAGTTAGATCTATATTAAATTCACTTTCGTTTGGAGTTAAGTCCATCCTTATTCTATTTTTTTCTATAGTTACATCTTCTATTTCTGAAAATTAAGAATATTCATCATACTGTGTTGAAACTTTACAACGAAACAACACTCGGAATACGCTCGTATATGCGAGCGTGGCTCGACACTAGTTGTGTAACGCAATACAACAATAAATTCACAATTTAAGATATAAATTAAAATCCTGTTTCTTACGAAACCCTAGTCAACACGTAATATAACTACCTAATAATTCAGCGACATACACAAACAACTTTGTTTTTTAATATGTTTTGTTTATGATATATAGATGAAAAAATAAAATAGAAACAAACAGATCATATACAGACTGACTGGTGAGATACCTTCAATATTTGAGGACGTGATAGTATGCGAACATATATCATGAAATAAAATAACATAAAAACGAAATATTAAATAACTTGTTAGTAAACTTCGTACACAGTACACCGGGAGCCCAGTATTTAACTGTGGAATACTTGGACACCGCGCGGACTTATTTTTTAGAGACATTTCGATAAAAAATAAGCACTTATTTTTTTTATATCAAGTTAACGAGAATCGAGTACCGAGTACTCTCCATAAGTATTGAAGGTATCTCACCAGTCACAGTGTATAGTACAGGTCATATTATATATGGTTCTGAAATCCTTTCCCCCTCAAAGATTGGAGTACAGATTTCTCTGGGCAAATAATTTCCTCTAATTGTTACATCTCGTTTGCAAAAAATAAATATTTCGGACATCTGGTACACAACGCCATCTAGTTTCAAACTAAACAGAGTTTCTGTTATGATAACTAGACTGACTGGCAGAATACTTACATTTTTTTTTTTAAATACATACATATTATATATAGAAAATACCCAAATTTCGAAACGAATATTTGCAAATCATATAAACATTTGGTCCGACCCGGCATTCGAACCCGAGACCTCAAGCACAGCAGTTGCATTCGTTACCACTGTGCCACCGAGGCAGTCGATCAAAGTTAATATGGATGGAACTTCAATAATAAAAAAAATATATATATACACTATAGTACAAAGTATAACTTACCAGTTTTAATATTTGAGAGCCTTTCTAAAACAACCCTTAAATCTTTAGAACACAAATTATCTTTTTTTGGTGGTTGCGTTATACTTGTCCTTACATTACTTTGACCTAGATTTACGTTTGTCCTTTCACAATTATTTATCGGGGTTATATGTGTCCTTAAAATATTTTCTTCTAAAGTGAAGCCCGTCTTTAAGTTGTTCGCGTTTTGAATACCTTTCTCTAAGACTACATCTGTTAATTCAGTATTTTTTTCTATAACTACCTCTGTCTCTGTTTCATTTTCTTCCAGAGTTAAATCTATGTCCACATTTTTATCTAGGTCTGTCCTTTTGGGAGACTGTTCTGGGCTTACACTATCTCCTAGAGTTAGATCTATATTAAATTCACTTTCGTTTGGAGTTAAATCCATCCTTATTCTATTTTCTTTTGTAGTTACATCTTCTATTTCTGAAAATGAAGAATATTCATCATACTGAACTGTTGAAACTTTACAACGAAATAAAACACTCCGTATATATGTGAGCGCGGTTCGGCACCAGTTGTGTACGCCAAACTCTCTAAACAAAACCTACGGCGAACGAATCACTGCTTACGTGATTCCTTGAGGAACGGTACAGTTCCGGTAGCGAAAGCGACTGCTGTGCTTGAGGTCTCAAGTTCGATTCCTGGGTCTGATCAAACGTTTGTATGATCTGCAGATGTTTGTTTCGAAGTTTGGGTGTTTTCTATGTATAATATGATCAGTCAGTCTAGTTATCATAGCACAAGCTCTGCTTAGTTTGAAACTAGATGTCGTTGTCTGTTAAGTGTACAAAATATTTATTTATTTAAATATTAACGCACTACCCCTACATTTTTCTAGTGAAAGTAATAACTTCACAATACAAGATATAAATAAAAATCCTGCTTCTTAAGAAACCCTAGTCAACACGTAGTATAACTACGTAATTATTTAGCAACATAGACAAATAACTTTGTTTTTTAATATGTTTTGTCTATGATATATACATGAAATAAAAAAAAATAGAAACAAACAGATTATATATAGTACAGGTCATATTATATATGGTTCTGAAATCCTTGCCCCCCTCAAAGAGTCTCTGGGTGACTAATTGCCTCTAATTGTAACATCTCATTAGCAAAAAATAAATATTACGCACATCTGGTACACAACGTCATCTAGATTCAAACTAAGCAGAATAAGCTAGACTGACTGCTAGCATACTATACATTTTTGGTACATTTATAAAAATAATACATAGGAAAAATCTTAACTTGGTAACAATCATTTGCAGATCATACAAACATTTGGACCAAAACAGTGGCCTCAGCACATTAGTCGCACACGCTACCGAGGTCCACCATAATCATAATTTAGTAATATTCACAAGTTAGCGGGTAGTGGGTGTTGTAAGAAGTGCCTAAGGGAAGAAAATATGGAAGACAACATCGTTGCAAAGAGAAGGGAAACTTAACACAAACCCCCTCGGGCCGTCACCCCACCGGGGTTTACGGCGGGGTGGTGTGTCGGAATCGGACCGACTAAAACCACACGGTGTGCCACTCTGCGCCTGAGATAGGAGGGATTCGGGAACCGCTGCTATTACGACATCCAGACCGTATACCAGCCTGCCTGGTCGTTGTGGGCCAAAACCTCCTTTCTAAGGAGAAGCCTATGTCCAACAGTGAACTGTTATTCTAAAATTTTTAAGAAACACATCTTCGAAGTGTTATGGCAGACAGAACTTATCAACATGCTACAAAATACTAACTTCCCATGTACATACCTTCAGCATTTTCATGTTCAATTTTAACATCAATACAGAGCGCCGGAATACCATCTCCAACAAGGTCTATACTCTCTTCATTAGTACCATTTAAGCTGAGCTGCAGAACTGGATGAACAATATCTAGCCTCTTTACAATTGGTCTGTCTTTTGGGTTTATCTGTAATTAGATTGTGATTGGTTGAAAATAGTTGAGGAGGCAAAAGGAAGACCGAGCGTGGGTAGATCTCCACAAGGTCTCTATTAGGTAGTAGAACCACGCTGATTTCAGCACGAACGGGCCGGCTCGACCGGGGCAGTACTACCCTACCACAGAAGACCAACTTAAAGCGCCAGCATACGTGCTGTCGTGTTTCGTTGGTGAGTGAATTCGTGAGACCGGAGAACCATTGATGCAGTGGTGACTGCTATCGTGATAACTGTGTGAGTCTTACACTGCCACGATGACTGTCACGCCTTTTACGTCCCCGAGCGTACCGTGAAAAAGCATCTCACTAGGCCACCATAGTGTGGGTCACCACACTGCATTTTCTGCATTTGCAATGAGTATAGTGACCACAACTTTTTGGATTCATGCTTTTTAGCAAGCAGAGTAGAGTCACTTTGGCAGACTCTTAATATATACAGAAAAAAAGGTGGTTCTTATTAGTAGGGATGTATAGAACAGGTGCTATATATCCTTACTGATATATCTGCACTACTTAGTTAGTTAATAGTGGGATACTTGGAGGAACCTTTTCCAATAATATTGGTGGGATATTGGCAGGACCTTTTTTTTACTTATCACTATCTGTTCGGTAACCTTGAACGGAATATCAGTCGGGGAGTGGGGTACGTCTTAGTTGTACGAGCAGCTGTAGTCGTTTGGGCGCGGCCAGTACCTATGATTCTCCTCGCACGGGCAGTTCTAGCCTTGGACTATCGGCATAGCAGTTGGCTCCCTTTTGCGTGTCGTGATAGTGCCCACGATTGAATTTGTAAAGGCCACCATAGTGTGGGTCACCATACCTCTGCGAGGTAGGCTCCGATCAGTCGAACGCCCAATTCGGTAGATGCTTCCAAACGAAGATGTAATTTCGCGGAAGGAGGCGGCGGAGAGGGCCCGGGAGGACGACCTCCACTCGGACCCAATTCACCGCCGGCGAACCGGGCGGCGGAGGCGCGCGTACCAGCGCCTCATGGCTACGCTAGACGAGTAAAAATCTAAGCAATCAATCGGTTTTGTTGCATCGTCCTCTCGGTATTATTGTCGTCCAATATGTCAATCGCCGCTGGCAGCTCACGCTGCCTAAACTGCCCTAGTTTAATGTTCAGTTGATGGACATTAAACTAGGGGATTTTAGCGGGTCACTGCGGTCGCAACCTTCTCTGAATAACATCATTTCGCAGAAGGAAGCGGCGGAGAGTGCCCTCGAGTGGGAGGACGATGTTCACTCTGATCCTATTCAAAGTGCCCTGAGTGTGGCCGCGGGTGGACGGGACGGGTTTTCCCCTCCATCCGCTGTAGTGCCCAGCCTTGTTCTGACGTACTCTTACCACTGAACCCATCCTGACCATTCCTCTACAGGACAACTCGTGCTGGCCTTGGAAGTCACCGTTTCAGAACAGTAGACATACCCCACCAAACTCTCCCTTCCTGTGCAAATCAGCTAAAGTTCAGAACTCATTATCAGCGCAAGTGTTTCCCTCCCACTACGATCCTGAGACCTTTAAGCGGGGCGTGAAAAAGCATCTCACTAAGCCGCCATAGTGTGGGTCACCATACTGCATTGTCTGCATTTGCAATGAGTATGGTGACCACAACTCTTAGATTCTATTCATGCTTTCCATCAGGCAGAGTAGTCACTTTGGCAGGCTCTTAATATAGAAAAAAAAGAAGTTGATGATTAATTAAAAGAAGACCTCTTACCGTTTTACTGATGAGCATCTGGTTGAATAGTTTCTCACTTCGGAGACATCTCATCTTTAGCTGGTAGGAGTTTTGGAGTTGAGCGTGACAAATGTAACAGGTGAAGATTGGTCTGTTGTCGTCTGTCTCAAACTGTCAAAATTGAGGAACATATAATCTAATGTAAGGCTTGGTAAGTTACACAACCTGAAGGTAAGTTAATAGTGACACCTTTACATTTATATCCAAGCTGATTGCTGCCTTCTGACCTCTCATTATCAGAACATGCCAAAGCATCTACAAATGACAATTTATACTATATTTAGATCATCAACAGCCTTTTACAGTCCACTGTCAGACATAGGCCTCTTCTTAGAAAGGTGGTTGTATCCTACTATACCACGCTGGCCATACGGGTTGGAATAGGCTTTGTTTCAAGTTTTCCTTCTCTTTGTAATGATGTTGTCTTGCATACTTTGTTCCCTTAGTCGCCTTTTACGATACCCACGGGATGAATAGGAGTGGTAACACTGTGTATTCTTAATCCGTCACCACACTGACAGAACCATATTTACATAGTGATTTTCATATCATAAAACTCCTTATACATTTTTTTTTTATTATTTGTGTTGCGTGTAATTTATCTATATTATGTATGTATTTAGAAACTATGCAGAGGTCTGGTTGCCATAGCACAGTCTAGCTGGACTATCAGACAGCCGTGAGTCACATATGTAGAGTTATTATTAACTACTGATGGACCATAATGAACCACAAAGGAGGCTGAAAAAGTCCTATAAAATGAAAATAAGATACTATTTGTCTAGGCAACCATGTTCATCACTAAAGAGTTATATTGACAAAATTTAAATAAATGCAAATAAAGCAGCTGACAAGAGTTTATAATAATAGTGTACATGTGTGTCGTAAGAATTAATTTTAGAAAGGGTTCATTTATATTTCGACTTACAGTTAACCTATATAAAATATATGATTATACTAGGTCTTTACCTGTAAAATCGTTTATTTTTTAGGAAATAAGTTAAAATCATGTGTTTTCTATGAATTATCCTTTTTTTTATGTTAAGAGCCTACCAAAGTGACTCTACTCTGCCTGAAAGCATGAATAGAATCCAAGAGTTGTGGTCACCATACTCATTGCAAATGCAGACAACACAGTATGGCGACCCACGCTATGACGGCCTTGTGAGATGCTTTTTCACACCCCGCTTGGAGACGTAAAAGGCATGACAGTCATCGTGACAGTATAAGGCATACACAGTTACCACGATAACTGCCACCCCTGCATCAATGGGAGTCCGGTCTCACACTCACCAAAGAAACATGACAACACGGATGCTGGCGCTTTAGGTTGGTTTTCTGTGGGCGGGTAGTACTGCCCCGGTCGAGCCGGCCCGCTCATGCTGAAATCAGCGTGGTTCTACTACCTAGTAGGGCAAGTGCACCCTCCAGCACCCTCTCAGGTACCCATGATAGAGTATGGTAATATGGTGAGAGACTACATACCGGTCTGCACGTCAATGCTTCATATATAGTTTGGAGATGGGTTTCGGAGATTAAATGCATTTGGACATCTTCTACTAGACAAATTCTACACATCCACAGTTTTTCCATCTTGATGCTTGCTTTGCTATGCTTTTTAATATTTTCTCTATTTCCGTATCAAGCTGTAGTCATGGATTATTAAAGACTCAGACTGGACTCGTCAAGGCAATCTATAATTAAAGTTATTAATTATACTTCTTAGTTCTAAAATTAAATAAATTATAGATAAAAACTATAGATAATTATAGATTAAATATAAATAATAAAAAAAATAGAATTATGTAACAAATTATGAGACTTTTTATACAAATTTCGAGTTTTGATTATGACAAAACTAAAAATATTTTTAGTGATAATACTTACACCGTGATAATATTTACGAAGTATATCTGACGAAGATAAACTTATTAAATTAAAAAGTAGTTTACCATAGATACATATGCATTACACAAACAGTCAATAATGTACCCTTTATGACTTTAATTGTACATATTTACGTTTGATATATTTCTTTGCGAGGCAATAGCATTGGCAATTTAACATTGTCAGATTTGTCAGATCATGTCATTTCACACATGACACATCTGTCATTAAAGTTGTCATTATATAGTACTTCTTACGAAATAAGCACTGCAAACATGGCGCTGCAGTACGCTGTAGTCAACGATGAAATGCTGCCAGTCTTTTCAGATTCCCAAAAACTCCTAGTTGGCGGGTGAACTCATGGTAGCACATGAAATTTAAGTATACGTTCTTATGCGTTTATATAGAAAATCGAATAAATTCTAATGAGAAAGAGATAAAATAAACCAGAATTTTTAAACTTTTAGTACTAATATTTTACTTTTGCCTTTAGTACTAATGGTCCAAGAGCCCGTGAGTGCCAGACCTTCGTCATTTTATAAAAGCTGAAAGTTCTTCTATGTGTGTCCCTAGTACAAACCCAAGATCCCCAAACATGAAGCTGAGGCAGCGGTGGCTTTGGCAGATAACAGGCAACAAAGGTGTGTAAAATTCCATCTCAAATTCGTCATTTTATAAAACTTGATTTTTTTATATTTGATTCATAATAATATCAAAACTCGCGTTGCTCATTGCCAGACAGTTAGTATGGTTCCAACCCTCTGCCGGACACCCCTAAACTATTATAATTTATAATTATACTTACGTTATATTATAAAACCTAAGTTTCATATATAATTTTTTGGGAGCCTATTAAACTATGTTTACATAGTAGCCGGACAGTTTCGAAGGTTCTATCATCTTGCCAGACGCATTCAAAGTAAGCAGTAATCGGGAGAGCAAGGAGCGAATACAGTAACTAAACGTTATATTATAAAACCTAAATTTTATATATAATTTTTTGGGAGCCTATTAAACTATGTTTACATAGTAGCCGGACAGTTTCGAAGGTTCTATCGAAATCGATCTAAATCGATCTAAAAATTATATATAAAACTTAAGTTTTATAATATAACGTTTAGTTACTGTATTCGCTCCTTGCTCTCCCGATTATTGCTCACTTTGAATGCGTCTGGCAAGATGAGAGAACCTTCGAAACTGTCCGGCTACTATATAAACATAGTTTAATAGGCTCCCAAAAAATTATATATAAAATTTAGGTTTTATAATATAACGTTTAGTTACTGTATTCGCTCCTTGCTCTCCCGATTACTGCTCACTTTGAATGCGTCTGGCAAGATGATAGAACCTTCGAAACTGTCCGGCTACTATGTAAACATAGTTTAATAGGCTCCCAAAAAATTATATATGAAACTTAGGTTTTATAATATAACGTTTAGTTACTGTATTCGCTCCTTGCTCTCCCGATTACTGCTTACTTTGAATGCGTCTGGCAAGATGATAGAACCTTCGAAACTGTCCGGCTACTATGTAAACATAGTTTAATAGGCTCCCAAAAAATTATATATGAAACTTAGGTTTTATAATATAACGTAAGTATAATTATAAATTATAATAGTTTAGGGGTGTCCGGCAGAGGGTTGGAACCATACTAACTGTCTGGCAATGAGCAACGCGAGTTTTGATATTATTATGAATCAAATATAAAAAAATCAAGTTTTATAAAATGACGAATTTGAGATGGAATTTTACACACCTTTGTTGCCTGTTATCTGCCAAAGCCACCGCTGCCTCAGCTTCATGTTTGGGGATCATTCTTACCTGTACTAGGGACACACATAGAAGAACTTTCAGCTTTTATAAAATGACGAAGGTCTGGCACTCACGGGCTCTTGCTCTATAACTATGAACTATTAAAGGCTCTTGATAATGATGTGTTGACGCCGGAAATTTGAAAATGTGCATAGTATTTATCAATTTTTTTATGTTATTTTTTTTTTTTTTTTTTTTATACCACGACGGTGGCAAACAAGCATACGGCCCGCCTGATGGTAAGCGGTTACCGCAGCCTATGAACGCCTGCGGCACCAGGGGCATCACGTGCGCGTTGCCGACCCTTTAAAAACCTATTTACCCCCTTCTTGAAGAACCCCATACTGTAGTTTCCAGGGAAAACCTCGGCAGGGAGCTCATTCCATAACGGGATTGTTCGCGGGAGAAAATTTCTCTGAAACCGCACTGTGCGCGACCATTTAGGTTCCAATGTATGTGGATGAGCTCCCTGACGATGGCGAGCGGTGCGATGGTAGAAAGTGGCTGTGGGCATCATATCAAACAATTCTTCAGAACACAGCCCATTGTAGAGACGATAGAGCACACACAAGGAGGCAAAGTCTCTCCTAAGACTTAGTGGCTCGATACCGTCTGTGAGATCAGGATCGTCGACTATTCTCACAGCACGTCTCTGAACTGAATCGAAAGGCTCAAGCTGGTACTTCGGTGCTCCCGCCCAGAGATGACAGCAATACTCCATGTGAGGTCGAACTTGTGTTTTGTAAAGTAGTAGCCTTTGTGCCGGTGTGAAGTATCGCTTCGCTCTATTCAGAACACCAAGTTTTTTTGATGCCAGCTTGACCTTCTCTTCCAAATGAGCTCGAAATTGGACGTCACTGGAGATGTCGACACCGAGGATTCCAATACTCTGTGAGATGGTAAGGGGTGTATTCTGGAATTGTGGAACCACAGTGAACGGGGTTTTCTTAGCAGTAAACGCACAGACTTGTGTCTTAGAGGGGTTAAATTGGACCAGGTTATCCCGACCCCAATCGGAGACTCTGTGTAAGGTGCTCTCGATTTGAGACACAAGTTGTTCGCGACTTTCTACTACAACGGTACGAGGGATGTTAACTCGGCCCGTGTAATACGCATCTCCAGTACTGTCGTCCGCATAACAATGGATACCATCCGTGGACAGCATATCATTGATATGCAGCAAGAACAGCGTTGGAGATAGCACGGAGCCTTGCGGGACACCAGCGTTTATGTCCATGCTTTCGGAACAGCTACCATCGACGACGGCTTTTATGCGTCTGCCGGACAAAAAGCTAGCCACCCACTTGCACAAACCCTCGGGCAGGCCGTAGGATGGTAACTTCGATAGAAGACCCCTGTGCCAGACCCGATCGAACGCCTTTGCTATATCCAGGCTAACTGCCAAAGCCTCACCTTGACTCTCAATGGCTGAAGCCCACCGGTGAGTGAGATACACTAGAAGATCACCAGTCGAGCGACCGTGGCGGAAACCATACTGGCGGTCGCTGATCAAATCGTGCTCTTCTAGGTAACTGAGGAGCCGTGTGTTGATTACACGCTCCATCACCTTAGAGAGAAGGGAAGTTATAGCTACAGGCCTGTAATTCGATGGGTCCGATCTATCACCCTTTTTTGGCACTGGATGCACATGGGCAGTCTTCCACGAAGACGGCACTTGCCTTTTGCAGTAGGAAAGCGCGAAAAGTCGCGTTAGTACAGGGCACAACTCAGGAGCACACTGCTTGAGCACCACTGCAGGTATGCCGTCTGGCCCACTCGACTTATGAACGTCTAGACAGTTTAGTTCCCGCCGCACTTCTCTTTGCGAAATGTGTATTTCCGGCAAAGAGTGTTGGCACGGCGGGTTAGTAGGCGGTACCGCACTTCCATCCTCGTTCATAGTCGAGTTTGAGGCAAAGAGTTGCCCAAGTAGGTCGGCTTTCTCTTTGGCACTGTGGGCCAAGTTACCATCGGCATTTCGCAATGGTGGTAAAGACGACTGGCAAAAGTTTCCCTCGGCCGCCTTAGCAAGAGACCAAAAGGCACGACTCCCAGAGGGGTAGCCCGTAAGTCGCTCACCAATCCTGCACTATTAGCACTATATTCTATACTATATTATCTTATTGTAACGATTTAAAAAGGTTAATATTACTCTTTTGTATTTATACTACACTTGTGTACCTTTCAAATCACACAGAAACGTTGAAATAAAATACGCATATCCCACAATAAATATATTAGTACAGATATAAAAGTGAGACACTTTATCCAAGAGGTTCTTAAACTGTCTACTAGATAACAGGAGCAGTTCTGACATTTGGCTTAATAAGGACATCTAGGATCTGTAAATAAAGAAAGAAATATTTATAAATGACGATAATTATCAACTTTAAAAAAAAATTTAATCCTTTTTACTTCAAATTTTTCCCCCAAACCCTTCAGTCGACATAACTCGGTTCTAATACTATACTACTATATGAACTGAATTTCTATTTTTACGTGAAGCGACTGACATAAGACTTTTTTTTCTATATTAAGAGCCTGACAAAGTGACTCTACTCTGCCTGATGGCAAGCATGAATAGAATCCAAGAGTTGTGGTCACCATATTCATTGCAAATGCAGACAATGCAGTATGGTGACCCACACTATGGCGGCCTTGTGAGATGCTTTTTTCACATTCCGCTTGAGCACGACAGTCATCGTGACAGTGTAAGGCTTACACAGTTACCACGATAACTGACACCCCTGCATCAATGGATCTCCAGTCACACACTCACAGACTTGCACAACTAAAATATGTCGCTGTTTTGAAATTCTATAGACGTACTATTGTCAAACTTTTAGAGATTTAACTACCAGTAACTATTGTCACAGTTGTTCGTATGCCAACCGGGACCGACAACTTAAGTTACTCTCCAAAACACGAAGGGATGTTAATGTGTTACAAATGATCACTCATCTATAGACTTAACTAGCTTACTGGCTAAGATTGGTTAACTTTCCCACGAGACCCTATTTACTTCTAAGTAATACTTATATTGTTCTTAAACTTACCAGATTTCCCCAAAATATCCAGAGATTTGCACTTGATATAGTCGAGTACGCTGTCTTTATCGTGCTGGTTATCCACCTTCCCTTGTGATACCTCTCCTGGACTATCTATGTAAGGAGCTGATAAAATGCAAGGGTGTCGAGCGACCAACTGCAAGTCTAGATAGAAGAAATTTCATCTTACTTAATATTAAAAATGTGAAAGTTTGTTACACTTTTATGCAAAAACAGCTCAACGAATCTGGATTAAATTTGGCACAGAGATAGATTATAGTTGATGCTGAAAAAATATAGTATTCCCGTGGTGTGAGCAAGTTTTTATCCATTCCGTGGATGCGATAAGAGTCGACTTAGGGAGCTAACTACGCAGTACAAAAGTACGGCAAAGAGATCGAAAACTTAACACAAAATCTACTCTACCAACACGTCTGGCCAGCATTATATAGTTGGTCAAAACCTCCCTTTTAAAAAGAGGTCAATGTTCTTTAGGAGACTATTAAAACCTGTTCATGATGATAAATTCCAGAGATAGACGAAGTAGCTACCTTTGCATAAGTCGATTGGAGGCGTACTATTGGCTGTTCTCATGTATTTTCCATTTTTATTCTGATGAGTTCGTCTGTAAAGTCGCCGCCGTCGTCGAATCCCTGTAAACAGCAACTAAAAGTTTTATTTATTATAAAAATATAAATATTTGATAGATTGTGTTAAATGTATGATGATGACGAATCAGTGATAATATCTTCGTGGAGTTTGTAACAAAAGTTTCGAAGCACACACCATTTGTTTTGCCTAAAAAGCATTAGTAAAATTGACGAAATATTGACTGGCCTTTTTGAATAATGGTGACTCTAACTGCGAAGTCAGAGGTCGAGGGTACAATTTCCATCCATGTCAATAACTAATTATGCGACGAGTACGATCTTTGGTTCCATGTCTATGTGAATTTGATCTATTATAATAAGAGATAAGGATTTGTCTGATTATTATTAATAACTCTAGAATTAAGTCAACTATGTCAAAAAACTACTGTGGGCGCCTTTTAAAACAAATACACCACTACATACTGAAATATATTATATTTCGAATGGGAAAACTATATGGCCGATGGGGTCATAAAGTTCTGGAGTGGCGATGACGTACTGGAAAACGCAACGTTGGTAGGTCCCCCACAAGGTGGTCCGACGACCTGATTAAGGTTGTGGGAAACTGCTGGATGCAGGCGGCACGAAATCGGCTGTTGTGGAGAACCTTGGGGGAGGTCTATGTCCAGCAGTGAACGTCTTTTAGCTGAGATGATGATGATGATGATATTTCGTTTACTCATAGAAGTAGTGCAAAAAGCTAAAAGTTTATAATAAAGTTCCGTACAAAGCTAAAAGTTTAGTGAAAATGACTACATAAAATTATAGAGATCTAGTAAAGGATTTTCTCGGTACAAAATGCCATATAATGATTGTTCAAAATAAGCCAGTTGATGAAACATAACATTCAAAATGGCCGATATTTAATCCTAGAACCGAGATTTGGTTCGGTCGTAGATGTTGGATACTTAATTATAATCACACAAATTTTGTTCACTGTTTTTCTTTCGACTTACTTAGTCCAATGACCGCGCTGTTACAGATTTGACCGTCAGCTAGCAAGTGAGCTGGCAGATGCTAAAAATTATTTGAAACTTAATGGACTTACTTTCAGCCTCGTTCGAGCAGCAGTACCTTCTCAAGTGACAAGTTGACAGGAACGTTTTATATATACCGTGCATACACTTTATACAAATCATTTCCGCATGAGCCGGACATGAATCAGGGCATGCCTCATCATTTGCCGCAACTATGAATGAGAAGAGGCAATTTTATTAATATTGAGATGTTCTGAACGTAACAGTATACATCTTTTTCAAATTTAGCCAAACGTTAGGTTCCTTTAACAAATGACAAAGACAAGGCCTTTATTATTTGTCATCAGAAGGAACGCTGGTACTTTACAAACATGCAAGAAAAAGGCACAAAGAACACCCAAACTCAGAACAACAATTTGCGGATCACACAATGTGGGGTTTGAACTCTTAACTCTTGGCGCTGTAGAGACATTAAATCTTATAAAGTAGAAATAACAATTACTAAAATCTTCAACTTAAAGAGGAAATAATTTAGGCACAGTAATTCCCCTAATACGGTAACGGTAATACCAAAAGTGGTAATTCCTCTTTCCAAATCCTTTCTTAGTGGATAGTTACACAATAAAAGCAGGAACTACCAAAATTTCAAGATCGTGGTCCCAGCGGTTTTGGTTCTGCGTATGCTTAATATACATAATCCTTACCTGCGTTAGCAGCTTCATCTGTCAAATTCATTAAAGCTTATTATAGAGATAATTATTTTCTCTCAACTGATTTCGACCACAGCGGTCAGTCTCTACGGAAACCAGGCAACTATACAGCAGATAGTGCACTCGTGTGTGCGCTAACACAGGTGCACTCTCTGTTCCCTCACTCTCACAATCCAATGAGACGGCTATCCGACACGACCGGAGTAAGATCAAGCGCTGGACCGACTGTTGTACGTGCTCTCCGATGCACGGTCATTAACCCATTGACGCCGGGCCGCAAAATGCCGTAATCACTTATGCCGGCGGACAATTTCTTTAACGCGCGAGCTGTACTTGACACGGGACTCTTTAGTTTATAACAGCTCTTGCAAAAACAATCCACAAAGGTATGAAAAAACATATTGTTTGAGGCACCTCACTCGGGCGTAAATTCACGCCCGCCGGTCGCAACGGAATTTTTGTTGGGCGTGAATTCACGCCCGCCGACCTCAAGGGGTTAAGAATCCAACTTTCAAACTATTGGCTGTTATTACGTCTATTCTTATATTTCTATAATCAAAAAAAGTCAATAACATTTTACTAGCTCACTTCAGGAATCGAACCCGAAACCTCTTAATCAGCAGTCGCATACACGACCCGCTAGACCAATAAGGCTGTCACTATCGTTAACGTTATATTGTAGGATGATGGTAGATGAAAAAAAATGTCGTCACGATTTATCCAATATTGCAGTAAAAACTGACTTCTGCTGACTGACCAGCCTATAACAGTCCACTGCTGGACATAGACCTCTCCTTAGAAAGGAGGTTTGGTCTACTATACCACATTGGCCAGACGTGTTTGTATTAAGTTTTGTTTCTCCTAGCATTGCTGTTGTCTTGCGCAGTTTATTCCTTTAGTCGGCTTTTACGACACCCACGGGATGACCCACAGGTCGTGACACTTGCTCCGCCAGGCCTGGGAACGGGTTAGGTGCCGCAGAAGACTTAGGCGCCAGAGATCATTAGACAATCTCCGTCTTTCATAAACGCTGGCCTGGGGTTGACAGGTGAGGCAATCTGTTACCCTAGCAGAAGCAGGCCGGAGTGGCGATGCGAGCGCTATAGAGTTCGCGCACCTTTTCGGGGTGCAGTAAAGGAACTATGAGGTTTCCATACAAAAGGAGGTCATCTACAGCCGTAGGTGGCCATAGACACGTCGGGGTTCCAGGGATTTCCTTACTAGGGTGCACCTGGTTCCCCGGCTCCTAGTACCTGAGACGGCGTGCGGTTTTTGGTCGGTTCGAGTACGACATAACCACCTTTCGGTGATATCCGTGTATGATATCCACAGTATAGAAAAAAGTATGGTGACACTCCATATTCTTGATCCATTACCACGTGGATATTATAATGATTTGAAATAGATAGTTCTCGTACTGATTAATTTCCACCATTTAGAGATGTTTAAAGTTTGAATAGACCAATCGACAAATATCTCATCTAAAAAGTACATAATTTAATGTAGTTTTTTTAAGTAACAACGTTCAGCAATCAAAATTAAGCTGTATCAATCCATAATATAAGGTTTAATTTGTTATGTATAAATTATGTAGGTAAATTATAACATTCTTTGTTAATTAAACCTTTCATACATAACCTACAAACTACAAAATGAAAGTGGGCACACGTCACCAACGTCATTTGACATTGTCAAATGTTATGTCTCATCTACACTACTCGCGAATTTGGTATTAAATAAGTAAGTAACACACAGGCCGTGGTCCGAATCACGCTCACAGCGCTCCGCATAATTCAAGCATTTTCCGCAACCATAGATTTATAGATTCAAATAAATGGCGCAAAATGACGTCAATGCTCACGGTGCTAACGATCCGACCCGTCAGTACTGTGAGCACTAAGTAGTGATGTCACATGTGACGTCATAACATCCACAACGCTAACGGTGAGCGTGAAAAGCACGAAAGCACGGACCGCACGTTGGTACGCTATGAGTGCCTTTTCGTTTGTATAGACTTCAGTGGAGTGGAAGTCGACCCCAACTAGTTTGAAAAAAGGCACGGAGTAAAACCTCTATAGTAGTCTGGCTCAATGAAAGTTAAATTAAGAATATTAAATAAATAATACTTACTATTACGCTCTTCAATATTCTCATCAGAAAACAGTTTGAATTCATCTGATGCTTTTTTGAGTGTTAATAGTTCACCTTAACAAAAGTACAAGAATTTATTATTTAATCAATAGCGAATATGCATGTATTTTGTTTTTAATATTTCTAATAGTTATTACATTACCAAAATAAAATATAACACGCATGAAATACAAACAATTAAGGTGAGAAATATATATTAAAATCACTACCATTCACGGGTGATTTAATCGCGGCCATCTTAGCGCGCTTATTCTATGACATCAGATTATTCTGTCAGTCACGAAGTGTTTGATTTATAAATTTTACAAAAAATAAGTGATTAAATTAATTTATTACAATGGAAACCATTTATTTTTAATATTGTAATGTATATTTCTTTATGCTTAAAGGTGTATAGTATAAGTAATAAGTAGTGCAAGGCGATGAGAAGATATAGTGTATCGTGTTTGTTATACTGTGGTGGAGATCATTAAGAATTAGAATTAGTGACTTCAAGGAAGTGATAAAAGTAATGAATATCATTTGTATGTTGTAACTACACATGTATTGTTTACAAACTTTGATGAAAACATAACCTAGTTTATAAAAACTGCGTTAAAGTTTCTCATTATCTAACATATAGGTATTTATTCATCTACATATCACCTAGAGATGAAACACTTAACTTAATATAAATAAACACTAGTAACTATACGAATCAACTTGTTGACACAACACTTACGACGTTGCAACTGCTAACGTGTGGTCCGATTTAGTGAGCGCGCCAACGTCTGTTAGCAGTATTAATAATTCGGACCACTTGTGAGTGTGCTTACGTATTCAAAAAGTTGAACATAACCTAACAGAGCATTTTTTGACATAAACATGAGTGGAGTATGTGGTGTAGCCGATGAAGATGGTAAAATGGTTGTATTTCAAGCATTTTCCGCAATCATAGAATTATAGAAATCAAATGAAATAAATGGCGCAAAATAACGTCAATGTTCACGATGCTAACGATCCGACCCATCAGTACTGTAAGCACTAGGAAGTGACGTTACATGTAACGTCATAGTATCCACAACGCTAATGGTGAGCGTGAAAAGCACAAATTGGACCGCACGTTGATACGCTATGAACGCTGTGAGCGTGATTCAAACCACGGCCCTAATATGTCGATAGTAAATTGAAGTTACGTTTTGTTCCACCAATAGCATTACGTTTTCGAAATATGCGAGGAAAATTTAAAACAGTCGCTTTTTGATAATTAAAATTTACTATTCAATTATGATGAATTTAAAAAATAACTGTATAGATATTTTTACGACTTAGGATGAGTAAGAGTAGAGACACGCTCTCAATCCATCATCACATTGACGAGCTTGTAATGTAAGTTCATATTTAGTATCTTTCTGGTGGTTTAGAGTGTTTCCACAGCCGATCCAAATATCCTGCTGGCGGTAATTCCAGAAGGGTTTTATTTCACCACCTTGTACCCGCTCCCAGCGCCCATGTACATATTACTCATCAACCCCATCCTCACCTGACGCTGTAACATTCTCTGGTTGACTTCCTGAGAGTTGTAGTCCTGAGGACAGAAAATCATGATATATATATGCATTCGCAATGAGTATGGCGACCACCGCTTTTGAATGAATCCATCAGGCAGAGTAGAGTGACTCTATTAGGCCAAGCATAAAAAATGCTAAAAGAAAACAGAAAATTTACGAATGTACACTATAGGAAGTAAGGTGCAAGTGGGTCTTGGACCTCTGCTACTCAAGATTTCCAACATTATAAATAGTTTTGAATAAATTTATACACTCTAAGTCCTCTGTGTCATTATTACGAATTTATTGACACATCATTCTGTAAAATTGATTTAGTAGCTTAAGCGTTGCAGTAGAACATACGTACATGTCATCAACATGTTTTTTTTTAATTTTAAATGCCTGCCAAAATGACTGTACTCCGTCTGATGGTAAGCATGAACAGAATCCAAGAGTTGTCGTCACCATACTCATTGTGAATGTTGATCGTAAACACGTTGGGGTTCATTGCTGTTGTTTTAATCTTTTTACTAAAAATATTAATCTGTTAGACGTTTCACTTAGCAATAGTTATGTTAAATATTCTTAAGACTCTAAAAATATTTATTTAAACAAGATAATGCCAAGTGTGTTATGCCAAATAAATTTCAGAACATCAAAATGCTGAACCATGGCTCTCTGACGATGAATGTGTCTGAAGTGGAGAAGTAGGGTGTCCTCCCTTCAGATACCTAAAGACCTGATGGTTTTAGAACCCAGGATAGGTCCTGATTGTGCGTGGTGTCGATTCGCGGAGGCCTGAAGTCACATGGCCAAAATTATCCCAGAGTAAGGTGTCAGAAGCAGGTCATTGGGCTGTTTTAGTTGAATGACCAAATACGTATAAGTGACTCCTGAGTCCTCAGAGAGCAGGAGAACCAAATAGGTTTTCCACCCCGTTCCAACATTAATTAGAAATTTAACTCTAGTCTTACCCGATGCTTTTTCTTCTTGTCCGTCTTCATTAAGTTTCAGTCCTGGAAATGGTGGATTATAATGAGCTGCTCGTAGCAGAAAGTGCATAATATTGAACGTCAACAGTCTTTAATTAATAGTCTATTGGCTGGATAAGCCGAAGTCAAAGTCCAAGTCAAAATACTTTATTGTGGATCATAGGTATATAAGGTGGTTACAAAATATTGAGGTGAGCTGTGTCCTGCCATTTGGGTATACAATATTTAAAAATAAAAGTAATGAAGGACAGATTAAAAAGAAGCATGATTCAAAAAATGAATGGATATAAAACAATAAATGTCAGAATAAATCCAAAAGAAACACAAAATAAAAACAAAAATACGTGTGGCACTCGAGGACTGCCGTGGTAAAGCTCCTGCATACAATTTCTATCGACTTATGCAATTATAATATTTTGGAGCAGCTCGTCTCGATCCGTGCAAGCTTCGTCTAGTCGCACACACATAAACACCGTGCCGAAGTCTGCCGAACTGAAACCACGTAAGATGATGCACGGCTTTCAACGCCGCACAACTGTGCCGGTCGGAGTGGGAGGTGTTAGGTTTAGTTTCGTTACGGAACTTCTTGATTCGGTCGCCGCGCTCGAAGCCCGTGATTAAAGCTATGCAATTACTTAAAAACTAGATAATGAAACAGCAAATCAGTCATTATACATTACAATATTTTATACATTACAGCTCAGCGTCAATATCATTAAACTTATTATACAAAAAAATTAGTCTTATCTTCTAAAAAGTCCTGAATTGAGTAATAGTAATTCTCAATTAACAAATGACGTAATTTAAAACCTCTCTTAGAAAGGAGGTTTTGACGTACGTGAGTCAGACTTTTATGTCGTATTATTATTTTGTATAACAACGAATTCACATTTCACAGAAAATTGTTTGGCATACACTCATTTATCATAATTCGAGTACGTTATCCTGTTGTATGTTATGTTTACCCAGCCGTGTCCTCGCTGCGCCACCGGCTCGAATGTGTACGACACAGTACGCACGCGCTCACTAGTCAGATAGCCTGCTCAACTCTTTGATTGCTCAGTATCCGGATGTCGACGCTTTCTATACCAAATTTAGTACTCTTTTTAATTTTTGAATACGTTTTCTAAGTGTAAGGTTTTAATATATCTATATGTACAAAAGTAAATCTTCATTAAAACTAATATCGTGAAACATGTTGCAAAATACAATTAAGAGCTTTTTATTATTATTACGAATTTCAATCAAATATACAGTGAAATATATTATTCAATTGAGTAGTCTAAAACAGTGACGTCACAATTTGGTATTTAGTACATTTTTCATACAAAATTGTCGTTTTGACAGATGATAAAAAGTAACTAATTTGACTAAGGTGTCATCTAGCCTATTGTAATATTACAACGTTGTAATGGCTCGTTTACGTGTTGGACAAAACGTAAGAGCAGTTGATTTTGTTAAGGTATGTTCTGTAAATCTAGAAGTAGAACTATCATAGATAAGAAAGTTTACAGTTAGAACCATGGTTAGACATAGTTTCTGATACAGCGCCGGCGCTGTTAGCTCAAATTACACTCTACGCGAAAGGCAAAAAAGATTACACGGAAAATTTTACAATTTATATTGTACATATAAAGGTTTACTGAATATTTTCTTTTTTCTTTTTAAAAGACAACGCCCGCATTAGGAATAAATCCTGTGTCGCGGGGGACTTTACAAACATACAAGAAACGGACACAAAGAACATCCAGACTCAGAACAACAATTTATGGATCACATAAAGTGTTGTCCCATGTAGGATTTGAACCCACAACACTCAGCGAATTGGAGAGCGGCATGGCGACCGCTTAAACCACTAGGCCAATCGTGCAGTCAAAAATCATTACATGATATCCAAGTATGTGAGTCTCACCACCCCTGTTCTTCCCATGGGTGTTGTAAGACGTGACTAAGTGAACAAAATATACAAGACAACATCACTACAAAGAGAAGGAAAATTTGAAACAAACCCCACCCGTCTTGCCTTGCCAGTGCGGTATAGTAGGCCAAAACCTTGCTAAGGAGAGTCTTAAGTCCAGTAGTGGACTGCTAAAGATCTTTAATGATGGTGATAGACGAACATCCAAAAAGAAAGCCGTACACGATGCTTTTTACGTTATGGGGTTTTTAAAAAGTAAAAATTCAATAAAAAACGGGCCTTCTTTTATTTAAATCAGAATTAATGTTTCTAAAAACAATGGTTATTAACAATATGTTCTTATAAAAGAAAAACTACATAAAGTTTCTGCGAGAAATAAAGAAAATGTGACACTTTCGTTGCGTAGTTTTTAGAGTGAGCCATATAAACAACTTAATGAGATTATTCCAAATGAAATCCTGCCACTTTCATAATGTTACAAATGAAAATATACCAAATAATCGACCATCTAAATAAACGCTAACCAGAGATTTTTTATTAATCCTGACTAATATTTTAAATGTAAAGTGTTTGTTTGTTTGTTTGAATGTTTGTCTTTTGTTCACGGCGCAATGTAGCGATTTTATGATACGATGCTTATGTCTAGCAATAATTAATAGGCTGAAGAGTTATATAGGTTACTTTTTACCATCTTAATTCTTCTTATTCCCATGGGAAAATTCATTATGATGCGTATGTAAATCACTTCAAAATTTAAAAGTTCTTGTATATGGTGCTATTACGTTTTTTTGCCTAATCATATATGATATAAAATCTGTCATTAGACTTTACAAAAAATACCCGCAGTTTCTGATAGATGGTGCTATATTGAATTACGTACCTAGACTCTTTAAATATAAACTTTTTAATATCTTTTTAAGTTTAAATCCGAAAGTTTGTAAGGATGTTTATTACTCCTTCACGTAAAACTACTGTACAAATTTAGATGAAACTTTTCAGTAATATATAGCTTATACATCAGAATAACGCACTATTTACAGCGATAACCGACAAACACGCAGGTGGGGAGACGTGGGCAAAAGCTACTTAATTATAAATTATGTAATTACCTCTATTTTCACCTGACACTTCTCTTTCTTCTTGATCGTCAGCGTGTGGTGGAATCATTCCTAGAAATGGTTGATTATAATTAGTTAGTCATACCAAAGAGATTTGATAGTCCACTGCTGGACACAGGTATTTCATCATCGGGCTATTGCACCTCGCTAGTCAGACGCCTGACGCTGATACTAACTTACCACCAGTCATTGCTGAACGAACTCCTCCAAGTAGCTTCAAGTATCCCGGTCATTAGAAGTCGTCTGCACTGCTAAACAATTTCTTGAACCCTTTTTCTCATCTAGACATTTTTGAGAGTCGCCAGGACTTGGAACGACCTGCCTGGGTCTGTTTTTCCTGATGACATGAACTCTGGAGCCTTTAAGAGTAGAGTGAACAGGTATCTTTTGGATGGGCGTGTACCACCTTCGTCTTCATCTGCACTTTCCATCAGGTGAGATAGAGGACAAACGCCTATTCCATTACAGACGTAAAAAAAAAAGAAAAACCACTACACCAGGAGCGTCTTGATAAAGACCCTGGTCTAGAGTTTATATCAAGTTTTCCTTTTCGTTGCAGCAATGTTGTCTTGCGTAATTTGCTCTCTTAGCCGGTGCTTATGACACTCGTAGGACGAATAGAAGTAACGCTCCATATTTTTAATGCGTAATCACACGGATCCAGTAATATGGGAGTACTGTATCCCTTTAAAACATTAATTGAAGTGAAACTTCTTTATCGGGGTTTGGAAAAAAATTTAGTGTAATATTTTTTCGTTACCCGTCACATTTCTCCGTTACGCGCCATCTTTTTCTTATCCCTACCACGCGTGATTCGAAGTATACTTTCTCCAGCGGAGTAGCGATTGGTAAATATCTCCAATGTATTTTGCGGCCTGTTTTGAGTAGTTACATTTTTGAAATCCAGGTGGCGATTGCATCGACTTCAGACGGGTTTAAATTATTTTTTTGAAAAATAACGTCATAAAGAAGTTTCACTTCTTACGAGTGTACGCTAGTACACGCACACGTTTTTTATTAATTTATCCGATCTTACCTAAGTAATCGTGTATAACGAGTTTCAGTGCTGGAAATAGATGATAATAATAAGTTGAACGTGGCATAAATTTCGTAAAACTTATGAATCAATACGCAACTTCATCTGCATCTCTCTCTCTCCGTTTTTGTAACATTTGTCATTAAAGCTCTGCTCCTATTCGTCATCACATCGATACTAATATTAAAAAAACCGAAGATTTGTTTGTTTGTTTGAACGCGCTAATCTCAAATGCAACAGATCTAATTTAAAAAACTCTTTCAATATTAGATAGCCCTATTATCAAGGAAGGCTATAAGCTATGTATCATCACGCTATAAATAAAAGGAGAAAAGTATTATTGAAAAATATTGCAAAAACGGGTAAAAAATTATTCTTTTGAGATCATTCATTGCGTGCGCTGCGTTAACAGTTTAAAACGCGAAAATACTGTATGACAGAATCGTTACCCTTCAAAATGTCTAAATAAAGCTCTGTAACAGCATATGTTTATCTTGTAAGGTCGGCTTACTATAACCTTTTTTATGGTAAAGAAAATTGTTCACGCTGCATAACACCACGCTACGAGCAATAAGAAACGCAGATGAGGTTACGCGAGTCAGCCAGTGATACCAATAGCCTACTCGATAAATGGTTTATTGAACACTCAAATAATGTTTCAATTTGAATTAGTACTTTCTGAAATTGTCGCGTTCAAGCAAACAACACACACTCTTCAGTTATTTAAATTAAAATATCAGTATAGATTTTTTGGTTGAAATTGGCGGCAAATGTTCAAAATTTTTGACGGATTCTTTTTATTGTCTACGGCTACGAGAGGTAGGCCGTTGCCGTCTCTCATTAAGGGTATAATCGTTTGTAGACGGAACATAGAAAGAAACATTTAGTCGACCTTGACAGATTCAACATTTGATAGTCTACGTTTGACAGATTCTGCATTTGACAGATTCATTTGATAGATTCTACATCTGGCAGATTTATACAACTGATAAATGTTGAAAAAGTGTTTTATTAGGATAACGGTAAAATTAGAGGCACTAGTTTAAGTATCAAAATTGCTTAAAATAACGCACATTGATGCGTCTTTTGATTAAGCTGACGTAGTTTTTAAGGATTCAAGAGTGTGCAGATATATTTGTGTAAATTTTAATTTAATTAATATTAGTTTTACCATCTTTCGCAGCCTTTTTCGCATCACCGTGTGCTAAAATAAAAATTGTATGTGTAAAATATGGCCAGTTACATTTTGCTCCTATTACGTATTAGTAGCAATAGAGACCAAAGTGTTTACAGTTATGTGAGTTTTTTTTTGTGAAATCATCATCTCATCTCATTAGTGAGATCATCTTCATATTTTGCCGTGAATTTTTTATAAACTAGAGTGGGGTCGGCCATAAGTCTATCCTGATACGACTAAACTTTGATTTTTAAGTGGCACAACTGTCATCCAATGCTAGGCTATGATAATGTACTCCTAGAAGATCTCGCCACGGCGACCTGTCTCAACGGAGATCAACGAACTAAATAAGAGATATTATAGTACACAAGTGCAAACACAGGTCCAGTTTCTGTTAATTCACTCTCACAATCGGATGGGACGGTTACCCGTCACGACCGGAGAGACATCAGGCGCACGACCGACGGCTGTACGTGCTCTCTAAGGCACGGCGGCTAAGACCCCCACTTCCCAACTCCTTAATAATCAGAAAAGGTCCAGTTTCTGTTAATTCACTCTCACAATCGGATGGGACGGTTACCCGTCACGACCGGAGAGACATCAGGCGCACGACCGACGGCTGTACGTGCTCTCTAAGGCACGACGGCTAAGACCCCCACTTCCCAACTCCTTAATAATCAGAAAAATTCAATAATATTTCTTGACTCGACCCGGTAATCGAACCCGAGACCTCTTGATCGGCAGTCACATACAGTAACCACTAGACCACTAGATCTCTAACTACCCGTACGTATGGCAACCGACGGGGTCTCAATGGTTTAAAGGTGGTCACTCATCTATTGATTGACCGAAATAGGATTGTTTTACTTTCTTATATGTTAACCTACTCGGTTGCCATTTAGTTACACACGTATATAATACATTTACATTATGTACTACATTAGTAACACACAATCTAAACTTTATCCCTTTCCAATAGAACTTAAAACTGTACACCAGCATGTGGCGATTTCCACATTATAGCACAAGGAAAAATATACAATAGCGTCATCTAGCGGAAATACATCGAACTACGAAGTATGAACGAAACGTATGAATGTAATGAACTACAATGCAACTACTAATCCTGTATCGCGATATATTTAGATTCGCGTGGCAATCAGTATATATACAACATCGCAACATCAACCGTTGGGGACACGCGTTAGGGGAACTAGACGACGAAATTACACTCGCTCAACGTAGAGCGAACACAGTTAATACAAACCGTCCGCGTTTTCGTCCCCGTCGTCGGGGGCGGAATACGCGCCGCGTAAACCGTCCCCAGAACATGGGAGTAGGTCGCCCCAACGTATCAGCAACACCCCAAGCCGAGGTTCGTACCCCACAGGGGGTGCCCTTGGGCAATGTTGCTTAACAAATGACCGGTTGAGAGCCCTCAGCGCTGACCGTAAATTAATCCGGGTAAAGTTGTAGAGGCCATCTGAGGCCAACAGCTAAAATCATCACAAAAAACAAATCAACCGTTGGGGACACGCGTTAGGGGAACTAGACGACGAAATTACACTCGCTCAACGTAGAGCGAACACAGTTAATACAAACCGTCCGCGTTTTCGTCCCCGTCGTCGGGGGCGGAATACGCGCCGCGTAAACCGTCCTCAAAACATGGGAGTAGGTCGCCCCAACGTATCAGCAACACCCCAAGCCGAGGTTCGTACCCCACAGGGGGTGCCCTTGGGCAATGTTGCTTAACAAATGACCGGTTGAGAGCCCTCAGCGCTCACCGTAAATTAATCCGGGTAAAGTTGTAGAGGCCATCCGAGGCCAACAGCTAAAAGTCACATCAAAAAAAAAAAATCAACCGTTGGGCCGTGGCCCGCCAGGCATGATCACCTCGCCTGGTCGGTGAATCCTACCTTTGTGTCGGAGAGATATGACACACGTCCCTCTACACTGCAGCTTAAGAGACGTAAGTGTTCAATTCTATTTACCTTGTTCCTTTTTCTGCCGCTTTTTCTTTAGTTCTGAAATAGAAATTCTGTCAGAGCAGTTCTCGTCAGAGCATGCCAATAGGCATCTACAACTTAAGAATCAAACACACTTTCTCGCACTTTGGATCCTTCCCTTTATAAACAGGAAGTAGGGCAGAGCTTTTGTTTTCTCACTCAATAGATGATAAGCTACAAATTGCATAACAGTGGCTTTCTATGACACGGCCAAGTGTGAGTTTATGGTTATTATAGTGTTATAACAAGTGATTAATTTGAAAGAATATCTATTAAGGGACTACAGTCGATCTAACACACAACTCAAGTGGTATAAGAGCTACGCTCTGGCCTAATTTGGCTTACCTTTTAACCTCTTCTTCAATTGTTGTACACGAGGACGTTGATCATCAGCATCGTGTTGGCTTAATTCTGAAATTGAAACTGATGTGTTTAAAATATATTGCTTTTCTCTGAGTGAGTGAAGTTACAGTAAGGGGGATGGGAGTGCAGCCATTCAAAAGCTCTTAACAGTCCATAGCTGGGCATGACCTCTCCTTAAAAAGGAGGTGGTTTTGTTACACGTAATTGTAAGTCAACTAAATTTGTGATAACAATAATCGGTGATCTCACCGAGAATTAGGGCTGCCATCTCTAAAATTTTATAACCAGGGTAGGAAGTATAAAATCCCTGAATTTTGCTGTACAAAACCCAGATGTCTCAACGTTTTTTTTAATATATCTTAAAAGTTGTTCAAATTATCACAAACAATTTTTTTTTTATTAAGATAATTGACTAAATATACTGTATTAACTTAATTTTTTTTTTAAAATCAGTGACGATAAACAATTTTGTTACAACTTTGAAAAATTCACAAAACAGTTGTACTTTTGACAATCTTATTACGATGTATTCGTAAGCTGCTACTTCATACGCGTAAAATTTAGGTGACAATTATTTATTTTTTTATTTTTTTAATAACTTGCAAAATTTGCTTGGACAGATTTCACATATAACTGATTCTACATCTGACAGACTTCACATTGACGCGTTATATATTTGACAGATTTTGAAAAGTGAGTCTGCGTTAAAGATAAAATAAGAAACATGGCTCGTATTTAATTACGCTGACGTGTTTTTAGGGGTTCAAGGAACTGCTGCCATATCTGTATGAATTTTATTCAATTCATGTTAGTTTTACTTTTTACTTTCATTGCCTTCATCTCATATTAATGAGATGAAATGTTTTCAATGTTTAGTTTTAAACTATGGACATTTTCTTTTTGTTTTAAACCATGAATATTAATAGCAATAAGAACCAAAGTGTTTGATAACTTTGTGAATCTTATAATCATTTTTTAAGGACCAAATAATTACTTAAGAATCTATATTTTCTGCCAAACCTTTTCACAAAATAGGTTCCAGTCAATTTTAAATCTGCTACCATAGGGCTAAACTTAGATTTTTAAACGAACGACTGGCAAAAAAGTGCTACGCATTATCGAATTTCTGTTGGAAAACTGTAGGCGGACATTTTAGGATTTCAACTGCCTGTAAGTATGGCAACCACAGATCAGAGTATGAATGTCAAGCGCGCCAAAACTTTGAACACGACTATTCAGTTATAAGTGCAGTAGTTCAATTAGATTTACCTTGTTCCCTTTTTTCATTTTCTTTTTTCTTCAGCTGTTTCTTTAATTCTGAAATAGAAATTCATGTTATTTTTAGAGCATACCAATGACACCTGACAGACACCTGTAACTTAAGATTAGAGAAGAGGGGTAGGGTTCCTTTTTTTTTTAACGTGTGGAAACCCCCTCGGGCTGTCACCCCACCGGGGTACGGCGGGGTGGTGTGTCGAAATCGGACTGACTAAAACCACACGGTGTGCCTGCGCCTGAGATAGGAGGGATCTGGGAACCGCTGCTATTACGACATCCAGAGGAGTAGGGTTCCTGCTTCAACTTAAACTGCAAATTACATCAGATTGGCTTTCTGTGAGAAGGCTGTGTGAGACTTTAAGGTTATGTAATATTATTTTTACAATTGATTGACTTAATAATACATTGATTAAGGAATTATAGATGTTGGCTTAATAATAATAACATTTCGAACATTTAACACAATTCAAGCCACGTCCTGGCCCAATTTGGCTTACTTTTTATCCCATCAATCCATTTTTGTAGACGTGCACGGTGACCTTCATCATAGTGTTGGCTTGGTTCTGAAATAAAAATTCATGTTATGTTTAAACTATGGCCAACTGGCTCTAAGCAATTCTATTGCTGCTTTTCACTGAGTCAGTGAAGTTACAAGTGGAGGTGCAATACTTCAACAGCTTTCAACAATCCATAAGGACATAGTCTATCCTTACCAAGGATGTTTTGACCTTCAATACCACGCTGGCCAGTTGGGGTGGTATTCGGTCTCTTATTTACTAAATGAACATTGTTTTTGTATAATTTGTGTTATGAAATAGATACTATGAGACTTGATCTCTATAACTTAAAGAAGTACTTGCTTTATTTCTTGTTTTTGTTTAAAATACAACAGTTCGCTTAAGCCTTTAAAGATTTTTGGAGTATACTCCTTAAGAATCGGTTTTTTGATATAAGGCGCCCGGTATAAGAAAAATGTGAGGAGTAAAATCCACTGAACGAATGACCTCGTTACGTTTTTGGTGCGGCTGCACTGGTTTTGTGCGGCAGCACTGCATTGGTTGTGAGTGTATTAAGACGTGTATAGAGTATGCTGCAAAGCGACTATATCTACATGTTATTTTCATTAATTTCTTAATTCACCCTTTCATACGGTATCAAACTTATTTCAGTTCATTTCAGCTAAATAAGCTTTTTTTGTGTCTGTTTTGACAATCGTACTTAAGGAGTAAACTCCAGTCATGCGTCGGAGGTGACACACACAATGTTTATATTCGAAATATTGCGGTTGATGATAAATTTAAGAAGGTAATCATTACTGTGTTAGAAGAGTAATATTAAGTAAGATTGAATACTGAAATGACGTCTTATGAGCTGAACTTTAAGATTATTTCAATTACAAACATGTTTTTTTGTTTAACCAAAAAAAATGGATAATCTCATTAAAACAAATGAATTGCTGTTCGTTAGACTTTACGCTAGAATTTTGGCATGGCAATATTTATATAAGTCCAAGGAAAGTTTAAACGGGGACAGAAAATTAAAAACTACTTGATTATCAAAATTTTTGGCGTACGAAAGTGTGAGTACAGCTATTCTGATACATGTTAAAATTGTCAGAAGTAGAACTGTGATTAGTAAAAGTTTTCCAAAATGGTAAGAAGAATCTTTTTCGTCACTGATTTAAAAAAAGATACAAAATTTATTAGTTTTTAATTAAATATTATTGTAAAATTTATAATTATTTAAAACATTGTTCTGTACCACAAAATCCGGGAATATTTTGCTTGTAAAATTTTTGAGGTGACAACCCTAGTGTTTAACTTCAACTTAAAGTTGAATTAGAATTTTGTTCAGCAGTGGACATATAAAAGCTGTGGATGACGAGTTACAACTTATTAGGAGACCGCTGACCTAAGAATGTGTGAAGATCACTAGAAATATTCATTTCTGCACGTTTTCAAGTTCACTTACCTGTCATATTCGTAAAAATTCCGTCACTGTAAACATTGTCTGCATGTATCTTATAGCCGGGTTGGTCTGAAATCGTAAGAAAAATAATATTTTGTTTTATAAGGCGTAGGGTAGGCGTTAGGCGTACTCTACATTTGATAGATTCTACATCTAACAGATGCATTTGACAGATTCCACATTTGACACCTTCTATATTTGATAGATTTTGACCAAGTGAGTCATAAGAATAAAGATAAAATAAGAGACATGATGCAGATTGGTGTAGTTGTTTCATAAGTCGTAGGGAGTACTCTACATTTGACAGATTCTACATCTGACAGATTACACATTTGACAGATTTTGAAAAAGTGTCATTAGGGTAAAGTTAAAATTGGAGACGTAAGGCATATTGGTGTATCTTTTCATTACACTGACGTATTTTTAAGGCTTCAAGGGACTGCTGACAAGTTTGTGTGATTTTTAATTCATTTCATATTCGTTTTACCTTCTGCTTTCATTACCTTTTTCTCATCACAATATTAAATTATAAAAAGTACCTGTTGTTTCTGATAGGTGGCGCTATATTAAATAACGTATCTAGACTCTACATCGATAAGCTGTTAAGGATTTTTTAAACTCATTATAAATGTGAAAGTTAGGTAGAATGTATGGATGTTTATTATTGTTGTCCGCAAAAACCACTGTACGAATTTAGATAAAACTTTACAGTAATATAGCTTCCATATCAGAATAACGCATAAGCCGATTGCAAAGCCGTGGACAAAAGTTAAAAAACGATAAACTACAAATTGTATAACAGTTGCCGCCTATGAGACAGCCGTGTGCGAGCTTAAGATTATTATATTGTTATTATAACTGATTGAGTTATAAATGTATTCGATTAATATTATTTCGAACATGTAGCACACTATTCAAGTGACATAAGAACCACGTCTTTGCCTAATCAAGCTTACATTTTAAGGTCTTCTTCAATTTTTGTAGATGTGGACGTTGATCATTAGCATGCTGTTGGTTTAAGTCTGAAATAGAAAATGATGTTTTGCTTAAAATATTAACCAGTTTAGTTTTAGTAGTTGAGCAATTTATTTGCTGTTTTTCACGGAGAGGTTAAAGGCAGGGAGATAAGAGCGCTACGTTTCACCAGTCTTTAACACTACTGGACATGACCTTTCCATGCAGGTGCATACAATTGTCGCCCGTTGTGTCTCTCCTTTTATAAACAAGAAGAAGAAATGAGGAAAGGTTCCTGCTTCCCAACTCAATAAATGATAAACTACAAATTGCACAGCAGTGGCTTTCTGTGAGAAGACTGTATAAGAGTTTCGGGTTATGTAATGTTATTATTATAATGGATTGATTTAATAATATATTAATTAAGGGATTACAGACTTAGACCTGATAATAATAATATTTTAAACATCTGTGGCGATTTCTACATTACAACACAAACAAAAATATACAAGAGCGACATCTAGCAAAAATACATTGAACTATGTAGTATGATGAACAAGCTAACTAAGCATCTACTATCCTATATCGCGAAACAGAGATTCACGTGGCAGTTAACAAGTATACAACATCCCAACATCAAACGTTGGGCCGTGGCCCGCCAGGCATGGTCACTGCCTGGCCGGAGGATCCTCCTTTTGTGTCGGAGGGACATGACACCTCGTCACCTCCACACATCTAACACAATGTAAGCCACGTCTTGGCCGAATTTGGCTTACTTTTCATCCCATTCAGCCATTTTGGAAGACCTGCATGGTGATCTTCATCATAGTATTGGCTTGTTTCTGAAATAAAAATTGATGTTATGTTTAAACTATGGTCAACTGGCGCTAAGCAATTCTATTGCTGCGCTCACTGACTGAGTGAAGTTACAGGTGGAGGTGCTATACTTCAACAGTTTTTTAACAATCCACAAGGACATAGCGTCTCCTTACCAAGGATGTTTTGGCCTTCAATACCACGCTGGCCAGGCTTGTTGGTATAGGTATTGGCATTCTTTTTACGTCATCACACGTTGATATATAATATTTTAGATCTCGTAGAGGTATTTCTATTCATGATAATGGACATAATTTGACTGTCGCTGTTTATTGACACTTGCAAGATTCACAAGTGCGTTGTTGCCATTTGAGTCCCTCCTGTCATAAAAAGGAAGAAGGAAGGAGTTGTTTGGGCACTGGCTTCCTCACTCAATGGGTTGTTAGACAATCATATTCTTTAGGACTGCATCCATCCGGGTTTCCACGGATTTGTTCAAGTTTGAGGAGCGTCTGGGGAGTGTCTGCACGGAGTTTCATTTGTAGTCCGGGACAGGTACATTAAGAGAAATTGAAAATAAGACTGAGTACTTGTGGAGCCTCTTATAACTCTAAGATTAGTAACGTGCAATTTATGTTATGAAGTAGATAATATGGCACTTGGTCTTTATGACTTAAAAAAGTACCTGTTTTGTTGCTTAACTTTTTAAAGTACAATAAAAAAGTTAACTTAAGTTTTTAAAGACGTTGATAGCAAATTTAAGAAGGTAAACATTAATGTGTTAGAAAAGTAATATAAGGTTAGATTGAATATTGAAATGACGTCTCATGAACAAAACTTTAAGAATATTTCGTTAACAGAGCATGTTTTTTTGTTTAACTAAAAAAAAAACAGTAGCAGTCGTGGGACTGCCGATAGAAGTGAAAACGGAACTATTAAGTTGAGAGTAATTAAAACTATATGCAAAAATTATATGAAATTTTTTATGTTTCATATATAGCTGTATATAATATATAATATCATATATAATATATAATATATAATATCATATTCTCCATAGCTATAGATGTACTATTATCATTAGCATGTCGGTGACGCGAACCGAGGATTTTACCCTCTACCAAAACGCTCAACGCGCCTAAAGAAGTTTTCACTTCAATAATAATAAATTTCATATATAATATATAATATCATATTCTCCATAGCTATAGATATACTATTATCATTAGCATGTCGGTGATGCGAACCGAGGATTTTACCCTCTACCAAAACGCTCAACGCGCCTAAAGAAGTTTTCACTTCAAAAATGCTAATCTCATTAAATAAATGAATTACTGTTTGATAGACTTTACGCTAGAATTAATATTTATATAAGTCCAAGGAAAGTTTAAACAGCCAAATTAAAAATAATTGATTATCAAAATTTTAAGCTTACGAAAGTGCTAACACAGCTGTGACAATACATATTAAAATTAACATAACTAGAAGTGTTCAACAAGTTTTTTAAAGTTGTAAGAAAAATCTTTTTCGTGACTGATTTAAAAAAAAAATACAGAATTTATTAATTTTTACATAATGATATAGAAATTTTGAAGTCTCTCAAGTTTATCAAATTGGCCCTCGGTTAGATCGAGATAGCTTACATCGAATGCAAGTGCCATGATTCAATTTGGTTTTACCTTGTCTCTTTTTGACTTTTTCCTTATTCTTAACTTGACTCTGTAGTCCTGAAATTAAAAGTTATGTTATATTTGGAATATGGTAATGAACAACTCCAACTTAAAATTCACGCAAGGGATGAGAGTGTATGAGGCTACATTACTACTAGGGTTGTATCTTTTGACCTCAATGAAGAAAAAGACTAAGAAATAAAAAAAAATGAATGGTGTCGTGGGACACCAAGTAGGGACGAAGTTCCTTCGGATAATGTGGAATCGACACAATTTGCAAAAAAAATCGTGCTCAATTTTATGTAGGTTTTCTTGATTTTTCTCTTAAATTTTGCTGATTAGTTTTTATTTAAGTACAAGAAAGTATTTAGGAAATTCAGTATTTTAGGAAATTAAATAATAAATTCCTTAAAATAATAAAATAGCACACATGACGCGCTTTCGCGCCTGCGCACGTCTCATTTAACGGTTTTATTCCACGCACTTTTTTCCACAGATTTATTCCACGCACTTTTTCCACTTACGGTTTTACTATCACATTTTTTTCAGTTCGGTCCCGCAGCGAAATCCCTATCCCCTCCAAGCCTGCCGTAAGGAACTTCGTTCCAATAACAAACAAAATTTGAACAAAAAAAAACAGACTTCATCGATACTCAGAAGACTTATTATCCTGTCATCACGTCGGGGTCACCACTGTGGAGGGACGTGTGTCATATCCCTCCGACACAAAGGGAGGATCCTCCGACCAGGCGAGGTGATCATGCCTGGCGGGCCACGGCCCAACGGTTGACGTTAGGATATTCTATATGTGCTAATTACCACACGAATCTCGAATCGAAGTAATTGCATCGTAGTTCATTACATTCATACGTTTCGTTTATACTTCGTAGTTAGATGTATCTTCGCTAGATGACGCTGTTATATATTTTCGTTTGTGTTATAATGTGGAATCGCCACAATCCTATTTATTGTATAAAAGTATACAATTAATGAGATGATAAGTTATTATATGTAAAGATATTTTAACTTGTCGGTTTTTTTTTTGTTTTAGGATATTTTCTGTTTGAAGTCGGTTTTTTCGGTATTGTTTAAGTTTTACAGTTGTAATTTTTTTTAATGTTTTTTTTATAGCATATAGTTCAGCGAAGATCACCGTCAGAGCATCATTAAGTGAGACTTTTAGGATGAAATTTTTACATTGGAATTATTTTTGCATTTTTTTTTATTTATGAAATATTTTCAATACGTATTTTATAATCCTTAACACGTTCGCTGCGGAACGCGGCTTAAAACACCTCGTCCGTGTCTGGTCGTTATAGCGGTAAGAAAAAACTTTAACTTCTCTGTCGTGCGAGAGGCATAACTTCCATCTGGTTCGGTATAGGAGAGAGATAACTATATGTTTGAGATGTGCTATTGATTCCTAGTTCTATGGTACATTAACCCTATGTCGGGTTTGTTAGACCTCGTGCCGCACTGAACAAATAATAATGCTAACACAGTGCGGAACGAGGTTGCGAACGCCTCGTGCCTCCGCGCACCTCGTACCGCACCCCACGCTAGTTTCACGTGGTTAGTGTTGTGCAACGCAGTTGACGCTGCGCACGCGACGAACTAAGACCGCTGTCTTTGAGTTAAAAATTATCATGTTGAGACGTTGCCGAAAAAAGTTGATCAAGGAGGAAGATGAAGAAAAACTGGTTGGACAATCTGAGCCTAAATCATAATACAGGAAGATATTTCAAAAACAGGTAAGTCACAAATATACTCTGTCTAGGTGAAATAATTAGGCCAAGTTACCTAGGTATATTAGAATACCTACGTTTATTTGTTAAAATAAATATATATCAGCAAAGTACGTTAATGTTAAAATGTGTATTATATTGTGTGTATGTATGTATAGCTCCCTACACCTTTGCCCAGCAGTGAGACTCGGCAGGCTAGCCGTATATTTGTATGATGTATAGTAAGAAATTACATTATAGGTAATTACGTTTCCTGTCATAGTTCAAACAAAAGTTAAGTAGCTACATTATTAATATAGGTAAAAAAAATACGTGAAGATTACTATTGGGAATAAGTATATAGGTCTACTTTAGGCATCACAAATTGAGAAGCCCATTCTGACGTTTCCTTATGTCCACGAAACAAAGTTCATTATTGAATGTAGAGTAATGCAAATATATGGATTTGACACCTACCTGTCCAAACGGGTCTATTAATTTGTTACGACCTCTACTCTGATTAAGTGTTCTAAGTAAGTTTTATGATTTATTGAGTTTTAATATCCGACAGCTGAATATAATTCATAATTTTTATTTTGTTTTTAGCGTTCTAGCGGATGACGGTATTTAACGGATCAGTGAGTACGTACTTACTGTAAAGTTGGAGTGGTTCTTTTAATTTAACTAAGCTATATTTTTTGGTGTTTTTGTGTGAAAAGCTTAAGACGTGAATCACTAACACTAATATACCTACACAATAACTTAGCTTATTTTGTAAAATTAACAAAGAATGTTGTTAATGTGAAAATAAAAAAGGGCCAGATTATTGGAAAAATGAACAAAAAGGGTGTGAAAGTATTGAAATGGGTTGATAAAAGAAATGTTTTAATGTTGACTACGTGCAAAGACCATGACGATAAACTAATAGATACTGCGAAAAAGAAGAGAGGCACTATCGAAAGCATTAAAAAACCCGGATATGTTCTAATGTACAATGAAACAAAAAAAGGAATAGACTACAGTGACCAAATGTCTTCGTATTATACAACATTAAAGAAAGGAATTAAGTGGTGGAGAAAAGTTACAATGGAGCTAATATTTGGTACAGCCCTTATTAATGCCTGGATTGTGTACAATTCAATTAATGCTGATAGAAATAAAATGCCAAAGAGAATATTTGTAGAACAACTTATTGAAGCTTTTACACAGAAAGACTTGGATGTGGATACAGGTAATTTTAAAATATCGTGAATGTGACATGTTAAGTAACTTTCTTCATATAGACTAATGATAATGATAACTATTAGTATGTTTGTTTATTGAATGCAAACGGTATCTTGCTCATCAAAATTTAGCTCTTTTGCTCGGCTCTTCTCTACTTTAACCAACTATACCGAACTCTACCCAATTCTACCTTACTCTTACCCTAATCTATTCATTCTCATACTTCACACTCAACTCGTTCCTACTTTTCAGAATCCACTGCAAAAAGAGCACATCATCTTGAAAAGGGTCTGTAGAAGAAGAGATGTGTCGGATGCTACCTAAAACTCCGCACAACCTTGACATGTCGGGAGGCAGACAAAAAAACAAAAAAAATTCTCATGGAATGCACTGTTTGCAAAAAATCTTATTGTCTGACATGTTTCAATGAAAAACATACGTAATTTATTTCCCTTTTTTTGTATTTATTTTGTACATAACTTTGATAAATAAAACCATAAAATAAAATCGATATTTATTTTCCCATCACTAAATAATATGAAAACCTGCCATTTTTCAATGCGGTACGAGGTGCATTAGATCCCACATTTTATTTTACCCATAGAACCTAAACTAATTAATTTAACCACGGGCGGCGGCAGATTTAGGTTAATCAACTCATTGTTAATCATAATCAAGAAAAAAGCCGTCAATTTTGTCGTATTTGATGCCAAAAAAAGGATTTTAGTCTCCTTCGGGCGGTGAGGTTTAATACGCCTCGTGCCGCCACAATGTCGGGTATTGGACGAGGTTTAAAGCTACTCGTAACGCAGTAATGGAAAGTAAAGATAAATCTGTGCCGCAGTGAACGTGTTAAGTCACTGTCTCATTATAGAGTAGACGATATATTGAACACATCTGCGTACCCCTTTAGAGGGTATCAAATCAAATGTTTGTATAATATGATCTGCAAATATTTGTTTCGAAGTTTGGGCCTTTTCTACGTATAATATTTACAAAAAAAAATGTATATAAGTATTCTATCAGTCAGTCCAGTTATCATAGCACAAGCTCTGCTTAGTTTGAAACTAGATGCCGTTATGCGTCAAATGTCCGAAATACATATATATATGTATATTATTATTATTATTTTCTGTCATTTATTGAATAGTTCCATTGTGCGTTTCCGAGAAACTTCATCAGAATAGCACTAAAATAAAAAGAGATCACCTCGAAATTCTGCAATACTCTTTTAAACCATCGAATATAGGTTTTTTGTTTATTAAATAAGTACAAACTAAAAAATGTCATCCGTGTTGATTACTTTGTTTATATTATATGCGCATTATTTAAAAATTACTTGTCAGATTTCATTCAAATTTAAATGGGACCACATGATAAATATCAGCTTTCAAATATCAAAAGAATTATCAAAATAAGTACACTCAGTAACGAGTTATGAGGTAACAAACACGAAAGAAAATTTACAGAAGAAAAATCATAAAAATCCGTACCGTTTCGGTGTTCGGATAACTGTAAAACTGTATGTATTAAAAAACTACAGACGTAGGTATTGTAGGTAATATTTCAGACTCTAACACAGAACGCTGTCAAGTTTGAAACCAAGTTTGATGTCTCCTCTACACTACTCGCGAAGTTGGACGAAGTTGGACAAAGTTCCTCGGCGAAATACTCTAGAAAGTCGCCCGAGACGAGGTAAAGTTTGATGAGGTAAGCCGAAGTACCTCTCTACACTATTGTGTATTCGTCTAACATCGTCCAACTTCGCGAGTAGTGTAGAGGAGGCATTAAGTATAGTTTTTTTTTTCTTAAATACTTTTCTTTGTAAATGCATACCATAAAAAAAACCAAACCCCGAACAAATATTTGCAATAAACAAAACTAGCAATACACAACTTTATGGCTTTGCAATAAACGTCAAAATTCCACATCGCTCTAAATTTGCAACAGGAGAGATAAAATTGTCGCGTCCTTGTAAATGAGGCTTACCTCTTTGCGGTTTAAAATCCTTGAAACGAGCACGATGTTGCTCCTTCTGGCTTCTGTTTAAGTCTGAAACAGAAATTGATATTATGGTTAAGTGTTAATGTGGGAACCCGTGTAGTGACAGGTTAAGAATACACAGTATCAGCACTCCTATTCAACCCCGTGAGTATCGTAAATGTTGAGTACGAGGACGAAAGGGAAACGTGATACAAAGCCCAACGGGCCGTCACCCACTCTCCACCTGAGGTAGGAGGGATGCGGGAACAGTTTTGTTGCAATTAGGACATCCAGACTCCTCCTAGCACTTGTCCGCTAGTACGGGCACCACCTTCGGGTAAAAGACGTCACGCTGGCTACTGCAGCGAACGGAGGGGAAAACTCGTCCCGTCCACCCGCGGCCACACTCAGGGCTACATGAGGTGCTGGTGAGCGCACCTCCACAGTCGGGTTCCCCGGCGGCAAATTGTGTCCGTGTGGAGATCGTCCTCCCGGTCCATCTCCGCCTCCTACTTCTGTGAAATTACATCTTCACAGAAAGTTGCGACTACGGTTAATACAACTGTTGCTACCGGCCATGAACCGTATGACGGCCGGTAACGAGAGATCTCCTCCGATGACTGTAATGAGGGTCCCATGCTGCCCAGGTGAAATAAACTGCCAGCGTGTGCTGAACCGACTTCTAACTTCGTGTCGTCGCAGTGGTGACAGGCGGAACTCAATTCCCTCCCAGCAACCAAGTGCTGATACTCCCTGAAGCAACTATTCTATATTAAGAGCCTGCCAAAGTGACTTTACTCTGCCTGATGGAAAGCATGAATAGAATCCAAGAGTTGTGGTCACCATACTCATTGTAAATGCAGACAATGCAGTATGGTGACCCACACTATGGTGGTCTAGTGAGATACTTTTTCACACCCTGCTTGGGCACGTAAAAGGCATGACAGTCATCGTGACAGTGTAAGGCTTACACAGTTACCACGATAACTGTCACCCCTGCATCAATGAGCCTCCGGTCTCACACTCACCAACGAAACACGACAACACGGATGCTGGCGTTTTAGGTTGGTCTTCTGTGGGGGGTAGTACTGCCCCGGTCGAGCCGACCCGCTCGTGCTGAAATCAGCGTGGCTCTACTACCTTTTGTGGTACTGTGGCCGGAAAGGACCTGCGTCAGTCGTAAGGAAAGGATTTCGTGCTGCCGCCCTACCCACTTAACAATGACCAGCTGGAGAGCCTCCACCGCTACAAAGCATACCAGCTACTCCAACTGTGACGACCAACGAGCCATCGTGGCTCGACGAGCGGCCTCACGCCACTCGCGTATCTCTTCCAGTGAAGGCGGTATGACGTTACCCGCCTGGAAATCAGCCATCTGCCGATAAATTTCAGCGAGCTCTTCCGCCTCCAAATCCCACAGAGGAGTTCCAGTAAAGGCGCATACCGCCTCCGTAGACATGGTGCATTAACTGCGTATGTCACAACCAATATCTTCTGTATATACCAGAGGCGAGTTCTATTCCGAGTAGTCAGAGCCACCACCTACACCGGTGCACCATATAAACTTGATACAAAACCTATACCAACCTGTCTGGCGGTTAGAAGCTGTTGATGATGATGGTGAAAAAGTTAGTATTTGTGAATATCAACGTGTTCTTCAAGTTGACTTACTTGCTAGGATCGACGTCATATACATAATAAGCTTACCATCGTAAATGTCGCTTGTATAAATCTTATGGCCGGGTTCGTCTGAAAATAAAATAAAAATAAATGGTTTCTTTTTATATCATAGCGAGTAGGTGGGTCACAGGGTGGCAAGGGACCACCGTCGCCTATGAACACTTCAATTTTATAAATGGTGTCTTCAAGATCATTAAGATTGAAGAAGCTTTCAAGAGCGGAACATCTAGGTACTCGGAGACACTCTGTTGGTCGGAGACAGAGAGGCTAGGCTAACGGGTGACCTTTGATAAGAAGACACTCCTGGCACCATCATCACCCATGTACTGGTTCAATACCAAATGAAGTATATAGTATTATTGGCAAACGAGGACTTTTTATGATAAACCGAGCAAACGAGCAGTCGAGTTGCGTGATGGAAAGCGACTAATGCCGGCCATGAACGCCTGCATCTTAGGAATGGCAAGCGCGTTGCTGGCCTTTGAGGAAGGAGTTAGTAGTTAGAAATACCAAATTTGTCACACAGAACGATAGTGTGAGGCAGAAACTGTCTTGAAAATCAAACAATGGACTTAATGCTGTAGGCAAAGTATCAGCGCAAGTGTTTCCCTCGTTGTGTTTGAGTGTTTCGACTATGACCTCGGGTTCTTTAAGCGGGGCATGAAGAAGCATCTCACTAAGCCGTCATAGCCATGCTGCATTGTCTGCAGTCACAATGAGTATAGCGACTCTGGGATTCTATTCATGTTTTCCATCAGGCATAGTAGAGGCACTTTGGTAGGCTTTAAAAAAGAAAAATTTGGGCAAAGGTGTTATTTTCTGTTTCTATTAGATACTTTCACCCCTTCCCCAAGTTGGCTTATCTTTATAACTAAATGATATCTTTAGAGTCCAAACTCTTTTTTCATCATAAATGTGATCTGCGGTTACCTTAACGCCACCTTTTAGGGGTTAGGTGCAGACGTATTCATCATTATCATTAATTACCTTTAGTATTTCACTACTGCATGTAGACCTCTCCTTAGAAAAGGGGTTTTGGATTACTATATCGCGCTGGCCAGACGGGTAGGAATAGGGTTTCTGTCAAGTTTACCATCTCTTTTGTAGTTTTGGCTCCCTTAGTCGGTTGGGTCACCGACGTACTGTGACACTCTGGTCCACCCTTCGTGACTCCTATTTGAAGCCACTCTGGAAGTGTTAACTTGCTACCTGTTTCTATATTGAATAGTGTGTAAGGTAGCATGAACCCATGTCCTTAAATTCATAAATAGTAGAAAAAATAATACGACTGTACCTTCAGAAGACGAGGAATGAAATACATCGTGGGTTCTCGTGGCATGTTGGCCTGAATAAGAGTAAGGGAAACATTTTTATCTTTTTAGCAAACGATCAGACGTTACCATCGTCGAAGGTCGTCCACAGTCTACATTAAAATTTAGAATTTATTAGTTTCGTTTGTCTTCCATAGATGGCAGTTTGAAATAAATACAAGTGGTAAGATTTGCCAAAACTCAATGTAGGGTCCGTGTGGTGATGGATGAAGAATATGTTGTTTCACCGCCCTCGTTTATTTATTTATTTACTTATTTATTATACATCATGCACTTTATGTACATAGGCGGACTTAATGCCTAAGGCATTCTCTACCAGTCGACCTTTGGGTGATGCAGAGAAAATAGGAAGTAGGTGCGTTTCAGGTGATGTTGAATAACAGAAGTATATATATATATATGTACAAACTTATCATATACTAAAATTTATATAAATACATAAATACATACATATACACACTTATGTTGATATAAATCTATATACATACATACATACACAAATAAATATCATAACAAGTATAAGATGATAATCATGTATTGGTGGATTCTGACAGTTGCTTCAGTAAACACTGCTTCACTTTTTTTTTGAAAGAAAAAGCGTTGGTAACCATCCTGACCTCGAGGGGAAGCTCATTCCAGAGAAGAACAGACTGCACAAAGAAAGATGAGCCAACAAACTCAGATGTATGGGAGGGGCAACGAAGGAGAAGATTCTTAGAGGACCGAAGCTTTCTGTCGTGATTGCTACATATGAGTTGGAAATAGCATTTTAAATATGTTGGCGAAGATGGGTTATTGAGTATAGAGTATAGGACAGAGAGCGCACGTAATTTTCGGCGTAGACGAATTGGTAGCCAGTTGAGCTGCGAACGGAAAGAGGATACATGGTCATATTTACGGAGATTATAAACAAATCGAATGCAGTTATTAAGAAGACGGTCTAATTTATCGAGAAGATCTGCATTCAGGTCATAGCAGCACACATCACCATAGTCGATTAAGGGGAAGATAAGAGTTTGCACAAGCATAGTCTTGGTTTTTACGGGCAGGAAGTTTCTCAGACGATTTAGAGCTCGAAGTGTCCCAGTAACCCTCCGGCATTGCCTAGCAACTTGGTCACGCCAGGTCAGTGTGCAATCGAGGTGCAAACCTAGATCTTTCACCGATCCACTCACAGGTATGGTAGTCCCATCAAAAGTGATAGCCGGAAGAGTCTTAATGTCTACTCTGCTTATCGAACGGTGACTTCCCACAATGATAGCTTGACATTTTGTGGGGTTTACTGATAAACCAAACCTTTGAGAGTTTATCCCATAGGAATTGTTATAAGTGACTTAGAGAGTAAACTACGTAGGACAACATGCATTGAGAAAGAAAACTTGGAACAAAAGTTAACCAATCCGCGTGGCCAGCGTGATATAGCAAGCTAAAACCTCCCTTGTAAGGAGCGACCTATGTCTAGCAGTGGAAAAGCTGATGGTGTGAATCTTGGGGAAACTAAACGATTTATTCTCTTTTTAATTTTTTTTTATTTTTTCATAGCATTGTAGTCATGAGTGGTGGTGTTAACAACCTTAAAGTATAGTATGTCACCGTTAATGGATCTACACCGGAACCGTCTCTCAGAATTGATCTCAGAGTTGAGCTTGAAGAATATGAAGTAAGCGATATTAGGAGGACATGGGTACACCGAGGGGGACTGCGTATAAGCCGCCGCCCCTGTCGCTGGTCACTCGGAGCTGGACCTCCCCAAGTGTTGCCTGGGGTCTCATTTCGCTCGGGCTAACCGGCGGGGTAGCGTGATGTGCACAACAGTCCCGTTTCGCAACACATTGACGACTAAATCGACCTGAGAACCTGCCACAGTCACAGCGATATAGCTATCACTGGTATGGGCCAAATGCCCTAATCCGGCCTCCACGCGCCCCTTGCGGGGGGGGGTACTATACATGTATCGTTATATTACGGCCAAAATTACATAAAATCATTACAAATTGTAACCTACATGTTATTCCGATGTATAACCTATATTACTGTAAATTTTCGTCCAAATCTGTCGAGTATTTTTTTCTTATTATTAGTGAAAGAATAACAAACATCCATACATACAAACGTTCGCATTTATAATAATAGTAGGATTAAATAGATTTATATAGGTAAGTTTTTAAAAAAAAATGTAAAAAATTTGTTCATACATTGAAATTGATGGAATCTTTTGATTTTTTAAATAAAAACTACATACAACTAAAATGAAGTTCTAACCATAGTGTTGCCAGGCTTTAAATATTAACTCGTGAACGGCCTCAAAGTATACCGATATAATGCCTTACGTTTTACTGGTTGAATAAGTCGAAATAATTTTAAAACGCACTCAAAGATTGGCAAAATATTTGAGTCCTGACTTACAGGTGTTCGTGACCGACAGTAGTCACTTCTTCATCTGCTTATTTTATCAACTGTATAAGAAAACAACAGATACTTACCGAAAATGTTTCTTTTAACGCGTACACGACCTGTAAAGGCAGAAATATAATTATTTTTTATTTCATTGGCTCACCAACAACTGTATACACCGTTTAATGGTTACAAGACAATTTGTGAAGATACGAGTATGATGAGATGGTGACACTGCGTATTCTTAATGCCTCACAAGACGAATAAGGGTTGTTTGGACTAATAAACTCACTTGGTAGCCGAGGCCGAGCACTTGGCAGGTGTAGATCGTCGTTTTGTTGCGAGGCGGGACTGTTGCGCTCTTTCACGCCGCCCCGGCAGTCAGCCCGAGCTAGATGAGACCCCAGGTGACACCAGGGGAGGTCCAGCTCCGAGCGACCAGTTAAGAAACTCAAACAGTATTTAACCCATTGACGCCGGGCCGTAAAATGCCGTTAATCACTTATGCCGGCGGGCAAGTTCGTTCACGCGCGAGCCGTACTTGACACGGGACTCCTTAGTTTATAACAGCTCTTGGTGTTGGTGCTCATATTGTTTGACGCACCTCACTCGGGCGTGAATTCACGCCCGCCGGTCGCAACGGAATTTTTGTTGGGCGTGAATTCACGCCCGCCGACCTCAAGGGGTTAAGTATATACTCTGCTACCTGTGCCATACCGGTTGAGTTGCTAGCGTTAATAAAACAAAAATAAAGCCTAAATTACTTTTGATACAACTTTTCTTAATTTAATACGTACGAGTCAAGGAGGGGTTATGTTCTTTCTTTCTCTTTATAATATTTTTGTGTTCACATAGTTTCATCGGTACAATGTTCGCTTCGTAATCTGCAATACAATCAAACAATAAAACTCCTGCGAAAATTTTACTCTAAACGGCCATATATAACCTCGTGGCGCTCAAGATACTTTAAAAATGACAAAAAAGAACTTCATTTCAATTAGTTGGGCGCCACGAGGATAAGAGGTGAATAAAATAGCGTTGAACAGAGAAGAAAGTAGAAATGCGATGTGGACGGGGCAGATGTGCTGGAACTATGAACTAATTGTTAGTCTAATTACATACCTAAACCAGGTTCAGTCGTTCAATCTATTCCTACGACAGTGACCTTGATATAAAAAGCAAGGTAACGGTATTTAAAAGTGGGAGCATTTTAAAATTCTTTATAGAAATGTAACCAATTTAATTACAATCGTAAGTACACAAACATACAAGTGAAACGCTACCTTATTAAAAAGGTATAAGGTTTTGTTCAGTGACATTATAAGTGACGTATAGGATTTATATTCAGTAAAGTATTTGTACGAATTAGCATAGACTTTGTTGTGTCCATATGTATTATTTTTAAGTATAAGGTCGTAACGGTTTTCAAAGGAGTGCAAAAGTAACGGATTATAAGCGATCACGCTTAAAGCAAGTGAAAAATTCTAGCGCTGCTGACACACTTACATTGCATTTTTTAATTCATTCTCTGTTTTATAATTCAGACACGGAACAAATAACCGTAAACATTGCACAATTGTTTGAAATAAGTGGGAATCAGACCCGCAGCTTGACAGTTAGGGTCACTAAGTATTTAACCAACAGGCCAATCCAAAAAGATGACACCTTAGTCAAATTAGTTACTTTTTATCATCTGTCAAAACGACAATTTTGTATGAAAAAGTACTACATACAAAACTGTGACGTCACTCTTTTAGACTACTCAACTGAACAATATATTTCACTGTATATTTAATTGAAATTCGCAATAATAATAAATAGCTATGTTAATTGTATTTGCCGAGATGTTTCGTGATATTAGTTTTAATGATATTGACATTGGTATTTATTTACGATACAGTCATCTACCCGTTGTGGATTGAGCATATATATTATCTTCAACCACATACCTTTATGACACTTCATATACTGTAATTCGCATTTATTTACAGCAATAACATGGAACACTTTTTTGAAATCTTTCAGATGTTTGATTTTAACACAAGTTGGATCTTCTTGAGCGGAACATTTAATATTTTTACATTTCTCATCGATTTTTGGAAGGATTAAAGTTTGCGGCTCTGCTATTTTGTAGCATTTTGTTGCTTTATAAACTAAAAAAAAAGTCTACTTTAAAGTTTTAGAATCAGTTACACTCTTGCTGTAATTTAACAAGAGTGACAGGCTTGTCAAAGGTAAAATCATCATAACTGTCGGACTGTGGTGTTGACGTTAAAAAAAAAGAAAAAGATTTGTATCAACTTTTCCTTCTCCTTGCCGTGTCGTTCTGCGTAGTTTGCTCCCTTAGTCACCTCTTACAACCTCCACGGGATGAATGGGATGGGTTATACTCACACGGGTACAGAAGGGGCCGGTCCATCCCCTCACTATCCTCTTGTTCTCCTCAAACACACCCCCCGCCCCATCGCAATTTTTGCTGTGGGCCCGGGAATCGAACCCGTAACAATACATTTTTTAAATTGTTAACAGATCGTGCCTACGAGGCCTTCCCGCCTGCCTGCAAGCGCCATCGCGTGACTGGCCGGGGTAGGAACACTTCATGAACAACCCCCGCTCCGTAGCGCCGCGAGGGAAGCCGGTATGGAAACCACAAAATTCCCATACATTTTCGCAGGCAAAGCGCCTGATGAAAATGTAGTGGCAGTGACTCGCGTGCGTGCGGAGAAGCTCGCGTCTGCCCCTCAATATTATTTTTGTTGCAGTTCTTGTCGCTGCGGCCACCAACTGCCAGTGAACGGGTGTGCCTGCTTGCCCGAGTGGGTGTACCGTGTGCGGGTGCATTTTAACCGATGCAACAAGAAATATGAACATCGACACGACGTCTCACTGACCGCCGCGCGGCATGAGGCGCCGCACAAGCCGGATTAGACACCGAAAGGGACTACACATAAGCCGCCGCCCCTGTCTCTGATCACTTGGCGCTAGACCTCCTCAGATGTCGCCAGGGGTCTCATCAGGCTCGGGCAGACCGCTGAGGTGGCGTAAAGAGTACAACAGTCCCGCCTCACAACACAATGACGACCAAAATAAATGCCCCAGGACCTGCGACATAGCCATCGCTTTCAGGAGCAAAAAGCCCCGATCCAGCCTCCACGTGCCCCTTGCAAGGCAATGTGCAGACCACGAAGAGGATGAATAAGCGTGTGTGACACTCAAAAAGAATAAATTTTCCGCGTTTTGCAACATTTTTTATTGATGTAATGTTAACTTATAGTCCATATGCCTAGAATCTTCTTTGACAAATGTGCTATCCAATACTACAATATTTTTTCAATTTGAACCAATAATTTGCAGAATAAACGAATAAACTTTTCAGCTTTAAAATATAAGTATACATTAAGGCAAACATTCAAATTCTTACCTAATAGAAGAAACAAAAAGCGAACTTTCATCTTTAATAAAACATTAAAACTAAAGTTTAAACTAAAGTATATTGCGTAACATTAATTAACAATTACAAATTTTATGTCCTAATAAAGGCTGTCTTTATCTCAAATTAATTATTAAAATGAAATTAACTGTGCACTTGTTTTATGTTTATAATAAAGATAAAATGAAATTAATTAAAATTTCGACGCAATATTAAAATGGGTTATTATGTATAACAGTTATTGCTATAATGGCGCGGTTTCGCGTGTCCAACATATTTATATTTTCAGGATGTAGGTTCAATCAATTCATATAATAAAAATACCTCAAGTTAGACCTTCTAATCTTATCTATGTACTTTAACAAAGTCCTTCGATTTCAATCCAGCAATTCTGAGAGTTAAGGGATCAAATTATAACTTTAAACAAAATTTAAGCATTTTATCATACGATTAAATAATGCCCTGTATATCTGTTAAAATTGGGTATTTTAAGAGCGGATCAATATTGCTCTAGTTTTTTTCTTCCTCACTTTAATACTTTCACACCTACATTTAGTAGATTTCTTTTTAATAAAAAACTAGGCACACTGTACTATATTATGTTGCCCCAACAAAAAATCTGGATTCAATTTGACATTTCTGACTTATTTGAAAATAGAAAAACGAGACTCAGACAGAACAACATTCCGGGAACAAAATGGGTTAAATTTGAGCATTATTTATTTCATCATAACATCAAATAAACAATAAACAGCAAAATGGACGAATATTTTATAACAGCTTTGACTAAATTGGTAATTTTTATAATATTACTGTTCGCTATCCTACTGAGTTCATCAAGTAGAGCGGGCCGACCACCTCGTACTGGGAGTCTTGTGTCCTGTGTCTCACGTGAATTACAACCTATACGAAGTAAAAAAAGATGATATACCTTAGGTACATACATAATAGATAGTACATGACTATCTATGTATATTTTTTTTAAATTAAAGCATTTTTTTAAATTAGACTTAAAATCCTAATTATTCTCTAATTGAATATAACGTATTAGTGCCAAGATGTTGATAGTAATATAACACGCCTTACAAGCGGTCATCTGATCTCAAATTAGGCACAGCGAGACTGCTAACAAACATACTTATATATTTTAAAATACATATAAATAAATAGATAAATTACACCCGGACACAAAGCAAATGAACTAAACCTGTGACTAATCTATATTTTCACAAGTAAATTATAGTTATCTAACTCCTAAGTTCTTAGTAACTAGATGACATTGTGTGTCAAACGTCTCAAATATTTTTTTTTTTTTATAATTGACTGATAAATTTTATCAAATTACTTTGACTTAACTATTAGACTAATAAGCTAATAAGAAATAATAATTGTATCATATAGCTTTCACCCAGGCAATGAGGGTATTGGCGACCGCCTCTATTTCTATAAAATACACAGTCGGGAACTGGCATTATGACTATTCTTCCAACTCATTTTAAAGGAGATCCGGGAACTTTTTAAATGTAAAATGCTTAAGTTCAAGCTTCAACAGAAATTACCTAAGAAAAATGTTAGTTGCTGGTCAAAGGCTTTGGTATAGGGATTACATTAATTTTTCCTTCTACTTAGAGTGATGTTGTCCTGCATAATTTGCTCTTAGACTCCTAGACTTCTAGACCTATGGGATGAATGGGGGTGGTGACACACTGTATTCAAAAAGTTTTTTTTAGTTTAAGGGCCTGTCAAAGTGACTCTACTCTGCCTGATGGAAAGCATGAATAGAATCCAAGAGTCTAGGTCCCCATACTCCTTGTTGATGGAGACAATGCAATATGGTGATTCACTATAGCGACCTAGGGAGATGCTTCTTCTTGCTCTGCTTGGGGACGTAAAAGGTGTGACAGTCATTGTGGCATTGTAATGCTCACACACTTACCATGACAACTGTAACCCCTGCATGAATCTGTCACCACATAGAATATGAATCATGCTATCTATCTAAATATTAGTATTTTTGTTACTGGCAATCTGGACTGCTAAACAACTTTTGTTGTACAATTCCCATACTAGTTAAACACTATGATAATTTTTTCGGTCTCGTTGTAATTTTTTTCCATAAATAAAAATATAAATGTTAAGTGTTAAAATAATTTAGCATGGATTTTGTTCAGTTTTCACACAATATATTGTTTATTAAGACGCATGGCAACATCGGATTTTATTAACTTTTTGCAAGCACAATGTGCCACAGCAAAAAGTGGCAGGAGACAGCTTTATATAGAAGAAAACATGTTAAATTTTATAAGCTTAATACACATGAGTGTTTGTGACAGATTTAAGCATGTCCAGTTCACAATATGCTCCAATTAGACTTCTATTATAGTTGGCAAGTGTTGATTATTAATGTCTCTGGCAACACCTTTCTATTATGTTATAAGAATGTGTAGCACATCTAAAGTAGATCTAAAGAAGTTTATAAGACCAAAAACAATAAAATTGTTTTTTTTTATTTACAGAACACTCACGAATACAATGAATTAACAATAGTTCTTGGGAATGAGAGTTGTGATCTTGACTCATCAGTGAGCTCAATTGTTTATGCCACATATTTAACCTGGCAATACGATCAGATTAAATCCAAAGTGTGCACACGGGAACACATACCTGGGTCCATGAAAGATGATATCTTTGTGCCTATTTTGAATGTGGATAGGTCTGATTATGAACTGAAGACAGAAGTAGCTTACCTTCTGAGGAAGTGTGGAATATTTGAAAGTAATTTAATTTTTAGGTGAGCATTGTATCTTTTTTCTTTTATAGCCTGCTGTCCATCGTGCCATAGAGCACTCTACACTATGTTTACTCAATCGTGGCCTCCCCTCTACCACTATCTGTTCATCTGGAAACGTGACTGGCCCACTTCCACTTTAGCATACTGAGCTGACACTCCTTGGAGGAGCGCTCCTTTGCTCAGTAGTGGACAGATCTCTGTCCGTGATCAACCTATCTAGGTTGATTTGAGTCTACTGTGCCTGCCATGACCTAAGCAAGAAGGTTTTGGTCACGATACTGACCAGATGGGTTGGTATAGAATTTGTTTTCAAGTTCGCCGCCGGCGTACCGGGCATCGAAGGCGCGCTTACCAGCACCACATGCCACCCTGAGTGTGGCCGCAGGTGGACGGGACGGGTTTTCCCCTCCATCCGCTAGAGTGGCCAGCCGCGAAGAGACGACATCCGCGTACGTAGGGTACGTCGCCTAAATAGATAATTTACCCATAGATGGTGCCCGTGTTAGTGAGCAGGCAGGAGGGGTCTGAATGTCGTAGTAACAACTGGTCCTGGATCCCTCCTATCTCAGGCACAGAGTGGCACACACCGGTGATGGCTCGAGGGAATTTCCACACGTTAATAAAAAAAAGAAAAAAAGGGTTTGTTTCAAGTATTCCGTCTTAGTAGGGGAGAGTGGGGGAATTGGCACCATGTAAGGAAAATTAAAAAAAAAACACGGTTTCTGTTACAATCATAGACATTTATAGACATTAATCAGTCTTTTAGTTACCCGTCTTTCAATAACTGCAAAGGAACTTAAAGAAAATATAGCCTAAAATAGGTAAAATCACGTTTTTTATAAATCTTACTTTCGCTCCCATTACCCCACGCATCGGGTAATGAGATCCATGAAACCTTCATATGTGTAATGAGAGCCATGAAATAACACTAAACAAAATAAACTCTTACTTTAACCCATTAAAGAGTAACTTAAACAATCCAAAATTTTTGAGTAATCAATAAAACATAAAATAAAACATCTTCAATAAAAAAATAATAACAAAAGGTATTTTAGTGACCTAAACAAAAATTGCAAAGATAATCTTTAGAGTGATCGCAACCAGAACACTCAGAATGTGCCACAAGTTCTGCAACAATACTATAATTCTTCATGTGTACTAACATCGTTACAAATCATACTTAGATACCTACATTTTCCTCCTTAGAGTATTCAGAATCATCATCACAAATATTATTTTCATCGATAGATGATTCGTCTGAAGTGCTGTCTTGGAATAAATGTTTAGTTACTCTGTTTTTATTTTTTCGAGATAATTTATTCTTAACCTGTCTCTTATTCTTAGATTTATTTATTTGTATTTTCTTTGATTTGTTCCCCTTCATCATTCTTTTATTTTTTTTGTCCTTCTTCTCCTTAAAAACTTTCTTCATAGGGGTGCTAGTTAAAACCTCCGAATGTTGTTTGTTTCTGTTACCTTTTGTTGATTTTGCTGACATGTGCGGAGGACTTAAAACATTTAAGATATGAGCAAAACTTGTAGAAGGTTGTGGCGAATCTCTTCTTTGCACATCATGTTGTGATGATTGGTCCCTGGCAGATTGTTGAGAGGTGGTTGATGTTTGCAGCGCCTCTTGAATTGAAGACACAGTTTGTGAAGTATCGGTAGCAATTGTTTCGGAAAGGCTAGCCGTGTTTGCTACGTTAGTTGTATTGTCATTGCTTTCGTTCTGGCCAAGAGGAATAAAATCTTCATCCGTAAAAACAGATGGGTCCATAGGAAATATTCCAGTAGTTTTAAAGCCAGATATTCCCTTGTCAAGAGATGCTATTTTTGAGTAAGCTTTATTAAATAGTCCAGCTATTTCATACGGAGTTATTTTAATCATGTTTCTAGATTTCATATACATATCGCACTCCCTTTTGTAAGCTGTTTTTAGGGGACCAAAAAACGTCACATCTAAAGGTTGTAGACGATGTGATGAATGTGGAGGAATACTCAACATAGTTATATAATTCTTTTTGGCTACCTCATAGGCTTCCAATGTAGCATGACTGTTATGATTGTCCATAATGAGCAAAACCTGTTTTTCCGCAGTAGGACTTGTAAATTTTATAAAATGTTCAAGCCATGTTATGAATATTTGTTCATTAGTCCACCCATTTTTTGAACATGTATAAATAGCTCCTGGTGGTCCATCACGTTCTAGCTGTGGAGAGTGTCTTTGTCGTGGAAAAATGAATAAAGGGGGCACATAAATACCTGTAGCACTCATTGCACAAATTGCTGTAATATTTTTGCCCCTCTCCCATGAAGTTGCTGCACCAACACGCTTTCGTCCTTTAAGAGCAATAATATTATCTGGCACATGGACTGTAGAAAATCCTGTTTCATCCATATTGAATATGTTTTGGGGCTCAAAATTAAATTTTGTCATTACAGATTCCAGATTACTAAAGAAACGTGTGACTTCAGTCTTATTAAAGCCCAGAATCCTGTTTATACTGGTCGCTTCAGGCTTTCTAATACTGAGTTCTTGATGTCGGTTCATGAATCCGTACAACCAATCTTTCCCAGCAATTTTTTTTTCAGTATTAAATCTGTTTTCGACACCGAAGTTCACAGCCATATTGTAGCATATTTTACGCAGTTGGATGCTTGTGAAACCATAAAATATATTAGACATATCAAGTATATGGCTAACAAGTATTTGTTCCTGTTCACTAGTGAACACGGTTTTTCTGCCGAGTGATGGAGAACGACTGTAATTATCATCATCAGAAATTGCTAACCTGTACCGTTTCTTTAGTGTGCTGTAAGGTATTTGATACTGTTGTGCTGCTTTATTAATCGAAATTCCTTCATTTCTGATAGTATTTATTGCAGACTCTAACGTGGCTGATGTCCAGCTAGCCTTTGACGTCGTCCGCTTTCTAGTTCTTGGCATCTAAAAAAATTATATAAACAACACTGTTAAATTTAAATTTTAGTATTCGTAGGGGGTAATAAGAGCCATAGCGGGGTAATGGGAGCTCGAGTAGCTCCCATTACCCGGCAGTTAAACATCTCAAAATACCGACAATAACCTAAAAAACTTCGTTAAGTAAGTTTGTCTTTCAATGTTATCATAAAATTGAATAAATAATGCACATAATAGAGGCAAAGCACGACAAAATAATAAAAGTTTAGGTACTTACTTTATTTGAGAGATTTCACACTTTTTGTAGCGAGATCACTCCAAACGCACTTCTTCTTGTGACCAATGAGCGCGTGCTACTGGGCCGGGCGGCGGCGATCACGTGACATGAACGAATGTTTTCGAATCCATTCCTGCCAATTTCGTGCGACTGGTGCGTTCCTGTCTGTTTAAATTTTAGTGGCTCCCATTACCCGCTAGCTCCCATTACCCCACTCTCCCCTACACTCTTACAGCATCTACTAAATAATGAAGGGGTTGATATCTTACTGTAATGTTTTTAATTATATTTTCAACCCCCGTGTATTGTTACAGAGATGATCATGACATGCAAGTCTTAATAAGCAGAACCAAAACTAAGGTTGTATTAGTTGATCATCATGTCATGGCGACCAGGGATCAGTTCTTAATACCACTTGTCACAGAAATTATTGATCACAGGTTAGTTTAACACTAATTTCACAATTTGACTGTATACCTATACTAATATTGCAATGGGAGGGGGGGCTCGTAACTGTTCCAGAGATTTCCTTTTTAGGGTACACTTGGTTCCTCGTCTACTGGTATCTGAGACGGCGTGCGGTTTCTGGTCGGTTCGAGTCCAACATAACCACCAATAGGTGATATCCGGGGGGATTTCTGCACAGAAAAAAGGGGGTTCGTGGCTCAGTGGTAACCTAGTAGATTAGTAAATTGCCAAAGTTAAGCAAAGGTCAGTCTTTCGATGGGTTATTCATTTATTATAGGAGCTTTCAAAAGGGATTCCACTCTGCCTGATGGGAGGCATGAATAGAATCCCAGACCTGTGGCCATCATATATATTACGAATGCAGAAAATTTCTCCGAGGCACGGAAGGGTCTCGATGTGTCTTTGTTTGTTTTTTTCTTTTTCTCAAGAACAGTCACCAACCTAAAGCAACAGCATCTGTGCTGTCGTGTTTCGTTGATGAGTGCGAGACCGGAAGCCCATTGATGCAGAGGTCACAGTTATCGTGGAAAGTGTGTGAGCACTACACTGCCACGTTGACTGTCATGCCTTTTACGTCCCCAAAGCCGTCCGGCGGGTCAAGAAAAGCATCTCACTTGGCCGCCACAGTGTCTGTCATACTGCATTGTGTGCATTCACAATGTGTATGGTGACCAGAACAGTTGGATTCTATTCATGCTTTCCTTCAATCAGAAAAAATGAGGAGTTTGTACGGTTGAATATGCTTATCTCAGGCAATAATTGTATTATTGGATTGGACCATTGACTTCTATGCTAAAGTTGTCCACCGGATGGTGGATGAGATGTTAGATGTTACATTCTATCGGTCAACTTAACTTTCATGGTACTCAGTTTGAAACTAGATGGCGCTGTGTCTGCGCGGCTTCATCATCATCAACAGCTTTTACAGTCTACTGCTGGACATAGGCCTCTCCTTAGCAAGGAAGTTTTGGCCTACTATACCACGCTGGCCAAACGGGTTGGAATAGGGTTTGTTCCAAGTTTTCCTTCTCTTTGTAATGATATTTTCCTGAATAGTTTCTTCCCTTAGTCGCCTCTTACGACACTCACCATAGGGGTGGTAACACTATGTATTTTTAATCCTTCACCACACTGACACCACGGCTTCGCCCTCGTTGTTGGGCTAAGTATTATAGCAATACCACATGGGACAACACTTTGTGTGATCCACAAGTTGTTGTTCTGAGTCTGGGTGTGCTTTGTGTTCATTTCATGTATTTGTAAAGACCCCGCGATACAAGAATATTTCCAGTGTGGGAGTCTTTTCAGAAAAAATCGGTCTATTATTTTCAGACCTTTGGACAAATCTAAATGGCCGTACAAGGAAGACACGCGCTCGACAATACAAACAGTGGGCTCCTGCGCGACTCTGGTTGCTCAGAGAATTAAAAACTTAAGCACGCTTGTGGCAAAGGATGTTGATTTTTTTAATGCCTACCCTGTCTGCAGTAAGCTGTTGTATGGTGAGTTATTGTAATTACTCTGCCTGATGGAAAGCGCAGATAGAGTCCAATAGTGGTGGTTACCAAACTTATTTCGATTGCAGACAATACAGTTTGGTGACCCACACTATGGTGACCTAGTGAGATGCTTTTTCACGTTCCGCTTAAAGGATTTGAGATCATAGTGGGAGGGCAACACGTGCGCTGATAATGAGTTCCAGGTTTTAACTGAATAGCCGAACCGTTTAGTTCGAGTGTATTTCTACCACTTTAAAATTGTGTCTTACAAAATCAGCACATGTTATCCTGCAGAGGAAGGGTCACCTGGTAAGAAATTACCGCCGTCCATGGACCCCTGGACCTCTTGTACAGTAATATTATCTATGCAGTATTCCGTCTTCACACAAACGGTTGAAACTCAAGTCCCTACGCGCGTCGTGTTCGGTATACACTCGGTACACACTCAGTCACGAATGCGTTGCAGTAACGAATGGATGTTGAGATGATTTTCTAGGCAGTAAGCGTGTCATCATTATCATCATCAACAGCCTTTTACAGTCCACTGCTGGACATAGGCCTCTCCTTAGCAAGGAGGTTTTGGCCTACTATTCCACGCTGGCCAGACGGGTTGGAATAGGGTTTGTTTCAAGTTCCCAGGAGTTGGCGGACCTCCGCGCGGCCTGTACTCGTGCCCGGAGGTCCTACACCCGTAGTCGGCGGTGACACCGCGAATAAAGTGGGGAGGACCAGCTTCATGAGGAGTACCGAGAGGCGCGGAAAACTCTGAAGCTGGCCATCAGCCGCGCCAAAGATATTAAGCGTAAGGAGATGCTGGAGGGTCTCGATCGTGACCCCTGCGGTCGCTCTTATCGTGCGGCGCGACAAAAGCTCCGCACGTCGGGCTCCCCCCTTACAGAGACACTCCAGCCCAGCTTCAGCAGGAAGTGGTTGAGGGTCTTTTCCCGCAGCGGGAATACACACCCCTGTCGATGGCTGTCATGGTCGGAGACGACGGGGGGAACGAGGACAATGTGGCTCTGACCGCGCGGAATAGGGCTCGCCTCTAGCGCCCTCAGAGGATATTGTCGGTTAGAGCCATACGCGGTTACCGCACCGTATCGACGGAGGCAGCGTGTGCCTTGGCCGGAACGCCGCCGTGGGATTTAGAGGCGAAAATGCTCGCCAAAGTTTTTCGGCGGACGGCTGACTTCCGGGCGGGTAGCGGCATACGGCCCCCGCCCGAAGAGATACGCGAGTGGCGTGAGGCTGCTCGTCGAGCCACGATGGCTCGTTGTTCGTTCCGGTTGGAGGCCCCGCGTGCTGGTTTTGCCGCCGTGGAGGCTCTCCAGCCGGTCATCGCCGAGTGGGCAGAGCGACAGCACGGGACCCTTTCCTTCCGACTGACGCAGGTCCTTTCCGGGCACGGTTGCTTCGGGAAGTATCTGCACTCGGTCGCCAGGAGGGAATTGAGTCCCGCCTGTCACCACTGCGACTGCAGTGAGGACTCAGCTCAACACACGCTAGCGGTTTGTTCCGCCTGGGCGGCGCAGCGTGAGGTCCTCACTGCATTTATTGGAGGAGATCTCTTGCTACCGGCCGTCATACGCTCCATGGCCGGTAGCGACAGTTGTTTTACCGCGGTCGCAACCTTCTGCGAAGACGTAATTTCGCGGAAGGAGGCGGCGGAGAAGGCCCAGGAGAATGATATCCACTCGGACCCAATTCGCCGCCGCCGAGCCGGGCGGCGGAGGCGCGCATACCAGCGCCTCATGCCGCCTTGAGTGTGGCCGCGGGTGGACGGGATGGGTTTTCCCCTCTATCCGCTACAATGGCCAGCCGCGAGGAGGCGACGTTCGCGTGTGCCATACGTCGCCTAAAAAATAGAGAGTTTACACATAGATGGTGCCCGCAGTAGCGGGCAGGCGCTAGGAGGGATCTGGATGTCGTAATAGCAGCGGTTCCCGGATCCCTCCTATGTTAGGCGCAGAGTGGCACACCGTGTGGTTTTAGTCGGTCCGATTCTGACACACCACCCCACCGTAAACCCAGGTGGGGTGACGGCCCACAAATAAAAAAAAAAAAAAGGGTTTGTTTCAAGTTTTCCTTCACTTTGTAATGATGTTGTCCTGCACACTTTGTTCCCTTAGTTGCCTCTTACGACACCCACGGGATGAATAGGGGTGGTAACACTATGTATTCTTGATCCGTCACCACACGGTTCGTTTGTGTAGTAGAAGTAAGCGTATGATTTGTGAATATTTGATTTTTTTTTTTTTTATTTATAATGGATCTCCGACAAGGAATACACTTTACATGCTATCAGACAAAACACGATTAAGATTGCGTGTCATATGCTTCCTCAATTATGGGAGACCACAACATGTTTATTACAAAAGAGTTAGTAATTGATTGAAGTACAAGTACTTACATTACATCGCAAAGAGCCATTATAGACTATATCGTGGTGTTTTTGTTCGATGGAATTGTTCAATAACGCACCCAAAGATATCATTATTTAAATTACTGGATATAATATTATATTAAATTAATACGAGAAAAGCTTTTGGTAACTGTCTCAGTCGAAACACAAATACTTTTCAGTGTCAAATTCATAAAAATGTTATATTTTTTTATTAAAACTTAAAAATCAAAACACAATATGTATTTTTATGAACACTTCCTGTTATATTCCCAACATTTTTTTTTAATAAAAATAATTGGGTAGACAAAATTAAAATACTGCAGTCGAGCAGCCCTACCGCGTGTTTACGTACCGCGCGGCTGTAGGTTTTCTTTACGAAACGTGCCCGAGTCACAATCATGTGTAGATAACATTAATTAAGTTTAAGCGTCGATTAAAATTCGGTTTCCGAGAGATGTTTAGGCTCAATGGGTTAAAGATGGGCACCCATCCCTAGATTGACCTGGCTGAGGTTGCTTATCTTGGCAATATGCTCTTTGAATAAATTAAATACTGTTTTCTTCTAATTATTTTCTGTGTTGCAGCTACAATCATCTTGGACACAGTAAATTTCTCAAAGGAAGTAAACAAAGCGACACCGCTTGATGAAGAAATTATATTATTCTTAGAGAGCTTAATAAAACCTGATGACTATACTGCAGAACGGTAAGTACATACATACACTCATGCTTGTACCTTCGAGGGGGTAAGCAGAGTTATTAAACAGCTACAGTTTAAGTATTGTAATTTGTTAACACTATCGAAGACACCTACTACTACGGAATAACTGTTATTTCTGTATCGCGATATAGATTTTTTTGCGCCGATTAAGATGTATACAACATCCCAACATGAACCGCTGGACCGCGACCGACCAGGCATGATCACCTCACCTCATCGGAGGATCCTCCCTTCGTCTTGGAGGGACACGTTCTTTCACATTGGTGACCCTGATGTGAACCTGTTCCTCCATAAGTGAAAATAATAACTGAAAATGGGAGGATCGAGTCTCTGGTAACCTGGCCAGTAAAGTAAGAATATTTGCTTTTTTAAAATATACTTCCAAATTCGAATTTAACGATCATATCTAAACAGGCAAAAACAATACTTATCGGTATGTCCTTCTTGTTCAAAAGGCTACTAGAATATTTTTTTTGGTAGTTTTTCCACGAGCTTTAGTGTGACCAGTTAAAAATTTGGTAGTTTTTTCTCTCGAACCTTGTAAGGTCGAATTTCGACCACTAGTGCATAACATACTTATACTATTAATTTCTTGCAGCGAACGCACTCTGGACTGCTTGGTGAGGGCCAGGTGCGATGTCTCCAAGCTGACAGCCGAACAACTTCTCAAGAAAGACGTTAAAGTAGTTAGCAACGTATTTGTGCCAAGTTTTCCTTTCCTCGTCAAGGTGAATATAATTCCAAAATAGAAGTTCACGGTCTACTAAAATCGTGGGCGAAATATATTCGCTTTCATTACTAAACTATCTTAATTGATATGGTTTCTTAATAGAAGTGTTGTGGATCGATTGTTATTCGTGACTGGCGTGTTAGTCAACAAAGCCACAGGTCGTAGGTGCAATACACACTGTCTGGTGACTTCCACATACAGCACAAACAAATATACAAACTATAGAGTCATCTAGCGAAGACACGTCGAACTACGGAGCAACTACTAATCCTGCATCGCAATATAGAAATTTTACACAACATCCCAACATCTACTGTTGGGTCGCGGCCCGCCAGGCATGTTTACCTCGCTTGGTCGATACCCGTTCCCTCCAGAATAGGCTAGATGACACCTTAGTCAAATTAGTTACTTTTTATCATCTGTCAAAACGACAATTTTGTATGAAAAATGTACTAAATACCAAATTGTGACGTCACTGTTTTAGACTACTCAATTGAACAATATATTTCACTGTATATTTGATTGAAATTCGTAATAATAATAAAAAGCTATGTTGATTGTATTTGCCGAGATGTTTCGCGATATTAGTTTTAATGAAGTGGACATTGGTATTTATTTCCGATACAGTCATCTACCCAATTGTATACTTATCATTTGCTCAATCTGAGTGTGATACTAATCAAAGAAATAGACATACACTCTAAACACTGTATGATGAAGCCAATCAATTTTACAGGAATTCCTCAAAAAGCCTAAAGCCCTATCGGCTGTAAACGAAGCCTTAGCACGCGAAAAATGCTCTGTAGCCTTACTCCTGGGCATGGACCTATCAGAGGGTGTTCAACGAGACGCTGCAGTGTACTATGCGTCCAGATGCCAGGACACAGCAACAGATGTGAGTTGAATAAGTTTCTTTCAGTTGTCTTTAACAGTCCACTACTGGACATAGGCCTCTGATTAGCGAGGAGGTTTTGGCCTACTATACCACGCTGGTCAGACAGGTTGGTATAGGGTTTGTTTCTCCTCGCCTCAGAGAGGTCCTGGACGCCAGCTTGGCGTCCAGACGCTTTCCTGAGAGCTGGAAGAGCGGGAAGCTGGTCCTGTTACGGAAACCGGGACGGCCTGCCGATTCGGTTGCGGCCTATAGGCCCATCGTGTTGCTGGACGAGGCGGGTAAACTGTTTGAGAGGATACTCTCTACCCGCATCGTCCGGCACCTCTGTGAGGTGGGCCCCGATCTGTCGGACGCCCAATACGGATTTCGAGCGGGGCGTTCGACGGTCGATGCTGTGCTGCGCCTGAGGGCCGTGACCGAAGAGGCGGTGAGCTGTGGCGGCGTGCTGTTGGCGGTATCGTTAGACATCGCCAACGCATTCAATAGTCTGCCATTTAGCTGCATCAGGGAAGCACTCCACTACCACGGGGTGCCAGAGTACCTGAGGCGGCTTGTGGCAGACTATCTTGAGGAGCGTACCGTCATGTACGAGGACCGAGATGGTATTCTGAGGCGGCGGTCCATGTCGTGCGGTGTTCCACAGGGGTCTGTCCTCGGACCACTCCTGTGGAATATGGGATACGACTGGGCCCTTCGAGGTCGTCTTCCCCCCGGGCTGGGCGTAATTTGTTACGCAGATGACACATTGGTCACAGCCCGGGGGATGAACTTTCAAGAGGCGGCGCGCCTGGCCACCACGGGTGTCTCTCTGGTGGTCGGGCGTATTGAGGCGCTGGGTTTGCGGGTGGCCCTGGACAAGACGGAGGCCCTTTTGTTCCATGGGCCCCGTCGTGGTCCACCCTCCGGCGCCTCCATCATAGTCAATTCGGTCCTCGTACCGGTTCAGGCCCAGATGGAGTATCTGGGCCTGATCCTCGACGGCAGGTGGCTCTTCGACGAGCACTTTCGACAGCTCTCTTTAAGGCTGGTCGGTGCTGCTTCTGCCCTTGGGCGACTCTTACCCAATTTGGGTGGAGCCAGCGTCGCGACGAGACGGCTATACACGGGGGTTGTTCGGTCAATGGCCCTGTATGGTGCACCGGTGTGGGCGGCGGCTCTGACCGCCCAGAATAGAGCTCGCCTCTGGCGTCCTCAGAGGATATTGGCGGTTAGAGCCATACGCCGTTACCGTACCGTATCGACGGAGGCGGCGTGTGCCTTGGCCGGTACTTGTCTTGCCCCGTGGGACTTGGAGGCGGAAGTGCTCGCCGAAGTTTATCGGCGAACGGCTAACTTCCGGGCGGGAAGCGGAATACGGCCCCCGCCCGAAGAGATACGCGAGTGGCGTGAGGCCGCTCGTCGAGCCACGATGGCTCGTTGGTCGTCCCGGCTGGAGGCCCCACGTGCTGGCTTTGCCGCCGTGGAGGCTCTTCAGCCGGTCATCGCCGAATGGGCAGGGCGACAGCACGGGACCCTTTCCTTCCGACTGACGCAGGTTCTTTCCGGGCACGGTTGCTTCGGGAAGTATCTGCACTCGGTCGCCAGGAGGGAATTGAGTCCCGCCTGTCACCACTGCGACTGCAGTGAGGACTCGGCTCAGCACACGCTAGCGGTTTGTTCCGCCTGGGCGTCGCAGCGTGGGGTCCTCACTGCAGTTATTGGACTAGATCTCTCGCTACCGGCCGTCATACGCTCCATAGTCGGTAGCGACAGTTGTTTTACCGCGGTCTCTACCTTTTGCGAAGATGTAATTTCGCGGAAGGAGTTGGCGGAGAAGGCCCGGGAGGACGACCTCCACTCGGACCCAATTCGCCGCCGGCGAACCGGGCGGCGGAGGCACGCATATCAGCGCCTCATGCCGCCTTGAGTGTGGCTGCGGGTGGACGGGACGGGTTTTCCCCTCCATCCGCTATAATGGCCAGCCGCAAGGAGGTGACGTGCGCGTGTGCCGTACGTCGCCTAAATAGAGAGTTTGTAAGCAGATGGTGCCCGCGTCAGCGGGCAGGCGCTAGGAGGGATTTGTATGTCGTAATAACAGCTGTTCCCGGATCCCTCCTATGTCAGGCGCAGAGTGGCACACCGTGTGGTTTTAGTCGGTCCGATTCCGACACACCACCCCGCCGTAAATCCCGGTGGGGTGACGGCTCGAGGGGGCTTCCACACGTTAAAAAAAAAAAAAAACAGTAGCAGTCGTGGGATTGCCGATAGAAGTGAAAACGGAACTATTAAGTTGAGAGTAATTAAAACTATATGCAAAAATTATATGAAATTTTTAATGTTTCATATATAGCTTATATATAGCTAGCTAGCTAGGAAATTATAAATGTGACATATTCTTATAAACTGATTTATATACATACCTGAATAAAATGAAGTCAATTAAAAACTATCGCAGTGTAAAAGTACACAACTGTTCTTCAATGTGGCTCATAGAATAGAACTTTCTCGAAGTTTCGAACAACGAAATTCTTATTTGTGAACTTAAAGCAAAAGTACCATAGACTAATTGATATTTTCGATGGAAAAACGATATCTTTACTGATTATCTTACAATTAATCCAAAGTGACCTTTACCATTAAAAGACTAATAATAAAACACAATTTTAGAAAGGTAAATTATTGTTTGTGAACCTCTTATTATTATTAGCTTTATATTAAATGTTCATATTTTCATTTCTTGACACAAGAATTTTTAATTGAAATTACACCAATCAAGCAACAACTAAACATACATGGAATGTCCCGACCATAAACTAACAGAGTAGTTGCTGTGACAAAAATTTGTGCTTTAACGTCTGAAGTTACTAGGGATGTGATTATAATAAAATCGAATAGGATATTCACTCGAGATGATTTATTACCACGCTTAAACGAAAAGATGATGAAAAATATTAATTTTAGTTCAGAAAATAACTTAATAAATGTTAAATTATAGATTTCAAATGTTTTGTTTTAAAAAAAAACAGTAGCAGTCGTGGGACTGCCGATAGAAGTGAAAAGGGCACTATTAAGTTGAGAGTAATTAAAACTATATGCAAAAATTATATGAAATTTTTTATGTTTCAAATAGCTAGGGTAAACTACCAGTCATTGGACGCTATCAGTTATTGGACAGAAATCTCTTTAATCGTTTTTATTAAGATTGTGATTGAAGAGTATAACAATACAACTGACTCTTTGTGTACTCCTTTTCTTGGTAATACTTAAAAGTTCAAAACATTTCTAATAGATGGCAGCATTTGATCGAAAATATTTACTTTCCTCGGCGTCCGAACGGGTAACGGTTTTTCTAGTGAGAAATAAATAATTTGGTAAGTTTCTTTAGATATTTCATAAGGATTTGTATTCGAACTAACAATTCTATGTTCTTAGTAGTTCGTATAGTAAAGTATTATGGTATTGTGTACTAATTTTAATATAAATTACATAGGTCAAACACATTTTCTAGGTTATTATGTAGTGTCCAATGAATAAATACATTTTTTGCTTGAAATCAAATTATTGGACAAGTGCCCAATAACTGCATTTATTAAATTTATATTAATTGAAACTATTTTGGACTCTACTACCTATAAGTTTAGGTTAAAGAAACCATTTTCAATATTATTTATCTTAGGCACCTTCTACTAGTCTTTGGACAGGATGTCCAATGTCTAATTATAATCTGTCCAATAACTCATTTTCTGCAGGTACTCTTAGATAACGGTTTTTGGAAGTGAAACGAAGATGCCTAAGGGGAAAAAGAAAGACTACGATCCTAATATTTTAAATTTAGCACTCAAGGAAATAAGAGAAAGTGGAAAAATTCGGGAGACTGCACGTAAATATAATATTCCTAAGTCAACATTACATTTCAAATTAAAAAATCCAACCCACAAAACGTCATTTGGACCACTACCTGTTCTGACTGAAGAGGAGGAGCTTACTTTAGAGATTTGGATAAAGGAAGTGATGAGAAAAGGTTTTCCTTTGAAAATTAATGATTTAAAACAAAGTGTTTACAAGTTTTTGACAGAAAATCCACGACCCAATAAGTTCATTGATAATTACCCAGGTGATGGATGGGCTCGAGGATTTTTAAAAAGACACCCAGCTATTGTACAGCGTACCAGTGAAGGAGTAACACAATCTAGTGCCTGTGTATCGGAATCTGATTTAAGGAAATGGTTCTCTGAAATACAAGGTTATTTATTGGAAAACAATCTGTTAGACATTTTTAATGAACCATCTAGGATTTTTAATGGAGATGAAAGTGGTTTCCAATTATGTCCCAAAACGGGTAAAGTGTTAGCGGTTAAGGGAATCAAAAATGTATATAAAATTGATCAAGGTAATGCCAAAGAGTCAATAACAGTTATGTTTACATTCTCCGCCGATGGTAGCGCAAGTCCCCCTATGGTTGTATACAACTACCAAAGAATACCACAAAAAATAGCAGACGGAGTTCCTAAAGAATGGGGAATTGGTAGAAGTGATAATGGATGGATGACATCCGAACTATTTTTTGAATATATCGCAAACATATTTCACCCTTATTTGATTGCAAAAGGCGTCAAATTTCCAATCATATATTTTTTAGACGGACATAAAACCCATCTCACTTATGGTGTAAGCAAGCTGTGCAAAGAGTTGAATATCGAAGTAATAGCGTTATACCCTAATGCTACTAGAATTCTGCAGCCAGCCGACGTAGCAGTCTTCAGGCCAGTCAAAGCCGCTTGGAAAGATGCTGTAAAGTCATGGCATTTAGATAATAATGGAGAACCAATAACAAAAGTAAATTTTGCTAGTGTCTTGGAAATAGCATTAAAAAAGTCCATAAAACCTGATACTTTGATTAATGGATTTCGTTGTTGTGGTTTGGTACCATTTGATCCCAACGCAGTAGATTACAGCAACTGTCTCGGTGGAATAAAGAATAATTCAAGTGAAGATGGTCTACCTATTCTAAACCAAACCGATAAAAGTTGTTCAAATGTTATCACTTTGGCTAAATTCAAAGACGTAGTGGGCCACGATACGATTTTAAAGCTTGATACATATGTACATAATCCAGATCATAATGAATATTTGAGTATTTTATACCGACTTTACTCAGTATTTAATGTTAACTGCTCACAATCACTATCAGTACAGAACATAGAATTAACCATTGGTAATGAAAACATTCCTGTGGATCGTATACATTCACCGAAGACTGTTCAGTCTAAAGAAGAATTAATGCCAATTAATGATGAAAATTTCTGTAGTGATAATATATTTAATAACAATAATTTAAATGAAAATCCATTTATTGACAATATTGTTCAAGAAATCCCAATGGATATGACTCCTAGCAAACAAATTATTAGTTCTAACAATATTTTTCTAAACACATCACAAATAAATGTTCAGCAACCTGTACCTGAAACCAGTCCTGCTTTCAAAGTTATTTCAAATAGTCTCTTGGGAAACTTCTTGACGGTGCCTAAAACACCAGAAAGAAAAGGTAAAAGAAATACAATAAGAATGCCGTATGCCATAACATCTGCAAAATACAGGGCAATGTTTAAGGAACAAATGCAAAAAAAAGACTTAGAAACAAAAGCCAAAGAGGACAAAAAGAAGAAAAGGGAAGAAACTAAACTACAAAAAGAAAAGGATAAAATTGAAAAAACAATCAAAATCAACACAAACAAAGTTAATTCAACAAATGTATGCAAAATATGCTGCAAGGCGACTAAAACATCAAATCGACTAGTATGTGACATGTGTAGGGCGATATTCCACGTAAAATGTATACCAACTAAACATCAAGAGCATGTGCCCGAAGATATAGCAATTGATCTTTTCGTATGTCATGATTGCTATAGGCAGGAAGATAACGACGATGACATGGATGATCTCAGCTCTGAAAGAAATAGCGAAGATAGTGATGGTGAAGCACAAACACTATTTGACATGATACTTAATGAAAGTAAAAAATAGGTGCTATGCTTAATTATTAATATTAGGTACTGATTAAGAAAATATAGGATTGAGTTTTTTGTTTTGTTTGATGTAAATTTTATAAGGAGTATCTTTTTATTTCTGTTTAATTTTTAAAAGAATGATTATTTGTTTAACATAGGACTTGCTAAGACTGATTATGGTAAGTTTTGAAAGCAACTGTGATTAATAATTTTCTTTCTAAGACATCTATGTATAAGCCAGTTTAATAATATAATAATAATATTAAAAAGTTGTTAGTGTTTATTTTACCCTTTATTGCCCGCTATTTTAATCATATAAATGAACATTAATGTGCTGTCCATTAAATAGTTTATACTGTCCAACAATAGAAATTCTGTCCAATGACTATATATTTGATTACTTTTTTTTTAACACCATTTTTTCAATATTACTTCAGTGAAGTATCATTTTTAAAAGCTAAATATGTTAACATACAAACTGAACAAGAAAAATAATATTATTTTTAGCATGTAAGATGATAAATGTGTCCAAAAATAATTATACGCCTATATATGGCCCTTAAGTGTCCAATGACTGGAAGTTTACCCTATATGTAATATATAATATCATATATAATATATAATAATAATAAATTTCATATATAATATATAATATCATATTCTCCATAGCTATAGATATACTATTATCATTAGCATGTCGGTGACGCGAACCGAGGATTTTACCCTCTACCAAAACGCTCAACGCGCCTAAAGAAATTTTCACTTCAAAAAAAGGGTTTGTTTCTCCTCCTATGTCAGGCGCAGAGAGACACACCGTGTGGTTTTAGTCGGTCCGATTCCGATACACCACCCCGCCGTAAACCCCGGTAGGGTGACGGCCCGAGGGGGTTTCCACACGTTAAAAGAAAGGGTTTGTTTCCAGTTTTCTTTCGCTTTGCAGTGATTTTGTCTTGCATTGTGTTTGTTCCTTTAGTCGCCTCTTACGACATCCATGGAAAGAGTAGGGCTGTTCGCAATCTCTCACATAATACTATTCACAATCAACCTATCGCCATCTACTTCTGAACGAAGGTCTCCCCCAAGGAACGCCAACGATTCCGGCCTTGGGCAACTGAAATCCGCTGCCAGCCACCTTCTTCAAGTCGTCGGTCCATCGCGCTGTTGGACGCCCCACACTACGTTTGCCCAATCGTGGTATCCACTCTAGTACACTTCGGCTCCAGCGACCATCGATTCATCTGGAGACATAGCCGGCCCACTTTCACTTCAATACTATTCACCTTGATAAAAATATTAATATATCTGTTAAGCTTCTACGCCAAACCGTCAAAACCTCCTTGCTAAGGAGATTTGACGCTATGCCCTATCATCACTGCCCTATGTCCAGCAGTGGACAGTGATGATGATTAGTATCATGATATCAAATCCTTGTTAAAGTGCAGAACCTTTACCAAGTTCTGAAAATTCCATAAATATCAGCCACAATCAAGTCTAAATTTGTAGAATGCATATCAATTGACTACACGTATGGTGTAATGATTTAAGCGGTCTGCCTCCTTCTGAGCTGAATGTAATGGGTCCAAATCTCACATGGGACTACACTTTGTGTAACCTACAAATTGTTGTTCTGAGTCTGGGTGTTCTTTATGTCCGATTCATGTATGTTTGTAAAGTTGCCCGCGATACAGGTTATATGTCTAGTGATAGAGTTGCTATTAAAAAAAAAACTATTTGTAATTTTTCTCCTTCAAATTACTCAAGGTGTTGTTTGTATTATTACAGATATGCAAACATCTTCAGGAATGGACGCGGCCGTCTCTAGGTTTGTCGGCCGAGTCTTTGGCCGACGTATCCAATTTAAACTACTTCTGGCAACTTAACTTGTCTGCATCCCGCAAGCAATATATTGCAGCGTTAAACGCATATTTGCAAAAATAAAATAGTATATATATATTGTATTAGTGTTGTCTTTCATTTAACTCCAATATACAGGATGGGCCAATTAGTTATTATCGATAAATACGGATTAGTTAACATTTGAAAAAATTGTATAAAAACCCTTTCGATATATCATAAAAATTGTTTATGAACAAGAAAGCTAATTAGTTGGAATTTATTTTAAAAAAATTACATCGTCTAAATGACCACCGTTTTGATGTTTGTACTCTTCTAAGCGAGCACCCAAATTTTCGAATACTCGTCGGCAGAGACCGCGAGATCGACGACATCTCTTCACTGATTTTTCTTTTAGTTTACGTAGTGTATTTGGTTTATTGATGTAGACACGATTCTTCAAATAACCTAATAAAAAGAAGTCTGCTGAGGATAGATCAGGACCTCTGGGAATGGAATGTCGCCTCGTCTGGAAATCAGCTTTTCAGGAAACATGTCTTTGACCACCGACAAGGACTCACTGGATGTGTGACAAGTGGCTCCATCTTGTTGAAACCATGTGTTACAATTGTAACCAGCAAATTCCAGAAGCATCAGCCCCAAGAACTCTCGTAACATTTTCACATGTTCAGCAGAATTATCAGTAACTGAACGGCGGCGAGAATCTTCGAAAAAGTAAAGTCCAATGATTCCTTTTGTGGAAACTGTAGTCCATACCAAACAGTTACCTTGGGAGAATGAAGTGGCCTCTCGTGTTTAGTTTTGGGATTTTCACTGCTCCAATACCTGCAATTCTGTCTGTTTACATGTCCGTTGAGGTAAAAACGGGCTTCGTCAGGAAATAAAATGTCAAAATTACTGAATCATTCTAACATTGTTTCAGTATACGACTTGCGCAAATTCAAATCATTAAGTTTTAGTTTCTGCGCTATTTAGATCTTATATGGATGTAATTTCAAAATATGGCGTAATGATAAGCAGAAACTTGTTGTATCTACTCTTCGGTCGGAGAAGTCCATAGGCCTCTAGTTTGCTTAACATTTGGCGTAGATCTCGTCTCTTCAAACTTCTTTACTAATTTCTTTATTAAAAAACACTTGGACACTGATTTAAGTCGTGTAAATGGTATTCAACGCGAAATAAGCGTCTCACAGTAATAAATAAACTGTTGTTTAAATAAAATTGTTTCACACAGTAAGCGCGCTGCGGCCAAGTGAAGCGATCCATTGCGACAAAGTATCCGAGAAACGAGCTAGTGGTCAGACTCCCCCGGCGCCCCGCGCGGCATTTGTTTCCGCGGGTTGTTAAGGTTCAAATATTAACGAATTATTAGTAATAAAAATAAATCCTTTGTTTGGAACTGATAACGAAATTACAATTTTTAATGTGTTCGAAAATGACTGCATTAGTGAAACACTGTGGCGCAGTCACTAACGCTCACCTTTATTCTTCTTAATTCTTATTAGAAGCTCATATGGTACCCTTACATGGGATTAATGAACGAAGATTTTACTGTAATGCAAGATAATGCCTGACCCCACACTGCTGCACCAGTTAGACAATATTATAAAGAGGTTGGAATACGTACAATGAATTGGTCAGTACGCAGCCCGCATCTTAATTCCACTAAGCGTGTTTGGGGCAGTTTAAAAAAGCTGTGTATGCAAGAAATCGTGAGTACACAACAATGGCAACATTAAGATCAGCGATTTCACAAGAATGGAACGTTGGAAGACCGTTAAATAACCCTAATCAGATCAATACGGTACCGATTAGAATCTGTAATAAGGCCACCTTAATATAAAAAAACATATACTCCACCTTTTTTATTATAAAAATCAATTTTATAACAAACCAACCAGTTTTTGTTACATTTATCGTTTTTATTAAAAAAAATTGAACAGTCAGATGCAAAAGTGAAAACTGCATTAACACAATGCGTATTAAAATCCATTTCAGGTTTATCTGATTCGTTTATGCACCTCAGTTTGTCCTACTTTGCAAAAGATAAAAAAATATAAATATATTTATAGGAAAATGCTTTTACTGTTAAAAAATATATATTATTAAGACTTAAGACTTTCACATAGAGCGCAAACACAAAAACATACTGCAGTGCCATCTAGCGAAGATACGTTGAACTACGGAGTATAATGAACTACGGAGCAACTACTAATCTTGTATCACGAAATAGAGATTCTAGCGGTGATTAGCATATGTATGACATCCCAACATCAATAATTGAGGCGTGGCCCTCCAGATATGATCAACTCGCCTGAGGATCCTCCCTTTGTGTCGGAGGGACACCCGACCAAAGTCTGGCAACTGAATAGTATTCTAAGAATAATAGTAGACTGAACTGAAAACTGAATAGTATGTTTGCTAAAAATATTAATTAATTAATATTTTCAAAATCTAATGAGTACATACTATTTGCACAAAATTAGAGTTCACAACTATGACAAACAATCATTCTACTCGACGTGAATAGTAAGCTCACAACTATAACACAACGAACAGCTATGGAAACGCTTTCAAAGCAATCATAAGCATAAAATTATAAGTTAATCAGCAGTCTGGTTACCACAGTACAGGGTCTGCCTAGTTTGCAATCAGACGGCTGTGTGTAAGATGTGGGAGGATATTATTATATTATATTATATTATATTAAAATAATATGCAATAACTCTAGAAGTTCTGAAAACAAAATACCTGCGTAGTTCACTTCAACTGAAACTTGCGAAAAAATTTAAATAATAATGTTGCCAATATGAAATAAATTTAATTGTATTGTGCACTATTGAAAAATTAAGGCTAAATTGTACCATAGTTTTTTAAAATGGATTAAAGTTTGATTCTTCTGCAACTAAATCATATTCACCCTGAAATAGTTCTAAAAAATAGCAACATTGTCAACTATCTGTTCTTAATTGTTGCAGCTTTTTACGCTAGATGGCGTTAAAAATAAGCAGTTTGCATACTTTGTCCTAGGAGAATATAGCATAATTGCGTGTTTTGCTCAGATTTCAGTGAGACTATTTATGTTTTAAATATATAATTGATGTAAAATGCTTGCTTCACATTTACAACGTAAATATTAAAGTGAATTATTAAGTAATATGTATATAAAATGACATAAACTTGTCAACAGTGCATTGTTTAGAAAAAGCTACGATTTATTTGTTGATTTATGTGTATACGCATATAGTTTAAAAATAAATATGGAAAAATTAATGATGTGTAGAATTTGTTTAGCAACAGATGTACGTATGGAGTCTATACTTCATACACACCTACAAGACATTTACGAGAAACTGACTTTGAAAGAAGTAAGCATTATTTAGTTTTCTGCCTATAAGTGTGTACCTTAACTCTCTTTAATAGTCCACTGCTGGACATACGCCTCTCTTTGGAAAGGAGGTTTACGCTCTCTAAATCACGCTGGCCAGACGCCTATACTAACTATATAGGGTTTCTGTCAAGACAAGATACAAAGTTGAGCCCAAATAGACACCTGAAAGTGATTCTAATTTAACTTCCAAGATTTCTGCTGACAACAGTCCACTGCTGGATATAGCCCTCTCTTTAGAAAGAAGGCTTTGGCCAACTATACCATACTGTCCAAACGGTACAGGAATTGTTTTAAGTTTGTCTGTTCTATTTGTCTTGCATAATTTTCTCCCTCAATGGGTCACCTATGGGCTGAATAGGGGTAGTAACACTCCACATGCTTAATGCATCACCACATGACGAGCCAAACTCCAACCATCAACAGAAATTTTTAGTAAAAGAAGTCACTAACTTTTGAATAAGTGGTCTACTTGTAAGCCTGTAATACCATTAATAAAAAAAAATTAAATCAATTTCTTTTTCTTAAATTTTAGTTTGAAACAAAGGATAGTAAACCGATCCTAGCATGTTACTTGTGCTATGCAAGACTCCAGAACTGCTACCAGTTGAGCCGGAACTGCCTCAAGAGTGAAGCACTTCTTACAAAAATGCTGAGTGGCAAAATGGTCAGTACTATTCATGTTAATATTTTAAAACTAACAAGTTTGTTGAAATTGCAGATTTATTACTAATTTATTCAAAAATGATATAAAAATAAATGATATACACTGCCATGTATGTAGAGTTACGCTGATTTCATCACAAATAGGCCGGCTCGACCGTGGCACTATGAGTACTACCCTCCCACAGAAGATCAACCTAATGCGACAGCATCCGAGCTGTTGTGTTTCGTTGGTGAGTGCGAGACCGGTGGCACATTGATGCATTGGTGATAGTTGTCATGCAGGGAGTGAAAATGCATCTCATTAGGGTTCTATAGTGTGTGATGCCGTGGTGCAATGTCTGCATTTACAATGAGTATAGTCACTTTAATAGACTCTTAAAATAATAAAAAAAAACAGTAGCAGTCGTGGGACTGCCGATAGAAGTGAAAACGGAACTATTAAGTTGAGAGTAATTAAAACTATATGCAAAAATTATATGAAATTTTTTATGTTTCATATATAAATATATAATATCATATATAATATATAATAATAATAAATTTCATATATAATATATAATATCATATTCTCCATAGCGATAGATATACTATTATCATTAGCATGTCGGTGACGCGAACCGAGGATTTTACCCTCTACCAAAACGCTCAACGCGCCTAAAGAAGTTTTCACTTCAAAAAAACATAGAGACATAGAATAAATGTTATTGTACATCAAATTTATAATGACCGCGTACAAATGGTGGCCTTATCGCAAAAAAAGTGAACATACATGCATGTTATACATAGAAGTTGTTAGGCGTTTATAATTGAGCTTTAATTAATATTTCAGACATTTGAACCACAACATCCTCTCGTTTCAAACTAAGCAGAGCTTGTGCTATGATAACTAGACTGACTGATAGAATACTTATATACTTTTTTCTTGTAAAAACATACATATTATAGATAGAAAACACCCAAACTTCCAAACAAATATTTGTAGATCATACAAACATTTGGTCCGACCCGGGAATCCAACCCGAGACCTCAAGCACAGCAGTCGCATTCACTACCGCTGCGCCACTGAGGCAGTTTTTGCTGGGTGATGTGGTCAAAGTGGTGACTTCGTATTTTTGTTTATTTGTTTATTGGTTTCCCTACAATTTTTACACATTTCTTAAATATATTACAAGCATGATAAATAATGTATATGTGTACAACATCAATCAGCAAACACAAAATTTATAGAAAACATTCAGATTTCGAGTATTGACACTGGTAAGATTTCAGGTATTAATGATACAATTTTTTGTGAAACTTGGTAGTCCAATATATAAAAATATATAAAGTATAAAAAAAAAATAAAAAAAAATACAAAACCAGACAAAGTTGTTTATACGAAATGACAATACTCGCCTGAGAGGCCACTGTCTTAAGCTTAGTACCAACTTCTCGAGCATCAATCCTCACAAACACTTTCTAGGCAATCGTGTGGTCAGAGCGTAGAACAAGCTTCCAGATGATGTTATATCTGCCCAAAATGTGAACCAATTCAAAAATCGCCTTGACAAGTCTTCTTTTTCTTTTTCTATCTTAAGAGCCTTCCAAAGTAACTCTACTCTGTCTGATGGAAAGCGTGAATAGAATCCAAAAGTTGTGGTCATCATACTCATTGCAAATGCTGATAACGCAGTATGTTGACCCACACTATGGCGGCCTTGTGAGATGCTTTTTCACACCCGGCTTGGGGATGTAAAACGCATGACAGTCTTTGTGACAGTGTAAGGCTTACACAGTTACCACGATAACTGTCACCCCTGCATCAATGGACCTCCGGTCTCACACTCACCAACGAAACACGACAACATGGATGCTGGCGCTTTAAGTTGGTCTTCTGTGGGAGGGTAGTACTGCCCCGGTCGAGCCGGCCCGCTCGTGCTGAAATCAACGTGGTTGTACTACCTAGAAAGGTTCTTGGTGGAATCCTAAAAAGAAAATTGATTAGAACCTTTCAGGATGCATGCTTTATCAGTTGTTACAACTGCCTGCCTGTCTATGTAATATAATATTAATAATAAAAGAACCCAAAGGCAAACAGACAGTAATGTCAACACACATAATTTAACTGCCCTACAGCTTTGTTCAGTTCATCACCTAGTATTATATTTTATTGTGGTCTATGTATGGGTATGTATGTGTAAGTTTATGTAAATATATTTGCTTATTTATGGTCAAAATAGTCTATATCTGTTGTATGTTTGACTGCACGGTTGGCCTAGTGGTTTAAGCGGTCGCCACGCCGCTCACTACTACGCTGAGTGTTGTGTGTTCAAACCCCACATGGGGCAAAACTTTATGTTATCCACAAATTGTTGTTCTGAGTCTGGGTGTTCTTTGTGCCCGTTTCTTGTATGTTTGTAAAGTCCCCTGTGGCACAGGATTAATTCCTAGTGCGGGCGTTGTCTTTTTAAAAAAAGAAAGGAATACGCTCTTAGTTATTACTTATCCTTATTATTTACGCATAAAGTTATGAAATTAAAAAAAAAATAAGTGTTCATTTTATAATGCATAAGAAAAATTCCTGTCAATTGGGTGTTGAGTCCTGCCCGTTGTGGTGTTCCATAGTTCATGATTCATCAACATTAACTGCCTTTAGCAGTCCACAGCTGGACATACGCCTATCCTTAGCTAGAAGGGTTTGGCTTACTATACATTGCTGGCCAGACAGGTTGGAATAGTGTTTGTTTAAAGATTTCCTTCACTTCGTTTTTCTGAATAGTTACTTTCCTTAGTCGCCTTAGACATTCACGGGATGAATAGGGTGACACTATGTATTCTTAATCCGTCACCTCACACCTCATGGTTCTTCTCGTAGAACCCAAGCTAGGTTCTCGAGGTAACTACAGGCGGTTCACTGGGTTGGGCTCTTGGGCCTGTTGGTATGTTCGGGGTATGTTATATGTATTGATTTCAGTGATACTCGGGCCACATTTAATAGAATAGCTGTCTGTCTCATTAGAGCTTTTGGTCCGTAAGTCCCGATTCCATTCCATTTACTACTGAAAGTCCCATTAAGTTTGATTCAGCGGTTCCAGAGATTGGCCTGGACAAACAGATGAACAACATTTTTTTTTTTTAAAAAAGAACATCTGCACTAGGAATATATCCTGTGTCGCGGAGGACTTTACAAACATACAAGAAACGGACTCCCAGACTCAGAACAACAATTTGTGGAATACGCCAAGTGTTGTCCCATGTGAGGTTTGAACCCACAACACTCAGCGCAGTACAGAGCGGCTTGGCGACTGCTTAAACCACTAGGCCAACCGTGCAGACATTTATATATATATATATATTGATTCTTATATGTATAGGGTGTTTCAACTTTTTTACCATTTCATAATAACCTTAATTTTTCAAATAGACCCTGAGTTGGAACCAAACCCAAGACCTCATACTTAACAGTGTGGATGACTAACCACCAGAAAAAAACCCAGCTTTTTTATGAAGTGTTTTAATATTTCTAATGTATACTTGTTTATTACAGGCGAACCCCACGAACCTTCAAGAGATCACTCGACACATGAGGCTAGGAACAACACCCGTGATAGTGGAGACAATTGAAAATCTTTTCTATGATGAAGATAGGCAGGTCTTGGTGGACTCCGCTCAACCGTCAAGCATAGAAGTGGAAGTCAAGATGGTTGTGAAGGAAGGTAATACTAAACTGTTTATTGACCTCATGATTAGACCCTGGTAGATGAGCCAGTGTGACCAGCCGTGTTGGCTATGGTCATATGCTCTTACAAGCTACGGGTCCTTAATATTGACTAATACCAGTTAGATAACATATTGGCTGGGGCCCGATTGCTGTCTATATGGACAGGCCGACTCAAAACTGTGGTCCTTTCTTCAAAAGGCCATCCCAGACCCTATACTGTACTCACATAGTTTTGTTTGACTGGTAGTTGCTTCGTAGTTCGATGTATCTTCGCTAGATGGCGCTGTTATATATTTTTGTTTTTGCTGTAATGTGGAAGTCGCCACAGTTTTTATTTAATCAATATTCACGGACTCAAAAGAAAAGACATCCATGTGGTTTGTCTCGATATTTCTTACCAGAGACGAGAGTCTAACAGACACAAGTGCATTCCCATCCTTCCCCTGTTAATTCCTTCTCAAAATTAGGGAAGAGAGGCTTTACTTACCTAAGAGGAACATCACATCATCACAATATTCAACTGCTGGACAGAGGCCTCTCCTTGAACGGAAGTTTTGACCGACTATACCACGCTGGCCAGACGGGTTGGAATAGGGTTTGTTTCAAGTTTTCCTTCTCTTTATAATGATGTTGTCTTGCATACTTTGCTCCCTTAGTTGCCTTTTACGACACCCACGTGATAAATAGGGGTGGTAACACTATGTATTCTTAATCCGTCACTACACAGACAGTATATATACTCACCTAACTGGAACATCACGTCATCACAACAGTCAACTGCTGGACAGAGACCTCTCCTTGAACGGAAGTTTTGACCGACTTTACCACGCTGGCTAGACGGGTTGGTACAGAGATTATATCAAATTTACCTTTTCTTTGTAGAGCTGTTGTTGTTCTAAGCTTGCTCCCATTTATACAAAAACCAAATCTTTTTCACCGATAATATATTTTTAAAGATTAACAATTATATTCCATTTGTAGAAGATATTATCCCGGCAAGTCGTATCAAAAAAGAGCCTGAAGTAGATGACACCCTCCAAAACGAAGACTTGGAAGATGAAGTACCTTTGGACATCGTCAAGCATGAAATTGAAATTTCAGGTAAGTCGGGTCCTGCCTAACCTTCGCTCATACGAGGCCGTCTGATTTCAAACTAGACAGAGCCTGTACTAACCAGACTGCTGATAAACTTACATATATATTTCTAAGTACATACATCCACTTCTTATTGCGGTAAATATTTTTTTTTTGTTTTAAAAAGACAACGCCCGCACTAGGAATAAATCCTGTGTCGCGGGGGACTTTACAAACATACAAGAAACGGACTCAAAGAACACCCAGACTCAGAACAAAAATTTGTGGAACACACAAAGTGTTGTCCCATGTGGAGTTTGAACCTAAAACACTCAGCCAAGTAGAGAGCGGCGTGGCGACGGCTTAAACCACTCGCTCAACTATGCAATCAAAATATAGATTATATTGTTTGTGTTTGTAAAGTCCTAGAATTTATTTCTAGTGCTGGAAGATGTCTTTAAAAAAAAAAGAAAATTCTCGATTATTTTGAGAGCTGATCCCCCTCATCCACGCTTTGACCTTAATCAGGGAGTAACAATGGAAAGTGACCTTTTTAGTGCAATGTCTGGTAGAAAATCTGACCTCTTCATCCTCTACGTACATATGTCCCATCGTGAACTATCGTTCCCATCATCGTCAATAGCTTTTAATAGTTCACTGCTGGACAAAGGCCTCTCCTTAGCAAGGAGGTTTTGGCCGACTATACCACGCAGGCCAGACGTGTTGGTATAAAGTTTGTTTAAAGTTTTCCTTCGCCTTGCAGTGATGTTGTCCTGTTTGGCCCCACAGTCGGCTCTTACGATACTCACAAGATTAACAATGGTGTTGACTTCGTATTTTTACACCATCACCACACGGGCGTTTAAATGTAAACATCGAGCGACAATATATTTAAAATCTTACAGTCATAATGATAAAGCTCATTTTTCTGTGCCCCCTGCCTATATTTTTAATACAGGAGCATAAAAATGTAATAGTAATTTACTGCACATATTTAAGACGTGACATATTTAAGGGGGTGCGGGGGCCGGTAACGGTTTCTGACGTAACATTGTCATTTGTCGCCTCGCTTTCGAGAAGCACAGACGCGCGCTGTGTCTGCCATATGTCATTGAAGTGTATAGTTAAGCATACACTCTTCAAATGCATAACTTTTTAATTGGTTGCGTAAGTGCTGTCGCAATATAGTTTTTACTAGTGTGGTAACCGTCATGTTGTGTGTTATTTTTCTACCCTTATTTATATTACGTTGAATAAGTAATAAAACTCAATGTATAACAGTCGAATTCGACGATAATAGATAGGGTGGGCTACGAATTAGGTAATATTTAAAAAAAAAGGAAAAAAAACCATTTGGTATGTTATAAAAAATATTTATTTACAAGAAAGCTAATTCTCTAGTCTAAATAACCACCGTTTCGACGTTTACACTCTTCTAAGCGAGCACCGAAATATACGAATACTCGTCGGTGAAGACCACGCGATCGCCGACATCTCTTCGCTGATTTTTTCTTTTAGTTGAGTGTATTTGGTTTATTGATGTAGACACGATTCTTCAAATAATCCCATAAAAAGAATTCTGCTGGGAACTGGCTGGACTTCTAGGTGGCCATGGAATGTCGCCTCGTCTGGATTTGTGACAAGTGGCTGCATCTTGTTGAAACTATGTGTTACGATTGTAGCTAGCATATTCCAGTAGCATCGGTTCTAAGAACTCAAGAACAGAAGAAAGATATTAGATCCAAATGTCAACAAATTCTTCTTAAACGGTATACACAAGTAGTCGTATTAAACTGTCAGATACAACGAGAGCTGTTTCCAATCACAAACGTTTAAATAAATGTCAATCAACTGTCTTATCGTAGACAGGAATATGAACCCAATCACTCATCCTTGCCTGTCGATGTTTCTATAAAGTCGATGGCCAAAACTTTTGTTCCGAATATCCTAGTTTGAAAGTTAGCTACGAAGTGTACAGGAGAGTTGTTCGCCAAGATTATAACATCTCATTTACAAGATTAGGGATTATTAATGAAAAAACACCAATACGATAACGACAACACGTAAAAGTGAACGAGTACATATTCCAATAAAATTTTATTTGCTATAAATGTTATCATGATATAGTTGAACGGGAAAAGGTTCAATTAAATGCTTTAGAAACTGAATATTATAAAATTGACAATTATATTACATACAGTATTTAAAAAAAAAATTGTTTAATTTAATTCCCATATTTTAACAACTTATACACGATTGATAATCTGGAACTGAATGTCATCCGTCCCCAGTGGGGGGGCGAGGTTCGGCCACGCGGACGGTGGTTGTCGATCGGCACGAGCAGTAACGGCAGTAGTTGACTGATATTTTTACCGCGTAGGTATAGCGACCATCTTTTTCCTCTAAAGGTGTTTGATTTCACGTATACGGATTTGGAATTATCCTATCCTCAAAGCTCTCAGTCCTAATGTTTGGGTTTCAAAGTACGCCCACATTTAAAATAGAACCTAAATCATATTGACGAAAAATTTAGAACTCGGTTAGAGGGCGCCGGCTTCAACAATAGCCAATCTGAGTTACGCTACAGTTTCGCAACTTAACTGTCCCTTTTTTTTTAATGTGTGGAAACCCTCTCGGGCCGTCACTCCACCAGGGTTTGCGGCGGGGTGGTGTTTTGGACTCGGTCCGAGTAAAACAACACGGTGTGCCACTGCGCCTGTGATAGGAGGGATCCGGGAACAGCTGTTATTACAAAATCCAGAGCCCTTCTAGCGCCTGCCCGCGAACGCGAGCACCATCTGCGGGTAAACTCTCTATTTAGGCGACGTACTACACACGCGAACGTCCCCTCCTCGCGGTTGACCATTGTAGCAGATAAGGGCGAAAACACGTCCCGTCCACCCGCAGCCACACTACGCCACTGACCCGCTTAAGCTATTCTTACATTCTCTTACATATCTTTATATAGTATAGCCCTCTTATACCATCATCTTTACTTGTAACGTACCTTTCTTTTCAAAATACCCACAATTATCATTTCTAATCCTGAAGTACTCGTAGCCAATTGATAGCAGTTTAAGTGTAGCTTAATTTATAAGGCCAACATGTGGACGTTTTAATACGAATTTGTCCACTTGTGCGAAAATAAAGACATGAATAATGTATATATAGGCTTACCATAATTACGAAGAACCAAACCGGGACGCAGAAATGAAAGAGGCTCATTTTCATTTTGTTTTTCGCTTAATTTGTGTTTTTCATATTTGAAATGCAATCAAAATTATTATGAATTGAAAACATATTAATAAATGAGAATATATTTTTTATTAAAAAGAAAAAGAGACAAAGTACAATTAATACAAACAACACGCGGCGGGGCGCGGGGGAACGTTTGGTTGGGGTGTCGGTGCTGTTCAAGTTTGACCGGGACGCCGGGACTGGTATCTCAAACCGGGACGTATGGTAAACCTATGTATATACATGTAGTTTTGGACCATGTTTCATTAACGTTTAAAATTTGCATTCTCAATTTAACATATTATGTTTTCTTTTGTGTAGGCAAATCAATTCTTAAAGATAACTCAGCCGAGCAGCTAGAAAATATTGAAAACCTTTCAATAAGAGATGTTAAAACACTCGAGCAAGGATCGCCAGATGTTATAGAAAATACGAAAGACCTTCCTTTAAATGGGAGAGGCAAATTTAAAACAATCGTTAATTCAGAAACAACAGACACAGATATGAATGAAGCGTATAGTTGCAGTTATTGTCAAAAAACATTTGTTCACAAGGCTCAATTAACAAGGCATGCCAAAACACACGTCAGTAAAGAATGTGTCAAGTGTAATCTATGCGAGAAAAGTTTTACTAACAAAACTAAATTAGCCAAGCACATTTTACAGGATCACATACATGAAAAACCCTTTCCATGTAAAAAATGTAATGAACGATTCATGAATAAACATCATTTGAACAGACACGTTGTTTTAAAACACGTGAATTGGAATAGATGCGTATGCGAATACTGTAGCGAAGTATACACTACCAAAACGGCATTGAAGCTTCACGTGGGCAGGAATCATAACCAAAAACCTTTGCAGCAACCAACCAGAGATTCGTCACATGCTAGTAAAACCGAATATAAATGTGAATTATGCAATAAAAGTTATTTGAGACAGCGTTTTTATGTGTTACATTATACGCTCAATCACCAATAATCTTGTGCTATTCAGCAAACACATTTTAAATTGAATGAGTGATAGGTTTGCTAGTGGTGATAGATTAAGCACTTAGAGTGTCACTACTCTATTCATCCCATGGGACAACAACCGATACGTCTGGTCAGGAAGGTATCATCAACGGCCTTTTACAGTCCACTGCTGGACATAGGTCTCTCCTTAGCGAGGAGGTTTTGGTCTACTATACCACGCTGGCCAGACGGGTTGGAATAGGCTTTGTTTCACGTTTTTCTTCTCTTTGTAATGATATTGTCTTGATGGTATAGCAGGTCAAAATATCCTTACTTAAGGGCTATATCTAACAGTAAGTGTTAAAGATGAGAGTTCAAATTCGCAGTATACACCGACTTCTAAAAGGCTTTGTATAAAGTATACATCTAGATTTGTATTTAGTTTCGTTTGAAATTTGTTTAGTTTTTCAAATTTAAGCTAAGTTTCATTATTTTGTTTAGTTTAACTGTTTCTTTGCTTTTTATAAGTTGATCCATGTTATGATTTGGTTTTTATAATTGGTTTAATAAATGATTTAATCTAATTTTTCATTTGACTCTGCAACCGCCACTTTTGGAGTACCACAAGGATCAATCCTAGGCCCTTTTTTTGTCTATAACATTGTGTTGCTGTCGATATTAAAATTTACAGATCGTTAATTAAGAATTAAGTTTTGCCTACATATATTGTGTCCTGTGATAATAAACTTCTATTTTTCAAACTTATCTTTTACTCTACAAGTTACGTTACTGATTAAATAAATACACAGAAATAAATAAGTGAAATTTTAGACATTCCGCACATACCCAATGAAAATGTCTTGACCAAACTGAGTACAACAAAGTTAACGGAATATCTCTATATTCTATATCTATATTTATTCAAACTTAATGCACTTACACTTATGACTTAATGCCATGGGGCATTCTCTCTCAGTCAACCTTTAGGTGATGTAGAAATATGATACGGTAGGTGCAAAGGTAAAACAAAGAAGTCGACATGGTACATAAAAAAACAAATCTTTCAAGTATATGATGATGTTAGATATTACTAATAAAATATTATTTTTATATAAACAATACATACACATACATATATATAAAATTAGTATAATATTCTTTATAAATACTACTAAATCGTCACAACGATAGTACCCGACTGAGTATTTATACGATTTCTTTACCAGTTTCTTAAAGCAAGTCGATGTTTGCGCACGTCTGCGCCACACGCAGACACAGAACAAATAATGCCAACAAACAAGCAAATAACGATATACGTGTATACTAAAAATTACAAAATTAATTGAAGGAGTCGCAGGTGGCCATGTACGGACGGTTATCACCAATAAGTGATATGTTTACTCTTTCATTTATAAAAGAAAATATTTTAACGCACATTTTATAATATGCAAACTTAGACCATCTAACATAGAGGGTTTTTACTAGCGTTTGTCTAGTGCAGACGTTACACGTCGGATAATCCGACCTCTCACCGCCACCGGCCTCCATGTATAACGAGACGCATGCGTCTCTGGACGCGTCCTTATACCTTACCAGAAACACCGCAATATTACGGCGTCTGCGCAATGCATACCTTCATCAAACGACTACGCTAAACAAACGCTAATGTGAATAGCTCTGATACTTAAACTTCGCTCAAATTAACATAAAATCTTTTCTTTTATACAGGCATCCCAATTCTTAAAGAAGAGAAACCAGCCGTTGAGATCGAGTATCTACAAAACTCTTCGACAGATGAGCTTAAAACACACGAGCAACGATCACCAGAAACTGAAGAGAATACGAGAAACCGTGGCTCAAATGGCAAAGTCAAATTTAAAAAATGCGTTAAAACTAAGAGAGCAAGCACTTTTGTAAATAAACCTTACGCGTGTAGTTATTGTCCAAAAGATTTTGCACGCAGAGCGCATTTAACTAGGCATACGTATTCGCACACCGGTGAGAGACCTGTTAAGTGTAATCAATGTGAGAAAAGTTTTACCAGCAAATCTAGTTTGGCCAATCACATCGTACAGAATCACACACATGAGAAACCATTTCCATGCAACAAATGCGATGAAGGTTTCATGATTAAAATACGTTTGAATAGACACATTGTTTCCAAACACGTGGATTGGAACAGATGCGTATGCGAATACTGTAGCGAAGTATTCACCAGCAAGACTGACTTAAAACTTCACGTACGCAGCAACCATGGCGAAAAACCATTCAAATGTGATTTGTGCAGCAATAGTTATGCTAGACAATGTGATTTATTGCGGCATTACCCTACACATACAAGCAAGAAAGAATATAAATGTGATTTATGCCCTAAGAGCTATACTAGACGACGCTACTACTTGATACATTACAGAATACACACCGGTGAGAAACCATTTAAATGTGACATATGTGAGAAAGGTTTTCGCGCTAAGTCCCACGTTTTGAAACATATTCGTAATCATGTGCGTTCAGACTAATCACTTTGTAATTCTATACGAATAGATCAAACTACTTCCTGGTTGGCATTAGTCCTTAAAGAATTAAACTTACCCCTCTGCCACGGTGCCACTTTTTGTATACTATTTTAAGAGCCTGCCAAAGTGATCGCTAAGTCTGATGGAAAGCATGAATAGAATGTAGACAATGCAGTATCGTGACCCACACTATGGTGACCTGGTGAGATATTTTTTCACGCCTCATTTGGGGACGTAAAATGCATGACAGTCATCATGGTAGTCTGTGGCTCACAGGCTTACCACGATAACTGTCACCCCGGAATCAACGGGCCTTCGGTCTCGCACTCACCAAGAAAGCACGACAGCACGGATGCTGTCGCTTTAGGTTGGTCTTCTGTGAGTGTAGTACTGCCCCGGTCGAGATGGACCGTTCGTACTGAAATCGACGTGGCTCTACTACCTATCATGTACACAGTATTCTGACTCGAGCCTGTTTTGAGAATAACCTACAGCCGCGCGGTACGTAAACACGCAGTAGGGCTGACTGCCTACAGTATTTTAATTTTATCTACGTTACTTGAGATTTTTTCTACTTTTGTGATAATTAATATTATGTAATATACGTAATTAGAAAAATTAAATACGTTGTAAATGTAATTGGAGTCATCAGCAACCTTCAACAATCCACTGCTGGACAGAGGCCTCTCCTTAGCAAGGAGGTTTAGGCCTACTATACCATCTGGTCTATGGTCTATTTCAAGTTTTCCTTCTCTTTGCAGTGATGTTGTCTTGTATGTTTAGTTTCCTTAGTCGCCTATAACACCCATGGGAAGATATATATATAATATTATATCCAAATATTAAAAAAAAATGTTGTCTCTGGGTACGTTATTGAACAGTTCAAACGATCGAAAACTCCATAATATAGTCTATAATTGCTCTTTGCCATGTTAAGTAAGTACTTAAATATTAATAAATCCCACGTGGACTAGTTAGTCACTGTCGCTAGTCGCACGACTAACCATTATAAGTCCCCTCTGTCCCTTAGAATCCACTATTAAGATCTACCAGTGGATCGAACGCCGATATAAAGTTGACCGTGATCCAGCATTGCTCTGGGTGTATCCTGTGATACTTTCGTCTCATTTTTATACTCCACTAGTGGATCGAATAGCACTCATTTAGTTTGACAAGATCTGAAGTCAAGTTATTTGCTTATACAAGAAATTGGATGGATGAACGTTGCCAAAACAAATGAATTTCGGTGAAAACAACTGAATATCACCGAAAACAAATGAATTTCGGTGAAAACAACTGAATATCGCCGAAAACAAATGAAGATCGCTAGCAACGAAACCGATTTCCTGTATAAACAATGACATTAGCTTAAATATATATAAACTTATTTAAATATTAATTTGTCTGTATAGTTGAAAATTTTAATTACACGATTCACAACATAAATAGAAAGTCGCCATTGTTCACCTGGGTGAATCAATTTGAAGGTGTAAATAGGCAACCGCTTAACTCGGATTATTTCACCTAGGTGAAATGAGAGAACCCAAAAATCCACATCATTCACCCAGGTGAACAAAGTTAAATAAACCTTACAAGTTGATGTATGTTTTTAGAACATATTTCATTGTGTTAATTTTTGTGTGTGCCTAATTTGAAATCCGATAGTCGTGTGTGAGTTGTGTCAGATTATTATTATTGTAAGCAAATCTATTGTATTAGAAAATTAGGGAAATAAATGACTATATATGTATATATAAAAGTGTTTTTTTTTAATGTCATCATTTTGGAGGTAAGCCAAAGTAAAGTTTGGTCATCTATAAGGAGAGAGATTTCGTGAGCAGTTGCAGAATTTATCGTTTGTGTCTTCAGGTTTTTTTACCTTCTGGTTTATTTGAACCAAAGTCGGGCGCTTCCAAACGATCTCAGGTTTTATAACGCTATTCCAAACCATATGTTCTAAGTCCAGGAAACGATACAGTCATCAAACACCATCTGTATCACACGCTACGTCGCTACCAGCACAGCTATCGATAAGTTCAGCAAAAAAATGACTAGAATTGTTTTTGACATTAAAAACGGCAATTTTACTAGTGTACTGGGAATTTGAACCTTATAAGACCTTAAAAAAGAACCACTCTAATATTTGATGACTGCTGATGGCGTAGAGGCGCTGACTGTTGTGGATGTCACCTCAACATGAAACAACACTGTGATCCATTACTTATTATTCCAAGTCTGGGTGTTCTTTGTATCCGTATCTCTTCCCCTAGCAGAAAAGGAGTACCCACCGATACAAGGGGTTCGTCGACAGCTATAAGATGACCTTGGAACAGGCGCTCGCGCACATCAACCAGCTAGCCAAGGTAGCCAACAACACATACTTATTACACTAAAAGCACACACGCGGGTCCATGGGGTGATGGATTAAGAATATAGTGTCACCACTCCTACTCATCCATTGGACGTCGTAAGAGTTGACAAAGGCGCAATCTACATAGGACAATGACTCTGAAAAGAGAAGGAAAACTTGAAACAAACCCTATACCAACCCGTCTGGTCAACGTGGTATAATAAACCAAAACCTTTTTAACCAGATTCCTTGATCCAGCAGTGGACAAATAGAGGTCGATTGATGATAATAATGATGATGATGTTGCCTGTAAAGTCGGCACCACGAAAATATTACGATATTAAAGTAGAATTTCATCTTTTTCAACTGGCAACTTTTCATCCATATTAAAAAACATAAAATCTTTGCAACGGTCATTTCCATTTCAATAATAATTTGTAAATAAAATCAGCCTCTACATAGTCGTAAAGTTTAAAAACTTTTCTAATCAAGATTACATAATATGTCAGACTATGTCAATGTGTAAATAATGAACGCACGTATTCTGTTTTTATTGTTAGGTAAGGGTTTTATTTTGAGTGTGCATTAGCAACGCCAATATGTAATACTGTCAGAGTGGTGACGGATTAAGAATATAGAGTGTTATCATCTATATTCATACCGTAGGGGTCGTCGACTTAGGAAGCAAACTTCGCAAACCTATAAAGCCGTAAAGAAAAGGTATTATCTGTGGTCTTAAAGATTAAAACCTCCTTGTAAGGAGAAGTCTATGTCCAGCAGTGGATGTGGCTGTTGATGAATGCCGAAAAGGTAAATATGAGATTATCTAAGAGTAAGTGACCTCCAACACCTGTAAATAATAGTTGCAAGCGCGTTGTCGACCTTTGACTCTTTACTTCAAGTTTGAAGGTTAATATTCTGCCGTGACGAAACTGACACATGTTTTTAAATATTACTGTCGGTGTCATTGGTCTAGCGACAGCCAATCAACATAGGTAGTATTTAACGCCCCTGCATCCAACCTTTGAATTCAGTTCCCACTCAAAGATTTGAAGATCGAATTTCAGTCGCTCCGTCGAAAAATTGACATTACGATCAAACCGGTTGAACTAGTAGCCGACCCCAAATAATATAATTTTTAGTTTAAAAAGTGGCCAAGTGTGAGTCGGACTCGGTTATGAAGAGTTCTGTAGCAGCGATTTATGACTGATTTATGATTTAAAAAAAACTACTTACTAGATCATGTTCAAACCAATTTTCAGTAGAAGTTTACATTGTAATGTACTTCATATATTTTGTTTAGTTTTATCATTCTCTTATTTTAGAAGTTACAGGAGGGGGGGGGACACATTTTACCAATTTGGAAGTGTCTCTCGCGTTAACTATTCAGTTTAGAAAAAATATATTACAAACCTCAATATCATTTTTCAAGACCTATCCATAGATATCCCACACGTATGGGTTTGATGAAAAAAAAATCAGTTGCAGTTCTAAATATGAGATACCTCAATTTTTTTTTATTTTTATGAAAATCTTAATGCAGTTCACAGAATACATCTACTTACCAAACTCTATCAATAAAGTTCTTATAGTTTCGGAATAAAGTGGCTATGACATACGGACGTACAGGCAGACATGACGAACCTACAAGGGTTCTCTTTTTTGCCATTTGGCTACAGAAAAATGACGCAATGTTAATCTTAATTTCCAACGTCTAGCATTTATTTGTACAACATATAAATATAGCTAAATTTATGTTTTTTAGTGGGAATAACCGAGTCACAAACTTTAGTTTTATCAAAAATCGACGTAAAATGTAAAAATATAAAATGTGCCGCTCAAGAAGACCCGACTTGTGTTAAAATCAAACATCTGAAGGATTTCAGAACAGTGTTCCATGTTATTGCTGTAAATAAATGCGAATTACAGTTCATGAAGTGTTATAAAGGTATGTGGGTTAAGATAAAATAACACTTTTGTTTAAATCATCATCAACATCATCATCAACAGCCTTTTACAGTTCACTGCTGGACATACTACGCTGGCTAGATGGATTGGTATATGGTTTGTTTCAAGTTTTCCTTGTTTTCGTAGTGATACTTTCCTGAATCCTTATCTCCCCTTAGTCGTCTCTTGTGACACCCACACGCGGAATAGAGGTTACCACCTCTGTAATCCAATGACCACACTATGTAATCCGTCACCACACGGACAAATAAATGTTTAAATACAAATCTAGTCTTTGAATAACTGTCTATATACTATATATAATCTTTTACATAATGTTAAACTAATCTAATAAAATACTCCATCGCATAAATAAAACATACTTAATTGACAAACAAGTATCTTAGTAATTTAAAGTGTTAATACTTAAGTTTAAAGAAACTCAGCGTGCGATGGAGCGTGCGATGCTGTGTGTTTCTCTGTCTCATAAAATTCGTAACGAGGTTATTCGACAGAGAACTAGAGTAACTGACATCGCACGGAGAATCAGTATGCTGAAGTGGAAGTAGGCCGGCCATATCTCCAGACCAACCGGTGGTCGCTGGAGCCGAAGTGTACTAGAGTGCATACCACGATTGGGCAAACATAGTGTAGGGCGCCCTCTGGCGCGATGACCCTTGAAGAAGGTGGCTGACAGCGGATGGATGCGAATTGCCCACGACCAGAATCGTTGGCGTTCCTTGGAGGTTCCTTTGTTCAGCAGTGGACGCCGATAGGTTAATTGAAGAATTCTTATAGGCAACTTTTCACGTTTTGAAATTCTGACGAGCAAAAATTTTTATTCGACGCCAGAAATTCTGCCGTCATTAATAGATCAATTCTAGGCAAATTTGAGCTGCTTGCCGTTTCAAATCTTTGTTCCACACTTTCTGTTAAATGCCGTATTATCACTTAACGTGTCGTGTATGGTAGAGGGTTACTTTAACTTGAAATAAAACCACTGTGAACTAATCTGCTGATGACTGATCTGACAAGTTATTTATTTATTGTTACGTTCATACACTCGCGGTAACTTTTACACTGAACCCGGATACCGAACAATATCGCGATTCAGAGAACTGATACAGCGCCACCTACTTAGTCTCATCTATTTTGTTCTGCGTTCATCGTGGACCTAATTATAGGTTTGTTTTGAAACTTTCCGTCTCTTGTGGTTGGTACACACATTGGTAAAACTTAATAGGTAATTAAACTAAACAAATTAAACAGAGCGTAATCACAAGAAGATCAAATGAATGCATCAATTTGTTAAATTGAATTGTTTGTTTACATATGCGTGACGTAATTCTTTCTGATTGGTGTTTCAGAAAAATGGCGGATTGCAATTTTTTTTTAATATATTAATTGAAAATTAAATTAATCTTACGTCTAATACCAAAATAGACCCGTTTTTTTTTAAATCGTGTTGGTCTATGTTTTCACATAAATTAATATTTCCCTGTTTGTTTTTATACTGTCATCATGCCTATTGACTGGTCTAGTTTTTAGTAATCCTGCCTGACTAGCTAGAGGTTGTGGCTTTGATGCCCATCCAGATGCAATAATAGTGTGATAAGCACGAATAAGCATGATTATTTATTCTGAGACTAATCTTATTTGTTTTTACTAATACTAATATAGGCTGAAGAGTTTGTTTGTTTGGTTGTACGTACTAATCTAAAGCGGTATAGGCCCGATTTGAATATTTTTTTAGCGTTTGATAGCCCACTTATCGAAGAAGGGTATAGGCTATATGTCATCAAGTTGTAACTAATAGGAACGGAGTATCAATTATAAATGTTGCAAAAACGGGGAAAAATCCACCCTTTTCAAAGCTTCTATTGTGGGCAAAACTTAAAGTGTTAAAGTTTTGCAAAAATAATGTACAAAAGAGTTAGTCCCCTTTAAAACTTCTAAAAAAAGTTCGTGGTAGCATCTATGTTTAAAGGTTAGATCATTATAACCACCCAGGCCCGGATGTCGTAATAACAGCTGTTCCCGGATCTCCCCTATCTCAAGCGCAGAGTGGCACAACGTGTGGTTATAGTCGTTTCAATTCCGACACTCCACCCCGCCGCAAACCCCGAGTGACGGCCCGACGGAGTTTCCACACATTAAAAAAAAACTATAACCGCCCAATTCATACACGATGTTTAACATCGTAGTCATAATTGATGGTGTAGCGGTAACGAAAGCGGTTACTGTGCTCGAGGTCTCGAGTTCGATTCCCGGGTCGGACCAAATGTTTGCACGATCTGTAAATATTTGTTTCGGAGTTTGGGTGTTTTCTATGTATAATATGTATGTATTTACAAAAAAAAAGTATATAAGTATTCTATCAGTCAGTCTAGTTATCATAGTACAAGCTCTGCTTAGTTTAAAACTAGATGGCGTTGTGTGTTAAATGTCCAAACATCACGCTATGGTCAGTAGGAGACACAGACGAGGATTTGTCTGTCAACTAGTCTTTAATAAGTATTCTAACATTAATTTAGCTTGTATTGTACGATCTCTACTTAGTTTGTAACTATATGGCGTTGTGTGTCAGATGTACGACAATGTTATTATTATTAGATATAAAACTACTTGCCGTGAGTGACCGATCCATTAATGCAGACTCTAAACCGCTAAGGCTTGACACAACAAACTTTACCTCGTTATAAGTATATGAGTATTTCTCGGACTCTATACTGTACTCTATACTCTATACTGTGCGCGCAAAGTTTTTTTTATCAAAAAAAAGTGTATAAGTATTCTATCAGTCTGTCTAGTTATCATAGCACAAGCTCTGCTTAGTTTGAAACTAGATGACGTTGTGTGTCAAATGCCCGAAATATTTATTTATTATTTAGTTTGTTGCCGCATTTCTTCGCTGAGTGAGTCTTTAGAAACGCCGTCGCCTCTAAACTATTAAGTCCGACTTGTAAAAATATTTGTAAAAGATTCACTTAGAAAAATAAACATAATTTATCATTTATAATGCTTTTTCTGTTTCTTTGAATTTCTTTTTCAGATTACGAAGCTCTTCTTGTACCAATGAAAATGTGTGACCGTACAAAAACAACAAACAGATGGAAGTCCCATAATTTTAACGTGGTTCGTAAGTATTACATTTATTATCAACAGCCTTTTACAGTTCACAGCTGGACATAGGCCTCTCCTTACCAAGCAGGTTGTGGCCTAGTATACCACACTGGCCAAACAGGTTGGAATAGGGTTTGTTTCAAGTTTTCCTTCTCTTTGTTTTGATATTTTTTTGAATAGTATTTCCCTTGTCGGCTCTTACGACACCTACGGGATGAATAGGGGTGGTAACACTACGTATTTTTAATCCGTCACCACACGGACGGAGTATTATATTTATAATAACATAATTTACTTAAAAATAGGCAAATGCGTGTCGATCCACGCTCAATGTACAGTTCCGTAGTAAGGGCGTTTTATAATTTTCTACTATAAACAGTAGAGGTACCCTACAAATTTTTTTTCTTCAAGATTTTATTTTACCACTATCGACTTCATTATTATGTATGTTCATGCAAATTTACAGGTTTCTAACACATAGTCGCTGAGATATAGTATGTACAGATGGACGCACAAACCTGACGAATCTATAAGGGTTCCATTGTTGCCATTTGGCTACGGACGCTCATTACCAGCGCACGTGTTTCCCTCCCAATACGATATCGGGTCTTTTAAGCGGGGCCGAAGGAAGCATCTCACTAGGCCGCCATAGCGTGGGTTGCCATACTGCATTGTCTTCATTCGCAGTGAGTATGGCGACCACCACTCTTGGATTCTATTCATGCTTTCCATCAGGCCGAGTAGAGTCACTTTGATAGGCTTTTATAAAAAAAAATCCTAAAAAGTGTGACCAACTTAAAGTCAGAGTGACTTAAAGTCGGTCACCATCACAATCATTAATAAATTGTGATAAACTATATTCTTGAGTTCCAGGTGTCCATGGGTGATGGTAATTACTTAACATCAGGTGACCAGTCTGCTCGTTTGCCCTCTTATACATAATGAAAATAAAAATGTACCCTCAGATTTTAAGAAAATTCAGGGTTGTTAGTAAAAAAGTTTAAATAACTGTCTCGATGGCGTAGCGGTAGCGAAAGTGACTGCTGTGCTTGAGGTCTCGGGTTCGATTTCCGGATTGGACCAAATTTTATATGACCTGCAAATATTTGTTTCGGAGTTAGGTTGCTTTCTATGTATAACATGTAGGTATTTACAAAAGAAAAGTATATAATTAGCAGTATATATTCTATCAGTCAGTCTAGTTATCATAGTATAAGCTCTGCTTAGTTTGAAACTAGATGGCGTATGTGTTAAATATCCAAAATATTTATTTATAAATTATGAACTTCTAAGGTAAAAATATGAGCCACGGTCAAGAATCGAAAACCATCTGAAGTTTGTAGCTGTAAACCTTCTCTTGCAATCATTGATGTCACCTTCACATCATATCACTATTGATAACCCACTGCTGGACTGTCTCTAAGGAGAAAGGAAATTTTGGTCTACCTACTGTACCACGCTGGCCGGAGTGGTATAGAGTTTATTTCAAGTTCTCCTTCTGTTTACAATGATGTTGTCTTGGGTTGAGCTGCCTTAGTCGCCTTTTACGACACCCACTGGATGAATAGGGGTGGTAACTAATAGTGTGTTTAATTTGACACCACACTATTAGTTGCTAATGTTAAGATAAACTCACAAAAAAAACTCTTAGCTAAAATGTAAAAACTCTGTTTAAAAATAGCTTAACGTAAGTGATTTTTTTTTATTTTTTGCAGATCATGGTCGTGTTAAAAGACATATTCTGTTGCGTAAGTAAATATTATGATCTTTGATTGTATACTAGATGCCACGCGATCCGTCGTCTGTTTCTCTCAAAACCTTGCAACATTGATGCTCCGCTCCTATTGGTCGTAACGCGATGTTATATAGCCTATAGCATTCTTCACTAAATGGGCTATTTAGAACTGAAATATTTTTTCAATTTGAACCAGTAGTTCCTGAGATTTACCTTAAATTATAATTTGTGTAGATGTAACTATCAGAATTCCTAGCTGATCAAAATATTTTTAACCAAAATTAGATTGTATTTAGTACTTTTTCTACTGCGCCAGATCCCCTCTACTGTTGAGGAATTATTTGACTTAGATGAGATTATAACAACATGATGTTGAGGCCGCAAATACTTTTGGTCAAATAAGAGTTTGGACTGTATATTTTTTATATTGGTCGAATTCTTTTATTAAAAAACGCGCCCACATATGAACTACTGCAGTACGTCAAACTAAAGATCCAAATTGATACGTGGTCATATTTATGAGCTCAAACTCATTGTGTTGATTTGTATTCCTTCTACGAAATAATATATAAATATATACAACTGTATTTACTCATTTGGATGTTTCTGAACTTCCGTAATTAATAAGGTCTAAGTGTGGTACCAATAACTTTAAAATGTTTAAAAAAGTTCTGGAGTTGCATACCTTTAAATGGAGCGTAGTTGAACCTGATGAAGGTAGCGGGCAATCGTTAAATGTGAGTAGCACAGGACCGGTTATTATAGAGACCATTGGAAGTGCAGCAGTGGACGTCTTTTGGCTAAGATGATGACGAGATTGATAAATATGTAATCAATAGTACACCATCTAACTACGATAGTAAATTAAATGATGAATTCGTCTTCAGGAAACTCAAGAAAGAAAAGTGACTACGATTACACGTATTACGAAGGTACAGTCACTTAATTTTCTTTGCTCATTATAAAGTCAAAGATTTAGTGAACTGGTTAACTGACTGGTTTTTTGCTCCAGTCATTAGTAACCTTGGCTGATAAGTCAGAGGTTTTTGATCTGATTTCAACGACCCATACTGGATGAATGCGAATTGCCCAAGACCGGGATGGTTGGCGTACTTGGGAGAGACCTTCATTCAGCAGTGGACGGCGATAGGTTGATTGATGATACTGCATTGTCTGCATTCGCAATGAGTGTGCAACCACCACTCTTGGATTCTATTCATGTAGATACAGATATCAGGCAGAGTAGAATCACTTTGGTAGATTGCCAGAAAAAAGAGCATAAATGATTGTGTGATTAGCACGATAATTTGATTACTTATCTACAATATATATGTGTTTAAAAATATAATTAGGTTTATCAGAAGTCTGTTTAGCAGAACAGGATCTATCTAGATAAGATTCAAACTGCCCATGTGTAATTTTTTTGACCTAATCAACTCAAGACAAGTATATTGCCATCCTCTGCACCATGCCTGGATTCAAGGAGAGAAAAGTTTGGTTTTCGGTTACTTGGCACTTAAAATGCTTAAAACCATGTGATTTGTTTAATTTTTTGTGAGTGATTATCACTCCAGTCTAGCCTAGACCGTATATATTAATTTGGCATGGTTCTTAATCATCCAATTGTATTTTTAGATGATTCCGGCTTCAGGGTAAACGCAGAAGACATTTATGTGGATAAGCAGATCCAGGCATTGAAGAATAAATCAAAACTAAAAAGTAAACTGACGCCTCTATTTTGTCTTTAATTGTTTCATTAAGAGCAGACAGGACTTTTGCTAGAAAGGGACTACCCACGCCCATGAAAATCTGCACACCTGCAAGTCAAAAGTCATAACTGCTTTCTATCTTTTGAACCTCTAAATTAGGGAAGGGAAGTTTAGGTCTGTTAACCGTTGATTAAAATCAACGAAAGTTTGGTAGCTTACTATTTTCGATTCTATTTTAATACAATAAAGGTTATTTTTATATATTTAATTTTTTTTAATGTGTTCGACTATTATAGACTCTCGAGTCGAAAACTTTTAAAATAAACAAATTAAATTAAACAACAAAAACAAGAAAAAGTTTTGAAAATAACTTAATGATATTTTAATTGTTGTCGCTGTGTCATATGCTTGATTTAAATAATTGAGTATTTTAGCATTGGAATTTAATTTCTACAAGATACGAGAGACGCATACAGCTAAATAATTACAGTCATATTTATAAGTCGGACTTTACGGCTAGAAGGCGCCGCCATTTCCTTAGACTCACTCTGGGAAGAAAAGCGGAAGCAAGCCACAAAGGTGTTTTTTAAGTCCATAAACAATGTTAAAGAAAACTATGCGAGTACAGTATAAGGTTCGGGTTGGTCTTTTTAAAAAAAGGTCCATAGTTGTGAGTCGACCTGTAGTGAGTAGCCTGTCAGTAAATAAAATTTACACCAACGGAGTTGTAAAATGAAATCTTATAAAACATTTTTTTTTATAGATTTTATGTTACCACTTTATCGGCGTCATAAGTGTTCATGCGATATTACTGATTTCTAACACTGATTTATGAGAGAAATAGTGTAGAAAAACGAACAGACGAACGTTAGGATTCCGTCTTTGTGTGGTATAAAAATTAGAGTTCTAAGTCTGGGTGCTCTTCGTGTCCCTTTCGTCTATATTTGTAAAGTCGCCCGCGCTATAGGAATGCTACTAGTGCTGGAGAAAAAATTAAAAAAAAAGAAACGGTATTATTAAAATAACACCCAGTTTTATTTGAATTTTATTTTCAGTGAATATAACCCATCATAAAAAGTATTCAGCATTACCTCGAGGTAAGTCAACTTGAGAAAAACGTGGGTATGTCAAATTAACATACTCGTACATAAACACATCAATATTCGTGTGACGACGAATTAAGAAAACGTAGTGTCTATACTTCTATTCATCCTGTGTGTATCATAAAAGTCGATTATAGGAGCGCAGTATCTGGACAAGAGCCCTGCAATAAGGAAGAAAACATCAGTCAGTAGAGCCACGCTGACCTCAGCACAAACGGGCCGGCTCGACCGAGGCAGTACTACCCTCTCACAGAAGACCAACCTAAAGCGACAGCATCCGTGCTGTCGTGTTTCGTTGGCGAGTGCGAGACTGGAGACCCATTGCTGCAGGGGTGACAGTCATCGTGGCAACCGTGTGAGCCTTACACTACCACAATGACTGTCAAGCCTTTCACATCCCAAAGCGGGGCGTGAAAAAGTATCTCACTAGGCCGCCATAGTGTGGATCACCATACTGCATTGTCTGCATTTGCAATGAGTATGGTGACCTCAACTCTTGGATTCTATTCATGCTTTGCATAAGGCAGAGTAGGGTCACTTTGGCGGGTTCTTAGAATAGAAAAAAAAACTTGACACAAACCTTATCAAGCCAGCGGGATATAATTGGCCAGAATTTCCTTTCTAAGATATACTTTGATGCCAAAAACTTTGACCTTCAAGCTTTTGATTCTCGTTTGTGTATATGTAATCTATACCTAACCTAAGCTAATCAATTCCTATTTTCTTTTAAAGATAACTTTAATAAGTTTCAGACTACAGTTATGATGATCATAACGAAGATTCGGACTCGGGAAAAACCACAAGTAAGTCCCTTTAATATGTAGTGGCAAGTGGATCACAAAGACACGTATGTCTGGACAGCCTGCTGTTCATTTTAATTCACGGGCGCCGCAATAAAAAAAATAAAAAATTTTAACTCGACTACACCGGCTAGCGTGTAATGTTCCTTGAGTACACACGCACTACAGCCTGAAGGACTTAATGCATTGCAGCAAAGTACGTAGTTGCAGCAGATACGTTAAGACCGTGGAAGTGATAGTGACCGTGGATAGCTCATATAATTTTCATGAGAAATCAACAAAGACTATTGACGACTCAATTGAATAACTGCGACAATGGCGCAGTGCGTACAAATGCGACTGCTGTCGTCGTCGAATCAAATGTTTGTATGATCTGTAAATATTTGTTTCGAAGTTTGGGTGTTTTCTATGTATAATCTGTGTGTATTCACAAAAAAGTACACATATAATTATATCGATCTAGTTATTATACTACAAGCTCTACTTAGTTTGAAACTAGATGACGTTGTGTGTCAAACGTCCGAAATATACACAAAAACAAGTATATGTAAAAAGGTGGTTTACAAATGTATTGGCGTAGTAAGTTGCTGTTTTAATAAAAACTGAAAGAGTCTAGGTTGTCAACGCAAGGTGATGAACAAATTTGGAGGGAAACCTCCAAATTACAAAGACAGGAACAAAAATACGAACTACCCTCAACTTAGCATCAACTCCTTGTTTCAGTTGAAGCTGGTTTTGAAGTCCATTCGGAGGATATTTACGATGATAGGGCAGGTAAGTAGCAGGTTACCAACTTAACGAACTTAATCTCTACGAGGTTTAACTTCCTTTGTACCTTTCTCCCTAAGTGGGTAGAGGTCAGGTAAGTACGATACGGCTGAACTTCGACGAAGTGGAGCAACTGCCATCAGACCTTCTGTAGAAAGACTTATCGACTTCTTAGGACTCCAACTACCTGTACGATTGCCACAGATGTTCATATGGCAACCGGGATTTATGGCTTAATGTACTTTTCGAAACACAAAGGAGTTTTTATGTGTTTAAATTAAATCATATCCTTGGCTAGGATTGCTTAGTTTTACAATCTGTTGACTTACTCTTTTACCGCTAAGCTACGAGTTTTATTATCTGTGTTACTTTATCACTGAGACTTTCATCCGTGTGGTGGTCATTAAGATTCTTTTTTCTATTTTAAGAGCCTGCCAAAGTAACTACTCCGCCTGATGGAAAGCATGAATAGAATACAAGAATGGTGATCACCATACTCATTGTGAATTCTCTCTCTTTTTCACGCTTCGCTTGGAGACGTAAAAGGCATGACAGTCATCGTGGCAGTGTGAAGTACACTTATTTACCACGGTAACTGTTACTCCAGTATCAATACGTCTCCGGTCCCACTCTTACCAACGAAACACGACAACACGTATGATGTCGCTTTAGGTTGATCTTCTGTGGGATGGTAGTACTGCCCCGGTCGAATCGGCCCGTTCATGCTGAAATCAACGTGGTTCTACTACCTAGTAAACTATACATAGAATATACATTTATACATTTTATATACAGGCTCTGCTAGTTTGAAACTAGATGGCGTTATATTAGGTGTCCGAAATATTTATTATTATTATTATTTGTTACAGGCAGAATTTATAAAACAATGGTGTACCTTTTCGTAAACTTAAACCATATTTTATGTTTTCAGGATTACATGAAAGAAGAAAACAAAAGAACGATGAAGTAGGTAAGCAAACTTGTGTCCTAAGTCGAGTGTATTAAAACCCTAAGATATTATTATATTTTGTCAATATCATGAGTGACACAAACCTGTCACCGTCCGCATTAATTGCAGCAATGCTGGCAAGTGGTGGGGGATGGGAAGCCGTGGTCTCCTTCTGTGAGGATGTCATGCTCCAGAAGGAGACCGCAGAGCGAGATCGGGCAAGGGCCGATCACGCTCGAAGGAGACGTCGAAGGGTACGCGATAGAAGTCGCTAGCTCCCTAATCGCCGCCTAAGGGTTGCTGCGACCTGATCTTGTGATGTTGTCTGGGGCGGGTGTTGTTCTGCCTCCTACTGTGTAGAACAGTAAGAGGTGCGACAGCGTCCTACCCTGAGGCACGAGGTGCCCGGGATGTACCTCAATTGTGTAGTACGGCAAGTACTCCAGAAACCGTTAATACGTTCCTGGAGCCCTTTCCCGACTGCCGAAGTAAGCGCGCGGGGTTTAGATGGTAGACCAGTTCTCCGGGAGTTCCAGACACGCTCTTCGTGCTTACGAAGGGTATGGTGCGAAAAGCATTCCCCGCATAAAACCGATAAAAGATAGGTAGGGTCAAAGTTAGTTTTATATAATACTAGCTGACCCCGCGAACTCTGTTCCGCTTTAGAGGCAATAAATAAGCAGATTTTTTTTCACTTAAACTCGTTCTAACGGTATAAAGAGCATCCTAAATGCGTCTCCTGGTTCTAAGCTACCTCCCCACCAATTTTCAGCTAAATCTGTTCAGCCGTTCTTGAGTTATAAGTGGTGTAATTAACACCATTTTCTTTTATATATATAGATTAAATTTTGGGAACAAAGAAAAAGGGACTCGCTAATGTGAATTTGCTCACGTCTATATTCGTTTAAGCTACGGCTATAGACGTATTGGTCTGAAAATGCCACCGGCAATAATTTGCTTCGTTTTTTTACATATATGGTAGACATATTTTATATCGAAAATGGGGATAAATACAAAAGCGATTATCTATTGCCGTTACTTTTATTATTTTAAACGTCAAATGACGTCGTGGCGACGATGGGCGTTCATCAACAATAGCCTCTAACATTCTCTTTATCATGGAGGTTTTAATCTTACTATACCACACTGGCCCGACGGGTTATTATAGGGTTTGTATTAAGTTTCCCTTCTCTTCGCAATGATGTTGTCTTGCATATATTGTTCCCTTAGCCACCTCTTACGATACCCATGGGAAGAAAAGAGGTGATGACACTCTGTATTCTTAATCCGTCACCACACAGAAATGAACGGATGGGCGTTACGCACACGTAATGCTATTGCGTGTTTGTGTGCGTTACGTAGAACACACAATTTTTCAATGGGCGCTTTTTCGCGTTATATCAGGCGCGCTTTTTGACGCAACGCAAACGCCTGCGACACGATGTTGGTGTCTTTATGATAATGTATTATAGAATAATCCTGACATTTACAGCTTTTTTGTCTGTCCATACATTTTAATATATATTTCTAGGACTCAAACTCCATGTTGAGAATGAAAAAATAGAAAAACTGTCAGGTGAGACTGGATGAATTTATATATACATAACATTACTTGCTAGAACTGACAAATTCCTCAACGCAAAGCCTTAATCGTTGAGGTTACGACCATTTGTCAATCATTTTTCAGCACCCGTTAAAGAAATATATTTTAAAATTTCACCCCTAAGAGTAAATAGACCAAACAAAGCTGTGAACATTGATAAATATTTGTTCATGATATTTGAAGCGTTTGAACTAAAATAGCGGCCGTCACTTTGCCAATAGGGTAGGTGACTGTATCGTAAATAAATATCAATGTCCACTTCACTAAAACTAATATCGTGAAACATCTCGGCAAATACAATTAACACAGCTTTTTATTATTATTACGAATTCCAATCAAATATACAGTGAAATATATTGTTCAATTGAGTAGTCTAAGAAAGTGACGTCACAATTTGGTATTTAGTACATTTTTCATACAAAATTGTCGTTTTGACAGATGATAAAAAGTAACTAATTTGACTAAAGTGTCATCTAGCCTATTACTAAGTTGAGTTTTTTGAGATTGGGTTCATCACACCCACTTCTGCAACTCCTGCACACCAAAATCAAAAACAGTGTGCGTTAAGAAATAAATAAGTGTGCTTATCTGTAGTCTGATTACGGCTCCATCTAGTTTGGGATTAGATGGCTTTGTGTGGATACTTATCTTCTTAGACCAAACCGCTTCATTACGTAACGCGTTACGGCGCTAGTCTGTCTAACTTCTCTTTCTCTCACGCATACGGCAACAGCAGACAGGCTCCTTCTCTCGCTGCAACCCACAGTGTTAGCCGTATTTCAGACAGACTCTCTCGCACTCTAAAGTTTTCTTACATTATCATATTAATGTACATAAAAAAATAAGTAATAACCTAAGCTTATCTCAAGTTTAACTGTGGAGGGATGTGTGTCATATTCCTCCGACACAAAGGCAAGATCCTCCTACCAAGCGAGGTGATCATGCCTGGCGGGCCACGGCCCAACGGTTGATGTTGGGGTGTTGTATATATGTTAATTGCCACGTGAATCTCTGTTTCGCGATACAGGATAGTAGTTGCTTAGTAGTTCATCATACTACGTAGTTCAATGTATCTTCGCTAGATGGTGCTGTTATATATTTTTGTTTGTGCTATAATGTGACAGTCGCCACATTAACAATGTCAATAATAAAATAGTTGAACTTAGATTAGTTTAAGTAATCACTTCTGTCGGCCATCCCGAGATGTACACTTTTTTTTTAAATTGATTTAACTTATATATAATTTAATTGAATTAATAATATCATACGTTTTTTATAAAGGTAGCTTATTACCAGAAGAAATAAATTCCGATGTATTCAGTTTGTTTTCCGAAGAGACCATCGCAGACCGTGAGAGTAAGTACGTGTTATTTAACTACCCACTCCCAAGAGACGTATTAAACTTAACTAAAGAGTGTATCAACAATAATGAACCTTTACCCTTGGGTATAAACCTCCGTTGAGTCATAAACTAGCTTTAAGTAAAGAATTAGACTGAACTTAAGTCCAGTTTGGCAACTTATATTATGATTGACTGCTCGGATGACGTTGTTGTTCAAGAGGTCTACACTGCGTGTTCTGGGTTTGATTCTCAACACTTGTTTATCAAACACAGACATATCCTTAATTGTCAGTAGTTAACAGCCAACTGTGTACCTCTTTGTGAGTTATCAAGCCTTGAAATGCTAGCTTTTGTGTCAGGCGTCCGTCTAGCTTAGCCAAACGAATGTATTTGAAGATCTGAAAAATTCACGGTAAAATCATGTGAGAAACATAAAATCACGCCTGTTTTCCCCTGAGGGGTAGACAGAGGCATATTAAACTTCCACTTTTCGCCAGTGTTTTTTTTTCACGTAATATGTAGCGAGCCTATTCTATCACAGCTATATATATGCTTTAATAGTTAACGAGTGTCGTTCGACCAACTCATTCGACGGTATCAGCCGCCGAAACCGTTAATATAAAATGTTTATAATATCAAATAACAAAACCCCTTTACTACAGAACCCTGCATTGATCGTGGCGCGACACTTGGTTGGCCATTTTTTATCTACTATCTTGCAATAATCGAGTGTTTATTTGACTACAGTCCGTAAAATGTAGCTTGATCTCTGTGACAGCTGTCACTAATGTCATTTTAGAACTTATGAGACACATTATAGGCGTGACTTTTATATTTATAATGTACTAGTTGTACCCTGTGCGCGTTCCTTCGCCACCAAGAAAATAAAATTAAAGGAAAGATTTAAAAAACAGAATGTATTCATACCAACTGAGACACCTTCGTGGGCTCATGTACAACAACTTTACTAAAGATAATCCCATGATAAAATGCATAGTTTACGATTCTATAAAGGACATACAGACAGACAGACAAACGGTCATTTTTTATATATATAGATTCACGTCATTTGTGATAAAACTGGCACTGGGTGATAAAAAACAAAATCGCTAGTTCAAAGTTACTTCGTCGATTTCGTTGCCTTCTGTCACATAGCAAGCTATATTTAAGAACAATAAATGGTAATATTTTCTTTAATAAACTTACAGGGAAGGCTAATGAGTCAGGTAAGAATGATTTTATGATTTTTATTAAGCATTTGCTTAAACAACTATTTGGGACAAAGAAGGTGTAGCGTTCATATGGCAACACTGTTTTGACAACGCCAATATTCTTATACCCAAGAGTTTGGTACAAAAATGTTAATGTTGTGGCCACTCTGATGGAACAAAAAAACAATTCAAGTTCTTGGAGAAAATATTGGCAATATTAGTACCATCTTAAAAGTTGCGTGCTAAAATCACGTCGGGGTCATCACTTTGGAGTTACTATGTATGTGATACTCCAGTTTATTTTATACATACACATAGAGTACATTTAATATGGATTTACTGTTAACCAAACTCTTGTGTATAAGAACATAGACGTTGTCAAAACAGTGTTGCCACATGAACGCCACAAAAGGTTACAGTCAGAAAAAGGACCCAGGATAGAATAGAGTCATTTGCGCAAGAGAAATTGATAGAAGATGGACGTTACCAAGTGTGAAGCCGTGGGCAAAAGCTAGACGCACATTACCAACACAACTTGGAATAAAATAGCATTCATAAGTAGTCATTATATTTATAAAGTGTGACGGTTTTGCGTGTGTAATTTGAGGACGTCAGACCAGTTTTGGGCTCGACGGGAATTGTATTCAAGATGGCGGGCCATTTGCCGCAAGAAAGTCAAGCGTTGCGTAATACACACACAAGAGAAACCATTTATCCTTTACAAACAAGGGACCTTGGACATTGACTATTTTATTTTTTATATTTAAGTTGTATGGAGATTTATAATTACTCACAGAATAAAGAAATAAACAATAGAAATGCGATCAATGGTGAATCCCAAAAGGTTCTTGCTTGGACGCACACATAAACGATTAAAAATATCATACACACATTACGGAGTCTATGGTAATTCGTACAAAGGATTTAGTTAATATATGCAACCTTATGTATTTTGAATAAGGTAGCGTTTCACTTGCATATGTGTGTTCTAGCTCCGGTAGGTTACTTTACAAAAACATTCATTGCGTGCTCTCGTGGTAACAATGTAGTTAGTACTCAAGTTAAATACGCAATGTATGATTATTTTTATAAGTCATAACGATTACGTACGATTGTTTTCGAAGATGTACAGAAGTATTGGAATTATGAGCGATCGCGCTCAAAGCGCGTCAAAAATTCTGGTGCACCTGACACACCCACATTACATTTCTACTTCATTATCTGTTCTGTGTACTTATTTTTTAGAACATTTCAATTTGAACTTTGGATTAATGGCTGTGTGGTTTTGTGTAACTACAATTTTGCAGATTCATGTATTTCAAAAACAAACTGTCAAAGGAATTCTTGGTATAACCGTATAATATAATAAGATGTAGATTTTAAGAGGCATAATAAAACAAATAAACTAGAAATATACAATGAAAACATCTCAATGTTTAAGTATTCTATCGGTCAATCTGCAGCACAGACGTCGTAGTGGTTTAAGGGGTCGCCACGCTACTTTCTACTGCGCAGAGTGTTATGGATTCAAACCTCACATGAGAGAACACTTTGTGGGATCCACAAAATTTTTGTTCTGAGTCTGTGTGTTTTTTTTTGTACAAACTTTGCTTAATTTGGAACTAGATGGCGTTGTGTGTCAGTTGTCTGAAAACATTATTATTATTTGTGTAATTTCTTTACATTTACAGTTCCAGAAAATAATGAAAAATGCCCCGATTCATGCCCAGCTCATTCAGAAATGATTTGTGCAAAATATCGGAATGGTTTGTACAAGACATTCCTGTCGACTTGTCATTTAAGACAATACTGCTGTAACGAAGCAAAAAGTAAGTCCATACTATACTACGCCAGCCAGATGTGTTGTTATAGGGTTTCTAAATTCCCCCTTGAGTGTGGCCACGAGTGGACGGGACGAGTTTTCCCCTCCATCCGCTACAATGGCCAGCCGCGAGGAGGCGACGTCCGCGTGTGCCGTACGTCGCCTAAAATAGAGAGTTTACTCGTAGATGACGCCCGCGGTAGCGGGCAGACGCTAGGTGGGATCTGGATGTCGTAATAGTAGCTGTCCCCGGATCCCTCCTATATCAGGCGCAGAGTGACACACCGTGTGCTTTCAGTCGGTCCGATTCCGACACACCACCCCGCCGTAAACCCCAGTGGGGTGACGGCTCGAGGGGGTTTCCTCACGTTAAAAAAGAAAAAAAAAGGGTTTCTAAATTCCCGAGCTGGACGCAATTTGTTACGCCGAATACACACCGGTCAACAACCCAGAGGACGTTCTTTTAAGAGGCGACGCGCCTGGCCGCCGACAGAGTCTCTTTGACGAGCACGAGTCTCTTTGGTGGTTGAGGTGCTGGGCTTACGGCCCTAGATAAGACGAAGGCTCTCTTATTCCATAGGCCTGTCGTGGTCCGCCCAATTCGTTTACCGTACCGGTTTAGGCCTGATCTTCGACGGGAGGCGGCTCTTCAACGATCACATTCGACAGCTTGCTCCGAAGCTAGTCAGCGCTTCTTCGGCCCTTGCCGAATTTTGCCCCACTTGGGTGGAGCCAGCGTCGCAACAAGAGTTGTTAAAATCTGAAAAAAAGGAGTGATTCTAAATTGGTTCATCACGGCAGAATTATAAAGTAACAAAGAAAAAATTCAACGAACTTGGAATCTTTTGTTACTGAAGTCGATTGACATAAGAATATAAACGCCAAACGTCAGAATTCAGACATATTGTAGTCAATTCGCGTTAAGAAAATAGTTGTCGTCAACAGTCTTTCTACTACTGGACGACGGTCTTTCCTTTTAAATATCAGCTTTGGCCTACCATGCCACCTTGGCCAGATGGCTTGCTCTATGCTTTCAAGATTTCTTTCTCTTTGCCTGTGCGTGTAATGTCTTACACAGTTTGTTCCCATAGTCAGCTTCTACGACTCCCACGGGACGAATAGGAGTGGTGACTCTCCATACTCTTAATCAATCACCACATCGATAACGGATTACAACATTAAAGAAACTTAACACAATCTTACAGCTCTTGAGTTGGTTTCACGGCACCCTTGCATTCTATCGGCTCCGTACATAGATGGTCCAGGTGAGACGTCACACGGGAAGGTGGATAATCTGCACAATAACGACATTGTACTCGATTATATCAAGTGCAAGTCTCTGGATATTTTGGGGGATTCTGGTAAGTTTAAGAAGTGTGTAGTATAAGTTATGGCTTAAATATAATATTATTACAGACTAGATTAACGTATTGCAAAATTAAGGCAATCTTTGCAAAGTACATCTTTTTTTTTATAAAAGCCCATCAAAGTGACTCTGCTCTGCCTGATGGAAAGCATGAGTAGAATCCAAGAGTGGTGGTCGCCATATTCATCGCGAATGCAGCATGGCGACACACGCTATGGCGTATGGCGGCTCTTTTTTTCTTTGTTGTCGGGGTGGAAAATCCCTTCGAATCTGCGGCTCCTCGGGGACGCAGGAGCCAAGATTATGTGGTGTTTACCCCGGCGGCCGGTTTCAGGCGTCCTTCTCTGAAGAGGACCCGAACCATATTATTTCAGGTCGCCTCCAGAATCAACGCCGCGCCTAGTCAGACCCTATCACACTTTGGTGGCCCTGTGAGATGCTTTTTCACGCCCCACTTGGGGACGTAAAAGACATGACAATCATCGTGGCAGTGCCCACATACTTACCACGATAACTGTCACCCCTACATTAATAGGCCTCCGGTCTCGTACTCACCAACGCGACACACGCTATGGCGGCCTAGTGAGATGCTTTTTCACGCCCCGTTTAAAGAATCCGGGATAATAGTGGGAGGGAAACACGTGCGCTGGTAAGCAAGTTCCAGGCTTAAACTGATTCGCAGAGGAAGGAAGAGTCCATCTACTGATGATTGAGCATTCTTAACAGATTGAGATCCCTCCATGCCCGTGGGCATACAGTTCTATTCTCATCAGGGCCGTGAGCCTCTAAAGCACCAATGTAGAATTTGTATTCGTTTTTATTAATATTGTGCAAACCAGTTCTGCAATATAGGGTTACTTGTTCAATAGTATAATATATATGTGCATGCATAAACATATGTATGTATATGTACCTCCTACATATGTATGTATGCGTGTCAACATCATCAAATAAGGTTTGTTTCAAGCTTTCCTTCTAAATAGCTCACTCCCTTAATCGTCTCTTACGACTCTCCTGGGATGAATAGGGATGGTGATCCTTCGTCCGTCACCTCACGGGTAGATGTACGCATGTAAATGCCCACATTCATACGTTTATTTTAAAACTACCAAAGTTTTAAAACGCCTAAACTACCATTCTTTATTTTTACCTCCTATTGTATCCATTCAAAGGTTGCCTGCAAGAAATTCCTTTTACCAATATGACCGCCCATTGTACATATGTTCTTGTAATATTTTCTATTTATTATTCTATTCGATCTCAATTACAAAACCTCTTTATATGAATACACTTATATTTTATACCTGTAGACTTCTTGATGATCAATTTTCATTAAAAAGCTAGGTCTCAAATCAGTTGCGATCTATTCTCGATCTGACAGCTGTCATGAAAGGCATTCTCTTAGTACGTACATCCAACATCGAGTTAATGTGAAGAAATCTTATTGTCACTTAATGTTGAAAAAAGTATAGAACGGTATTTTATTATATACTAATAATAACACATACATACACGCGTACACACACGCACACATACAAATACATCCTTGCGAACTTACCTTGCTACGTATTGCCGTTACCTGTGCTCTGATAACGATAGCAATCTTCGTTAAGTTAACAATCTGCTTCTTGCCTGTCCCTCTCATAACTCTGACTTCGTAAATTGTTCGTTTTTTATTCCAGCGGTACTCTGGAACGCGCTCTCGGTCGAAATCAGGACATCCACAAATCGATTTACATCCAAAAAGAAAGTTCATAATCTTCTTCTCAATGAACTTACAAAATTATCTAATCCATAGCATACCTTATATTCCGGTATTCATGGCGGATAAATGTATATGTATGTGTGTCTATCTGTATATGTATATATGCATTTATATACATTTATATTTGTATACATGATGTGTTCTATTGTATGTATATGTGTAATTATATGTATACATAATGTGTTTAACCTCTGTGCACCTCAAAAAATTTCTACACCACCCAAATGTTGACTGGAAGAGAATGCCCTGGACATTACGTCCGCCGATGTACAAATGTAGTGTATTAAGTTTGTAAATTTATTTATTTATTTATTTATATGTTACACAGTGTTTACAACTTGTGGAGCAGTTTGTTTTGTATACTAAATGGTCAAAACAATGTTTTTGTTCAGCTGGTACTTAAAATAGGAAGACCTGTGCTATTGGTACCAGCAATCTATCAATGACACATTTTCCTTTTTACAGTGTACAGTTAAAACTATAATTTGACAAAAATTACAATACTATATTAAAATAATTAAACTAGCGAACGTGCGTGCGTGCGTGCGTGCGTGCGTGCGAGCGTGCGTGCGTGCGTGCGTGCGTGCGTGCGTGCGTGCGTGCGTGCGTGCGTGCGTGCGTGCGTGCGTGCGTGCGTGCGTGCGTGCGTGCGTGCGTGCGTGCGTGCGTGCGTGTGTGTGTGTGTGATGTGTTTATATGTGTGCGTGGCTGTGTTAACTTATTGGATGTATTAAATTTTCAGTATCGTCATACGACTGACGTAACAGCCAATCCTTTACTACACCTTTACACTCACATCTATTCCTGCCCACAATACACAAAACTGCGTTTATCCTACCAAAAAGGCACCGTCCCTGAAAAGAGAAGAATCTTTGGTTAAAAGATGTTCTGTGTGTAATGTTTGTTGGTATTTTGACACGCCGAGTAGCAACCTGTTGAGAGCCGGGGGCAGATTGAATTGATTGAGGTATGCATGCTGTTTCAATGTTATTTGTATAATAAACAGTTGACGGACACTTAGGACTTCACAGTATTCATAAAGATCCTTGATGGGACATAGGAACGGCTGAAAAGTGGAGACCTTTAGCACTGCTCTCTGAGCTCGTTCTAGTCGTATTATATGTGTTTTTGATGCTCCACCCCAGGATGAGGTACAGTATGATAGCAAGGATTGACAATGTGCAAAATAAACACTTTTAAGCACATCTGAATCCGCAACATGTCTTAGATGTTTAAATACAAATATCAACTTACGGACTCGTCCCGTCAGAAGATCTATGTGCGGTATAAAACTTAGTCTCTCGTCTAGAATAAGACCTAAATACATTATGGTAGAAGAATTCTCTGTTTTCGGGCAGTCACATGTAAAGCGAGTACTGTATTTGTTGCATGGTTGTGTATCATGATGAAATATTTGTCCCTATCTAAAGTAGTTGTTGGTTTTCTTATGTTAAATGTTAGGTATTTTGTTTTTTTCACATTAAGTGACAGTGAGTTCAGTGTTAGCCAGTGCGTTAGTTTATTTAAGCCAATTTGTGCCGCATCAAATACTTGTTCCCATGTTCGACCTATCCTAAACCTAAAACATACAGAATATAAACCAACAAGCTAAAAAAATATATAATTTTCGGACGATTTAAACGCGGCCATTTTGGCGCGCTTATTCTGTGATGACGGACTACACTCATGTCAACAACGAAGTATTTGGTTCACAAATTCACCAAGCTATTTTTTTATAAATAACTTATTTTCATAAAAAAGTAAAGAAATATAATGAAAAATAAATAACATAACAGTTGCGAAGATAATTTTAACATAAGTAAGGATATTAAAAAAGTGATAAAATACATATAACAATATTTTTTACTTAGTTAACTGCACATACTGTTTCGTTGTTTATATTTTTCGACGAAAATATAAACTGCTTTACGAAAGGATCAGAGGGTAAATTGACGTCAAATTGTGTTCGACCAATAGCGTTACGCTTTTGAAAATCATGAGGCAATTTGAAGAAATCTACTATTTGATTATTAAATTTCATTAATAAATTGTATTGAATTTCAAAAATAATTACATAGATATGGTTTTTATGGTAAGGAAGTTTACAAATAAAAATATTTTGTACGTTTTGGAGTCTCATGCATATACCCTATTCATAATATAACTGAACTGAGAGTATATTGAGATGACATTCGATTATAGTTTTGACAGCAATATATCTATTTTAAATCCATGCTTAACTCAGTCTCGTTATGATCACATTTTTTTCTATAATGTTTTGTAATTACGAGAAATGGCCTTTTGGCTTCACTTACCACTGCAAAGAGTATTCATAATATATTAATAAACTTTAAAATTATATTTCTATAATCATAAACTTTTTTTACAGATCCTAGATGTCCATATTAAGACACACGTGAGAACTACTCCCGCCATCTAGTATATAGTTTTGGAAACTCTTGGATAAAATGTTTTGTTTTTGTATCTGTACAAAATATGTTTAATTTGCGATGTGTGTTTCTTTACGTGGACTTGCCTGCAAAAGTGAATTCACGTCACGAGAATGTAACCTTTGTTTTTGTGCAAAATGCGGATAGATAGAGAAATCTCCCTTTTTTGAGTAGAGACAGAGTCAGAGTAGAGTCACTTTTGTCTACTCTGCCTGATGGCAAGCATGAATAGAATTCGTGAGTCGAGGTCACCATACTCATTTGCGAATGCAAGCAATGCGGTATGGTGACCCACACTATGTCGGTCTAGTGAGATGTTTTTTCACGCCCCGTTTGGGGACGGTAAAAGATATGAATCCTTACATAAACAGAACTTTAACAATTAAAACTTACTAATCAATAAACAGCGGGATCAAGCCTTTTTCAAGCATTTAGCATCATCATTGATTAGCTTGGGTACCTCATTATTTTCTTAGAACTACACCTAGACATTTAGTCATGGAACTGCCCAGTAGATATGCAAATTTAAATTATTTACGCCGAAATTAATTGACACTAGAGTCTAAATATGAACAGAATCACTACATTTCTGTATAACAAAGACTGAAGAGACTGATCAAGAATACCTATTCATCCAGTGGATGTTGTAAAAGCCGACTAAGGGAGCAAGGAGAAGGAAAACTTGACCCATCATTCCAATTCACCAACTTAAAGATTTTGTTTTGTTAACCTTCCATCCGTGACGTGACAGATTAAGAAAACAGGGTATCACCCCTATTCATCTCCTGGGTCACCTAAAAGACGACTAAAGGAACAAACTACCCAAGACGTCACTGCAAGGAAGGAAGAACACTGAAGGAAAACTTGAAACAAATCCTTTTTTTAATTGTTTAACGTGTAAAAATTCCTTCAAACTGTCACCCAACCGGAGTTTGCGGTTTGGTGGTGTCGGAATCAGACCGACTAAAACCACACGGTGTGCCACTCTGCGCCTGAGACAGGAGGGATCCGGGAACAGCTGTTATTACGACATACAGATCCACTTGAAACAAACTCTATTTCAATTCGTCTTTCTAGCGTGGTATAGTAGGCCGAATACTAGCTTCTAAGGAGAGGTTTATGTCCAGCAAAGAACTGTTAAAGGCTGTTGTTGATGATGATAACGAGAAATAAGTTTTACTAACAAATTCCTGTTTAATTTCGATATTTGACTCATCGCGTTATTACCTCTTTTTCAAATTACATCTGGTGTTAGCGTAATAACTTATCTTCTTAGTGTTTAAATTATATTTTTTACAGCATCATCAGAAAACCAATAGTCCACGGCTGGATATAAATCACTCCTTCGAAAGTACGTTTTGGCCGCCACGCCGACGGGTTTGTTTCAAGTTTTCTTTCTGTTTGCTGTGTGTTGTCCTGCGTGATTTGTTCCCTTAGTCGCCTCTTACGACACCCATGAGATGAATAGGGCTGGTGACACTGTATTCTTAATCCGTCACCACATGGATAACACTCATAGAATAGCTTATCCACGAATAAAGTAAGTTACTGCAGGAACAACCCTCCCTTTAATGGGGTAGATGACTGTCAAGTAAAATGAATATCTTTTAAGCATCAAAAAAATAGAGGCAGTACATTTATTGATATTAAAACTTCTTTAGGCACGTTGAGTACTTTTTGGGTGGAGAGAAATCATGAAACTCGCGTCATTATCACCGAATGCTTTACTGTACTAATGTATATTAAACAAAACACGTTATAAGTGTATATGGCTTTCTCTGTGTGTACGCTTAGCCGAGGCGCGTGTGCCTGCGGGGCAACATGCGCGATGTGTACGGTCTCGGAGCGATCAAATGCTAGTAGCGGGTGTGGGAGTGGTTGTGAATACTTATTGTGAAAATAATATTATGTATTACTCAGACCCCGTCTGGTCAGCGTGGTATAGTAGGCCAAAAACCTCCTTTCTGAGTGCTATGTCTAGCACTGGACTATAAAACTTATTGAAAACTGTTGGTGCATGATGGGAGAATATCACATCTACCTAATAATCTTTGCCAAATTGAGAAACTTTTTTAATACAAGGTTCAAATATGTTATTAGATTGTTAGTAGTGCTACGAATGAAACTCGAATTGGTTGGAAAAAACATAAAAATGAATTCAGGTAAGTGGACTGAACTTTTTATAGTGATGTAATCCTAGCTGACTTCGACCACGGCGGTCAGTCTCAAGAGACCAGACAGGAGATGCAGGAGATGTGTGCACAAGTGTGTCCGCAAACACAGGGGCACTCTCTGTTCCCTCACTCTCACAATCAGATGGAACGGTTATCCGATACGACCGGAGAGAGATCAGATGTAGGACCGAGGGGTCTACGCGCTCCTGGAGGCACGAGGGTTAGGACCCCAACTTCCAAACTCTGGTCGATTGTTAAGTACTTCTGTAAGGAGGAAAAACTCAATAAGGTTTTGTGACCGGATCCGGAAATCAAAGTTGAAACTTCCGCCAAACATGGACAACAAACCTGCAGTTCAGTACAAAAATTCCTTTTCAATGCACACCACGTTACGTATAGGAGTAAGATCTCTTGGTTATCAACAAAACCAATCCGTTACCGTACGGTACGTGATTTCAGAAATTTCACAAGTTCAAACATACAAGTCTTAAAACCTATTTGCGTAATTACTTCAAAGTACGTAAAATAATCTTCTGTTTCAGTAACATTCGTGATATTTATTTTCGTAAACGAAATTACCGCAAAATCTTTGAAGACTAACCCTCCATGTTTCTGCAGTGAACCGCTAAGTAGCATCACAGATTTGTCTAAAGATAATTACAAGTATGAACCGCATGCATTAGAAGATAAAACTGAAAGTGGTGATGAACTTAGCAACGATGGTAATACAGAATTAAATTCTACAATAATAGAAGACGAATCAGAAAATGAAAAATGCAACGCTGACACAGGTTATGAAAACAATACAGATTTGCATCTCAATGAATCCAAGTATAAATACAAAATAAATAGTGAAGACCACTCTAATGAGGATAAAGATATAAGCGTTGGTACTTTAAAAAATGATTTAGTAAAAACAAATATTCGAGAACTCAGATCCGAGCTACTCAATCATCTGTTAGAATATTTTCTAAATATTATAAAAGAAGAAAAACATTCGGAAACAATAAAGAAATATAGCAAGGACGAAATGAAACTTGAAGAGAAACTCAGAAATTATTATCATTCTGATCTCGATCAATTATTTTATGAGGATAATTCAGATTTGTATGAGAATGATACTGAGTATTCTTCTAACAGTGGACTGGTTAAAGCTATTGATAATGGTACTGAATTTCCAAATCGAAAACGTCAAACCAAAGGCGAAGACACAATAATAGATAAACAAAGCGAAAAATATGACATCACAAATGTAGATACTATTAAAAATATACAACCGTTAGAATCGGAAGCAATAAATTATGAATTAAATACGCCAAATAAAATTATCTCTAATATTGTCGAGAAGTCAAATGAAAATGATGAACCTATTGACGAAGAATCTATAGATAAAAACCCTGCTGTGGTATTAGATGACAACCCCACCATATCTGACCTTGTAAACGATAAAGAAAATAATCCTCTGAACATAGAACAGACACAGACTGAACTAACTACAGAACGTACAAAACAAATTCAAAATTCAGCAGAAACCATAAATTATATCGACAAAAAGAATAAGAACGACTTATTAGATTATAAAGAAAATCAAGACTCGAAAGTTGATAACGACAAGTCCGAAAATTCTAAGGAAATGATTTTAAACAATAAACATACATGGATGAGACAATTCTTCTTTGGTTTGAATAAAAACTACAATTTAGACGACGGATTTAAGGCACCGTCTGGATGTAGCAAAAATAATTATATTATACAATTAAACGTACAAATATAATCAACGAAAATTTTAATTTTTATACGTAGGTTATGCTCTCTGTGAAGTGACGGATAAAGAATATTATGTCACCACCCGTATTCAACCCATGGGTGCCGTAAGAGGCGATTAACGGAACAAAATACACAAGACAACATCACTGTAAAAAGAAAAAAAAATGAAACAAACTCTATACCAACTTGTCTGATCAGTGTGCTATTATGGACTAAAACCTCTTTTCTAAGGAGAGGCCTATGTCCAGCTGTGGAGTGTTGAAAACTGTTGACGATTGGTGATGATGATCACATACAACACAACCTTTATTATTCCCAAGATTATTTGGGGTCGGCTACCGGTTCTTCTAGTTTTACTTGAATGTCAGATTTTCGACAGAGGGATTGTCATCGGATTTCTGACACCTTGAGGGCGAGCTGGTTTCGCAGTTTGAACTAGTTGTCACTATATTTAAGGGTTTCCCAATAGCGATTGCCACAAATGTTCGTGGCAACCAGGACAGACGGACTAACGTCAACGAGGCACGGGCGTGAAACACTGCTTACTTCCATACTCTGGGTTGTTAATAACGAACCAATTCTTGTTGGAGATACTCAACAAAACTTTATTGGAGTAACACCCTTCACTCGATATATTTATACTATTCACTCAAAAAAATTGTCTAAGCTTTATCTAGAAAGTGACATAACATCACACTTTCCCCCTTTTATTTTCTAGGGGGTCCAGGGCCGGGTACGCCGTTATTGCGGCGGTAAGACCCGTTATGGAGGATTGGCTTGAGAGGAATCACGGGACCCTCATACCGGCTGACGCAGATGATCACTGGGAAAGAATGTTTCGGAGATCACCTGTGTCTGATCAGAAAGGAGCCAACGCCCGAGTGCCACCACTGTGATGATCGAACCGTGGACACGGCGCTCCACAGGCTGGCACAGGTGGGCGGAGCTGAGGCGAGACCTCATGGCACCCATTGGAGTGGGAATTCTTTAGCTCGATAATATGATTGCGGCCATGGTACAGAACGAGTATGGAGCTCTACTGTCTCCTTCTGCGAGCAAGTTATGCTTACAAAGGAGATGGGACTGGAAGAGGTTCAAAACACTCCCGGTCCGGAAGGCGAGGCCATGTGTCAACCCAGCAAAAACAGGTCAGGGTGGCAACGCAACGTACTACGGAGCATCCACGCCCTTTTGGGGTCAGAAAAAGGAACAACAAGGTTCTCACTCAGAAGTGGGTTACCCGTAAATCGTAGGTAGAAGCGCAAGGTGTGTTTGGGTTGCAGGGATTTCATTTCTACGGTACACTTGGTTCTTGGGCTACTAGTACCTAAGAAGGCCTGTGGTTTTTGATCGATTTGAGTCCGACATAACCACCAATAGGTGATATCCGGAGGATTGCCACAACAAGGTCAAGGACACAAAAGCAAGACACATTTCTCTTGTGGCGGGACGTGTGGCATGTGTCCCTCCGACACAAAGGGAGGATCCTTCGACCAGGCGAGGTGATCATGCCTGGTGGGCCACAGCCCAACGGTTGATGTTGGGATGTTGTACATATGCTAATTGCCACGCGAATCTCTATATCGCGATGCAGGATTAGTAGTAGCATTGTAGTTCATTACATTCATACGTTTCGTTCATACTTCGTAGTTCGATGTATCTTCGCTAGATGGCGCCGTTGTACATTTACTTTTGAGTTTATAATGTAGAAGCCGCCACATCACTCCCCTCCAAGACCGGAGGTCGATGTACTGATGAGTCAGCTGTCTATGCTCTGTTGTGGAGCGTGCCAGTGCCAGGAGTGTGTAGTTCCAGTGAGTCGGAACTGAGTGCCTCAAGTTCCAGTGAATCGGAACTGAATGCCGCTAGTCCCAGTGAGTCGGGGCTGAAGTCCGCAGATCCCAGTGAGTCGGGATTGAATGCGGTGCGCGGTGCTGCGGTGAAGTCCCCAGTGAGTCGGGGCGGTTGCTGCGTAGTGGTTGACTGCTGCGTAAACGGGAGAGAGGTGCTCTGCTTACATGGACCGTAGGTGCAGTATGCTGTGCCTAGACGCTGATGAGGCCCTTGGGTAACCAGGCTGGAGCGGGCACTTCTTGCGTGTGGTATCCCTGTTGAGGCCGAAGTTGCTGGCTGGCTGAGACTTGATTACCGCTCATCGTTGTGGGAGTGACGCTGCTGCTATTGATTTGAAGGCTGCTTCCAATCACGTCGGGGTCACCACTGTGGAGGGACGTGTGGCATGTGTCTGTCTCTCCGTGATTAGTAGTAGCATTGTAGTTCATTACATTCATACGTTTCGTTCATACTTCGTAGTTCGATGTATCTTCGCTAGATGGCGCCGTTGTACATTTACTTTTGAGTTTATAATGTAGAAGCCGCCACACTCTCTTTCGATTTGCATGTGTCCATGAGCGGCGGTAGTTGCTACCATCAGCTGGCCTCTTGGCTTGCGGTTGTCTGCTCGTTTGCCAGTAAATACCTGGAGATTGAAGTCTCATTGGCCTCGGGGATTAATTAACCACTCCTCTAGTAGACTGTAAAATGTGATTATTAGTAAAACATGTAAGTGCTCTAAAAATAAAGCGTAACCCCTTTGTACACCATGTTTGAAGCAAATTAATATATTATTACTGAAGTGAAAACTTCTTGAACACTTTTTCGGGGAACAAAAATCATGAAACTCGCCTCATCGTCACCGAACGCTTTCCATGAGCTATATGTATACTGTGTGTGTATATTAAACGAAACACGTTACACATGGCGTTCTCTGTATGTTAGTCTCAGGGTGATCAGAAGCTTGTAGCAGGTAACTATTGTTGCGCATAAAAATACGAGTAGTTTTATGTTGTCACTTCTGCAGGCAGTCCCAGTCATAACTCCTCCTAATGTTATTTATACATTTATTTTTTTCGAAAGTAGCATTTCGGTATTGAAATAAAAACCACGGGATTAAACTTTTGTAATGCTCAGGCCGAGGTCCATTTATTTTATTTAATTAATTATACATCATGCACTTTATGTACATAGGCGGACTTAATGCCTAAGGCATTCTCTACCAGTCAACCTTTGGGTGATGCAGAGAAAATAGGAAGTAGGTGCGTTTCAGGTGTTGAATATAAGTAGACATATACAAACTTTCATGTACTAAAATTAATACAAATACATAAAAACATACATATACATACTTAAGTTGATGTAAGTCTATATACATAAATACATTTATGCCTAAGCATCTCCACGGTAATTAATTAAAAAACAAAATTAAACAAAATTTATTTTAAAAATTATATTCAAATAACCCTCTTATAACACTAAACTAAAAAAGAAATAAAACTGTAATTATACGTAAAGATAAGCACAAAAATCCAAATTTTCTCATGGGTGTTGTCAGAGGTGGCTAAGGAAACAGAACATGCAAGACAACATCACTACAAAGAGTCGGAAAACTTAAAACATACTCTATACCAACCCGTCGGGCCAGCGTGGTATAGTAGGTCGAAAGTTCCTTGTTAAAGAGAGGCATATGTCCAACAGTGGACTGCTAAACGCTTTATTGATTGATTGATGATATTTCTAAAATAAAATCGAGCCAAAGCTCACATTAAATCATAACAAACAATATAATATGCTTAAAGCTAAAATAAAAAAAAATTCTTCTCATGGCTGACCAAATTACGATTACAATGATCAAAGAACTGTAATAAATACAAATTAATGTTATCTATCTCTATAAACTTCTTAAAATTTAATTTAATCTTCAACAAATCAAAAAAAAACTGTCTTCTAAAAGACCGACTATTCTTAAAGAAAATTATAGATACGTTTTTAATTTCGAATCAATCAATAATACTTTACTACACTACTACTTACTAATTTACTACACAACAGCTGTGTTTTCAGTGCTGTCGTACGGAACGTGTATTCGCGTTATCAGCACTGTCGTAAGATGCACGATAGGTGTGAAACGAGAATGATACAGAGAACCATTACGAAAGTAAATTACTTTTCACTGTGCATATAATAAAAAATAATAATAATATGTATCTAGGTTTTTCACAGTCCTTAGGAATACCAGAATCTGGCGTGAAACAAATGTTACAGGAACGCTTCTTGGGCCGCCTAAAAAAAGTACTTAAAAGTCTTTTATCGGGCCCTACACGGGCCTGATATAGACTTTAAAGCGTCGTCGTCTTGGCTACGGTATGGTGATCTCTTCGGAGAAATCGAAGGTTTTGTTTGTGCAATTATGGACGAAGTTATCATGACAAATAACTACCGGAAATATATCCTGAAAGATAGTACGGTTGACATCTGTCGGGCGTGCCACCGTCCTGGAGAATCTATTAGGCATATTATTTCTGGTTGTTCTCGTCTTGCTAACGGTAAGTATTTGCACAGGCACAACCAAGTAGCCAGGATCGTACACCAACAACTTGCCCTTAAATACTAACTTGTCAATCTTGAAGTACCTTACTACAGGTATGTGCCCGACCCAGTTCTCGAGAACGGTCGTGCTACGTTATATTGGGATCGATCTATTATCACAAATAGGACTATTGTTGCCTGATATTGTGGTGATAGATCGATTAGAGCGCCGCGCAATGATTGTCGATATCGCCGTTCCTCATGACGAGAATCTCGTGAAAGTTGAAAAAGAAAAACAATTGAAGTATTTGGATCTGTCTCACGAGATTGCCGACGTGTGGAATGTGGTTTCGGTGATTATTGTTCCGATAATCATATCTGTTCATGGATTGATAGCGAAGACCCTCGACTAACACCTTAAAAGGCTCACGTTAGAAGGTTGGATCAAGGGTCTGATGCAGAAGGCAGTCCTCCTTGACACGGCCCGTATTGTGAGGAGGTTCCTGTCTTTGGAGCCCTAACCACCGGTGTCTTGGTCCCTGTACCCGATGTCGGTGGTCTACTACTATTTGTTATATTTTTAAATGTGTATTTTTTACTTTTTATATATTTAAAAATGTAATAAATATGTGTATATAATGAAATAAAGAAAATAATAATAATAATCATTCTAGTCAGAGCAAGTTTCAAAAAAATTTAAGTATAAAAAGGAATATAAAATTAGATTAAAATTTAAAAAACAACACTTTTTATTTAAATTGTTCTGATTACTAAATGGAAATTATAAATAATTAATATTAAGTTTTTCAAGTTGTTTCAGCCTTTTATATGAAAAGTATTATGTTATCGTTATGTCCTTTACAAAAAACACATTTTATTTTATCGCTGGCCATTGTAACCAAATTAAAAAATAAACATTAAAATCAAAACAAAAACAAACATGTGACATTAGACTGACGCCATCTTGCAAACTTGCCTGTCGCGCCACTGTCGTTGTCTATGTCTCTCGCCCCTTCAGCTGTCTCTCTCGGACTACTAGCATCATACTGCAATACTTCATGACTTTTTAATTTTAATTCAAGACTTAACAATCGAATTAATGTCTGGCAAATTTATTTTAAGTTTTCTTATATTTAAATAACATAATATTAAAATTACAGACATTATAAAATACTTTGAAATTTTTATAAAAAAAATAAATAAAATCACGTATGGCACATAGTTAGCAATGTCAAAAATGTCTGGCAATAAAAAAAATTATGTCAGGTAGACTTATGTAAAAACAAAAAATTAAAAATTACGCCTTCTAAAATGTTTTTAAAATCCAGGATTATTACCTGGACAGGTAGGATGCGCACTAATGAACGCAACCGCTACCGCCAGCCAGATAGCTCAGACTCTAACCGAAAGTGCAAGAAGGACGACATATTAGACCTGTAGCAAACCGTATGTATTCGGTACTGAGTAACGGGTGCGCCCTCTGGTACCGAGTAACGAAACGTTACTCTCGAATATATTTCGTTATTCGCACCATTTCGTTCCTCGCATTTATGTACCAAGATATGATGTACCAAGTTATGAGTTTGCCAAAGATACACTGAAAACTGAGTTGCAAAAGGAATTCAACTGTAAACAGCAACCTATAGAACCTGCTCAATCAATGTTACCTATATCAACTAGCAACACTGACGCTGATAAGGAAGATTCAATTTGGAAAGATTTTGACACTCTGGTGACGTCAGCGTCAGCTTCAAACTGTGTAGTTAGCAGCAGTATTATTACTATGAGACAATAATTAGAGGAAAGAATTATTCCTCGAAATGAGTGTCCTTTGAGATGGTGGCAAGCGCGGGCAATACTATACCCGGAGCTCTCAAGCTTGGCTGAGAAATATTTATCAGTCATGGCTTCATCGGTACCATCCGAAAGGACTTTTTTGAAATCGCGTCAAATATTAAGTGAAAGGCGCAGCTCTATTAAGCCAAAGAGAATAGAAAAGCTTTTATTTTTAAATATGAATCAAAGATTCTTGCAATAAACTAGCTTTTTGCCCGCGGCTTCGCCCCCACAATTACTAACTTTAAAATCATAGCTCCCCTTTATTTTATATTTGTCGTAGTCAAATAAAAAAATCCTTACTTACGGGCTAGTCTATCTCTAAACCAAATTTTACATATAAGGTACGATATTATAATTAGGGATTGAGTTAAAAAAATAGTTTTTGATTTGTTTAACATTATGTTTTTATTTAATATGTCTAATTTCATTTTAAGAACAAAAGATTTTTATTGTTTAAAATATGTTTTTATTTCATATGTCTAATTTCATTTTAAAACAAAAGGTTTATGTTGTTTCAAAATGTTTTTATTTAATAAGTGTAATTTCAGTTTAAGAATAAAAGATTTTTGTTGTTAAAATGTTTGTGTCAATAAATAAGTTTGACACAGTGTTGCTTTTTCATTATTATTTAGAGATTCCGTCAATAGGTACTAATGACTCAATCGTACATTTACAGTTCTACACGCGTACCAAAACTACCAAACAATACAACATATGAATTGATTCGTTTCGTTGGTTATAACTCAGTATACTGAGGTACCAAAAGTAATGAGTAACGTAACGATACGAAAGTAACGGGTACATTTTTGTAATAACGAATACATACGGGTTTGCTTTTTCTCGTTACTTTTACACCTCTACGACATATCACAAAATCAGCTGACCTAAAATTCTTTCTCGAAAACGTTGCTAGCTCCTATACTATAAATAACTAAAATAAAAATAGATAGGAAATTAAGTCAACGTTAAATTCAAAGAAACCTACTCTGTTTGTAAAATTTGTTGAGTGGTAATTTTTACTGTGGCATTCAATTTTCATAATAAACATGAATATAAAAGATATTTTCGTACAAAAAAGTATTAAATGCACATGAGTGATCAGTTCTGGTGATTTCTCAACAATTTTTTTTTTTTGGCAACTCGCTATAGGCATATACCTTGTGAATGCGTACTTTAACAATGTGTCCATGCCTTCACCAAGTCAACACACCTAACTGATTCCATGTTATATCTTCCTCTCTCGTTGATAATCTTCTAAGCCCGTTATGTGTCTTCTACCAAACATATGGTCTATTTCACACGTCCTGGTAAGTCGTAGCTGACAAGGCACACAGAAAAAAGTTTCATCGTTATATTTTGTGATGTGATTTCGTTTTAGCATGGAATTGTATATAGATATAAATCTATCAGATTCCTCGCAACTATCATTTTGATTGTATATATACAATTTCAGATCGTCTTTGTTTACCACACCACAAATCCATCTCCAATTTATGTGATCGACGTTACTTTCTATGTGCGCCATAAAATCATCTGTGTAAGAGTAACACAAGTTACAGTAATAAATATTTAAACACATGTAGACAATTTCGTGGGTTTCTAACAGTGTGTCTAAGCGGTTATTATGTTTTTTACTTTCAACGTGTGGTACAATATTGTGTTTGTAAACTTTAAAATTACAAACTTTACATAGATATTCGTGTTTATTACGTTCGCTAAACTGTTTGTAACACTCCCTTAAGTATTTAGTTTCGCTGGATGCAGAAGAATCTCCATCGCTGTCACTCATTATTCTTCTGAAACAAGTTGGTAAAACTTGAGATAAAATGGATGCTGTTGGCATAAATAACTTTAATTTATAGCTCGATAGATAACGTTATACCTTATTTGTAAGTCTGATTGCTAAGGTAGTGGGTTTGATTCTTTCATATTTCTTGCTGAGTATCATCATTAGTTGCCTGTTTGGATACAATCTGACTAATCTTACTAGTTTGAAGAGTTGCAACTGTCTAAACATTAAAGGTGCCACATCATATTTCATATAAAAGCTTCAAAAAACATAGATAAGGATAGATCTCAAAATAATTCATCCAAAAAAACTTAATGGTGCAGCCATGGTAAAATGTTAAGCGGCTTGGAATCCATGTTCAAGGTCGAAAGCGTGTGAAATCCATGACTGGAAAATCTCTTATTTCTCCATGATCAAGATCCACTGGCAGTAAAGAATACCCTAAGTGACGTTTCAAAGAAACTAGGGCAAGTCATTTTTAATTATTCAAAGCCTATTGCTGATGGCATTAGAAGTACATAAGGTGACAAGAACACTTACTACGGATATCTTATACTTGAACTAATGCAAATGCAACAATTAAGCAAATGATTTTTTTTTTGTTTAAAAAGAAAACACCGCACTAGAAATATATCCAACATAACATACAAGAAACGGACACAAAGAACACTCAGACTCTGAACAACAATTTATGGATCACACAAAATGTTGTCCTGTGTGGGGCTTGAACCCACAACACTCAGTGCAGTAGAGAGCGGCCTGGTGACCGCTCAAACCACTAGACCAACTGTGCAGTCAGTATGTGATATATTGATAGGAGTTATTAAATAGAATATATTAATTAATAGGTATTTTTAGAGATTTTATAAATAAAAGGAACCAAAAGTAAAAGATAGCATAATAGCATTTGTTTCTTATTCCTTTTTCAAAATGAAATGGGTACCAAAAGCTAACAGAGAATATGTTTAAAAGTATTTGTTTCAGAAGTAAAACAGATGAAACTAGAAGATGAAAAAAGTTTCCAAATCTAACATACTAACTCATATAAAAACAAAGTGAGGGCAGAGTCTTATTATGTGTTTATGGGGACTCTGATTTTCTATTTTAAGAGCCTGCCAAAGCTACTCTGCCTGATAGAACGCATGAATAGAATCCAAGAATTGTGGTCACCACACTTATAGCGACCAACATTATGGCGACCTAGTGAGATACTTTTTTATGCCCCGTTTGGGGACGTAAAAAGTCATCGGGACAGTGTAAGGCTCACACAGTTACCACGATAACTATCACCCCTGCATCAATGGGCATCAATCAGCAGCCAGTGATAATGCTACAATAGAGCTGAAAACACTACAATATTTGTCTTGCCTGTTGGTCTGGTTTTTAGTGATCTTGACTGCTAAGCTGGGGGTTTGATTCACACCCAGCACAAATCTTTATGTTCTGTATTCTGTGTCTGAGTGTAATTTATGAATAATATGTATGTATTTAGAAACATATAAGTATGTTTATCAGCAGTTTGGTTACCATAGTACAGGCTCTGTCTAGTTTGGGATCTGACAGCCATGTGTGAGGTGTGTGAAAACATTATTATCATTTGAAAGATTCAGAAAATGCTTTAGAATTCTTAAACACATGTCCAAATGTAAAAACTCTGCCTTATATACCTGCATTCCACATTCTGCACCTGTTGATAAACTATTTTCATGCAGTGTAATAATAATAATTATTATTTAGACAAACTTTTTGAATTAATACTAGTTTTAAAATCAGATAAGCAAATAATAAGGTTGTTTTATTTGAAAACTTATTTCGAAAATATATATTTTGTAATTAAATACTTTAATTTATATCTATTTTGTATTTCTATTTAAATATTTGCATTTTATATACATTTTTTCACATTGCTGTATATTGAATAGGTATAAATGTTTCCTTTCTTATATAACTTGTGTGCTGTCGCCATATTAGCTTATGATGGAGAATCCTAAGACTTTAGTGTTCTGTTTCTTACTGATTAACTCTTTACAATTAATGTTTAACGGGATATGGTAATGTCGTGAACTGTACTGCATGACGAAAGTGTAATCTAGATTTTTTTTAAGTTATTCACTTCTTCCTTGACAGGAAGTTCGTATAGGGTTTATGTAACTTCCCCTTTTCCTGCTCCCTTAGTCGGCTTTTACGCCCCCCACGAGATGAATGCGGATGGTGACAGTTCAATCTCTGCGTATTCTTAAATCCGTCACCACACACACAAAAATACTTAACGTACAAATGAAATTATACAATGATGGACTTTGCCAACACTTTTCACTTTCCAAAAAATTGACTGTCTTGAATAAGTAATAATAAGAAAATTATAATGTGACATATTCTTATAAACTGTTTTATATACATACCTGAATAAAATGAAGTCAATTAAAAACTATCGCAGTGTAAAAGTACACAACTGTTCTTTAATGTGGCTCATAGAATAGAACTTTCTCGAAGTTTCGAACAACGAAATTCTTATCTTTGAACTTAAAGCAAAAGTACCATAGACTAATTGATATTTTCGATGGAAAAACGATATCTTTACTGATTATCTTACAATTAATCCAAAGTGACCTTTGCCATTAAAAGACTAATAATAAAACGCAATTTTAGGAAGGTAAATTATTGTTTGTGAACCTCTTATTATTATTAGCTTTATATTAAATGTTCATATTTTCATTTCTTAACACAAGAATTTTTAATTGAAATTAGACCAATCAAGCAACAACTAAACATACATGGAATGTCCCGACCATAAACTAACAGAGTAGTTGCTGTGACAAAATTTTGTGCTTTAACGTCTGAAGTTACTAGGGATGTGATTATAATAAAATCGAATAGGATATTCACTCGATATGATTTATTACCACGCTTAAACGAAAAGATGATGAAAAATATTAATTTTAGTTCAGAAAATAACTTAATAAATGTTAAATTATAGATTTCAAATGTTTTGTTTTAAAAAAAAAACAGTAGCAGTCGTGGGACTGCCGATAGAAGTGAAAACGGAACTATTAAGTTGAGAGTAATTAAAACTATATGCAAAAATTATATGAAATTTTTTATGTTTCATATATAACTATATATAATATATAATATAATATATAATAATAATAAATTTCATATATAATATATAATATCATATTCTCCATAGCTATAGATATACTATTATCATTAGCATGTCGGTGACGCGAACTGAGGATTTTACCCTCTACCAAAACGCTCAACGCGCCTAAAGACGTTTTCACTTCAAAAAATGCTTGCCCGGAATATATGTATTGTTGGGTGTTTAATAAACATACAGTAAATGGACACAAAGAACAACCAGAATCAGAACAACAATTTGTGGACCACACAAAACACTGTCCCATGTGGGTATGAACTCGACAATGCTCAGCGCAGTAGACAAGAGCGTGGCGACCGCTTAACACGTTCACGCCGGCGTGTACCACCGGTGGTTCGCGCTTGATTGTGCCATCGGGCGGCGTGTACCGCCGGTGGCTCGCGCTAGACCACCTCATCGGGCGTCGTGTACTACAGGTGTTTCGCATTCGATTGTGCTATTAGACACTAATAATTTACCGTACATATATAAAAACGTTTGTTTTGAATAAAAGTTATATTTAATAACGTATTATAAATATAACTTTTGCTCAATCTAATATATAAAATTCTCGTGTCACAGTTTTCGTTGCCATACTCCTCCGAAACGGCTTGACCGATTTTGAGAAAATTTTTTTTGCTTATCCGGTATCTATGAGAATCGGCCAACATCTATTTTTCATCCCCCTAAATGTTAGGGGTAGTACAACCCTAAATTTTTTTTTTTATTTTTTAGATAAAATTTTTAATTTCTATTTTTTTTTGATACTACGTACAAAAATACATACATTCCTCAATTTTCACCCTTCTACGATCAACCCTTATTTTTTAATTAACCTTATTTTTAACTTATAATATTATAAATGATACTTAAAATCGATAAAATTAACAGAATAATTCAATATTATTTTATTTGTAACTTATTATTATTAGTATACGCGAAATCAGCCGCCAGATGCAGCGCGACATTGTTTTACGCGCCGCCGGGTGGTGCATCAAATGAAAGAATGCGCCGGCGGGAAACTGTTAAACCACTAGGTCAACCGTACACTCAATTATAATTATCAAATTAACTTGCAACACTGACGGAATGGCGTTAAAAAGAGTCAAAAAGAGATAAAATAAGTAATTTATGACCTAATGTTGTTTTTTTTTTAATATTCATTAATTACATGGAACACTTACAGTTAGAAATATCAAAAAAATTAGAACAGATTAGCCATCTGAGAGTCAGGCATTCACTTGTAGTTTTTAGACTAACACATGTTAAGTAAGTATAAGATATGGTAAGTAAGCAGGGTAAAAATAGATCTCCGTCCCCCATAGGTGCAAGTCTGGCAGGTGAGGCCATCTGTCACCCTAGCAGAAGCAGGCCAGGGTGGCAGCGCGATGTGCTACGAAACACGCGATCAGTGAACAGATCAACACTTTGAGTGATCCACAAATTGTTGTTCCGAGTCTGGAAGTTGTGTTGTTTCTTGTATGTTTGTAAAATCACCCGCAACACAGAATATATTCCTAACGCGGGTTTCTTTTAAAAAAAAGAAATTGTATTTTTTTCCTAAAACTCAGTGACTTGTGAAGTTTTTGAATGGAATCGATAGAATTACTTCCAAGTTTTTTATTGTAGCTGATATATCACATTTTTCGTATATTGGAATTTTGAAAGAATACAATAAAACGACAACCACTAGGCAACAACAAAGCTGGCGGTAGGTCACCCATACGAACATCTTCAGCAATTATTTTGGGTTGCCACTGCAAAAAAGTCCGATAAGTCTTACTACAGAAATCCAATATCGCCTGTACCTGCCTTGTAGAGGTCTAATGGCAGTCGACCCGCATAAAAACTTGAAGTATCGTAGTAGACTTAAGCTGAACCCAACCAAATTGGGGGAAAAAGGCTTGGGGAAATAAGTCACATCAAAAAAAAAACACAAATGAAAAAACAAGTTTCTTCTATAATTATGTATTTCACTTACACGGTACAATGTCAGCATATCTAATATGTTATATAGTGATATATTTCAAGTATTATAATTACTAAGCGAGTCCAGGTGGTGCGGCTAGTCTCAACAACTAAACGTTATTGCTCACTGCGCCGCGTTTCGTTCAACCAACGTTGATAAGTCATGCTCGGCAATGTTTTGTTATCTGCCAAGTTATAATTGTCGTAGTTTTCACTCTAACCATAGAAGAGTAAACATTATCAAATCATGTACGAGAGTTGCCTAAACTCTTATGTTCAGTGAGATATGGTCGAAATTCGAGTTGAATTTCTTATTTAAGTTTCTTAATTTATATATATACGTTGCATATATATTGCAACTGGCAAGTCAGTACATTACTAAAATGTCGTCTGGTACAGTGGGTAGAACTAATAGGCTAGATGACACCTTAGTCAAATTAGTTACTTTTTATCATCTGTCAAAACGACAATTTTGTATGAAAAATGTACTAAATACCAAATTGTGACGTCACCGTTTTAGACTATCTATTTCACTGTATATCGTAATAATAATAAAAAGCTATGTTAATTGTATTTGCCGAGATGTTTTAATGAAGCGGACATTGGTATTTATTTACGATACAGTCATCTACCCAATTATAGACAAAATTGGGTAGATGACTGACAATTAACATAACTTTTTATTATTATTACGAATTTCAATCAAATATACAGTGAAATATATTGTTCAATTGAGAAGTCTAAAACAGTGACGTCACAATTTGGTATTTAGTACATTTTTCATATAAAATTGTCGTTTTGACAGATGATAAAAAGTAACTAATTTGACTAAGGTGTCATCTAGCCTATTGATATAACCATGTCCCGGTACAAAATGTCTGTACATAGTTATTGGTAGTCAACCTAGATATTTTAAGGGTTTTTAGTACCCATCATATCTGATAGATTTCACTATGAAATACCATATCCTAAACCTAGCCAATTTTGAGCCTTTTCAAGAGACATTTTGCCCTTTTTCTACCGTTTTTATAATATTTGTATATTTTTATTTATAATTTCCGTCACCAAAACTGTAGGTATATTAGCAAATTGGGCCGAAATAATAATAATATTTCGGACAATTGACACACAACGCCATCTAGTCCCAAACTAAGCATAGCTATGGGTACTCTAGACAACTGATATAAATACATATATATTTTTTATTTTCAAATACATGCATATTATATAAAGAAAACATCCAAACTCCGAAATAAATTTTTGTAGTCGGTACAAAAATTTGGTCCGACCGGGGAATCGAACCCGAGACCTCGAAACAGCAGTCGCGTATGCTACTACTGTGCCACCGAGGCAGTCCAGATACTTTACTAGTATCCCTATATATGTGTTAATGTATTTTGTGAGTTTGAATTTTGACATTTGAATTGAATTCAAATGTCTCTTATATTTCTCGCGTTATTTCTTATTAATGCAACCACAGTATGCCATGGCAAAGCGTGGCCGGGTACATCTAGCATTAAATACCCCACAGATAGTACAAAGAGCATGAAAAGGACGTGATCTTTTTACAAAACCCATAGATTTATAAAACATGATTCATGACAATTTATCACCGTCCACTGCTGGACTAAGGCCTCCCCAAGAGAATTAGGCAAACGTATTGTAGGACGCCCTGCGATATGATGGACCGTCGGTTTGAACAAGTGGCTGACAGTTGATGAATTCAGACTGCCTAAGACGAGGATAGTAGACCCGACCCTTGGGGGGGCCTTCGTTCCTTCATTTAGAAACATGATCATCTGTCTAAAATTCAAGTTAATTCTGTTATTGAGTCACTAAAGTACACCTTCTATTCTCCTACTTTAGTGAACCGATTTCCGAACGCTATTTATTGGATGTACGTATTCAGATAACGTCTATTTTTACGTGATTTTAATCTAATTTTAGTCAATATTTGATTAATATCTAGGATACAGCATATTTTTAGTAACATTTAGTTCAAAGTTGTCAAATTACAGAATTAACACAATTGTGACGTTAACGACTTTGTCGTAACTATTGCGTTTGTAACACGCTAACATACAAATACAAAAAAGAAAACAAGTCATATTGATTTATAAATCCAGGCTTTTAAATGTCGGTTAGAAACATTCTGACGGACAGCGTCTGATCTGATCTGCTGGACATAGGCATCTCCTTACAAATAAGGTTTTGACTTACTATACCAGCCCAGATGAGTTGGTTCAGTCGGTTCTTACGACCCCCACGGTATGTATACAGATGGTGACATACCATGTACTTAATCCGTCACCGCATGGATAATTTCTCATGATTTTACAACCCTTAATATTACAATATATTTCTATCCGAGACATTATCATACGATAAGTCTTGTAATTGGGCAGTGAATGTTATATTACAGGCAGTGTATGTTACAAGTTGATCAATTTATGTTACAAATTGGGTCCGCGAGTATTACAAATTGAGCAGTAAGTGTTACAAAAATGTTTTTACGTGAATTTAAAAATTTCCATGGCACTATGAACCTACTTATGTATCTTGAATTACAGATGTTTATGGATAGGGGTAATCACTTACCGCGACCTAGTGACCTGTCTAAACCAAAAGTTAGTCTTTAACAGACGTAATAGCAAGTAATAAAGTTTAAAGAATTAGAAATGATTATAAAACAGAAAATTGAGGTCATATTTTGGGGTCGTTAAGTCGACTCTAGAAATGACCGTAAAGTAGATATTAGGAAATTAGTTTAGTGAGTTTTTAATACAGAAAAGTTAGTATAAAAATAAAGAAAAGGTAGAAAAGAAGAAAAGAAAAAAATACTCCGCCTAAGTCCGTCCGTCGAGTCCGTCTGTCTACGACCAGTGCCATCTGGTCATAATATCAGATAATTCAAATGTAACGATATTTTTGGACATCAAACACAACTTCATCTAGTCCCAAACTACACAGAGCTGGTACTATGGGTACTAGACAAGTGATATAAATACATATATACTTTTATATATATATATAGGTGAGCGCATTAATTCAAGTAATACATAAGTGAAGTCTAATTTTTGCAGGCATGGAAGTGATGTTTTTGGAAAAAAAAAATTGATCTCAACTCATTTACGATCAACTTTGACCTTGCAACGGTCATAAAAGGCAATCAAGTGTTAAGCACTTGACCGTAACGTGATTTTATCGTAATATGAAAGTTGACTGGTACTAACACTATTACGCGATAATCTTCAGAGTGGCTAATGTTACAAAAAATAATAACAAATAAATCCTCGCAGACCCAATTTTTACAACACCTCTACCCAACTTACGTATACAATATATATTTGACTTTATTTATGATTTTGCCTTAGTGCGTTAGCGATGTCGCGGACGTCTAGCTGGACCTTCGGCTTGTGTTGGGGCGGCTCGAAGTAGAAGTCGAAACGTTTGAATGATTCGATTTCGCGTTCCGATACCTCTAGAGACGACAGATTGGTAATGCTAGAGTCCGGGAGGAACACACTCGATTCTGTGAAGGAAAAATGTTAATTACAGTACGTGTGGCGACGGGTTACGAACTAAGTAGGTCAAGAGCACTGCAAAAGCAACCATCTCGGGCCATCATCCGGGTTTGCGGCGGGATGGTGTCGGAATCGGACCGATTAAAACCACATGGTGTGCCTCTGAGCCTGAATTAGAAGGGATCCGAGAGATCTGGATGTCGTAATAGCAGCTGCTCCCGGATCCCTTCTATGTCAGACGCAGAGTGGCACACCGTGTGGTTTTAGTCGGTCAGATTCCGACACACCACCTCGCCGTAAGCCCCGGTGGGAAGACGGCCCGAAGGGGTTTCCACACATTAAAAAAAAAAAGAGGGATCCGAGAACAGAACACTGCAAAGCTTATACTAACCCGTCGGGCTAGCATGGTATGCTATGTATGGTACGCCAAAACCCCCTTTCTAAGTCTCTTCAGGTTTATACCTAGTAACGTTTGATAATCATACATATATACTATACTAATTAGTGTTTGGTTAGAGATCCGCATCCAAACCAGATGTGGGTTATATAAGAAAATAAACGAATGTGTTATTTCTTCTGAGTTTGGGTGTAATTTATCTATACTAATATAAAAGTTGTTGTTTTTTTGGTTGAGCGCGCTAATCTCAAGAAATACTGGTCCGATTCGAAAAATTCTTTCAGTGTGTCCAGCTATCGAGGAAGGGTATAAGCTGTATTTCATCACGCTGCGACCAAAAAGAGCTGAGTATCAATGAGAAATTCTACAAAAATGAATAAAAATTATTTCTTTTGAGAGCTGCCATTTTTTTTACTCTGCCTGATGGAAAGCGTGAATAGAATTTAAGAGTGGTGGTCGCCACACTCACTGCGAATGAAGACAATGCAGAATGGCGACCCACGTCATGGCGACCTTCCATTGTGTAAGTGTAGTGTAAATGGTTAGTTTCGTAAAAATCAGTGACAGCATGTGTATGTCCATCTTTTAAGGTTTGCTGGCTTATTAAAACCTTTATGGTAAATAAATTTAACTCATAATTAATATTTTACAACATCACGGTACTGGCAACGGGTGGGAATAGTCTGTGTGGCTTTGCCTAGTTCGTGTAGAGGATGCTCTCATCAAGTGAGTTGAAGTCGCCACAACTTCCATTTTATTTATTTGAAATTAGATAATAAAAGAAAGAAACAAAGAATAAAAGAAGAAGTAGATTTTTCGAGTTTATATAGAATGGGTCAAGAATTCGTTAACATTTGAATCTAACATCCCGCGCAAACATGTTACGGGAGTTCTTGGGACCGATGCTACTGGAATTTGCTGGCCTCAATCATAACACATGGTTTCAACAAGATGGAGCCACTCGTCACACATCCAATGAGTCCCTGCCGATGGTCAAAGACATCTTTCCGGAAAAGCTGATTTCCAGACGAGGCGACTATCCATGGCCACCCAGACGTCGAGATCTATCCCCAGCACACCGCTTTTTATGGGGTTATTTGAAGAATCGTGTCTATATCAATAAACCGAATACACTACGTCAACTAAAAGAAAAAATCAGTGAAGAGTTGTCAGCGATCTCGCGGTCTCTGCCGACGAGTATTCGAAAATTTCGGTGCTCGCTTAGAAGAGTGCAAATGTCGAAACGGTGGCCATTTAGACGACGTAACTTAAAAAAAATCCAACTAATTAGCTTTCTTGTAAACAAACAATTTTTATAATATATCAAATGGTTTTTTTATACGTTTTTTTCAAATGTTAACTAGTTCGTGGCTCACACTGCATTAGTAATAATCGACTAAAGAGATTAATTGTAACTTGTATGATGGTGAGTGGTCCAACTGTAAGGTAAGAGACCCGGGTTCATCATTGATGTCTATTCGTTTTATCTGTGTATATCTCGTAACCTACAAAACTTACCATCATATAATTATGCCCATTTTGGGTCTAGATAACACTGTTTGATATGTAACAGTAAGTTAGTAAGTTGGTGGCATATAGTGTACCTATCCGTGTGGTGAGAGATAGGGAATACAGAATGTCACCACTCCTGTTCAACCCTTACTAAGAGGCGACTAAGGGAAAAAATACAGAAGGAAAACTTGACAAAGTTTATACCAGGTCACCGTGGTATAGCAGGCCAAAATCTCCTTTCTAAGAGAGGTCTATGTCCAGCAGTGGACTGTTAAAAACTCTTTGTGTAAAGTGTATGGTGTGTGGGTTACTACCACTACGCCATACCAGTGTATTGTGGGGGTCGGGGCACGCGCGTCCCCACGGGACCAAAGCGCGGCTCGTCGGTAGGGCCGGGCCCGAGGCTGGGGGGCGAAGCACCCCCGCTAACGCTGGCACTCGACCGCACCGACGAGCTGGTAGGGGAACTGCGGCCTGACTGTCCACCTGTTAATAAACAGGCGAAGATTACGCTCACCCAGCCATAATTACCCTACCTGTAAGGGTCCTAAATAATATTTTTCGGACATTGACACACAACGCCATCTAGTTTCAAACTGAGCAGAGCTTGGGCTATGAAAGTAAGTGATAATTTTTGCAAATACACACATTTCAAACATAGAAAATACATGAATATTTGTAGATCATACAAATATTTGGTCCGACCCGGAAATCGAACCCAAGATCTCAACACAAGAGTTGTGTAGTCTACCACTGCATCACCTAAGCAGTCATAATAACTGTGGACTGAACGGCCTCTGACCAGGCGACGTGACCATGCCTGGCGGGCCACGGCCCTACAGTTGATGTTAGGATGTTATATATATGCTAATCGCCATAAGAATCTCTATTTCGCGATACAGGATCAGTAGTTGGTCTGTAGTTCATTATAATCCGAAGTTCGATGTATCTTCGCTAGATGGCGCTATAGTATGTTTTTCTGTTTGCTCTGTATGTGGAAGTCACCATAGTAATCATATTTTACCACACTTACACGACGCCATCTAGTCCCAAATTAAGTAGAGCTTGTAATAGAAGTGAGCAAGAATCGAACCCGTGACCCGTAACGCAGCAGTCCGTAACACAAACTTGTGTGCCATCTTTTTTCTTTTTATTTATACAAGCCACGCTAACACGACCGGGTCGGTCGACCGGGGCAGTACTACCCTCTCACAGAAGACCAACCTAAAGCGACAGCATCCGTGCTGTCGTGTTTCGTTGGTGAGTGCGAGACCGAAGGCCCCTTGATGCAGGGGTCACACTTGTCGTGGTTAATGTGTGAGGTTTACACTGCTACGATGATTGCCATATCTTTTACGTCCTCTAGCAGGGAGTCAACAGCATCTCGCAAGGCCACCATAGTGTGGGTCACCATACTGCATTGTCTGCATTCGCAATGAGTATGGCGACCACAACTCTCGGATTTTATTGATGCTTTCCATCAGGCAGAGTACAGTCAACTTGGCAGGTTTTTCATAATTATCATGAAATTGTAAAATAAGACTGAATTCATATTTATTTTCTGAAAAAAAATTTCTAGCGAGTCTCGTGGACTTTCGTCTCATTATCAGCCTCGTCGCTGAACTGGTGGTTAATGGAGAAAATATGACTGTATACAGTTTATTACTGTAGTCTTATGTGATTTAAAAAAAAAGTGTGTTTTCCAGTGCATAATAGCTCTTTACACGATACTAAAATATAAACTATTTTTTAATTTTTTTGTCTGTTTGTTCGTTTGTTTGTCCGGGTTAATCTCTGGAATGGCTGAACCGATTTTAATGAGACTTTCACTAGGAGATAGAAGAGGTTACTGGGTAACATATAGGCTACTTTTTATCCCAAATTCGACATGGGATCGGGATTTACGCAGTAAAATCCACACAAAATGGAGTCGCGGGTACAGCTAGTACGAAATGAATGACACATCTCACACGTGGCCGTCTGATCCCAAACTAGGCTGAGCCTGTACTATGATAACCAGACTGCTGATAAACATACTTATATATTTCTAAATACATATATATTATAGATAAATTACACCCAGACATAGAACATTAGATTGTGCTCATCACACAATCGTTTCGTGACTGGTAATCGAACCTGCCACTTCTGACTTAACAATTTGGACCACTAAACTAACGGTCTGTCAAGATATTTCTGGAAAATCCAGTTATTAACGCTACAATGTACACTTTTTCTTTTAAAGTCAACGTCCGCACTAGGAATAAATTCTGTGTCGCGGGGTCTTTACAAACATACAAGAAACACACACAAAGAACACCCAGACTCAGAACAATAATTTGTGGATCACACAAAGTGTTGTCCCATGTGGGGTTTGAACCCACGACACTCAGCGCAGTAGAGAGCGGCGTGGTGACCGCTCAAACCACTAGGTTAGCAGTTTCTAGTCAAATGTAACAAAGGTATTGGTTGAACTGATTCTAGGTGGTACTCTTAAAAGATGGGAACATCTCCCTCTCCCAGAGTCATAGGGGAGAGGTTTTCAGAGGTGAAATGTCTGATAAACAGTTGATATCCCCTCCATCTACACTTTGACAAGTTTCGACTAGTCAGCGGCCCTTAATAGTCTACTGCAGGACGTAGGCCTATCTTGGATTCTAGTAAAACCGGTAAAAAAAAAAAGATGGAAATGTTTGGATACGTACATAAATACATACCAGTTTTATTATTGGTAGGGGGTGGGCCGTAGACGGGCTGGTCCGGCCATGGGTGGTGGGGATGTCTGGAGAACAGGGATTCGTCTGGCTGCAGGTCTCCTGGGTGACCTGGCTCCTGTAAAAAAATTGCTTAAATAAATATATTTTATCACACTTTAATTATATTTTTGGACATCTGACATACAACGCCATCTAGTTTCAAACTAAGCAGAGCTTGTACTATGAAAGCATATTATAATTTTTGGAAATACATTTAACATGTAGTAAACACCCAAGTATTTGCTCCGACTGGGAATCGATCCCGAGGCCGCACACAGTCGCTTACACTACTACTGCGACGTCGAGGACATCAGAGAGAAAATGCTACAATAATATTTTATCACATTCTCACATTACTGTGACAGATTAGGATTCTCACCACCCCTATTCATCCTGAGGGTGTCGTAAGAAGAAAGAAGGGTGTGTTTTTGTTCAACATTTTACGAGTGGAATCCACCCCACCAGGGTTTGAAGTGCAACCTCCTTAGCTCATGGAAAAGCTTCCTATGTGTGTTTTGTGTGTCCCACAAACGTTTAACTTCAGCGGGAATCAAACCCGTGACCTTTGTCGTAGCAGTCCATTACACACACCACTAGAGTATTCTAGGTTGTGCATTTGAAAATGAATCGTCAAGTGTCGATATGTGCAAAACTCTAAAATGACTAGATCCATTTGGCCATTTTCTTTTATATAATTTTATGAGGCAACGCCGGCATTAGGAATAAATCCTGTGTCGCAATAGACATTACATAGAAGAAACGGACACAAAGAACACACAGACTCAGAACAACAATTTGTGGATCACAGTGTTGTCCCGTGTGAGGTTTGAACTCACAACACTCAGCATAGTAGAGCCTTGTGACGGCCGCTTAAACCACTAGGCCAGTGCAGTCAATTACGAGGTCACGAGGTCAGCCATTTCAGAGTAAAGTAGTCACAAATATACAAACACACAAATGTCAACTTTGTTTTATTTTTAATAAATAAGATCATACCTGAGTCTTGTAAAATTTGCTTTCTGTAACATGATGTATAGTCACTTCACTATTTAACTTGGAACCAACCCTCAACCGTTGGAAGTATGGTAAGGAATCACCGTTAGGCATGGGGTTTGCGCTTAAATCATCACACTTAACACTTTGTTGATCACTTTTATCACTGAACAATGCGTTTCGAAACACATTCCTGTCTTCATGTCCAAACGGAGTGTACAGTCCAGTATACTCAGTGCGTTCTTCATCTTTCTTAAGCGGAGTGCCTATAGGCTCTGGACGTTGTATGGGATTTGCAAACAGCGAGGAATCACTGGAATCAAATTGTCTGATGTCAACTGGTCTTGTGCCGATAGGGTTCGGTGACACTACAGGCTTTGGGCTCTGATTCTCATAATACTCTGGAGTAAGGAAATTCTTCTGCTGGTTATCATCTGAAGTCTTGAAAAGAGAGTAACCTTCATCATTCTTCTGTGTGAAAGAAGCTAAGTTCAATATTCTACTTTGAAAATCGTCCTGTTTTGGAGAGTTTCTGGTTTCCATGACATACTGGTTTTGATTAGGCACCGGTGTGTATGCATTTGGGTTGACATAGTTGAACTGTTGACCGTAGATGGGGTTAAGTTGAGGACTCTGGTTTCTAACTCCACCCCCCATCAGGCTTTGTTGGTGCATCATGGTCATTAGTGGATTTCTAATAGTGTACATCCCGTTTGATGTTGGAGTGATGGTTGCCTGGCACGCGTTAGGTGGCATTGGTATAGGGTCCGGTATTCTAATTTGTTCTTGTTTCTTCTGTGCGGGCGGTTGACTGGTTATCTGGACCGGTGGGAGGTTAGGGTGGAACATGGGGTTCCGTAGAGTGACCATCTTAGCGCCTTCGGGCTTAGGGTCACTGTGTTCAGATGCTGCGGCAGCTTTCTTGGCCTTTTTCTTAGCTTTCTTCGATTTGCCAATAGTTTGGAGTTGTGGTTCTAAGGTTGGTGTTGGTTTTGGTGGGGGTTCTGTAAAAAAACGTAAATTATCAGACTTGTCACAATTTTTTTAAAGTTATATTATGTTATAACCACTTTTTTTTTACGTGTGGAAACCCCCTCGGGCCGTTGCCCCACCGGAGTTTACGGCTGGGTAGTGTGTCGGAATCGGACCGACTCACCACCAGCACCACACGGTGTGCCAATCTGCGTTCGGGAGGGATCCGGGCATAGGTGCTATTACGACATCCAGATCCCGACACACCACCCCGCCGCAAACCCCGGTGAGGTGACGGCCCGAGGGGGGTTTATACACGTTAAAAAAGAAAAAAAAGGGTTTAAACATAAAAAACAGTGAAATCAAACGCCGACCATATTATACTGAACATGAGGCAATGTTATTATTGTACTTACCAGGTTGTGAAGTTGTGAACATCATCATAGAGGGGTCTGCGTTGATGACGGGTGCTGGTCTCGGAACGGGGGTGGGGGTGGCTGGCAGCTGGTTGCATTTCCACAGGGGCTGGAATATACAGTTACCTTTTTAGTATTAAATATTTGTGCAATATGTAAAACATTATTAAGCAGTCATATTGGTCTAGTGGTAAAAATCTGGACTGCTTTGCCTGCGGTCGTGGGTTTGATTACCACCCAGAACAAATATTGTGTGATGAGCATAATTATATGTTTATCTAAACTTATCTATAACATATATGTATTTAGTAGTATATATGTATGTTTATTAGCAATCTGGGTACCATAATGCAGGTTCTATTTTTTTTTTAATATTCTACAATATTCATACAGCGCCATCTAGTTTCAAACAGCTTTGTGTGTTAGAGGTCTGATAAAAAGGTCACTGGACCCGTAGGTGATATCTCTAATCATAAACCATGACAAAAAAAGACATGTGATAATATTTCTTATTGACATATTCTCAGAGGACTACAAAGAATTTATTAACGGACCTATTGGTCTAGTGGTTAGTGACGTAACTGCTAAACCGGAAGTCATGGGTTCGACTCCCACCCGTGACAATTTTTTTTATAATAATAAGAAATATATCGGACATCTTACAACGCCATCTAGTTCCAAACTAAGGAGAGTTTGAACTATGGGTATTAGACAACTGACATAAATACATATATATTTTTTGTAAATATATACTTATTATACATAGAAAAAATCTAAATTCCGAAACAAACATTTACAGATCATACATTTGATCCGACCCGAGAATCGAACCCGAGACCTCAAGCACAGAAGCCCGTACCGAGACAGTTGGCCATGTGTGAAATTCTTTATATTACACTGTGATACACTGAAGTACATCACACAATATTCGTTGTGAATGGGAATCAAACCCACGACCGCTGACTCAACAGTCACTAACTATTAGACCAGCAGACCAGTCGAATACATAATTAAATCGAATACATACCACAGACTTGATCGGAGGCGGTTCTTTCTTCTCATTGGGCTGGACGCGAGTCAGAGTAATTCCTGGAGGCAGCTTCAAATCGGCCACCTGGAACATAACACATATATTACTGAACATTGCCCCACTACCAATCAAGAGCTCTCAGGTTTGTATTGTGGCGACTTCCACATACAGTGCAAACAGAAAAACATGTTACAGCGCCATCTAGCGAAGACACATCAAACTACGGACCAACTACTAATTCTGCATCGCGAAATAGAGATTCTCGTGGCGATTGGTATATATACAACAACCCAAAATCAACCGTTGAGCGGCGGCTCGCTAGGCATGATCACCTCGCCTGGTCGGAGGATCCTCCCTTTGTGTGGGAGGGACATGACACTAGCTCTCTCCACAATGTCTTAATAACATCTCGGTGTTTCATGCCTGTACCTCAAATCTAAGGCAATAGTTATTGGGAAGTCAGTGTCCTCACATGACAACAAGTTGAACCTTCAAATTCAGTTCATCATCAAGGTTGTGAGGTCCGATGTCAGTCGCTCCGTAGAAAACTGATATTCAGGTAGACTGGGTTGAACTAGAAGCCAGACCCCAAGTCATCTTGGGAATGATAAATGCTCACACTAGTATTTTTGTAGGGGTTTAGGGAAAAATGTGTGATTCAAACACATTTGGAAGAGTAAAGCTGCAAGTGAATCACAATTGGCCCTTTCAAGTTGTAGTTATGTGTTTACGTGTATTGATTGATTATTAGATAAATGTACCATAAAAAAAAATAAGATTTGTCTTAAAATTATTTGTGTTTTTAACGTAATTTCACCCCAGAGGCCCATTGATGCAGGGTTGACAGTTATCGTGGTAACTGTGTAAGCCTTACACTGTCACGATGACTGTCATGCCTTTTATGTCCCCAAGCAGGGTGTGAAAAAACATCTCACTGGGCCGCCATAGTGTGGGTCACTGTACTGCATTGTCTGCATTTGTAATGAGTATGGTGACCACAGCTCTTAGATTCTATTGATGCTTTCCATCAGGCAGAGTAGTCACTTTGGCAGGCTCTTAATATAGAAGAAAAAAAAAAATCATCATCTCAGCCGAGACATCCACTGTTGGACGAGAAAGACAATAATGCCACCAAAAGGGAGGTACGACCAGATACGATGACCATAGCAACCTGGTTGATGTTGGGAGTTACAGATACGGTAATCGGCGCGACACTTTCTATATCGCGATACAGGATTAGCAGTTACTCTGTAGTTCGGTGTGTTTTCGTTAGATGGCATTGTAAGTGGAAGTCGTCCCAACCTCACCACAACTCGGAGCCGTGAGTAAAATGTGCTACAATACCTGAACACCACAGCTGAGTTGCTCCATGATGCTGCAAGACGCTGGTTTATCAGGCTCCGCGGTACATGGATTCTGGAGTTCAAAACAAATGATTATTCATAACTACTCAATCATTATCCGTGTGGCGACGGGTCACCACACTTCATATCGTGGGTGTCGCAAGAGCTGACTTAGGGAGGAAACTACACAGGGCAACATCACTGCAAGGAGAAGGAAACCTTAACATAAACATGGCCATTTTGTTTTGTTTTCTAACGTGTGGAAACCCCTCGGGCGGTCACCCCACCGGAGTTTACGGCGGTGTGGTGTGTCGGAATCGGATCGACTAAAACCACACGGTGTGCCACTCTGCGCCTGACATAGGAGGGATCCGGGAACAGCTGTTATTACGACATCCAGAACACAAACATGGCCATAGGTTAAACTTACAAAATACGTATGTATGGGAGTCAGGAAGCCGAAGTAGGATACACCCAGTGCTATGGATTCCTGACTCCCCCTCTCGGAGTTTAACACACTAACAATTATTGGCCGTGATGGCAGTTGGGTATAGAGTAGCAGGTTGCATATATCCCTACCAGTAGGGATATTTCTGTAGGGTTACATGGAACAAGCAGTTAATAACTGCCTACTCCACATTCATATTTGTGTTTAGGCATATGGCTGTGTATCAACTCGTTTGGAGACATGGTATTGTAGGCCAAAACCTTATTAAGGAGAGGCCATGTCCAGCAGTGGACTAGTCAATAGCCAACCAGGCAGAGTTAGTACAGGATTCTTTAGACTCAGGCAATCATCATCACAGCCGAGAGGCGTCCACTGCTTGACGTAGACCTCACCAGGTCGTCGTTCCGCCTTGTGGAGGGCCTACCAACGTCCAGTACGCGGTCATCACTCAAGAGTTTTACGACCTGGTCGTCCATCGTTTTAGTGTGCATGTGATCGAATCAGGCTCCACGTAATTACCTTTTTACTAACAACTTCAATTGTGGTGTCGGGTGTGATGTTAATGATTTGAGGCTTCTGTTGCAGTGGCTGTTGCGGTTGCTGTTGCGCTTGATGTTGCTGCTTCTTATTTTCCTTCTTGTTGTTCTGTTGCTGTGTCTGTTTGCTGGTTTGCTGAGGTGCTGGTACTGTAAAATGTTGAGTAGTTTTTTTTTTATTTTAATACTAATATTATGCCTTAAAAAAAGTTTTGGTTTAGCTCTTTTGTTCTAGTGGTTTGATTCTGACTGCCAAGCCACAGGCCGTGGGTTCGATTCCCACTCAGGGCGAAAATTGTGTGATGTGCATCTTTTGTTCTGTTTGGACATAATTTATCAACAATATTTTTTTGACTAGACATATCTCCTTTCTGGTCCCAAATTAAGCAAAGCCTAATTCAGAGTTTCTTTACTGTTAAGTTGAGCATTCTAATCTTAGGAAATACAAAATCGTTTTGAAGTATTTTTTCAGTGTTAATCTAGCTATCAAAGAAGGCTAGAGGCATCACGCTACGATTCAAATGAGCGGTGTATCAATGAAAAATGTTGCAAAAGCACGGTGGGATTTGAACCCACAACACTCAGCGCAGTAGAGAGCGGCATGGCGACCCTTTAAATGCCTAGGTCAACTGTGCAGTCTCAAATTATTGTATTGAAATATATATATAACACATATATATTGAAGTAAAGAAAATCTAAGAGCTTCAAAGAGATCCAAGTGAAGCCGAAGTGGAGTGTATAATAAAAAAAATAACTTACCAGCTTTCTCTTGTTTATTTTCTTTGCCTTTCTTCTCATTCTTCTTCTCTGTAATCTTCTCCTTCTTGTCCTCTTTCTTTTTAACAGGTTCTGTTTTCTTCGTTGGTTCAGGTTTCTTTTCATTCTTGACTTTCACTTCTGGCTTTGGTTCTACAGGCTTTTTAGCTTCGATCTTCTTGCTCTTCGCCTCGGCTTGTTGTCTTCTCTTTTCTTCTTCTTCGGCCTGAAATAGCAGAGATTGAACCTATTAGATAATTTATATAATACAATTGTAAGAGGTCGATGTCTCTACATTAAAGATATTGAAGGAAATCTACTGAAGGGAATTTTTAAACTAACAAAACTTAAAACAACAGTTTTTAAAATTATTGTCTCTTTGTCTCTGTGTTCGTGCGCGCTAATGTCAGAACCAGCTAAATCGATTTGAATGCGGTCGTCTCTTACGTATTGTTTATTATTTTATATATTAAGAAGCTGCCAAAGTGACACCACTCTGCCTGATGGAAAGCATGAATAGAATCCAAGAGTTGTGGTCGCCATACTCATTGCAAATGCAGACAATGCAGTACGGTGACCCACACTATGGCGGCCTTGTGAGATGCTTTTTCACACCCCGCTTGGGGACATAAAAGGCATGACAGTCATTGTGACAGTGTAAGGTTAACACAGTTATCACGATAACTGTCACCCTGTATCAATTGCGGTAAACATCACTTAACATTTAGAGTTTGTTTTATTTCAATAGGTTGGCAAATAAAAAAAATATATCCGTTTAAAGGACCACCGCGATAACCGGTGCTAATACGCGGTTGGATCCGCACGCAAATGCTAGTAATTATAATAATTTATAAAGGCAATCCAGGAGGTGACAATTTATGACACAGTTTTAAATGTGTTCATGAGTACAGTTGTTCAGTAATCTTGAGCTGAATGTCAGCCGTTCCCAATGGAGGGGAGTCGGCTTATCGTTAGCTAGGATCTTGCCGCGTTGCGCCGTTGGTATAGTGGCCATTTGTTTCGCGTCGTGATAGTGGCCCGCGTCGGAATAACGGAGAACTTCTTCATGTCATGACAAGTCACTTCGTCGAAATTTGTGACTTGTATATAGTGATTACAGTCGCTCGGACGTTTTCGGCTTGTTTTACCAAGAAATTTTGGACCTGGAGATTTACACCGGCTCAATCACCGTGTACTCACCCTTCCACACACTTACATACATTCAAATTGCACCAACATTTTACAACTGTCGGCGACAGGGTTGATCAGGTGAGTACCCTAAAGCACCTACCACAAGTTCTGGTAGCCAACAAGGTAGTAGGGCAACGCTGATTTCAGAACCAACGGTCTGGTTCGACCGGGGCAGTACTATCCTCTCACAGACGAACAACCTAAAGGGACAGCATTTGCATTGTAGAAGGGGAGGGAGGGGTGTTACCGGGGAAAGCGAGAAAAAGTATCTCACTAGGCCGCCATAGCGTAGATCACCATACTTTAGTATGGCGAGTATGGCGACCACCACTCTTGGATTCTAGTTATGCTTTCCATCAGGCACAGTAGTCACTTTGGCAAACTCTTTGGTAATACAATACTCTACTCTAACAAATCAAATTAAAGTTTTTTTTTTATTTAACAAGTAATTCAAAAAGACTATTATCATTATGACGGAGTTTGTCTATACCTGTTGTTTAGCGATTTGTTTCCTCTGCTTCTTGGACACCGACTGTGTTTCAGGCAGAGAATTGGACCTCTGTGGTTCTTTCTTTATCTTCTGTTCTGTTTTCGTTTCCTTAGGTTTCTTCTGAAAATATGATAAATTACATTTTGACTGCTGAGAAAGAGGGTGTGGCTTCGATTCCTACTTAGTACAAATATTTGTGTAATTAACACGACCATTTGTTTTCTGTTTGGGTGTAATTTATCTATAATATATATGTATTTAGAAATATATAAGTGTGTTTATCAGCAGTCTGCTTACCATAGTACAGGCTCAGCCTAGTTTGGGATTAAAAGGCCGTGAAATGCGAGATTGTTACCAATCCATTTAATGAATAAATCCTGTGTCGCAGCGACTTTACAAACATACAAGAAACGGACACAAAGAACACCCAGACTCAGAACAACAATTTGTGGATCACACAGTGTTGTCCTATGTGGGGTTTGAACCCACAGCACTCAGCGTAGTAGAGAGCGGCGTGGCGACCGCTTAAACCACTAGGCCATCCGTGCAGTCATACCATTAGACCACTGCACTTCACAGAGAGATAGCCAAACACAGCATATAATGAAATATTCATAACATCTGAGGACATGATATTCATTAATATTATCAGCGCTGACAGTCCACAGCTGGACATAGGCCTCTCCTTAGAAAGGAGTTTTCGGTCTACTTTCTTTTTATTTTTCTTTTTTAAAAGACAACGCCCGCATTAAGAATAAATCCTATGTCGCGGGGGACTTTACAAACATGCAAGAAATGGACACAAAGAACACCACTGTACCACGCTGGTCAGACGGGTAGGTATAGGGTTTATTTCAAGTTCTGGATGTCGTAATAACAGCTGTTCCCGGTCCCTCCTATGTCAGGCGCAGAGTGGCACACCGTGTGGTTTTAGTCGGTCCGATTCCGACACACCACCTCGACGTAAACCCCGGTGGGGTGACGGCCCGAGGGGGTTTCCACACGTTAAAAAAAAAAAAAAAAAGGGTTTATTTCAAGTTTTCCTTCTCTTTTCAGAGCCTATGTAGATTGCTCCCTTAGTCAACTCTTACGACGTCCAAAGGATGAGTAGGAGTGGTGACACTATTCTTAATCCATCACCCCATGGACCTGTGTGTGTGTGTCATCAATCATCAACAGCCTTTTACAGTCCACTGCTGGACATAGGGTTCCTCTTAGCAAGGAGGTTTTGACCTACACACGCTGGCCAGACGGGTTGGAATAGGGTTTGTTTCAAGTTTACCTTCTCTTTGTAATGAAGTTGTCTTGCATACTTTTATGGAGGGACGAGGTATCATGTTCCTCGGACACAAAGGAAGGATCTTCCGACCAGGAGAGGTGATCATGTCTGGCGGGGCCCGTGTGTGTGTGTGCTTGTAATAAATATTTGACAAACCTTATCCTTGTTGGCTCCCTTGGCCAGCTGGTTGATGTGTGCGAGGGCCTGTTCCCAGGTCATCTTGCGGCTGTCGGCGACGCCCTTGGACCCGCCCTCCTGTTCTGCTGGGGGAAGAGACACACCATTCTTTATACACATCACTCATCGACACTCCTTCAGCCATATTGGAAACTAGTTTTATTTTACCTGCCTTCTTACAAGTACCGATAATATGTATATATAAGCTTATACATCAGAATCATATATATATACAATATAAAGTCTCAACGCACATATTATTTCTTATTACGGTATATCAAAAAAAAACTAATTCAACGCCATCTACCTTAAACAAACGAAACTACACAGAGAGGTCGTGTGTGTGTGTGTGTGTGTGTGTGTGTGCGTGTGCGTGTGCGTGTGCGTGTGCGTGTGCGTGTGCGTGTGCGTGTGCGTGTGTGGTGAGTGGTGAGAGGTGGGGGGTCCCGTACCTGCGAGTGCGAGGGGGTGCGGGTGCGGCGGCGGCGGCGGGCAGGCGCGTCCGTTGAGGCTCATGGTGACGGCGCCGTCGGCCGCGGAACGCCGCACGCACACCATTTGCCCGCCGGACGTCATCTCTGATCACAACAACGGGCGAACGTTAGCGAGCTCGTGGCTCAGTGGTGAGTTAAACAGTCCTAGCAAGCTCTTTCCTTGGATGGGTGACTGATAGAATACTTATATACAAACATTTGGGGCCCCGGAAATCGAACCTGAGACCTAATACAGCAGTCGCATATGCTACCAATGTACCACCGAGGCAGTCTAGTCTTAACATATTGAGACCCTCATGCCTCGGCGAGCATGTCAAGCCATAACTCCCGCCATACGAACATCGGTGACTACCGTCACAGATAGTTTGAGCCTTGCAAACCCCGACAACAGTATTTCTATAGGACTTCGATATCACCCAGTATTTGGGTTGTAATCTGATAATAAATTCACGTAACTAATCAAATTTCAGCCTTATGGCAGTAGATTTAAAGTCCACCTCTTTCAAATTCGAAAAATGAGGCTCAGAGAAAAAGTGTACGTATGTACGCACGTAGGAAGATACACTTCTATGACGTCACAAGATAACAATCTTTCTAAAAATGTTATCCTTCACGTTATCCTATGTTTGTAGAGAAAACTACACTAATAATAGAGAATAAGGTATTTAATACATTGAAAGAAAGTTTTATTATAACGCATTATCTAGTTAATATATTTTTTTTAATATCATAAAAGAATTATTTGTATATAATTAATAATAAAAAAATGTTGACTAGCTAATTTCATGGTGTCGATTTTTCGTGACGGTGTCGGTGTTTTGTGACGGACAAATTTACTCGCCAAAAGAACTAGAAAAATTACTAGATTTGCTCAACAGTATTTTAACTTGGTTACCACTTAACCATGAGCATTACATCACATCAAGGCCTTTTAATAGTCCATTGCTGGACATAGGCCTCTTGTTAGAAAGGTTGGGCTACTGTGCCACGCTTCTCCGGATGTCGTAATAACAGCTGTTCCCGGTCCCTCCTATGTCAGGCGCAGAGTGGCACACCGTGTGGTTTTAGTCGGTCCGATTCCGACACACCACCCCGCCGTAAACCCCGGTGGGGTGACGGCCCGAGGGGGTTTCCACACGTTAAAAAAAAAAAAAAAAAAAAAAAAAAAAAAAAAAAAAACTGTGCCACGCTGGCCAGACGGGTTGGTATAGGACTCGTTTCAAGTTTCTGGATGTCGCAATGACAGCTGTATCAGGATCTCCCCTGTCTCAGACGTAGAATGTCACACCGTGTGGTTTTAGTCGGTCCGATTCCGACACACCACCCCGCCGTAAACCCCGGTGGAGTGACGGCCCGAGGGGGTTTCCACACGTTAAAAAAAAAAAAAAAAAAAAAAAAAAAAAAAAAAAACTGTGCCACGCTGGCCAGACGGGTTGGTATAGGACTCGTTTCAAGTTTCTGGATGTCGCAATGACAGCTGTATCAGGATCTCCCCTGTCTCAGACGTAGAATGTCACACCGTGTGGTTTTAGTCGGTCCGATTCCGACACACCACCCCGCCGTAAACCCCGGTGGGGTGACGGCCCGAGGGGGTTTCCACACGTTAAAAAAAAAAAAAAAAAAAAAAAAAAAAAAAAAAAACTGTGCCACGCTGGCCAGACGGGTTGGTATAGGACTCGTTTCAAGTTTCTGGATGTCGCAATGACAGCTGTATCAGGATCTCCCCTGTCTCAGACGTAGAATGTCACACCGTGTGGTTTTAGTCGGTCCGATTCCGACACACCACCCCGCCGTAAACTCCGGTGGAGTGACGGCCCGAGGTGGTTCCCACACGTTCAAAAAAAAAGAAGGGTTTGTTTCAAGATTTTCTTCTCATTACAGTAATGTCCTGCGTAATTTCCTCCCTTAATCGCCTCTTACGACATCCTCGGGATGAATAGGGGTGGTTCCACTTTATTCTTAATCCTATCTTAAAACTATACTTACGATATATAGCATTCTGTTTCTCAAACTTGGCTTTCTCTATCTCCATCAGCTGCATCTGCCGCTGATGGGTGAGCCTTTGTTTCTCCAACATCTGATGCTCTAGTATCATTTGAGCCTGTTGCTGCGCTTGCTGCTGTTGTTTGTGTTGTTGCAGCTGTTGTTGGTGCAACTGTTGCTGTGCGAGTGTGCTGACGGCTGGTTCCGGCTGTAAAAGAAAACAATAAACATATTAACGTCACGCCCCTCTCTAATTTGCTGAGTGTTGTGGGTTCAAACCCCACACGGACACTTTGTGTAATCCATAAATTGTTGTTCTGAGTCTGGGTGTTCTTTGTATCCTATTTGTCCCCCGCGACACAGGATTTATTCCTAGTGCGGGCGTTGTCTTTATAAAAAAAAATATATTTTTTTAATTTTCCTTCAGGGGTTGGCAGTTGGCAGGGACGAATGTCATGTCGTTCTGACACAAAGCCTGGAATGGTAGACCTCAACCCCGGTTGAAGTTATAATTTTATGTATATACTAATTGCCGTGAGAATTTCTATATCGCGACACAGGATTAGTAGTTGCTCCATAGTTCGATGTGTCTTCAGCATGCTTCTTTGTTAAAACCCTGTCCAGCAATGGACTGTTAAAACCGTTCATGATGATATAATACGAAATCTATGACATTTGAAAGCCTGATTGGTCAGGGGTCAGTTTTCATCGAAGTCACTATCTACTTAACACAAATGAACTATTGGTTTTTAAAAATGGAGTCCACGTGGGTCCAGTACCTGTGCAGAAGCTGCGGGCGGCTTCTCTCCGGAGCCCTGTAGCGCCCGCGCCTCGTTGAGCTGCCTCTCGCACTGTTGCAGGCGGCGGCTCCACTCCATCAGCTTCTTCTCTGCACCTTCCAACTCCTGAAAACCGGTCTTTCGTTTACTTTTTACTCGACTGAGACAGATGTATTTGAGATCGGAGGATCGGAATCCGTTTGATGGTGGTAACATCAATAACCTAATGTTTTCTAGATACCGATTCGTAAAGTAGAGCCTTAACTATGTGGTGATGGATTAAAGAGTATGGAGTGTCGCCACCCCTGTTCTTTCAATGGGGGTCGTAAGAGGCGACTCAAGGAACAAACCAGTCAGGACTTTACTGCAAAGACGAGGAAAATTTGATACAAACCCTACATCAACCTGGTCAGTGTGGTATAGTAAGCCAAAACCTTTAAGGAGAGGTCTATGTCCCGCAGTGGACTGCTAAGGCTGTTGATGATAATGATGATGATCAGTCTCAACTGCTGGGGTTAAGAAAAGGTTTTTGGAAATTTTACCCCTAAACTAGTAAATAAGGGATAAGATAAGTGGTTGTGTTCGTCATTTTCAAGGTTACACGTAAGTGAAGATGCGGACAATAGCTAGTATTGTGAAAGGTAATATTGGATGGGTAAATAATTCATTAACATATGAATCTAACATCACATGGACCATGTTACGGGAGTTCTTGGGACTGATGCTTCTGGAATTTGCTGGCTACAATCGTGACACATGGTTTCAACAAGATGGAGTCACTTGTCACACATTCAATGAGATCCTGCCGGTGGTCAAAGACTTGTTCTCAGGAAAGGTGATTTCCAGACGAGGCGACATTCCATGGCCACTCGGAAGTCCAGATCTATCCCCAGCAGACCTCTTGTTATGGGGTTATTTGAAGAATCGCGTCTACGTCAATAAACCAAATACACTACATCACCTAAAAGAAAAATCAGCGAAGAGATGTCGGCGATCTCGCAAATGTCGAAACGGTGGCCATTTAGACAATGTAATTTTTGAAAAATAAATTCCAACAGATTAGCTTTCTTGTAAATAAATGGTTTCTTTTATACGATTTTTCAAATGTAGTTAACATTTCAACATCGTGGCTCATCTTATACTTACTTTAGCGGTGTGGTTCATGAGTGTAGTCAATTCTCCTAGTTGCTCGGCTAGCAGCTGTACCTTGGCTTGTTGGGCGGGGTTTAGTTTTTGCTTTTTACCTGAAATAATTACATTCAGGCGTTAGAAAATGTTTAAAAAAAATATTTATGAACCAAAGATATTGCTTAGCGTAGAATTAAACGAAAATATAGTTGTATTTGATAAAAAAAAAAACATATTATAGCGTCATCTAACAAGGATACATCGAACTACGGAGTAACTGCTATTTCTGTGTGAGGTAAGGGTATACAACACTTTGGATTATCGATTATAAGCAGATTGTGAATATGTTTCAGATATTTTATTTATGAATCATTTTATAATATACTATGAAAATGGATTTTGATTCGGTTATTTGATTAATTGTAATATTAGATTATTTAAAGAATTTGAGGAAATAAATGCAAAACTATACAACATGTGTACATTCCGAATTATATTTTTCGGATACTGGATACAGAAAAACACATAAACGTTTTCAGGTGCACTTTATCGGATATCCGAATTTATCTGACAAAAACCAACTGTTATCCAAATAAATTAAGAAATTGTCTAAATTCCACATAAGCGTCCACAATTTTACGAATATCCGAAAAACATCCGAATATTATCCGCCAGTTTCGGATACCCACCCTTCTTCTTCCTGTTGAGGTGCGCGTCGAGCAGCTGGCGCGTGTGCTGCACGCCGCGCACGGCGTCCGCGTGCGCCGCGTACAGCGCGCCCGCCTCGCGCCGCGCCGCCGCCGCCTCGCGCGACACCGCCGCGTGCTCCGCCGCCAGCCGCACCTCCATCTGCGCGCGCGCACGTGCACTCTCTGTTCCCTCGCTCTCACGCTCCGGTGGGACGGGAGCGATCAGGCGCAGGAACGACGACTTTACGTCCTCTCCGAGACACAGGAGTTGAGACTCCAATTTTGACTTCACAAAAACTCAACAACAATTTTTGACTCAACCCGGGAATCGAACCCATGACCCTCGTCATCGACAGTCGCATATGCTAACCGCTAGTCCAAATAGACAACGAGTAAAAGGCTAGTCCATCCTCAAAGGCTGACAAGTCACTTTCCATCACATGACAAGTCGTTTACATCAGCAACAGCCTCCCTTAGAGAGAAAGGTTTGGTCTACTGAACCATCCTGGCCAGTCGGCAACAGCTTTTAATAGCCCTCCCTTAGAGAGATTTTGGTCTACTGGACATTCCTGGCCAGTCTACACAACCCTTTAATAGACCTCACTTTGAGAGAATAATAAATAAATAAATATTTCGGACATTTGACACACAACGCCATCTAGTTTCAAACTAAGCAGAGCTTGTGCTATAATAACTAGACTGACTGATAGAATACTTATATACTTTTTTTCTGTAAATACACACATATCATACATAGAAAACACCCAAACTCTGAAACCGACTCGGGAATCGAACCCGAGACCTCAAGCGCAGCAGTTGCATTCACCATCGCTGTGCCACCGAGGCACCAAAGGCCTTCGTTTAGAAAGGGAGTTTCGGTCTAATACACCAACCTGACCAGACTAGTTGATTTAGGCTTTGTTTCAAGGTTTCCTTCTCTTTAGAGTGCTGTTGCCCAGCGTATCTTGGTCCCATCTATACTGAAGACATGTTCTTACAAGACCTGTTCATCCATTAACGCAAGAACTTACCTTCTTCGCTTTCTGGCGTTGTTTTTTCGCACGTTTCTTGCCTCTGTCGACGTATCTCGATGGTCCTTCGATGTACTGGAGTAAAGCGTCTAGGTCTCGTGTGTCTTCAGGTCTGTTGCCACGCCAACACGATCCGCTGGAGAAATAATCAAAATATGTTAAATTGAAAAACGGAACTGGACCTGGACACATTTCACACACGGCCGTCTAATCCCCAAACTAGGCTGAGCCTGTACTATGGTAACCAGACTGCTGATATACACACTTATATATTTCTAAATACATACATATTATAGACAAATTACACCCAGACATGTTTGCTTTTAAGAGCCTGACAAAGTGACTTTACTCTGGCTGATGGAAAGCATGAATAGAAACAAAGAAATGTTTTTTCACGCCTCGCTTAAGGGCGTAAAAGGCATGACAGTCATCGTGTATTGCACACACTTACCACAACGACTGTGACCCCTGCATCCATCTCGCACTCACCAACGAAACACGACAGCACGGATGCTGTCGCTTTAGGTTGGTCTTCTGTGAGGGTAGTACTACCCCGGTCGAGCCGGACCGTTCGTGCTAAAATCAGCGTGACTCTATGACTACCTCAATGGCGCAGTGGTAGTGTATGTAACTGCTGTTTTAAGGTCTCGTATTCGATTCCCGGATAAATTCGGACTAAATCTTTGTACTAATTGTCTAGTACCCATAGTACAAGCTCTGCTTAGTTTGGAACTAGATGGCGTTGTAAGATGTCCGAAATATTTGTTATTATTAAAAAAAAATTGTCACAGGTGGGAGTCGAACCCATGACCGCCGGTTTAGCAGTAAAGTCACCAACCACTAGACCAATAGGTCCGTTAATAAATTCTTTGTAGTTCTCTGAGAATATGTCAATAAGAAATATTATCACATGTCAGCAATCAGAGTCACTGAATAGAATCCAAGAGTTGTGGTCACCATACTCATTGCAAATGCAGACAATGCAGTACAGTGACCCACACTATGGTGGGCTAGTGAGATACTTTTTCACACGTCCCTGAGCGGGACGTAAAAGGCATGACAGTCATTGTGAGAGTGTAAGGCTTACACGGTTACCACGATAACTGTCACCCCTGGAAGTCGTAGGTACGTCGGAGTTCCAGAGATTTCCCTTCTAGGGTACACCTGGTTCCAAGTTTCAAGTACATCAGACGGCGTGTGGTTTTCGTCGGTTCGAGTGGGACATATCAACCAGTACGTTGATCCTTGATTCCGGTGGCCTTTGTTCAGTGGGAAACTTCCAAAAGCTGATAATGATGATAAAACAGACTCAACTCTTGACAAGCAGACTTACCCAGAACATCCAGAAGAAGTGGAGAAGACGCTTGTATCTCTACTGGACAGTGAAACATTGCTCCGCTGTTGTTGAGGTCGACTTTGTCTCAGTTGCTGTTGCTGTGCTTGCTGTTGGGCTTGTTGTTGAGCTTGTTGTTGGGCTTGTTGTTGGGCTTGCTGTTGGGCTTGCTGTTGGGCTTGTTGTTGGGCTTGTTGTTGTTGGAGTTTTTGTTGAAGTAGCTATAAAAGAAGTTATTCTCCCATTAATATTATAAAACCAATAGTTTTTGAGGGTGGATCCATACGGATATTTGTCACTCAAACACTGCAAAATGATTTTTCTAATTTCTGAATTTAATGAGAAGCAAGACCCCAACACCGCAGTCGTATATCCTACCACTGCGCTACCGAGGCACTCAATTGACTCAAAAAACAGACCAAAATGCAGTTAACCCACCTGTTGTTGTTGTTGCCTAATTTGTTGTTGTTGTTGAGGTGTTAACGTCGGTTTGTTATGAATCGGCAAATCGTATATTGGTTCCGGTTTTTTCTGTTGCTGCGCTTGTGACTGCGCATGTTGCTGTTGCAGTTGCTGGTGGTATTGGGCTTGTTGCGCTTGCTTCATTTGCTAAAATAAAAAAAAAGGTGTAGGTGTACGTATGTGTGCACGTAAGAAGGTATACTTCTTTAGAGAGGTAAGATAAAAATCTTTCTACAAATGTTATCCTTCGCGTTATCCTATGTTTGTAGAGAAAACGACACTAATAATAGAAAAAAATGTATTTAATACATTGAAAGAAAGTTTTATTATAACGCATTATCTAATTCAATAAATTACGCGCCAAAAGAAATATAACTTCAAAACTAAAATAGAGACTAGCTAATTTCATGGTGTCGGTTTTTCGTGACGTTCGCATCTGCAACGCAATGTAACTTAAAAAAAAGGGTTTGTGTGAGAAAAAGAAGGTTAGAAGACATTTGTCTTTTATGTTTAACCTTCTTGCGTTTTCAGATCATCTGATAAATAATACACATCTTATTCCATCTTATTCCATCTTATTTTTATTTTATTCTGTCGGCGATGATCTTATTAGAAATTATAACTTCACACATCTCACACTTAAAGGTCTGGTCCCAAACAAGGCAAAGCCAGCAAACCAGACTGCTGATAAACATACTTATATATTTCTAAATACATACATATCAACATAGCAAAAGCTCTTGAATCAAATATTTTTCCTCGCTGGGAATCGAACCCACATCCCCCAGCTTAGCAATCAGAGTCACTCAACCAACAAAATTTTCGAAATGTGTAAAAATAACAATTTTGCCTCACCTGTATTCGAATCTGCTCCATAGCGTTTGGATTCACTATACCCTCAGCTTTGAGCCCGGGAAGCACGTTCACTTGGACGGGCACAGTGCGTTGTAGTACCTTGAACACAAGTTTTTTTTTTTAAATCACCATAACGCTTAAGTAATTCTTAGTGAGTGATTCTTCGAGTACATGCCCTTTTAGTCCATTTAGTTAATAAGCTATGAGGTCCGATTGTCCGATTGTCCGATTATCCGATTGTCCGATTGTCTGATAAGCAGGTCCGATAAGAATAACACGTTTAATCAAATTAACAAACAAACAAACTTTTCAGCTTTGTCATATTAGGGTGCAAAAAAACCACCCATAATCGCCTACAAGTTATTATTCACAATTGTGATGACGCATAAGCCCCTCCCTTCTCTCATCATAATATCAACCCCATAGCCAAATTGAAGTGCTTCGCGTCGAATCTCTTTCTACAATCGTCTCTTTTCTCTTGTCCACGTGACTTACAGATAACGTGATTCCCACACATTTGTTAGTTTTCTAATAACATTTACATTTGTCAACTTGGTTAGGCCAGGTGTAGCGACTTCCACATACAGTGCAAATAGAAAAACATACTACAGCGCCATCTAGCGAAGGCACATCGAACTACGGAGTATAAAGAACTACGGAGCAACTACTAATCCTGTATCGCGAAATAGAGATTCTCGTGGTGATTAACATATACAATATCCCAACATCAACTGTTGGATCTTGGTCCGCCAAGCATGATCCCCTCGCCTGGTCGGAAGATTAGGATAGTTTACCTTCGGCTTATTGTCTGCGAGTTTCTCCGAGACGGCCATCTTGGCCATCTTGTCGGTCAACTGTCTCTGTTGACTGTCTATTGACTGACGTTTCTGTTGAACCTGAGCCGCCGTCAGATTAGGCGGTTGAGTTTTTGGCAAGGCCTGCAACGAAAAAGAAAAAAAATATTATTATTCATTTTATCGATAACTTCATATTGGAGGGTAAATCGTTTCGTTACGTAACGCGTTACAGTGCCAGTCTGTCTGGCAACTCTCTTCCACGCATACGGTAGCGACAGGCAGGCTCTTTCACTCTAACCCACAGCACTAGCCGTATTTCGGACAGGCGCTTCTCTCTCTAAATAACCATTCCTTACATTATCATATTAACGTACAGTGGACCCTCGGTAATCCGGCCCCTGTCTAATCCGGACCCCAATAATCCGACATCAATCAAACAATTTTCGCTAATGTAGATCGTGCGTGATTGAACAGGTTACAACTTGTGCTCGACGCGTAGGTATTGTTTCAATTCCGATTGCTTAGTTTGAATTTGACTACGTGTGATAGCGGTGCAGCTTAGCGTTTATTCACTATGCATTACGTATACATACCTAGTAATGTCGTCATAAGCCCAGAAGACAACATATAGCATTTTATCATTTGTCTGTAATTTGGCGGATTACAAGGTACTCTTTAGTAAAAAATCCGGGCTATAGGGGGTCTTAGGCAGTACTCTATAATCCGACAAATTCGATAGTCCGACACTGCCCTGCAAAACGTTTGTCGAATTACCGGGGGTCCACTGTACATAGCATTTAAGTAATAACCAAGCTGTCCTCAAGTTAAACAATTTCAATATTAAATGGTTCAACTTAGATTGGTTTAAGTTATCACTTCGGTCGGGCGTCCCGAGACGTACACGTTTCTTTATTGAACGCTATTCTAACATGACACTCACAATGAATGACCAATCTATGAAAACCCCTTAGGGTTTATCTGAGTATTGACGACTCATGAGTTACGTCAGTCACTTCGCCGCTTCCTACTGCGCTGAGTGTTGTGAGTTCAATCAAACTCTACGTCCCCTCTCACAGAAGTACAAGCGACAGCATCCATGCTGTCGTGTTTCGTTGGTGAGTGCGAGACCAGAGCCTATTGATGCAGGGGTCACAGTTATCGTGGTAAGTGTGGAAGCCTTACACTGTCATATGACTATTATGCCTTTTACGTCCCAAGCGGACGTGAAAAAGCATCTCACTAGGCCGTCATAGTGTGGGTCACCATACTATACTGTTTGCATTTGCAATGAGTATGGTGACCACAACTCTCAGATTCTATTCATGCTTTCCATCAGGCAGAGTCATTTTGGCAGGCCCTTAAAATAAAAATTGGGGATGTAAAAGGCATAAGAGTCATCGTGACAGTGTAAGGCTCACACACTTACCACAATAACTGTGACTCCTGCATCAATGGGCTCTGGTCTCACACTCACCAATGAAACACGACAGCACGGATACTGTCACTTTAGGTTGGTCTTCTGTTAGAAGGTACTAGTGCCCCGGTCGAGCCGGCCCATTCATTCGGTCCAAAGGTGAGATGATTCTTCTCGCCTGCGCATCTGTGTCTTCTTTATAAAACCCAGGTTTGCTCCTGTGTGGACTGTTCTCATCTTTGCGATGGATCCACTTTGGAAGACCAAGAAGAAAAATGTAAACCTATTGCCAATCAAATACTTACTGGAGGTTTAGGAGCGATGGGTGGCGCTTTAAGTTGCGGTTTGGGTACGTTAGCTTGCGGCTTGGGTACGGTCGCTTGTGGCTTCGGTACGGTCGCTTGCGGTTTCGCTGCAGCTTGCGGTTTCGGTGCGGCTTGCGGCTTCGGTGAGGTTTGCAGCTTAGGTACGGGCTGTGGCTCGTTTACTGGCTGCTGAGCGGGCGCTTGCTTCACTGGTTGTGGTTCGGGATCGCCCTGTTAATTACGACATTATAAATTATTGAGACCAAGTTCTTGGAGCTAAGGGGAAGACGTCATATCTATCTACAGGCTGTTCAGTGTATGTAGATATAGGTCTAATTGAGGGTTCAGCTCACCAAACCAGAAAGACGAAATCTTACAAAGGAATTTCTCGTTTATTGGATTTGGACATTTTTGGAGATAGTTTGTCCAGTTTTAAGAAAAAATCGTGGACCATCTTGCATTTAGACTTGGTTCAGCAAAAGCTCTACTAGATTTTTTCACCTCTGGATGTGGAGTGTCTTTATTTTTGCTACTTTTAATGTGTTTTTTTTTATATTTTTTACATAACAGTTTTTTTTTCTAGTGGTTTTTTTTTTACTTTCGTTTTGATTTAAAACGGTACAAGTTCCATTTGTGTTAGCTGCGAGTGCTTGAATTTTTGTATTTATAAAAGATGTGTGTGTCAGTTGTGGTTGATCCACAAATGAAATTAAAAAAAAAACTATTGTTTATTGTTGAATCATCATCATCATTATCACCATTATCGTTTTCATCACTATCATTTGGACCGATTATTTATCAGAAGTGGACCGACTCAACCGGACCGAACCCCTCTGATTCCAGTGAGAAGGACTCAGAGGGCCGTGACGCACTTACGACCCTTACTTTTCTTTTTTAAAGTCAATGCACTCAATAGCTCCCTCGGGCTGCCACCCCACTTGGGTTTACGGCGGGGTTGTGTGTCGGAATCTAACACCACACAACTAAAACCACACGGTGTGCCACTCCGCCCCTGAGATGGAGGGATCCGGAAACAGCTGTTAATACGACATCCACAAACTTGAAACAATCTTACTTTTTGACGAGAGGTCTACGTCCAGCAGTGGATTATTAGAGGCTGTTTTGATGGGTCTAAAAGACCGGGATCACCTTGGCAAGGAGACGCCATGAGAAGTCATATCAATGTTACTTACATTAGCACTCTTGCATTGCTGTTTCTTCTTGTTAAGAATGGACCGTAGACGTTCTCGCGTTTCGTTAAATTTTGGTGGGACAGGTGTTGTCAGCGGAGGCTGTGATAAGATACATCTCACATAAGATCGTTAAGTAACACTTCGCTTTACAGACACATACGACATGGACACAAATGTCAAAAAACAAATATTTGCCGACCATTGATCCGACTCGGGCATCGAACCCGAGACCTCAAGCACCGCAGTCGTATTCACTACCACTACACCATTTTATGGTTTACACTTAGTGTTGTCTCAGGTGACTTAGAAACTGTCAAAGTGACTCTACCTGATGGAAAGCATGATTAGAATCAACAGTCGTGGTCACCATACTTATTGCGAATGCAGACGATGCAGTATGGTGAAACTATGGTGGACTAGTGGAAAGCTTTTTCACGCGTCACTTGGGGACATAAAAGACATGACAGTCATCATGGTAGTGTAAGGCCCACACAATTACCACGATAACTGTCACCCCTGCATCAATGGGCTCCGGTCTCCCATTCACCAACGGAACAGGTCAGCACGGATGCTGTCGAGTTAGCTTGTTCTTCTGTGAGAGGGTAGTACTGCCCCGGTCGAGCTGAACCGTTCGTACTCAAATCAGCGTGGTCCTTGGCCCAGTATGAACGACTTTATAGCGGTCGTCTCTTTAATCATTTGAACATGATGCCAGGTTTCTGTCAGTGGACAATTCTCTGCAAATCCAAGGTAGGTATACTCACAGCATGTCCGAAGACGGTGCAGTAGCAGCAAGTGCAAGGCTGGTCGGCGCCCTCCCCCGCACACATGTTGCCCCCGTGGCCCACTGACGAGACAAACATATAACTTAAACATATATATACACTATAACACTCCTAGTAATAAAATACAAGGTTTCGTACAAAACGATGGTTTCTGATTGGTCAAAGGTTGCGTAAACGATAAACTGTATTTTTTTTTTTCATTTTTATCTTAAAAGCAAGAGTTTCGCCAATTTCAATGGGACCTAATAGGGCTTGGAACGTCCCAAATTGAAAATAAATAAATTACTATTTTAATTATTTTTTGACAAAAAATTGACCATGTGGCGACTGTCGGTTAACACCACGTGGATGAAAAATACAGTGACACCACCCCTATTCATCCCGTGGGTGTCGTAAGAGGCGTCTAAGGGAACATACTATGCAAGTCAACATCCTTGCGAAGAGAAAGATTTTTTTTTTATATATATATTAGGGTGTCCCTTATATGACAAAAAATAATTTTTTTTCGAATTTCGAAATGCATACCCTCTATAATTTTTACTAATGCTATAAGATACCTAAATATAAAATTTTATCAATCTAGCATAATTGCAACCAGTGCCGACCGAGCTTCAAAGTTTAGTAAAAAACGTGTTTTGTCCTAAAATTTCAGTCTGCTATAATTTCACTATAAATGCAATGAATTAAGTTAATAAAATTAAATAATAAATTAGATGAACATTAATCTTTAATTAAAAACATAAAGAAATAAGAATCATTCAGGGTAACTTCTTTTTAGAGTAAAAAAACTTTACAGTCTGGATACAATTTTAGATGTTCCTGGACACAGCGCAGCAAGAACTGTTTTTGTTCTTCTTCAGCCGTGATAAAATGAAAAAAAGTTGTTCTTGTTAAAATCTTGCATTAATTTAACAGCCCTTTCAGCAGTATCATTTACAACTCTCAAATAACTTATTCTTCTTTTAGCCTCCAGAAAAGCAGCATTGTTATTCCAAGAAGATACATCTTCCTTTAGAAAACTGTCGTCGATCTGCAGTCGTGATAAAAATTGTTTGCTCTTTTCCGATACGAAATCATCCAGTGCTTTATCTAAAAAAAAAGAAAAATAAGTTAAATAACAAATAAAAATCAACAACAATTTTGAAAATAAATAAATAAGTATTGGACATTGAAATTGAAATCCAACAAAAAGCCAATTTAACTTACCAAACAACTTTTGAGTCAGTTCTTCCTTCGACGGGTCATAGCGTTTGCTAAAATCCGAGATTTTGTCCCTGTTGAAGTTGGCAATCATCATCTTCTTAGTTTGGTTGTCAACTTCATCATCAAATAGTGATAGAATGACTGTCTCTTCACATAAATACCACAAGTGATGGCTGAACTTGCTTATAGAAGCTTTAGAAATTGTTGCGTCAACTTTTTCATACTCTTTTAACATCTTCAAGAAGCGCAAATCTTGATTAGGTGCTTTGGTCGCCACTGTACATTCGAGCCAAGGTTTAACATACAGTATTACGAGAAATAAGCAAATATCTTGTAGAGCCTTTTTGTCCTTCGCAGTTACTCTGCATTGTGACTGAAGTAAACATATTTTTAAAGAATAGATCGCTCTCGCCATCCAGCGTGCCTGATGTATAGCTCCGGGGGGCCTTAGTTTTAATTTTTCCTCTGTGTCTCCTCCTAAAAATATTACGCACAGTTCGACCAATTCGCGGTAATCATCTCTTACAAAACCTTTATCTAATTCTGCCTTATAAAATAGTAACAACGCTTGAATGTCTGTCTCGGCAACCCGTGCTTTTACGAAATTAAGAGATGGTTCAATTTTAGTACAATCAATGTTTTTCCAATTTTCTTGGAACTTTTTGAACATCGGAATATCTGGGCTACTAGTAATTTGCTTAATCTTGGTTTCAAAGACAGCTTTTAGGACCAATTCATAAACATGATGACGACAGGCGAGAAGCAACAATTCTCTTCCTAAAGTTTGCTCCAAAATAGCACAAGCTCCATTGAAACGGCCCATATTGGAAGCTGTTGTGTCGCAGCACATTATTTGCACTTTATCATAAAGGTTAGCTTAATGTTTTCCAGAAGAACTTTCTAGTTTCGGCACTGCAAGAAGCTGCTCTCTATCGTCAAATGAAGCTATAACTGGCAAGCGTTCTTCTTTTGAACTCCGTACATCCAACCCCGGTAATAGTTTTCCATCTCAATGGACTGTGACTATGTCGGGTACATTGTTTTGGAAGTTAGATTTTATTGCTTCTGCCCTTGATTTTCTAGTTTCAGTACGAATTCGCTGAATCGAGGATTTGTTAATACAGAAATCATCGCTGCTCAGACCAAGCGCTTCTACCACCGCATTAAGAATGTAAACGGTATCTCTAATGCTTAACTGGCATCGATCTAAAGCTGTAACTAGTTTAGGTGTTATAAGATTCTTTCTACCTCTTTTTGAACTTTGTTCATGGCAGGGAACGTCCGGCAAGCTGCGTTCAGAATTCAAGATCTGTTCTTCGTCTGAATCTTCTACACTGTCTAAGTTATTTGTGGTGGAAGTAGATGCAACAGCTAGTGATTCTCTTTGTCTTACAATACTTTCCTCTTCTTCCAATCGTCGTTGTCTAGATCTTTGTTCTTTTTCCGCCAATTTTTTATCTACACCACCTAAGCATCCCGGTCGACCTGGCTCTCTCTGTTTCATTAAAAATAATTTATCTTCCTCTATTTTCATTCTCTCAAAAGCATCAGCATGTGCAATATCAAACAAATTATCAAGATTAATTATAAAATTGTTCTCACGACTCTTGAACGTAATCTGAGTTTTCTTACAATTTTTTTGCAACTCTCTCCAAACATGATATAAATCAATAAGTTTCTTCACGCAGTTAGGGAATGCCCTTGTTGGAATTCTTGCTTTTGCCCAATATATGATGCACTCCCTAATCACAAGATTTGCACTTTCACTAACAGTCAATTTAACCTCACGAATATTGTAAAATAGGACTGAGAGAACTTGTCGATTAGATGGTAATTTTGCACCATTTATTTGGTAGCTAGTCAATCCGATAAGAAAAATATTTTGTTTATCACTCCGTAATTCCACCGACATGTTTACGCACTAAACAATGAAGCACTAATAGTCTCAAAAATCATGTACGAAATGGCAAATAAAACATGTCTTAACAGGTCACTGGGCAGTACTTAAGCAACTTGTATCGACAAGTTTAAATAGCAAGTCGGCACGGGTTATCGTTTATATATCGAACTAATATTTTTTTCTAGACAATATAGGGTTATTATGAAACTTTTAAGAAGGTATGCGTAAAAAAATATCGAACTTGAAATTTAAGGGACACCCTAATATATATATATATTAAGAGCCTGCCAAATTGACTCTACTCTGTCTGATGAAAAGCATGAATAGAATCCAAGAGTTGTGGTCACCATACTCATTGCAAATGCAGACAATGCAGTATGGTGACCCACACTATGGTAGCCTTGTGAGATGCTTTTTTACACCACGCTTGGGGACGTAAAAGGCATGACAGTTATCGTGACACTTGAAACAAACCATATAACAACCGTTCTTAAGGAGAGACCTATGTCCAGCAGTGGACTGTTAAAGGCTATTGAAGGTAAAAACAAAAAAAAACACACTCTTTTAAAGTGGATGTAAAATATATCCAAGCAGTTCACTGCTGGAGATAGAACCCTGCAATGACCAGCAGTGGACTGAAGACAGTTGATCAAGATGGCACAATGAAACGTCTTATGAAATACATACCTTTACAAATATGCTGTAAATGATTACTATTCTCACACGCCTTGGCCACTTGCTTCGGCTTCGGGACCTGTTTTTTGACATCTTTCCTGTCCTTCCTATCTTCTTTTCTACTCTTATCGAACTCTATACACTTCTGCACTATATCACTTATATTGCTACTCAAACACAACCCACTGTTATCGTTATCTTTACAAGAATTACATGAACAATCATTTGTCCATTTGCAGTCAGTTTTGGGCGTGTCACAAACGTCGCTCTCGGACTTCGATTGACCGTTTCGACTGATGTTCTTAAAAGCGACGGCGTTTAACGTCTGTCTCGCATTCCTTAAGGCCTGGGCAGAATACTTGGCTAAATCCTCATGATTCTGCCCGCTAGGTTTCTCTTTCACGGTACCGTCTGGAGTGCCTGGACTGTCCTCCTTATCCGACTTCAAGCTGTCCTCCAAGTCTTCGTCAAGCAACTTCGCGTCAATACTAGAACATATTGATATCACATGCTTTTTATATGTCTCCGGGACGGGTAAACCTTGGGTTATGTAAGACTTGATCGTATAAAAACTATCTAGCAAGGATTTCTCTCCTTTCGACGTGAGTATTGCTTCGCATTTAGCTAGGAGCGCGTCATTTTTACATCTTTTATCGTCTTCTTTCGTTTCCTCTTTCTTCTTCGGGGGTTCAGTTTTTTTCACTACTCTTATGTTGGCTTTTCCTATGATTTTGCTAAGGCCTTTTGCTGCGAGGATTTCAGCTTCGCTGGCCGTTTGGGTGGTTTTAACTGTAGGTGTTAGTTTACTAAACGAGTCTTTTAGTTTGACCTCGTACTGTTCTAATTTATACAACATTACTAGCCACTCGTCACCGGATAAAGCCTTCTTGGGTAGGCTGGCCATGTATTGTTTATTGACGTCTTTTATTCTGTCCAGAAAGTAATCGCGTTTCTTCTCTACATTCATTCCTGTAAAGTCCGGTACACTGCCAGGTTTTTTGACATCTAATCCCATTAGTTCTTGTACGGTATTAATTGCTAGTTCTGGATCGGAGATCATCCAGTTGGCTAAAGGTTGTGACTCTACCCACCGCAATAGAACGTTAGTGTATTTGAATTTAAGATCTTTTACTAACTGCTTCTTATCCTGTGTTAGTTTTGGAAATTTCATTATTAAAATGTCTAATGTGTGGCCTGCGGACGTGGTAAGTAGAATGTTCTTAACTGTATCTTTAGAATCTGAGTCTGAATTATAAATATCGCTCATTCTTATTTCTTCAATCTTCTTAACGACCCGTTCGGGGTCCTGAGTCCGGTTCTTCCCCGCCAAATCTTGTATGTAAGTGTAGAACTTATCCAGCATAGCTTCAATTTCACGTTCTAACAATTCCATGGGTATGCTTTTAAATTTTGTCGCCACATAAGTTTTCCACGAGTTAAAACGTGATCTCACTAAGTCTCTAAGTTCGTCCATACTTAACGCGTCTTTGACCGAGTTGTCGAACAGTGTGGACGCTTTTGAACACATTTCGGTGTTTAAACACGGCAGCGAGAATAATTCCTTATCGTCTTCTAAGCACTTGGCGAGTTCAGGTGACTTATTCTGCTTGAGATATTCGAATACTTTACTTATAACAACTTGAGCGCTTATAGAGAATAGTAAATCTTTAAAATCCTCTTTGTTTTTAGTTTTCATCATGGCCTGAAGGTCTTTTTCGTCTTTGAGAATCTCAACTAAGTCTTTATTGTCTAGTTCAAAAGTCATTGTACCTATTAAATCGCTATTTTCGATATTATTCTTAATTCTACGTTGTGTTTTACGTTTTGTAGTATTCTTAGTCACTTTTACACCGTCTCTCGTCTTACTTAATTTAAGTTCCCTAATTTGTTTTAATGTTTCCGGTGTTAATTGGGCTTCGTTATTGACATCCGGTAGGCTGTTCATTATGGAAGCGAATTCTGGTAATTCGAAGCTAGCGTTGGCGAACTCTGATAGTTTGCCAGCGATTTCGGGCATATTGGCTAAAATTTGCGGCATATTTTCGACCAGCTCTGCTAATTTTGTGTTTGCTATATTCATTTCAAGATTTTCATCCGTGTCCATTTTGTCTAGAAATTCGGCTGAATTCTTGTCTAACGTCATCATGACTTCGCAAATGTGTTCTAGTGATAACTGGCCCTCTACTTTTTTGTTGTCTTTGATAGTGTTGTAAGAGTTTATGATGTTCTGACATTCCTCCATTGCTTTTTTAATTTCCATCCCAAAAGACACATACTTATATATGCTAGGATCCTTTTCTATGTGTGTATCGGTTAATTTGTCCTCTTTCACTAAAATTGGAGTTCGTCGAGCGTTTAGTGGCATATTTAAAACTTCAGGGGCTACGCTGAACTCTTTGTCTTCTTTTAAGAATTTATTTACTTTTAATAATCGCTGATTAGGGTTAGAAGAGTAAACTGGCATCGGTTCTGGAGTGGTAGGAGACATCTCTTGAAGAGGGGGGCTCACTGATTCAGGATATTTGGTTTCTGCCTCTGCAGGGTCACTGGTCAGGCCAAAATTGGAGAATTTCGCCAAACATTCCTTCATTTCCTTACATATATCTGTCTCTTTCTCTCCTACTATAGTTTCTGTATCACTGATGTTGTCTTCTCTTTCTAATGGAAACGCTTCAGGTGGTTCTGCTTCAGATTTCGTCACGTCTTCGTCGTTTTTCAGGTCTTCTGTCAGGAGTTGAGTTGTCTGTGCTGGGGCTTTGTGTTTGAGCATTTGGAGTATTTTGTGGGGCTTGCTGATTGAAGGGGAGACAGATTTAAGTTTTCGTTTAGGCGCAGTGGTTAGACGTGGCACTTTGGGGCTCAAGGTCCGCCGTTTGTGGCGAGGTAAGTCTTCTAATAAAGTTACATTGCTCTCCGGTAAGCTGTAAAATAAACAAATGTTTCTTTTTTTTTTTTTTTTAAAAAAAATAATATAACAATATAATGGAGACAGTTATGTCATAGTTTTTAATATACACTCAATTGATGACCTGTTGGTCTGTTGATTAGTAGTCCTTACTGCGGACCAAGAGTTCATAGGTTCGAATTCCAACCAAGACAATTATAGATAAAAACGATTCTTTCTGCCTGGGTGTAATTTATCTATAATATGTATGTACATGGTATTCAATGTGGTTCGCGCCTCTTTGATAGAAACCCATGGAGCGCATGTACTATTCACGTCTCACATCTGCATTAAGTTTGAATAAATAAATAAATAAATAAATAAATAAAAACGTTGCTATGTTCGAGATACAGAGGTCAAATTTAATTTTTCGAGTTATAGAGTGAAAATATGTACCAAAATGGCTTGGAGGGACTCGGTGATTATTTCGACTAACAGAGGGTCAAGATTTCAAGTAATGGAGGTTTTGGTGTTTGAAGGGAAGGGAACAAAACATTTTTTTGAGATTTGGAGGTTTTTGACTTATCGAGGTTCGACTGCATTTGGTAATTTATAAGTATATTTATCATCAAGCATAGTATAGGCTCTGCGCTCTATGAATGTGTGAAGTGAGTCATGTGGTGATCACTTACCATCAGGCGATTCGCCTGTTCGTTTACATTTACCTCCCGCCCACACACAACCTTTTAGTAAATACAAGAAATTCAATTCATCTCGCCAAAACGGTGTAGTAGTCCAAAACCTCCTTTCTAAGGAGAGGTTTATGTCCAGCAGTGGACTTTTAAAGCCTGTCGACGGTGATGAAGGTATTACCTTTCCCGTTCCTGGCGCAGCTGGTCTTCGAGCCACATCCGAAGTCTATGGTAGTACAGCTGCTGGTCCCTCATGTGCAAGACCTTGCGTCGAACCTGATGATATAGTAGTTAAAGTAAACACAACGGTTATAGAGATAAGGTTCAGTTTAGATCGTTCAAATGTGTCATAAGTTTCATATTATGCATCTGGATGCGCACGCGCAAGTGGAAGCTTTTTTTGTATTTTTTTCTTTTATATTTCGGTATGACTCCGATACAGTCGTCACTCATCCGTTCAGGTATTAGAAATTTCCCAATTATTTAGAAGCGGCGGTGTGCGCTTACCTCCTTGAACCTCTGCAGGTGGTACTCGGGGCAGAGCGCGCGGCAGGGCTGCGGCGGCGCGGCGGGCGGCGGCGAGCCGGGCGGCGGCGGCGCCGGCGCGCGCCCGCCCACCAGCTGCATGCACACCTGGCGACCCAACACCCATCTACTGTAACCTACTCATCTAGACTTCCGCGCCCTCTTGGCTTATCGACAGTTGCGTAGTTTTATCTCCGCTTTTAATTTTAATTTAAAAATAGTAAACAGTTATATTTAGAATAAATTCAATGAAAAGCTACATATAGATATTCTGCCTGGCGGATTTAGTGTCCTCCTTTGTGTGGTTCACACTGTTAGTGCCACTGTTTCGTTCCGCTTCCACGATGAACTAAATCTCTGAATCCATCATCCACATGAACCTTGACTTTCACAAGCGGATGGCTGAGTTCGAGGCTAAACTGCAGAAGGAGCCAAGTGTACCTACCGGCATCTCCAGTTTGACAGCTGAGTTTGCAGCATTTAAACTGATAACGATGCAGTCCTTGACCAACTTGCATCAGCAAGTGGAGGTAATCGCAACAGCATTTAGCAGTCCACCGTTGGCCATAATCTCTTTAAAAAAATTTTGGATGCATACCTATTTCCTATTGATGCAGGGGTGACAGTTACGTGGTAAGGGTATGAGCCTTACCCTGCCACGATGACTGTCACGCCTTTTACACCCCCAAACGAGACATGAAAAAGCATCTCACTAGGTCGATATAGTCACCATACTGCACTGTTTGCAATCGCAACGAGTATGGTGACCTCAACTCTTACATTCTATTCATGCTTTCCATCAGGCAGAGTACAACCGCTCACCACGTTACTATAACTGTCTCCAATCTACCATGGATCAGCTTCACCGCTAGCTTATAAAATCCCTGGTAGACATTTTCGATGGACCTATTGGTCTAGTTGCTAAACCAAAGGTTCTAAGTTACATTCCCACCCAGTACAAATCTTTGTGGTATAACCACGACTATTTGTTCTGTTTGTATGTAATTTATCTATAATATCCATGTATTTAGATATACAGTGGACCCGCAGTAATTCGGCTCCTGTCTAATCCGGACCCCCTTGGAATCCGACATCCATCAAACAATTGTCACTAATGTAGATCGTGCATGATTGAACAGGTTACAACTTGTGCTCAAAGCGTAGGTATTGCTTCAATTCCGATTGCTTAGTTTGAATTTGACTACGTGTGATAGCGGTGCAGCTTAGCGTTTATTCATTATGCATTACGTATACATACCTATAGTACGAGATCCCGCTGCAAAAACACTACGTTCATTACGTTTTGAGTGAAACACACATTTCTACATACGTTTATGAATAGGAGAATACATTGATCAACACGCAGCCAGTAAAAAGTGGCCGCAAGTAATTTTAATTAAATTAATGTTAATTAATTTTCCAAAAAAAATTCCGTTCACTTCTCTTTTAAATAAAATGTCATCCACATAATAATAATGCGTATAAAGAATTCAAAAATCCATAGGAGCCGTTGCACGCTCGGCCGCAACTACCTCGCAGCCAGGTGTAAGCAGGTAATATTTTGATTTATTTATACGTTCATGACTTACACGCTTGTTTTTTACATCAAATTAAAGCTAATTTTTTTTCTAATATTATGATATGCCGCTGCCTGTGAAAAAATAGCCGCAAATTAGGGGTGCTATTTGTTAAAGACGCGAGATATTCGAGATAAAGTGAAAGAGAGTTAGCGCGCAACGCCACTTGTTAGATGAGGATGGCGAATGCCAGCTGTGTGACTATTCAAAGCCATTGCGCATGCGTCGATAGATAGGGTTCTCAACAGTACAGCTGAATTATTCTTATATTATAATCACGTTTTGGAGCTCGTTGTACACAATACTGTTGATATTATTTACTTATTCAACTTGTTATTACGTTGTTAAAGTTAAGTTAACATTTTAGAAAAATGAAGAAGTGTTTTTTGTGTAGTAAAACTAATAATATCTCGCGTCTTTAACAAATAGCACCCCTAATTTGCGGCTATTTTTTCACAGGCAGCGGCATATCATAATATTAGAAAAAAAATTAGCTTTAATTTGATGTAAAAAACAAGCGTGTAAGTCATGAACGTATAAATAAATCAAAATATTACCTGCTTACACCTGGCTGCGAGGTAGTTGCGGCCGAGCGTGCAACGGCTCCTATGGATTTTTGAATTCTTTATACGCATTATTATTATGTGGATGACATTTTATTTAAAAGAGAAGTGAACGGAATTTTTTTTGGAAAATTAATTAACATTAATTTAATTAAAATTACTTGCGGCCACTTTTTACTGGCTGCGTGTTGATCAATGTATTCTCCTATTCATAAACGTATGTAGAAATGTGTGTTTCACTCAAAACGTAATGAACGTAGTGTTTTTGCAGCAGGATCTTAGACTACTAGTCATTACTAGCTAGTCGTCACAAGCCCAAAAGACAACATATAGCATTTTATCATTTGTCTGTAATTTGTCGGATTACAAGGTAGTCTTTTGTAAAAAAAATCCAGGCTATAGCGGGTCTTAGGCAGTACTCTATAATCCGACAAACTCGATAGTCTGACACTGCCCTGCAAAACGTTTGTCGAATTACCGGGGGTCCACTGTACATAAGTATGTCAATCAGAAAGAACAAAAGCCACTTAGGACATAAGTGGTAGTTGAACTCTGGCACTCATAAGATTTAACTTGTGTTATGGGTACTAAGGCTCCCTCTTGTGGCAAAAACAATATTGTTTTCATAAGTATAAGTAGGGTGCTTGCCACAAAATAACATTTTATAAAATACTAGCTGACCCCGCGAACTCTGTTCCGCCTTAGAGGCAATAAATAAGCAGACATTGGGTTTAAAAAAAAAAGTAACCTATGTCCGTCTCCTCGTTCTAAGCTACCTCCCCACCAATTTTCAGCTAAATCCGTTCAGCCGTTCTCGAGTTATAATTGATGTAACTAACACCACTTTCTAATATATATATAGATATGACATATTAGTATGACATTATCCGTATGGTGACGGATTAAGAATACCAAGTCACCACCGCTAATCATCCCACGGGTGAGAGGTGTAGAGAGGTTTTTTTTTTAACGTGTAGAAACATCCTAGGGTAGTCACTCCACCGGAGTTTCCGGTGGTGTAGAAATCAAACAATCAAAACCACATGATATGCCACTCTACGCCTGAAACAGGAGGGAGCCGAGAACAGCTGTTTTTACGGTACTTGAAGAAACCCTATACCAACGTCTGATCAGAGTGGTATAGTATACCAAAACCTCCTTTCGAAGGAGAGGTTTATGTCCAGCAGTGGACTGTTGACGATGACTTAGGTCTTTTAACTGAAGTGTCGGAGAGTCGAGTGTTGATCCTATCGTAAGTGGTTCTAAGACCTGGTGAAAGTTGAGGAAAGCTGCTTGACACTTGGAGGAAGCCTATGCCCAGTAGTGGACATCTTTAGGCTAAGATAACAATGAAATACATACGGTAGACAATTTCTTCTGCTTCCTATAGACCTGCAGCTGCCTTCTATGGACTTCCGGCAGGCGTCGGTACATAGCCATTAATTTTCTATCAACTTCCGAAAGACCCATGTCCACACGTTTCCTGTTGACAATGTAATAAAGATAAACTCCTGTTGTAATAATAACTACGCCGTCGTGGGTTCGGTTCCCACTCAAGGGAAATTGTGTGAAGAGCATGATTATAACTGGAACTGTATAGATAGACTAATGTAACATGATATTTACTTCGGGGGTTAAAACTATTATATATATCCTGCAACGAAAACTATCTCAATGCCAAGTTTCATTATAATCGGTTTAGCAGTTATTGAGTCCTCATACAAACTTTCAGCCCTTTGTAGGATGATTATTGAAAAAAATCTATCCTATGTCCTTTCCCGTGACTACATTTATTTCTATTCCAAATTTGATTCAAATCGGTTCAGCATTTTAAGCATGAAGAGGTGACAGACGCATTTATATTATTAGTCAGGATTAGGAGAGTATCCTTACCTTGCTTCATGATCATTTCTAGTGGGGGGTGCTGGCCACTCATCACAATGCTTCAGAACCCTGTCCATCAGTCTTTCAATAGAAGCGATAGATCTCATCAGATGCCTGACAGTCCGACAAAGCTCCCCAGGAGCGGCTTCTCCATCAGATCCTCCTGACTCCACGGCGGCTGCCGCAGCCAGGAGCAGCTCGGATGCTGAGTCTAGAGATGACGAAGTCGAGAGGCCTAAGGAGGCCGTTCCTGAACCCTCGTCTGAGTCTGACACTGTGGATTGCAAAAAAAAATATTACAATTAATTATTCGGCTGTTATCATCCGGCCATAATAAAGTCCATGTGGTGACGGATTAAGAATGTGGAGTGCCACCACTCCTACTCATATAATGGGTGTCATAAGAGGCCACTAAGGGAGCAATCTACGCAGGACAAGATCCCTGCGAAGAGAAGGAAAACTTGAAACAAACCCTTTGCCACTGTGTCTGGACAGCGTGGTATAGTGGGCCAAAGCTTCCTTTCTAAGGAGAGGCCTATGTCCAGCAGTGGACTGTGAAGGCTGTAGCATGTTAAGGGCAACATAGAGCTGAAAAAGCTCGTGACCCTAGTCTCACCAGATGTAGAGGAGACCTTCGATAGCGCATGGTGCACGGCTCTAAAAGTCAGACTGGCTAAGAAAAAGTGTCCGGTCAACATAAGGAGGTTTCTGAATCTCGACAACAGTCGGTCTAAGGTATGCTGGGGAGGTAAACACAAAGAACACCCAGAAACTACGTCCAGGGATCAATCAGCGGACCGATACTCTGGAATCTGTGTGACTCTACTCTGTCTGATGGAAAGCATGAATAGAATCCATGAGTGGTGGTCGCCATACTCATTTTGTGGTCTAGTGAGATGCTTTTTACGCCCAGCTTAAAGGATCCGAGGTCATAGTGGGCGGGAAACACGTGAGCTGGTAGAGTTCCAGGTTTTAACTGATTTACACAGGAAGGAAGAGCCGAATCGCTTAGTTCGTAAACGTATATTTGCCATTCTAAAACGGTGGCAAGGCCCGTGTTGTCCCTGTAGAGGAAGGGAGAAGTGGGGACCAGTGGTCTGAAGAAAAGTTTATTATTCTGAGTGGCACACTCACAATCATCCAGATCTATAGTGGGGTTGGAGTCGCTGTTGTCCTGCGTATGCGCCTGTCCGTCGGGCTCTGCGCTGTCGGCACTGTCAGCACTGTCAGCGCTGTCTCCGCTGTCGGCTGACGCGCTGTCAGCACTGTCGGCGCTGTCCTGTCGCTCCTCCGGCGGCCTAGAGACAAACGAAATACAATTATATCAAAAGACGCCACTGATAACTAACTCACACAGAATCAATTCTTTTGCAGTTTTCGCAAAGTGATTAAGTGTTGGGAGTTCACTCTCAGGGTTGCGAAGGTCTGATGCCAGTCTCTTCGTAGAAAAACTGATATTCAGGTTAAACCGGTTGAACTAATTGCCGACCTGAAATAATCATCACCAAGCTAAAGCCCCACCATCCGTGTTGTCGTGTTTCGTTGGTGAGTGTGAGACCGGAGGCCCAGTGATGCAGGGGTGACAGTTACCGTGGTAACTGTGTAAACCTTACGCTGTAACGATGAGTGTCATGCCTTTTACGTCCCCAAGCGGGGTGTGAAAAAGCATCTCTCAAGGCCGCCATAGTGTGGGTCACCATACTGCATTGTCTGCATTTGCAATGAGTATGGCGACCACAACTCTTGGATTCTACTCTTGCTTTTCATTAGGCAGATTAGAGTCACTTTGGCAGGCTCTTAATATAGAATCATGCGAGTGGGTGGTGGTTTGTGCATCGAACTGCTACGGCAAAGGTTGCCAGTTCAACTCCCGTTTAAGTTAAGCATTTGTACGCATGAACATTTAATGTTTGATTTGGTCAGGGTGTTTCTGGGTATGTACCTAGTACCCATAGTACAAACTTCTTAGTTTTGTTAATGTCATCATCATCTCAGTCAAAAGACATCCACTGCTGGACATAGGCCTCCTCCAAGGTTCTCCACAATAACCGGTCCCGTGTCACCCGCATCCAGCAGCTCGACGCGACCTTTACCAGGCCGTCAGACCACCTTGTGGTCAGACCATGGCCAGACCACGTCAGACGATATTTGTGAATGTGTTAGAATATTACTACTATTATAATCGTGGTACAGCATTATTGTCTTTGGAACCTGATGGTAGTCACTTGCTTTCAGCTTGAAGTCAGCGTTTCTTGTACGATTAGATCTTTTAAACTACGCAACAGACTTTAGTGGACGGCCTTCGCAAAGATGTTTAGGTATATTTATCAATAGACTCTACTAGTCCACTGCTGGACATACACCTCTCCGTAGCAAGGAGAACCCGCTTTTAAAAACGGGTCGCTCTCTTCATCTAAACCAAAAGACGTCCACCGCTGGACATATATCGCCCCTAAGGTTCTCAGGTACCAAACCGCCCGCATCCAACGGCTTCCCGCTATCCTCACCAGGTCGCCGGATCACCTTGTGAGGGGCCTACTAACGCTGTGTTTGCCAGTATGCGGTCGTAATATGTATATTACATGAATATATTATGATGATTATGAATAAAGGAAATGTGAAAATCGATTTTCAAGCGAAGATTGCTAGATACTCACTTGGCACCAGTGCCGTCACCTTGCTGCAGCTCTCTGCTGGCTTCGGGCTCCGGCTCTATGGAGGGCTGTAGACAAAGACACAATTCATAGTCGTATTTGTCAGTGTAGAGAACGGCGTAGGTTAAAATAGATTTTTATTTACGACCACAGGTATTTATACATAAACTAGCTGACCCGGCAAACGTTGCTTTGCCATATAAATTATTTCTAAGTAATTTGAGCGGGATGAAAAATGATTAAATTACTAAAATGGCTATTAAAAAATAAGGGTTGATCGTAGAAGGGTGAAAATTGAGGATTGTATGTATTTTTGTATGTTGTATCATAAAAAAATAGAAATTAAAAATTTTGTCTACAAAATAAAAAAAAAAATTTAGGGTTGTACTACCCCTAACATTTAGGGGGATGAAAAATAGATGTTGGCCGATTCTCATAGATACCGGATAAGCACAAAAATTTTTATCAAAATCGGTCAAGCCGTTTCGGAAGAGTATGGCAACGAAAACTGTGACACGAGAATTTTATATATTAGATATTGCACCCGACATTATCGAGTGGGAGGCAGGTAGCATTGAGTGAACATAGCCGCGTGACTTCCATCCCTGTTCGGGCGCCGGAACAATAGACGCGCCGGTAGTTTAGGCGTGGTCTATTGACACCGCCTGCCTCACGCGATATGACGTACATCCGATGATTCTGTGCCTCGTGGATCGTTGGGATCATCACACAATTATTTGACACTTTTTTTTTTTTTTTTTTTTTTTTAACGCGGGGAATGCTTTTCGCACCATACCCTCCGGAGGGACGAAGGGCGTGTGTGGGACTCCCGACAAACCGGTCTACCCACTAAACCCCGCGGCGGCCTACCTCGGCAGTTGAGAGGTGCTCTAGGAACGCATTAGCGGCTTCTAGAGACCTCCCTGCCGTACCTCACAAGTGAGGTACATCTCGGGCACCTCATGCCCCAGGATCAGGACGCTATCGCACTCCCATCGCCCTGCGCAGTAAGAGGCAGAACAGCGCCCCGCCCCAGACGACACTCCCCGGCCGCACCGGAGTGTCACCTGACTCGGGTCGTTTGCAGCAGTCACAACGCCCCAAGATGTGACCGCAGCGACCCTTAGGCGGCGATTAGGGAGCTAGCGACCTCTGCCGCGTCCCCTTCGCCGCCTCCTTCGAGCGGGATCGGCCCTTTCCCGATCTCGCTCTGCAGTCTCCTTCCGGAGCATAACCTGCTCACAGAAGGAGATCGCGGCTTCCCATCCTTCACGACTCGCCAGCATCGCCGCGATCAATGCTGACGGTGAAAGGTTACGTCCGATCCGTCCGACCAGGACTCGACGCTCAGACTCCCAAGCAGGGCAGTCCTCCAGCGTGTGCTGGGCGGAGTCCCGTGCGGACTCGCAGTGGTGGCATTGTGCCGTAGCCTCCCGTCCTATTCGATTCAGATACTCACCGAAGCAGCCGTGCCCGGTGAGTATCTGGGTCAATCGATAGGTGACACAGTCGGTCCTCTCTATCCACGCTTCGAAGTTCGGCAGAACGGCTCCGACGGCGCGTTGGCTAGCACAGCCCTCAGTTTCGAGCCGTACCTGCCAAGCCACCAGAGCTTGCTTATGCGCGTTCTGCCGTAGCATTCCGGGCTCATGATCTGGCGCAGCCTCTTCAGCATTCCGACCGACAGAACGAATTTGGTCGTACACCATTGCGTCCATGTCGGCCAGAATATCGAAGGGCGGAGATCGCGCCAGGATCGTCGCCGCCTCATAGGAGATTGTGCGGTAGCCCCGCACGATCCGTATGGCCATCAGCCGCTGCAGGCTCCTGAGTAGGGCCCGGCAGCGGGAGGCACCCGCTAGATCATTAAACCAGACGGGTGCCCCATAGAGGACCATGGATCTAACAACCCCCATGTAGAGGCGGCGAACTTCTTCCCGTGGTCCCCCGAGATTGGGCAGCAAACGATGCAACGCACCTGCTACCCCTCGCACTCGGGGTACCAATCGCCCGAAATGCTCTTCGAAGCTCCACCGACTGTCCAGGATGAGGCCTAGGTACTTCATGTACTGGCCTACCTGGATTTCAGCGTCACCTACCCGGAGACATGAGCTGGGTGGCTCCTGGCGCTTACGCAGGCCATGGAACCATATCGCCTCAGTTTTATGAGGCGCCACCCTCAGGCCCAGCTCACGTATCTTTTCCACAACACTAGCCACCCCCTGCTCGGCGAGCCAAAGCACCTCCTCGAAGTGTGACCCTCTAGCCAGTATTAATGTATCGTCCGCATAGCAGACGACACTTGGGCCAGAGGGCAGACCGGTGCGAAGGACAGCATCGTATGCGAGGTTCCATAATAATGGGCCTAATACCGAGCCCTGGGGAACCCCGCAACATACTTCCTTTCGATTCTCCATTCCATTCCGACCGATAAACTTCACCGTCCTGTCGCGCAGATAGGCCTCAATAACGGTTCGCAGATAGAGCGGCACCTCGTGATATTCGAGGGCCGCCCTAATTGCACGCCAGGGGAGGGTGCCGAAAGCGTTGACTATATCAAGGCTAACCGCCAACGCCACCCCCCCCGATCGGACTGTCGACTCCGACAGGGATCGAACGCACCTAACAGCATCTACTGTCGAACGTCCCCGTCGGAATCCGTACTGACAGTCCGATAGGTCAGGGCCCACTCGCGACAGATGCCCGCTAATCCGGTCAGAGATTATCCTCTCAAAGAGTTTCCCTGACTCGTTCAGCAGGCATATCGGTCGGAACGCAGAGGGAGAATCTGCAGCCCTTCCGTCCTTTTTTAAAAGCACCAGTCTTGCTTCTTTCCAGCCGAGGGGGAAGATACCGAGGCGGAAACAATCTGTGAAAATCTGCCTCAGTTTGTCCCCCAGTACCGACAGAGCTATCACCAACGCCCGACCCGGAATGCCATCAGGTCCAGGCGCGGTGTTGCGGGAAGCGAGCCGCCGCGTGGCTCGGTCAAGTTCACCCTCCGTCACCTCATAGTCCTCGGACCACATTTGGCGGACCGATTGGGATGGAGGAATCGCAGGACTGTCCTGGACCCTTGGGAAGAGTGTGTCTAACACTCTGCCCAGAAACTCCGGATCCAGAGTTTCTGTTAACGGTGGGACCCATGGCTTGAGCTTGCCCAGTACCATTTTGTATGGGCGCCCCCATGGATCCCTATCCAGTCCCGCGATGAGTTCTTTCCATGACCGAGCCTTGGCCTCAGCGATTGCATCGCTGAGATCCTTTACTGCAGCTCCATATTCCCGCCGTGCTCTGTCGATCTCCTCGACTGTGGCTCGCCGTCTTCTCCGAGCTCGAAGGTACGGGCGGCGCAATCTCGCGACTGTCATTCTCAGCCGCGAGATCTCCGCGCTCCACCAGTACACCGAGCCTGTTCTGGCCGCCTTGACTCGGGGCATTGAGGCATCACATATGGACGCCATAATGTTCCCAAACCAGGCAGCCAGTGCCTCTGGATCGGACGAAACCCTTTCCTCTGACCAATCCGCGACGTGGGATGCGGCTACGACCATATCCCGGTTGAGCCGCTTAAGGGACCATCGTCGCGGGGGTTCTCTTTCCTGGTGTAGGCGTTCTGGGTGACGGAGCGACACATCGAATAAGATGTGCCGGTGGTCAGAGAGGCTAACCACTTCCTCCGCCACCCGCCATCCCGATACCATGTGCACTGCAGAGGGAGTAGCCCATGACAGGTCGACAATTGACTCCCCCTGCCACCGCACACATGTGCTGACTGAACCCCGATTGAGAAGTCGGAGGTCCAGTCCAGCCGCCCACTCCAGGATGGCCTCTCCTCTCGCGTCGTCCCGGGTATCGCCCCACTCTCTTGAGTGGGCGTTACAATTATTTGACCCTGGACGGGAGTCGAACCTGTGACTTGCTACATCAGTGTGGTGACAATTAAGAGAGAAAATTACGCAGGGTATCATCACTGTAAAGAAAAGGAAAACTTGAAACATATGTCCACCCAGTGTGGTATAGTAAGCTAAATTGGTCGGACGGATTTGGTCGATATTGCACCTGACCAACCGCATCGACCAAATCCCACACGGATTTGGTCGATATTGTGCCTGACCAACCGCATCGACCAAATCTCACACAGATTTGGTCGATATTGCACCTGACCAACCGCATCGACCAAATCCGTATGGGATTTGGTCGATGCGGTTGGTGCGTCACTGTTCTCTTAACACGAATGGCCTATAGTATAGGGGTTTTTTATAACTCAGATCAATTTTCCTTATGTATCTGGTACGGACCAATGTGTGGATAGGATATTAGATATATTACCTTTTCGGTGAGAGCGGCAGTGCCTGGCTTGGCCCCGTTGAATTCGTTTACAGCCTGCATCATACCGAAGAAAGAGATTCTGAAAGAAACAATTGGATAGATGACTTTATCGTAAATAAATACCAATGTCCACCTCACTGAAACATCTCGGTAAATACAATTAACATAGCTTTTTATTATTATTACGAATTTCAATCAAATATACAGTGAAATATATTGTTCAATTGAGTGGTCTAAAACGGTGACGTCACAATTTGGTATTTAGTACATTTTTCATACAAAATTGTCGTTTTGACAGATGATAAAAAGTAACTAATTTGACTAAGGTGTCATCTAGCCTATTGTAGACAATGCAGTTATTTTTAACTTACGAAGAAATAGACATTATGTTTTTATTATTTCGGATTGGTGCCTTTAACAATCCATTGCTGGACATAGGCCTCTTCTTAGCAATAGAGGTTTCTATTAGTTCTGGATTGGAATGGGGTTTTCTCAAGTTTTCCTTATTTTTGCAGTGATATTGACCTCCGGAGTTTGCCCCCTTAGTCGCCTCTTACGATACCCATGGAGTGGTGGAGTGGTGACACTCCATATACTTATTCGTTACCACACGGACAGGATGGTAGTTAGACTAAGGAAGATATAGGAATGTAGTCGAAAATATACCTGATGAGTTGTTTTCTCTGTTGAGAGCAGAGAGTTCGAGGTGTGAGACAATCGCACCTGTGCTTGTACCCTGCCCAGGCGCCCACTATAAATACAAAATATTGCCATTAAATTAACATTTGAGATAGCCTAATATGATATATTAAAAAGTTGAGCATGAAAAGATAATAGTTAGCGATAGGTTGTCTGTTTATCCTTGTCCCACAGGTATGGTGCGCACGTTCACGTCCCACGGTCCCTAGGTCCCCCCCCATACGTACGGTCGTGCGGCGTGGTGCGCGCGGCCATGTCGCGCAGGCGCGCGCGGGTGCTGGCGCGCTGGTGCGGGCGCAGGTAGCGCGCCAGCCGCGCCCGCGCCGCCGCCACCCAGCCCCAGTGCGCGAAGCTCCCGGCGCCGGTCCCGCCGCCCAGCGGGATCATCTCCACCTAGCGAGGGAACGAACCGCTTTAGACTGTCAAATTTCGCTCGAAGGACCACAAACACATGGATGGAGAATAAACCATAGCACAGAAAACTTTAAATAGAGCTTAGTATTACACTTTTATAATGCAGAGAACTTTTTTTTACCTCCAGATGATGGACAGACCCACTAATCCCTACGGTGGCCTACCACAGCAGTTAAAAAAAACTCCACGAACGCATCAGCAATTTCTGGACGACCTCATGCCGTGTCCCATAACTCAGATACATCCTGTGGGAACTCCCTCAGGCCGTCACCTCACCGCGGATTACGGCGAGGTGTGTCGGAATCGGACCGACTAAAACCAGTCACTTTACGCTTCAGTGGGATCCAGGAAGAGCTGTTATTACGACATCCGGTACTTGAAGACTCAATACCAACCCGTTTGACAAGTGTGGTATAGTAAGCCAAAACATCCATTCCAAGGAGAGGTTTATGTCCAGCAGTGGACTGTTGACGATGACTCGGACCTTAACTGAAGTGTCGGACCCTAGCATCAGAAAACTTAGATACATCCTGAGCTGACCATAACACTACTCTAATTGGGTGTGAAAAATACCTTGAAGGTAATCGTAGAAGCAGCTTTGAAATTCTCCAATATTTTGCAAAATCTTTCAACTGCATACCTGTAAAATATAAAAACACTTATGTATAATATACTAGCTTTTGCCCGCGGCTTCGTTCGCCATATTAACTTTCGTAACAGATCATTTTTTTAACATACAAACAATCCTACGGTACATCATCTTTGTGTATCTTCAATGGTTTAGGCAGCGTACGCCAAGATAACTCAGAGGCCAGATTTTTTGCCGACTTAATTGATATGTATCGTTATATTACGACCGAAATTACATAAAATCGTTACAAATTGTAGCCTACATGTTATTCTGATGTATAACCTATCGTACTGTAAAGTTTCATCCAAATCTGTCCAGTAGTTTTTTCGTGAAGAATAACAAACATCCATACTCACAAACTTTCGCATTTATAATATCAGTAGGATTTTGGGATGGTAACATGCAATCAGAATGATTACTTCATGGAAAGGTCACCAGTCGTCAAAACTCACCCCCTACAATCTGTTTAAAGGGGTGGTACAAGCACACATTAATGTATCCGGAGTGGGTCCCATGATCTCTGAGTATGCAATTAGGGCTACTAGACCAAAGGGGGATCAGAATGGTACTCACTCTTTTTCCAAGGGCTTATCAAACTGTCTGCACAAGCATATCCTAGTAACTATCTGCTCCGCTTCCTCGTTTTGTTGAGCAAGTTTGCACAGTTGTTCGTGTATTATTGCTGCACCTGAAAGAAAAACAATCTATTTAACTATTTGAAGACTATTTAACTATTTGAAGACTATTTAACTATTTGAAGACTATTTAACTATTTGAAGACTATTTAACTATTTGAAGACTATTTAACTATTTGAAGACTATTTAACTATTTGAAGACTATTTAACTATTTGAAGACTATTTAACTATTTGAAGACTATTTAACTATTTGAAGACTATTTAACTATTTGAAGACTATTTAACTATTTGAAGACTATTTAACTATTTGAAGACTATTTAACTATTTGAAGACTATTTAACTATTTGAAGACTATTTAACTATTTGAAGACTATTTAACTATTTGAAGACTATTTAACTATTTGAAGAGTCGAAGGTAGAGTATGCACATGATCTTTGGAACCGGATTTGAGTAATTAAGGCATTTATTAACTTTAGATTTGTTTAATACAACAAATGGAAAATAGGACTACTTAATTTTATACTTCATAGGATGTAAATCTGTTATCCACAGCTGGACAAAGGCCTCTCCTAATGCACGCCAGTTTGGTTGATTTTGTCCAGCATAACAATATCTGCTATAACTAAAAACCTTTGAATGTGTGACTTTCAACCAGGTGGTACTGCTCTTGGCGACAGCAGCTTGTACCTCACACGCTAATTCTCTTACCTATTTCACCTTCCTGCGGCTGCAGAGCTCGCCGTAGCCTGGCCAGATCCCAGTGCTGCAGGTGCTCGTGTTGGAAAGGTCCCTGTGCCCCCCTCGGCCTGAGAGCCCGCACCACTCTTGCCGCAGCTCCCACTGTATTTGTACCTACATAAGATACCAAAGCAAATGTTGAGTTCTCTGTCTGTTGATCTTAAAGAAATAATAAAATAAGAGACAGGCCTCTCTTTTCAAAGGATTCTGACCACTGGGTATGGTTATTATAGGGTTTGTTTTTCTTCTCTTTTCAGTGCTGTTTACCTACGTGGTTTTCTCCCTTCGTCAGTTTTTATCGACACCCACGGATGTGACTCTCTATCATATAATTCTTTTTGTAACAAGTTAATTAGATATATGTATGGATAAAGTACTTATTCGGCAATAATATATGGTGTCGTCATACATTATTTCTTTTAAAAGAGAAGAATTTCTGTACATATTTCGTGCGAATTGTGATTGCGCGATGCAGCGTCACATGGTGACCCCGTGACTGTCGTAGAAGGCGACTGAGGGAACAAACTACTTAGTGACAAGAAAACTTCATACAAACTATACCATCCTGTCTGGTATAGTAGGGCAAAACTGCCTTACAAAGGAGAGGTCGATGTCCAGCAGTGGACTGAAGGTGGTACTCACAGTGCGCGAGAGCCCACACGACGTCCCGGATGAAGGCGGCGAGCGCCTCCGCGTTGTTGGCCAGGCACAGGCACAGGCGACAGTGGCACCCGAACCGAGCGCGGTACACCCACTCCTCGGTCGCCATCTCCACACTCCTGGAGACAAGTTTTAAAACTTAAAGCATACTTGGACGAGCTGTTTTCATTCCCGTGGCGGACAAATTGTTGTTATGAGAACACTCTCTTGGATTCTTTTCATGCTTGCCTTCAGGCAGAGTAGAGTCACTTTGGCAGACCCAGAATAAAAAAAATATAATATTCCACCACATTCATACAATGTCATCTAGTCCCAAACTAAGCAGAGTCAGAGCGTCCTCTTTTTTTTAAACCGACACAAAGAAAATCCAGACCCACCAAGTAGAAAGTGGCGAGGTGACTGCTTGAACCACTATGCCATTGGTGCAGTCAGTTGTACTCACATATTAGTGCCAACGAGGGTGAACACGAGCGCGCTGATCTCACACCAGGAGTGGAAGACACCTAACAGCCACTCCTCGATGCCAGTGAACTGCGGTGTCTCTCCTGAACACGACTGTCGCTCAGCCTCTGAAAGGGTAGCCACAATCATTACACTAACACCTTTAAACGAGTAATTCTTGTATATATATAACCTGAATCTCGGAAACGGCTCTATCCATTTTGATGAAATTTAGTATGCAGGGGGTTTAGGGGGCGATAAATCGATCTAGCTAGGTTTCATTTTTAGAAAACGTTGTTTCATCCGTGTTTTCAAGCAATGAAAAACTGCTACAATGTCATTAGAATACGAAGGTAAATGCTGCTTTACCGACACAGCAACGCAAAAGCTAAATACTTCAGTAGATGGCGTTGTCTGTAGGCCCGTTTTGACACTTATCTATGTGACAAAATTAGGGATGGGAACCAAAGAAGTTAGTAAATCGTAAATCGACTATCTGGTAGATTTACCAAAAAAAAACTATCTATCACTTATCCATGTGGTGACAGATTTAGAAGAGAGTGTCACTACCCCTATTCATCCCTAGAGTGTAGTAAAAGCCGACTAAGGGAGCAAACTAAGAAACTTGACACAAACCCTATACCAGTTTGTGTGGCCAGTGTGGTATAGTAGACCAAAACCTCCTTTCGAAGGAGCAGTCTATGTCCAGGGCGTGATGTTAATCAACATCATCGGCAGTCTTCAACAGTCCACTGCTGGACATAGCCCTCTCTATTAAAGGTTCATTGTTAAGGGAATTTTTCTTAACCCCTGGTGGTTAGTAACCTGGACAGCAAAGTCAAAGCGTGTGGAGTCAATTCCACCTAAGAGAATTTTATACATCCGGTTTTAAAATAAATTTAAAACATCCGTAAGGTCTAAGTGTATCGAAGTCAAAACATCCAAGGAGTAAGACTTTCACCTGATGGTAAGCAACACTCAACGTCTCAGGAGTGTTTGAGGTGAGAGAAGACAAGTCTATAGTACAACTTACCGCAGACATAGTGAAGTAGAGCAGCCTCCTCTTCAGGAGTGACGGGTGTCTCTTCGAAGTCAATCATCTCGCTGCTAGACAACCTGTCAACCAAACAACCCAATCTATACATATAGATAAAATTTGAGTGTCTGTTTGTAATACTGAAATAACCACTTTTTACTACATGCATATAAATATACACCAAAATAACATTTTTTATAATTTTTGTCTGTCTGTTTGTCTGTTTATCCTGGCTAATCTCTGAAATGGCTGGACCGATTTTGATGGGACTTTTATTGGCAGGTAGTTGATGTAATAAGGAGTAAGTTAGGCTACTTTTTTTTAGAAAAGTTATTTTATTTTAATTATAATTAAAATAAAATGTAAAAACCAAAAAAAAAAACTAAATAAACTAATTAACTTTTCTTTGAATTTCGCGCAGACGAACTCGCGGGTACAGCTAGTTAACAATAAACTCTTAAATCTTGTTTTACTTCCATAACCAGTTTAACTTGAACTGTCATTGTATATAATTTTAATGGTGATGGTTTCATGTTAAATAACTTTAGTGCTACGCTAAAAGATGTCCACTGCTGGACATAGGCTACCCCAAAACTCTCCGCAACTGGTTTCCCATTAGACTTTAAGAAAAATTCATTATATGCTGTTTACACAAATCATATGTTTTAGTATAATGGTATCTAAGGGTAAGTGACAACCGGTGCTCATAGACACCTCAATAACCATAACTATCATCATCTCAGCCGAAAAGATATCCACAGCTGGAAATAGGCCTCCCCCAAAATTCTCCACAACAACTAGTCCCGTGCCGTCCGCATCCAGCAGTTTCCCGCGACCTTCACCAGGTCGTGGGAGCACCTTGTGGGGGGCCCAACCAACGTTGCGTTGCCCAGTACGCGGTCGTCACTCCAGAACTTTATGGCCTTTATTATAACCATAACCGCATACCCGTTTTTTTAAACCCCTCCCTTATGTATTATGTAAGGGAGGCTCGGCTCAATCAGAAAGTGGGTGATTGGGCTCTAATATTCCAAAATCTAATATTATTTTTTAAAAAGTTAAAGTACTCACACATCAGTCTGCTCGAGGGGTGCTTCTTCCTCTAGAGGTATATCATCTCTCACGTTCTCCTCCGCGGACGCCAGAAGCTGGCAACACATTATAATTGATTATTTACTAGATAACAATACCTAATGGTCCGTATGGTGATGGATTAAGAATACAGTATCACCATCCCTATTCACCCCATGGTCTGCAAGCTCCCTTCCCCGGAAGGGTAGGCAGAGGTATACTAAATGTCCACTTTTCGCCAGTATTTTGATCCCACGTTATAGTGGCGAGCCAATTGCAGCTAATTGGGATGTTTGCCAGAGCCTCTTCCGTCGATAAGCAGCTGAGGTTGACTTGGAGCCCTAAGTTTTTGGTGGGCACAATCACAGTTGACTGTTATTTATTCCATAACCAGTATAAAGAGACCTACCTGCAGGATATCCTCGTGTCTGATGAGGAAGTGCTCGGGGTCTGGCGTGGGAGCATCAGTACTCAGCAGCGGCAGGAGGAACTGGCCCATGGCTGGAGCTTCAGCCTATAGACATGAAAGATTTTCGTTATAGCTTCGTTAAAACTTTTTGGAATATTTATGGACAAATTAGTTACTGCGAGAGTTATGTCGTCATAGACGTGACGTCCCACAATGGCATCCATCATGAACGACCAGTTAGCTGATAAGCCGCAGACTTCCTGGAAACATTAGAACAAATAGCTCCTTGTCTCCAACGCATAATAATAAGAATACTGTATTAATTTCAGAGATTGTTTTATAAATAAAGTTAGTCTTGGCATCTGTCATGAACGACCATTTAGCTGATAAGCCGCAGACTTCCTGGAAACATCAGAACAAATAGCTCCTTGTCTCCAACGCATAATAATAAGAACATTGTATTAATTTTAAGAGATTGTTTTATAAATAAAGTCAGTCTCAATCAGCTCTTCAAGCCGAACTCTTGTCTTTTTAAAGAGCCCTCTCGCCCTCGCTCACAACCTAACTCGAGGAGTTAAACACATTTTTTTTAAAAAAATAAAAATTTGAATTACGATCTCAGACTTTTTTGTAAGTAATATATACATTTGTGTAGTTCATTATTTTCATATCTCGTAAGGTTTAGCTAAAGTTTGCAAAGTAAGCGCACATAATCATACTATATTTTTTACGATGTAACATTACGATTCTATTATTTTCATGGATTTCCTCTTCTATAACCTGTATGTATGCAATACATATAAACAAAATTAAAGTGACTGTTTGTGATTAAAAAAAGTTGAGATGTGTCAAGGGACACCCGGATGGAACGAAGTTCCTTTCGATTAATTAGTTAAGCAATTGTAAATTTTCTTTTTATTTCTTTTAAGTTATAAAAAACAAAAATAATGGTCGCGATAATACACTGTTCAAAGGAAAATAGAAAGACGAAACGAAAATAATTGGCTCGCTTTCTATGAGAGAGAGATAGACAGAGACACATGCGCACGCCGCACGTCTTACTACACTATAGCAAAAAGTGTCGTGACAACTTTTCGTCTGATTTTTTTCCGTCTAGCCTCCTTCGCAACGCGCGATAAGAAACGTCGTTCGAAAATAACTATGTACATAAACTTTTTTTAAATTTTTGTTTCCGTCTGTCCGGGCTTATCTCTGCAACCGCTGAACTGATTTTAATAAGACTTTCACTAGGAGGTAAAGGAGGATACTGTGCAACATGTAGGCTAACTTTTTATCGCGGATTACCCACGGGTTCGGTATTTATGCAACAAAAACCACGTGTCTAAGGAAATATTCAAAATTCTAATTTTATACGAACGAAGACGCGGACACAGCTAGTTATACATATAAACCTTCCTCTTAAATCACTCTCTCTATTAGCGAAATCCGTATTAAAATCCGTAAAGATCCGTTTATACTACATAAAGATTTGTGATTTTATAGCCAAAACAGCTTAACAGAATTGGATGAAATTCAGTACAGAGATAGATTATAGTCTAGAGCTAGACCACCAGAATACATTCATTTTGAAAACGATAACAAATCAAAGTTGATCTGTTCATACTATTCAATTCTGTTGATATCTGTTAGGTAGTAGAGGTACGCTGATTTCAACACGAACGAGCCGACTCAACCGGGGTAGTACTACCCTCCCACAGAAAACCAACCTAAAGCGACAGCATCCGTGCTGTCAGGTTTCGTTGGTGAGTGCGAGACCGGAGGCCCATTGATGAAGGGGTGACAGTCATCGTGGTAAGTGTGTGAGGCTTACACTACCACTATGACTATCATATCTTATACATCTCCAAGCGGAATGTCCATACTGCATTGTCTGCATTCACAATGAGTATGGTGACCACAACTCTTAGATTCTGTTCATGTTTTCCATCAGGCGGAGTAATCAGTTTGGCAGGCACTAACAATTAAAAAAAAAACAGTAGCAGTCGTGGGACTGCCGATAGAAGTGAAAACGGAACTATTAAGTTGAGAGTAATTAAAACTATATGCAAAAATTATATGAAATTTTTTATGTTTCATATATAGCTATATATAATATATAATATCATATATAATATATAATAATAATAAATTTCATATATAATATCATATTCTCCATAGCTATAGATATACTATTATCATTAGCATGTCGGTGACGCGAACCGAGGATTTTACCCTCTACCAAAACGCTCAACGCGCCTAAAGAAGTTTTCACTTCAAAAAAAGAGAAAACATCAAAGTTGATAGTTACCGAAGCCTTGTGCTCATAGCCATTGCAGTCCACATCGGTCACAGCGGCGGGTTCCTTCACTGACGAACTGTCAGACGAGCCAGCTGTCAAATAAACACACAAAAACCAAATTAGCCAATCATTTGTTGCAGAGAGTCATTGCGCTACCAGAGCTGGGCTCTGTGACGTTTCTTGGGCAAGCCTCATGTCCAGCAGAGGACTGTAACGTGCTGGTGATGATGATGAATTTATATTAAGTTTAAATAAAGTAAAAAGGCAGGCCAAAGAGAGAAGAGTCACGGGTGACAGTTTTTTTTTAATTTCAGTCAGACAGTCGTCTGATCGCAAACTAGGGAAAGCCTTCGCTATAGTAACTGAATTGCCGATAAACATAGATAATTCACACCTACACACAGAATAAAATATGTTTAACACACAAAGATTTATTCTGGGTGGGAATCGAACCCACGACCTCCAACTTAGCTGTCAGGTTCTGTAATCACTAGACCAACAGGTCAGTCGAATAGCCTATGGTCTATAAAAACTTGATAATTAAATTTTTATTATCACAAAAGCCATGCAATAAATACGTATAACTCACATCCATCGTCCAACTCGGTCCACTGGTCGTCGCTGTCGGAGTCTGCGCCGACGTCGGACGCGTCCGACACGACCTCGACGCGGCGCACGCGCATGCACACCGCGCGACGGGCGGCCGCGCTACGTCGACGTGACATCTGTACAAATATCAAATAAATAAATAAAATAAATATTTCAGACATCTGACACAATGTATTTTGGCTTCAAACTAGGCAGAGCTTTTACTGTGATAGCTAGATTGACTAATAGAATACTTATATGCTTTTCTTTTGTACATACATACATGTTATACATAGAAAAGATACTGAAATTAACAATACAATACAATACAAAGCTTCACGCTTCCTTAATTCTGAATTTAATGAAGGGATTGCAGACGTGACGGATTAAGAATACAGAGACTTCACCACCCCAACTCTTCCCGTGGCTGTTGTAAGGGCAACTAAGGGAACAAAATATACAAGAAAACACCACGAATAATTTGAATTGACTTGCGTATCGCAAACGTATCGCCAAGTGCTCGATACGTGACACTTTATAAATAAATTTGAGAACGTTCAAGTATGTTTCGTTTGAAGCTAGATGGCGTTGAGTGTCAGATGTCCGATTATAATTATTTAGTGACTGAAAACCGAGCATTGATGCGTATTTTTTTCGTAAATCTTCCAGATAATAGATTCGCAATTAGACAACGCTATCTCCTGAAGTATTTAGCTTTTGCGTTACTGTGTCGGTAAAGCAGCATTTACCTTCGTATTCTAATGACATTGTAACAGTTTTTCATTGCTTGAAAACACAGATAAAACAACGTTTTCTTAAAATGAAACCTAGCTAGATCGATTTATCGCCCCCGAAACTTTCTGCATACTAAATTTCATGAAAATCGTTAGAGCCGTTTCCGAGATTCAGATTATATATATACATACAAGAATTGCTCGTTTAAAGGTATTAGATAGATTATTATATTTTTTTATTTACTGTAGACAGTATTTATCAATAAATTTTTAAAAATTATTAAAGAAATGTATTGGTACATTGTCACTGTCACATCTGTCCATGATTTCACTAAATATTGTAAATGCCTTGTTCATTACCATTTAAATAACAATCGAAAAAGACATTACACAATATTTCTAAAAATTGTTACTCAAAATTTCAACATTTTGTACACTGTATAGAAAAAAAACAAAGGTAATAGAACCACGCTGATTGGAGCACGAACGCGCCAGCTCGACCGTGGCATTACTACCTTCTCACAGAAGAGCAACCTCATTGGTTGCGATGTCATGCCCTCCTCACGTTGGCAGATGAAATTTGATCGCCGGACCAGAGCCACACATAACGCCGCGGACCAACGACGTACGTGGGGGCACTTTGTTTCGCAGCAGACTGCGTAATCTCAATAGCAACAGCATTTCATCGAGAGAATACTGGGACCGCTGTGGAGTAGAATAAGCACAGCTCTACTCCCAACCACTACTTTACTGTGCAGAAACAGACTCCCTACAGGAGAGCAAGCGACAGCATCCGCGCTGTCGTGTTTCGTTGATGAGTGCGAGACCAGAGGTTCAGTGATGCATAGGTGACAATTATCGTAGTAAATGTGTGAGTTTGACACTGTCACAATATCTGTCAAGCCTTTTACGTCTACGGGGGACGCCCAAGCGAAGCGGGAAATGTTATCTCGGTGAGCCGCTATAGTATCACCATACAGTATTGTTTGTATTCGCAATGAGTATGGTGACCACAATTCTTTGATTCTACTTATGCTTTCTATCAGGCAGAGTAGTCACTTTGGCAGATTATTAAAATAAAAAATATTTAGGTATTTTAATTCTTCATATATGCGTTTTACAATTTATTCTATACTAGCTTTTGCCCGCGGCTTCGCTCGCGTGGAATTTGGTCTGCCACTTTAAGTTTCGTAACAGATCACATGACGATCGGTTGAGTAGTTTTCGCGTGAAACCGTAACAAATAAACTTACATTCGCATTTATAATATTATAGTAGGGATAATGTAACAAGGGCTCATCCCTGCGTCTTTGTATTAAGATGACGTCACCAACGTAATCATATCGAAGTCTCGATAGCCTATTGTTAGTGTTTCGTGCTGCCACTTATCGTAATTGTATCGAGGACTCGATACGATTACTCGAGGACTCGATACGATTACGATACGACTGCAAATTTATTCCACTCTCTGACTACACGATTACTTGGAGTGTGTTCGAGAAGCTGGAGCTTAAGATTGTGTCCTCATAGACGAGATTTTTCATTTAGGATAAATACGATTGTACTTGGTTACCTCTTTGCCTTTAGCGATGGGACGTCGTCGGGTGGCTCGCTGGGGCCTAGACTGTCGTCTCGGGCGCCCTCCGCGGCCACCAGACCAAGAGGAGGAGGATGAACCGCTGCCGGAACTGCGGTGACCCATCTGTTTCGACAGAAATAGAATTTAGTAAACACATATTTCAAAACATGTGATATTTTAGTGCTGGTAGTAGAGCAAGGTGCCCGATATACTAATAATATTTATCTAATATATAAAATTCTCTTGTCACAGTTTTCGTTGCCATACTCCTCCGAAACGGCTTGACCGATTTTGATGAAGTTTTTTGTGCTTATCTGGTATCTATGAGAATCGGCCAACATCTATTTTTCATCCCCCTAAATGTTAGGGGTAGTACAACCCTAAATTTTTTTTATTTTTTAGATAAAATTTTTAATTTCTATTTTTTTATGATACAACATACAAAAATACATACAATCCTCAATTTTCACCCTTCTACGATCAACCCTTATTTTGTAATAGCCATTTTATTAAAAATGGCAAAACAACGTTTGCCGGGTCAGCTAGTGTAGATATATTTATAATCAACTATTCCATCACAATATCTTAGAATTGAAATCTGCATAATTTGCTGTAAGAACAGATTTTTTTTTATTCTGGGCCTACCATAGAGACTCTACTGTGCGTGATGGAAATCATAAACAGAATTCAAGAGTGGTGATCGCCATACTCATGGTAAATGCAGACAATTTAGTACGGTGACTACTCTATGGCAGCCTAGAAAAGGTTTCAAGTGTCAATACTGTCAGAGGATCCTTAGGCCAAGTGAGGTGATCATGCCTGGTGGGCTGCGACCCAACGGTTCATTTTTGGATAGTTATATACAACATAATGTTGTGTGAATCGAAATTTCATAGTGTGTACTATGGTAACTACTACCGGATATACACTTCTAAGTACATCATAATTATCATCATCTCAGCCAAAAGATGTCTACTGCTGAATACATACATAGATACATAAATACATACACACATACATACATACATCACATCAACAACCTTAAATAGCCAACTACTGGACATAGACCTCTCCGAAGCAATGTGGTTTTGGCCTACTAATACATTCATTATATAAATAAATTACACCCAAAGACACACAACCACTGGCTTGGCTGCAGTCAAGTTCGTCACCTGCCACCACCGTTAGTCAATAGGGTATTTGACAAATTTTCGTTAACTGCTTCAAAATGTTCTAAGTCACTAAAAGAAACACTTGACGATTGTTTTTCTTAAATTTTGAGCCTTTTTAATAACCAAAAGGCAGTTTTAACAAATACATTTCGTATTGCCCGCTAAAACGCTAAGTCACGTGATAAGTCAGAGACGTGACGTCACGATGTAAAAAACAAACAAAACAATACGATAGGGCTACGCGTGGATAGGTATTAGTTATTTGGTTATAAATATTTATATTATTTATTTTATTATTTCGTAACGTTCTTTGTTCAAGATTTATGTAAAAATGAATTCAAAGTCTTATAGAATATGTGCCGTTCCTTTGTGTCGAAACACAAGTATTAAAACTCCTAAATTGTTTATCCACGTGCCGCAATCACAAAATCTCTTAAGCTTAAACTCTTCATAAGAACGGTACCTAATCTGTGTTAGACTCATAATAACTTAGATTATAATATTTTGTTTATAACCTATACAATCTAAACAACATGGATCTGTCACATACTTAGGTTAATAATAATAAAGCAAAAAATAAGGCTAAGTACATAAATCAAACTAATTTTTTTACGAATTCAATAAATTATCGGATAGGGATAGTTTTTCACTTACAGTGAAGTTTTCACGTTCCTAAATTCTGCAGTCCGGATTTGATGCGAAAAAATTTGCAATCATAAAAAAAACAATTTTTGGCAAATTCGCACTATCAGTTTTTGAGAAACCAAGATCCATATTTTCTTAGGCTAACTGCACTTACGACACGAAATAATCAAATAAAATATTAATGAAGAGACGTTTCGTTTCAATGATGTACAGATTAAAAAAATCTTATTTTTATTTAGGAAAATAAAATATTAAATAATTTTTATTCGTAATTTAAGTCAAATATTCTTAATAAGGACCTTTAATTCAGCCTTTAACAGTCCACTGCTGGACGTAGACCTCTCCTTAGCAAGGTTTTGGGTTACTACACCACATTGGCCAGACAGGTTGGTATAAGGTTTGTTTCAAGTTTTCCTTCTCTTTGCAATGGTGTTGTCCTGCATAACTAACTCCTTTAGTCGCCTCTTACAACACCCATGGGATGAATAGGGGTGATGACTTCGTATTATTAATCCATCACCACACGGACTATTCAAGATACAGTTAAAGAAAATGTGAACTTCATTCCAAAGTACATAAAATACTTAAAAGAAAACCTCATTTAGTCATTACTCAAATACTTATGGCTCTTTACAAGACACCATAACATAAACTACCTTTCTTTTAAATTAAAAAAAAAATGTGTGTCTGCTCCAACGCACGACTGGAATTTACTCCTTAAGTACGATTGTCAAAACAGATGCAAAAAAAGCTTATTTAACTGAAATTCACTGAAAAAAGATTGATACCATATGAAAGGGTAAATTAACAAATTAATGAAAATAACATATGGATATAGTCGCTTTGCAGCATACTCTATACACGTCTTGATACGCTCACAACCAGTGCAGCCGCACCAAAAACGTAACGAGGTCATTCGTTCAGTAGATTTTACTCCTTACATTTTTCTCATACTGGGCGCCTTATACCAAAAAACCGATTCTTAAGGAGTAAACTCCAAAAAAAAAGATGAATTCATGTTCTATGTGGACCATGTCGTGTGTACAGCTATGAGTTGTAATAAGTTAATAGTAATCGTTAATTAATTAATATCCTTCAAAGAGGTTTTAAATAGTATACTCTTTATATGACGAGTCTTTTGGTTAAACACCCTGCCTGCTATACTGGAGGTTATGGGTTCAATTCCCACGCAGAACAAATAATTGTGTAACAAGTATAGACATTCTGTTTGTTTGTTTGAAGTATAAGATTAGATTAGAAATATATAAATGTGTTTATCAGTAGTCTGATTACCACAGCACAGGTTTAGCCTAGTTTAGGATCAGACGGCCGTGTGTGAGATACGTGAAATTACCGTCATTGTTTTCCTATAACGGTTTTTAAGCACATGTTTAAACTTTAAACTTTCTTGCTAATGAGAGGCTGATGTTCAGCAGTGGACTGTTAAAGACTTACGATGATGATGATGAACCACCAGTTAAGTGTGATAATATTCAAATATAAAATGTAAATTTAAGCTTATAGTTATTTATGTATAATATCCAAAAGATTACTATCTAACATTACAAATTGTACCTCAAATGGCACAATTATTTAGATATACAAATATAACAAACATATGGATTGATAAACACTAACAAATTATTGGCTATCTTATATTAATTTAGTGTAAAGAAAAACCTTTCGATGTAGTGACAGATGAAGAATGACTAAATAAACTAACTACGCAAGACAACGTCACTGCAAAGAAAAGGAAAACTTGTCACAAACCCTATACCAACCTCTCTCGCCAGCGTGGTATAGTAGTTCAAAACCTTCTTTCTAAGGAGAGGCTTATGTCCAGCGGTGGATTGTGAGAGGCTGATGATGATGATGAAAGGAATAACAAAACAAACCAACTGACACACAAACAAACTTACATATAACATACTAGCTTTTGCACATGGCTTCGCTCGTGTGGAATTTGGTCTGCCACATTAAGTTTCATCACAGATCCGATTTTTTTTTTAATAAAAAGTATCACATGGTACTACTAATGCCTCCAGGAACATGTGTACAGTGTTGGGTAGTTTTCACGTGAAACCGTAACAAACTTAAATTTGCATCTATGATATTACTAGGGATCAGTAATATTAATACTACCACTGAAAAATGTGGTACAAACGACAAGAGAAGAAAAAAGACCACAAAACAAATTAAAACTACTGAATGTTATTTCAGACAATAGTTTCATTGTGAAATGATCAACAAACAGACAATCAGTAACCTCAATAACTATCTATTCTGTGTATTAAGACACCCAATGTACACTAAATACATCAATAATACTGTATGTCAGAATGTCTAGTTCAATGACATCTGAGAGCCATGATTTCCACAGCATATAGCCAATATAATAACATAAGTACAATAGAGTGATGTCAGCAATATTGACACTTACGGCTATTTCGAAGAGGGACGGAAAGTCTTGCTGGGGCTCGCCATCAGCTAGGCCGGCTAGGAGACCGAGCTCCGCGCTCAAATCGGCAAGTTCCGCGCCGATTTGGTCCGCGCGATCCGCGTCCCCAAGCTCATCTTTCAAAATGTCACCTATCTCGTCAGAGACGGCGGCTACTGCAGAAGCCACCTCATCTGAAGCCACTCCCTCCTTAGCTATCCCTTCGCCACCGGCGGTAAAGAGATCAGTACCCTCTGCTGTACCATTCCCACTACGGCCTAAACATTTCTCCATAGAAAACATCATTTAACAACCGAATAACACAACTCATATGACAAACGTAACATCTAAAGTCACCGCTGGTCTTCTTAGATCACTCAAAAGCGATAAATTTGTTAATTAAAAGACTTGAAACCATTTTTTCATCGGCACCGATATATCCTAAGTTTTTGACAATACCAATATGGCGACGATATTTTTAGGTATTTTGTGACCAGTTTCGAGCGGATAACGTGACATTATTGAATGTGGCAATTTCGAGTTTGAGTAAGTCAAGCCTATTTTATTTCCAGTTTTATAATTTTTTTGGTTGTTTCTCCTTTTCCTTGAATTCTAATCCAACTACTACCTAAAATGCGTCCCTAATATAATTAAATTCCATTTTCGTATAAATAGACAAATATTCCAAAACGAAATAAATCTAAACAAATACTATAGTAATAATCCTATCTTTCTTATTTTAAAACTGAAAAATTGGTTTGTTTCATGTAGATAGTGTACTCCTAACCGATCTCGGCCACAGCAGTCAGTCTGAACGAACACCAACTAACTACGTAGGAGATATTATACATAGTACATTAGTATATTAGTGTGTGCGCAAACAGGTGTACTCTCTGTTCCCTCATTCTCACGACACGATGGAACGGCTATTCGACACGACTTGGTTTGTTTGATTGTTTATTTGAACGCGTTTGTCTCAGGAAGTACTAGTTCAATTTTAATTTTTTTTCAGTGTTAGATAATATAGTTATCGAAGAAGGCTATAGGGTATATACTTCACCACGCTGCGACCTGAAGGAGCTGGATGTCAACGAAAAAACTGCAATAAAAGTGAAAAATTATTCTGTTTGAGAGCTTCCATTGCGTGCGTTGTGTAAACGGTTAAAAAAAATCAAAAGTAATTAACTTTCTTTGCCTTTGAATTATTTACTTTTGAAAGTTCAAAAAAGTTCGAGACAGCATATATCTCTCTTTTAGGATGAGGTCATTGCAACCTTCTCTGTGGTAAACAAATTTATTCACGTTTTATAACATCACGCTACAGACAATAGAAGATATAGACGAGGTTGCGTGGATCAATAAGTAACGAATGAAATAATGTCCACTCGCGAATTGCAATGCCACATAGCATTTAATATCATTCTACGATTAAGAGCTGAGACGTTCTATACATGCGGATGACATTAAGTGAAGAGACCAGGTAACTCTTATACGATAAAAGATATTAATACCTACGCTGGAAGGCTTGAAGTGGTATATTTTTTATCTATCCGGGCGAACTATAAGCGGTCCAAGCTAAGTTTACCAAAATATGCTATATAAGCCCATGAAAACTATTTTTGACCCTCTTCTAACCTTCATATTTATAAAACTAGCAAATTAAGCTTTCAATATTTATATTACAAAATATAATTCAATTTAAAAATGTAACTTTATTGATCTTTACAAGTCAAAGTACTTCTTTTGCCAAAGCCTTTTCAGTCACATATCAAGATTCTACGTTACTTTTAACAGAAAATCACGTTTTAAATTTAAAAAACTTATTGTTAAGCCTATAAACTACGAAAAAAAAACAAACAAAGAAACTTTATTGAACATAAATTTGTAAAATATTGATAGGGTAAACATTAAAACTGCTTTGTTATAGAAGAATTAAGTTCTTTCTTTCCATATTAGTGTTTTTTTTTATTGGAACGAAGTTCCTTACGGCAGGCTTGGAGGGGATAGGGATTTCGCTGCGGGACTGAAATGAAAAAAATATGATAGTAAAACCGTAAGTGGAAAAAGTGCGTGGAATAAATCTGTGGAATAAATCTGTGGAAAAAAGTGCGTGGAATAAAACCGTTAAAAGAGACGTGCGCAGGCGCGAAAGCGCGTCATGTATGCTATTTTATTATTTTAAGGAATTTATTATTTTATTTCCTAAAATACTGAATTTCCTAAATACTTTCTTGTACTTAAATAAAAACTAATCAGCAAAATTTAAGAGAAAAATCAAGAAAACCTACATAAAATTGAGCACGATTTTTTTTGCAAATTGTGTCGATTCCACATTATCCGAAGGAACTTCGTTCCTACCTGGTGTCCCACGACACCATTCATTTTTTTCTTTTTCCTTTATAGTGTGTATTACAGCATGTGTCTAGCGTAAACAGGCACGGGTAGTTAAATAAAATAGTACGCTTCCCATGCTTCCTGTTACGTACTTCAGACCCTTGTTCACACAATCACTCTCACAAATTGTACAGAAGTACCATTGGTTGTCTAGATTTTTAATATACTCGTATGTTGATGTGATATTCTCCTAGCCAATTTCGACCACAGCAGTCAGTCTTAACGTAGATCAACTCCGCAGGAGTTATTATGATGTATGGGCGTGTGTGCTAACATCACTCTCACAATCCGATAGGACAGTTACTCGGCACGATCGAGGAAAGATCAGGCGCAAGACTGACAATTTAATGTATAGATATAATAAAGACATTCTTCATAGTGCTTTGTAAAATACAGTAGTTCCGATAGTCAGTATAATAGTAACACCGGAAATGTATTAAATGCTGAAAAACAACATAAAATATATTACTAAATAATTTCACTTAGTATACATTTTTTTCAAATTATGAAATAGCGTTTAATAAAGAAAACCCTATTCATTACCACCTTTTGAGTTACTCATTACTAGACGACCCTAGGAAAGTCGATAAAGGGCGAAATGTCAGAGAGTTCATTGACAGATCATTCATCTAGTGGCATCGACAGTGTTGTCAGTTCCAAATTGTTTCCAAATACTGGAATATGAAACGTTGGATTAAAGTGGTGGTGGTCACTTTTCACCTAGTGACTCTACTGCTCGCTTACCTTCTGTAACATTAAAATAATCAAAAAACAATTCATGATAATCATCTAAAAGAAAGTAAAATTAAAACATGTAGTTCTGTGGTCCATTAATTATTTTATTTTAATTTTTTAACGTTTTGATTCATGTTGTTTTGTTAAAGAATGACTTTCGAATTTATTTTATACGATGATATAAAAACATACGTTATATAAAAGAAAATAGTAAATCCGAGGTTCATCGTAAAAATTTTGGAACGAAAACAAGTTCTAGTTGGCAAACAGTGAGTGACATCGATGTCATTTTTTGACATATTTTTGAACGTGACGGAAAAGGTTCCTGCGCGAAACACTTGTACAAAGTTTTTTTAAATCTATTTATAAAATGTATATCCAAAACTATATTGCAGGTAAAATGCCGCAGTGCTGATTAATAGCGTAAAAAGTATAAAATGGTTTAAAAAATGTTAACACGATTGCTTAGTTGATTTTTAAAGCTATTCAACAGCAGAAGCGACAATAATTTTATATTTTTTATTAGTCTATTTTAAGCACAGGACGCTGTAACTAGGTCAAAAGTGTGCGTACTAGTATCTATGGGCTAAATAATTGTGTAAATAAATCATTATGGCTGTACAAAATAAGGTTTTATATGCCTTTCGTGGTTGGATTGCGTTCGTCGCTTTTATGGATTTAGGGACGGCGGGACGCTCATATATAGAGAGAAGATCTTTTCTAAATAATAATGTGGACAGCGAGCATTTGGATGGTAAGTTTTTTTTTTAATAACTGAATACATGGAATTATTTACATTGATCCTAAAGTGGCAATTGTGACTAATTACAATACAATAGTTAATTTGTCTTAGTTAATAAACTCTGGGGTTGATTTCTCATGTGTGACGGTCATGATAAGCATCAGAGTAGCATCCAGAGCAGATCAATTATCTCCATAATACGCTCTTGTCTAGTTCTTTTCTTACAAGCCATTTAGAGACTGACAGATGATGCTAACTGGAATATTATAATCCTTAAAATATAGCTTTGTCTCTGTAATAGCTGTCAACAGTGTCATTTCAGAACTTAAAAATGTCCCTCATGCATATTTTAAGTGTAAATTTATATATATTTATAATGTATTGTATGTCAGTTATGGTAAAACTGCCTTGTAAATATTGAAAATATATGTGATACAAGAATAAAATCACCGATCTAAAGTCAATTTTTCAGTTTCATAGCTATCTGCCATAGAGATCAACCTATATTTTAAGGACTGTAACACATTGTATTGTGGAGGGAATGGGTGTCATGGCCCTTCGACACAAAAGGTGTCATGGCCCTCCGACACAAAGAGAGGATCCTCAGGCCAGGCGAGGTAATCATGCCTGGCGGGCTGCAATCCTACACTTGATGTTGGGATGTTGTGTATATGCAAATCCCTGTGAAAATTTTTATATTGTGATTCAGCATTGGTAGTTGCTCTGTGGTTCATTACTACATAGTTCGATGTGTCTTTGCTAGATGGCGCTATAGTATATATTTTTGTTTGCACTGTATATGGAAGTCACCACAATAATATAAATACACTCTGTCTGGTCTGTTGGTCTAATAGCTAGTGATCTAGACTTTTAAGTTAACCCAGGACAAATCATTTTGTGATGAGGATGAAAATTTCTTGTGTCTTGGTGCAATTTAACTATAATATGAATTTAGTTGAATGATACCAGTACAGGACTGGTTGATGTGCAGAGCCTAGCGGAGGTCTAAGTCCAGCTATGGACATCCTTCAGCTGAGATGATTATGTACTTAGAAAAATATAAATATGTTTACCAACAGTCTGGTAACCAGGGTTTCAAACGCCTCCTCTGTCGTCACGGTGCGGTAAAAACGGTATGGTAACTCTAATCGCCAAAATGCTTTGAGGGCGCGAGAGATATGCCCAATTCTGGATAGTCAGAGCTACCGAACGCACCAGTGCACCATACGCCACAGTGCCATTGACCGAACAAAACCCGTGCACGTTCGTCTTGTCGTGACGTCGACTCACCCAAATTGGTCGAGCAGCGCCGACCAATTTTCGCCAGCAACTCCTTTCTCTTGACTTCTTTGGTGCGGCTAATGGCCAGCTTCAGAACTTTCTGCACCTCTCGGTACTCTTCATACAGCTCGTCTTCCCCGCCGTCTCCACGGTGACACCGCCAACTGTAGTTGTAGGAACTTTGGGCACGACTACGGGCCGTGTGTAGGTCCACAAACTCCTCCGATGCGGTGGCCAATGAACTCAAATTCGCGGCAACAGTCTGGTTACCATAGGCTTTGCCTAGTTTAGTATCAGACAGCTGTGTGCGAGATTATTATTATATTTAACAAAAAAAGTATTATATGGCATTCTTTTCAGGTGACTTCACAATATCCCGTATGCTGGGCATGTATTCTTTGCTGAAAGCCTTAGCCCTGATTCATTGTACGTTATACATCCATTACAGGCCGTAAGTATTACATCATTTACACTATTGTTCATTAACCATATGTAGAGAAAATTACATAAAGATGAAACCAATTTAATTAGTTGCCGACTCCAAATAATGTTGAGATTATTAAAGTCTAGGAAATAGGGTACGAAACTCCAAAATGGGCGAAACATTTTTATTTGTAAACTTTTCTACTAAAAAACATATCTATGTAATTATTTTTGAAATTTAATAATCAAAAAGTGACTTTTTTTTAAGTTCCCTCGTAAATTGCTAAAACGTAACGCTATTGGTGGAACAAAATTGACCCTCGCATCTTTTTGTAAAGCAGGCTATATTTTCGGCGAGCTTGGTAAACGAAACGGTATGTGTTAACTAAGTAAGAAATTAAAAAAAAACTTATTATGCATACAATGTTAAAATGATCTTCACAACTATTATATTATTTACTTTTCATTATATTTCTTTACTTTGATAATAAGTTGATTAGAAAAAAAATAACTCGGTGCATTTGTGAACCAAATACTTCGTTGTTGACATGAGTGTAGTCCGCGTCACTGAATAAGCGCGCCAAAATGGCTGCATTTAAACGTCCGAAAATTATATTATTTTTTTAGCTTGTTGCTTATATTTTGAATGTGTTATATTTATTTCTGATATTGTAATATCTAGTAGGAACGTTTTTAAAAATAAAAAATATACATACATATTCCCTATTGAGTATTCTTTATTGTGTTTGGTAAGTAGATAATATGTCCACGTCACAGAACAGAGAAATAGACATTAGAAGTACGATCAACGACAAATTCCAAGAGACTCTTTGTCACCTAGACGCACACATAAACAATTAATAATACTAAACAAACAGTCGTCCAAACGATCTAATGCCTAATATAGAGCCTAAATGCCACTACTATGTTACGAAATGCAACCTTATGTCTTTTAAAATAAGTTAGCGTTTTACTTGCATATTTGTGATCGTGTAGCGGTACGGTATTTTACGAAATATTTTCGTGCAGAATATTTCGAAATATTCCCGCAGGAAATACAGTTCATTGCGTGCTTTCTTGGTAAAAATGTAGTTAGCACTCAAGATCAATACGCAATGTATGATTATTTTTATAGATTAGGTCATAACGGTTCAATTAGTATCGTTTTCAGGGATGTACAGAGGTACTGGAATTATGAGTGATCGCATTTAACGCGTACCAAAAATTCAGGCGCGCCGACACTCCTACATTGCATTTCTATTTTATTCTCTATTCCGTTCTGCTTGGTAATGGATTAAGAATATAAACGTATCACCAACCCTATGTATCCTATGGTCGTCAGAAGACCTAACTAAATGAGCAAACTACTCATATCTGAAAAAAAGGTAAAAGATGAAACAAACCCTGTACAGATCTATCTGGCCAGCGTGGTATAGTAGGCCAAAACCTCCTCCGAGATGTCGTAATAGCAGCTGTTGCCGGATGTCTCCTGTTCCAGGCGCACACCGTGTGATTTTAGTCAGTCCGATTTAGACAAACCACCCCGCCGTAAACCTGCCTGTTTTTGAGTTTGGGGTGTTACCCCGCTAGGATTTCCAGACAGGCCAAAAACTCCTTTCTAAAGAGAAATCTACATCCTCCAATAGACTTAAATGCTGTTGAAATCATCATCAACAGCGTTCAACAGTCCACTGCTGGACATAGGCCTCTTTTTAGAAAGGAAGTTTTGGCCTACTATGCCACGCAGGCCAGACGGGTTGGTATAGGATTTTCTTCTCTTTACTGTGATGTCATCCTGCACAGCTCAGACACTTAGTCGCCTCTTACGACACCCACACGATGAATAGGCGTGGTGACACTACGTATTCTTAATCCGTCACCGCACTGACAGATGTAATGTCATGTTTATTTATTTTCAGAGTGGTGTCTATGGGTTACTGGTCTCTTACTTTAACCATACTGTTATATTTTACTGAAGCGTTCTATTTTCATTCAACTGATCTTAATTTCTACGTAGTGTTTCCATGTGTGTTAAATAGTAAGTATATGAATAACGATCTGTAGATTTTGTTTGGGTGTTTTCTATGTATATGTATGTATTTACAAAAGAAAAGTATATAAGTATTGTATCAGTCAGTCTAGTTATTATAGCACAAGCTCTGCTTAGTTTGAAACTAGATGACGTTGTGTGTCAAATGTCCGAAATATTTATTTATTTATTTTATTTAATCTTATTCTTAATTTAAGTGTGAAAGGACAACCTTTCAGTAGTAACAAACATACACACAAGTGTATGTTGCTACTTTGCTATTGCAAAACACAGCTGTACCGGTCTAAACGAAATTTGACAGTCTGACGTTGGTCTAGTGGTTGGCTGGAGTATGCGACTGTCGATCATGATATCTCGAGTTCGATTCCCAGGTCGGGCCACAAAGTTTTATTGATTATTTCTGGGTACAGAAATACTTAAACCCAGAGTTTGGAAGTTGGGGTCTTGACCCCCGTGGCTCGGATAGCACATAAAGCCGTCGGTCTTGCGCCTAATCTCTCCCGGGTCGTGTCGGATAACCGTTCCATCGAATTGTGAGAGTGAGGGAACAGAGAGTGCACCTAAGTTTGGGCACACGCTTTTGCACTATAGTATCTCCTGCATAGTAGGCTGATGTCCCTTGTGGGTGACCACCGAAGCCGAAACGGGCTAGAGATACATGAATATCTATATTTGTTATTTTATGTAATAAATTATCCTGATATTTAAATATATATGTCTTCTGAATTTCAGTATTAACTCTCATCGGACTTATATATTTACCGTCAAAATTAAAACTATTTGGACAAATACCCGGAACTTCCGGAATGAACCGCGAAGTGGACGATGAGAACACTCAGATACTTAGACAAATGGGTAACTTCCGACGTCGGAAACCTGGCAACACTGTGAAGAACAAACACGTCTGATAGTGTTACCAGACGACAAATATAATTCGGCTGTGTAGAATTATCTTGGTGTAAGTAAAAATGTCCTGTAATTTAAGGTTTTTGGGTAATTTTAACATTTGCCGGGTAGGCAGTAAAAAATAAAAAAAGATAAAATGACTTGTTATACTACTGTCTCTATCACATCAACAGGCTTTAATAGACCACTGCTGGACATAGACCTCCTCTTAAAAAGGAAATTTTGTTCTAGTATACCACACTGGCCGGACGGATTGGGTTTGTATTAGGTTGTCCCTCTCTTTCCAGTGATGTTGCCTTACATAATTTACTCCTTTATTCACCTTTTACGATACCCATGGGATGAAAAGGGGAGATAATACCGTATCCTTAATCCACCAACACACAGAAGAAAACCAATGTTAAAGAATGCTTTTGCGATTTTTCAAGGAGCGAGTGAAGCTGCGCAGGCGCAACTACCTTCTCTTTTAGTTTTACCGGAACACTCAAAGACTAGATTATTCCGTGTGGTGAGAAATTAAGAATACGAAACGTCACTTCTATTAATCCCATGCATATCGTAAGAGCCGACTAAGGGACCTAACTACGCAGGAAAACATCACCGGTCTGTCCCACGTGGCATAGTAGACCAAACCTCCTTTCGAAGGAGAGGCTATGTGTAGCAGTGGCCTATTAAAAGCTGTTGATAATGATGATGAACAAAACGTTCATGAGCGACGGTAATCACTTACCAACAAGCGAATCGTCTTCTCATAAAAAAAAATTAAGCAAATCACTTGCGTCCATTTGACGGTGTTTGTGAAGCCGCTGTGTCACAGGATATATTACTATAGTCTTAAAAATATAGCTTGATCTCTGTGACAGCTGTCACTAGTGTCATTTTTAAACTTACGAGGTACATTTTAAGTGTGAATTTTTATATTTATAATGTACTGCACTTCATTGTGATAAAACTGGCACGTAAACAATAAAAATGTAGGTGATACAAAATAAAATTGTTCGTTTAAAGTTCTGAAATGACACTATTGACAACTACTACAGAGATCAAGCTATAGCTTAAGGACTATAGGAAAAGGAATTGTTTCTTCAAAAAAAAAAAGAGAAATGTAAAAATTATCCAAAAAAAAAAAACTAGTTATCATAATTTTTTACACTTCTGAGTCTTCACAGTGCACTTAGGTAAAATGCTAGCTTCACTTTTTAAAATAATTTTAAGATTATCATAAAATTGATGACTGTAACACACAATTCGATTAAAAACAAATTAATGTTGGTAGCTAACAAGCCACACAACTACTACGATTGTAAATAATAGCGTTCCACTATAAAAATATTCTCCCGGTGTTTTAATGAAAATTTTATTCAATGGCAACCCCAAAACAAACTCTGAAATGTTGCCAACTTCTGAATTATTCTGTCACTGACACGCGTTGTCTGAAACGTTTTCTTCCAAGTTATTAAAAATGTTTAAACCTCTAATATAAGCAACAGTTTGTATATACGCCTTAATAGACAAATAAATTAATGATAGCAAATTAAATTGAACGAAAATATATTTAAAAAGAAGTTTATTGACAAAGAGTTAATACTCGACTTTTAATTGTATAAGTTAAAACAGAAAATAAACATAGTTGTATCAAAAAATCAAGTTTACTAGGCTTACTGCAACATCGTTATTAAGTTAATATAATTTTCAATAATGGCAAGTATTTGTAAGACGTAATAATATTTTCCTAGTACCGCCTTAAGACATGCACCAGTCGCTTTTAAGTAGAAATAGAATTTACGGCACAATTGAAACTTCAGTGCAGTGTTGCCATTCTTTGACTCAAAATATTCTACTTTAAATGAAAATGTTTAAACCGAAATTACTATTATGACCAGTTTCACCATGCGCTGATAAATTTTCAGATAGATATCCGCCATATAAGTTGTTTATATATAAATACAACAACAGCAATTCTATTATCTATGCGTGCGTGTGTGTGCGTATGTGTGTGTGCGTGCGTGTGTGCATGCGTGCGTGCATGCGTCATATCTCAAATAACGTGTCTATCCAAGAATTGTGCAACGGAAATCTGTAATTTATCTAGCAGCTAAGTTCAAAATAATTTATTAGGGACTGGATCGTAATACTAAAAATCGCCTATAGCACTTGTGGTAAGGAATGGATCACACGCCGAAGCAAGAATAATTTCTATTAACCTGTCTGATAGTTATACAATTGTCTGTGGTTTCTTAACATCGCGATTCATTAAACTGATACAACGCCATCTAACGAATTTATGCAAAATTAATGTATATTATTTATTGAACAGGGACTCTATCAGCAACTGATGAAACTGGACCTTAATATCTTACAAACTCAATTTTTGTAACCAGAAAATCTTTCGAGTACCACTTTTAATAGGATCAAATACCTCTATATCAATGCCAATATATTAAAAAAAGAAGTTTTATGTACAAACAAGATACATTTATACAACCATAGCGAACTAGACCATATCATAGAGCAGATTGAGCTGGGTATAGTAATAGAGAAGAATGTACACAAGTTTGATGAATGTTACCAAGTTAAAAATGCAATTAACATAGACAATATAATCACGTTTTGTTCGCACGTTTGATATTAGAAAGGTATAATATCTAGTCATTAATAATTTACTTAATTGTAAACATTGTGTTTGTATAGCAAAATGGTGTTAGCATTAAAAATAATTGGTTATTTTATCACCACCCCACTACCACGTAGTGGTTGAAGCGGGCACCACGCCGCTCTCTACTGCACCGAGTGTTGTGGGTGCAAACCCCATATGGGACTACACTTTGTGTGATCCACAAATTGTTGTTTTGAGTTTGGGTGTTCTTTGTGTCCGTTGCTTGTACATATATTTGTGAGGTCCCCCGCGACACAGGATATAGTCCTAATGCGAGCGTTGTCTTTTTAGACTAAAGAAAAAAAAATGATACAAACCCTATATCAGCCCGTCTCACCAGCTTTGTATAGTAGGTCAAAACCTCCTTTCTAAGCGGAACCCAATGTTAAGCAGTGAGCTATTGAAGGCTATTGATAGTTTCAAAAAGTTTTTATAAACTCGAAGTTATTCGGATCATTGATGGTTAAATATAGCTTCAAGAATGTAATTTAAATTAAATTCAATGTACTAACACCATATTGCTTTTAGTAAATATTTTAAAATAAGCTCAAGGATGTGCTTTTAGTAGATATTAGATAAATATAAATTAGTTTACTGTGGGAATAATATGCTCCTAGATAATTACTGGTTCGTAACTTTAATATGCCAGTGTAAATGTGGCAACACAGTGATACAGAGAGACCTTTGTGGTCCAAAGTTGGACACTATTTTGTCGATGGTTTCACAGCTTTGATAGTTTATTTAGAATCCAAAGTTGAAAGATTTTTTTTGTTGTACATTAAAAACCTGCTAAAGTGACTACTCTGCCTGATGGAAAGAATAGAATTCAAGAGTTTTCACCATACTCATTGTGAATACAGACAATGCAGTATGGTGATCCACACTATGGCGGCCTAGTGAGATAATTTTCCCACTGCGCTTGGGGACAGTCATCGTGGCAGTGTAAGGCTCACGGTTCCTACTATAACTGTCACCCCTGCATCAATGTGTATATTGCATTTAGGAAAACATTGAAAGGGAAAATTAGAAATGCAATAAGCTGCCCCATGGTAGGGTGTAGAAACAGGTGTTGTATTTCTCCGCCACAAGGGAAGCCCAACCAGGCGAGGTGGTCATACCTTACGAGCCACAGTCTGACTATTTTCAGAGAGGGTACTTTACGTATCGTGATACAAGATTCACAATACCAACATCACTAAGAGAAGGAAACCTTGAAACAAACCGTATACTAATCCATCTGGCCAGCGTGGTGTAGTAGACCAAAACCTCCTTTCTAAAGAGAGGCTTATGTCCAGCAGTGGACTATTAAAGGCTGTTGATAATATTGTTGATACAGTATTAGCAGTTCGTTTAGTGTCTTCGGTAGATGACACTAGTATTTTTTTCACTGTGTGTGGAAGTCATCACAGTAGGGTGTACCGTATCCCTTAAATTGCTTATTGCGTTGATTACTCTGTGGTCATGACGTCAGTTGGTTGTGTAAACAAATGCGTCAAGTTGACACTGACTCGTTTGTTTACCCAGCCGTCTGAAATAATGACGTAATTTGTGTCTCTTTTACTTTTACATTTTTCTCATGTGTGTGTATCTCTGTGTTCGTTTTACGTGTGTCTGTACAGTTCCCGCGCTTCAGGATTTATTCCTAGTGCCGGAGATGTATTTTTGAAGTGAAAACTTTATTAGCGGCGTTGTGCACTTTTTGTGATGGGTATAAAATGTTAAACTCGCGCCAGGACCCGTGACCTGATAGAAAATTCGTAAGAAGGCGGTAGAGTAGATCGCCGGCGCGGCGTAGGAAAAGAAGTATCCCTCTCTCTTTCCACTGCGCGTTGAAAATGTATGCCTGCGTCTGCTGTTTCGTTTAAGCGGCGAATGTGCGTGTGTATATAAATTGTCATGTGTGTGTACGATAGCGCAATAAATGAACATTATATTTTAGTACATAAATAATAGTACTTTAATGTTAATAATTGAAGCAATTCGTGCAAAATTATTCCCTAACCATTCCAAAATATCAAAAATGCACAACGTTAATATTCTAGTTTTCACTTCTACCGACACTCCCGGAGTGCAACTCGTTTTTTTTTGGAGTTTACTCCTTAAGAATCGGTTTTTTGATATAAGGCGCCCGGTATGAGAAAAATGTAAGGAGTAAAATCTACTGAACGATTGACCTCGTTACGCTTTTGGTGCGGCTGCACTGGTTTTGGTACGGCTGCACTGGTTGTGAGTGTATAGAGTATGCTGAAAAGCGACTATATCTATATGTTATTTTCATTAATTTGTTAATTTACCCTTTCATACGGTATCAATCTTTTTTCAGTTAAATAAGCTTTTTTTGCGTCTGTTTTGACAATCGCACTTAAGGAGTAAACTCCAGTCGTGCGTCGGAGCTGACACACACAATTTTTTAATTTAGAATATACCTTGTTAAAGTATGAAGGTAGGACTTAAGCATATGTTGCCACAGTAAATATTAATATTAGAAGGACCATGTTAAGAGTGCCATATCAATTAGGAGATTGTTACATTTTTGAATAATACACCGTTTTGGAAAAACATATATATTGTTTCATTTTACATAATCTTAGTAATAATAATTAAGGACGGGTTATTTCTTAAAAAATGCTAGCTGATCCGCGCAACTTTGTCTGCGTGTCTCGAGAAGAATACATTTTCTTCGTTTATGGAATTCACATTGATGCTCGGCTCGCCTATATACACATACTTTACTATAAGCCACCATATATATATATGTAGCAAATAAAAATAAATAAGTATATAAAAAACCCAGAATAAAAAATTTTTTTTTCGTTCTTGGCCTACCAAGGTGACTTTACTCTGCCTGACGGAAACCATAACTCGCCATACTCATTGTAAACGCAGACGATTCAGTAAGGCGACCTAGTGAGATGCTTTTTGACGCCCTACTTATAGGACCCGGGGTCATAGTGGGAGGGAACCTTCTAAGAGTTTCCTTCTTTCATAAATGGGCTATCCAATGCCGATACAACAATTCAATTCGAATCAGTAGTTTCCGAGATGAACACTTTGATCAACCTTTGTTTGTTTGTTATACTTTCACTCTTAAACCACAAAACTGATTTTGAAATTCTATCACCAATTCTATTCCATTGAATGTCACATTTATAATATAAGCTACACTTTACTACGATAATCGACATACAGACGAAGTCGCGGTACAATACTAGTATAGATAGGAATGTTACGGAATATAAGCACATCGGTTTACTTTACAGAATAGGGATATATAGCGTACCTGATGGTACATCGTAATATAAAAATATCAAAAATGTGAGGGTAGATGCAGAAATTTCTACCACACTGACTGGACCGAGCCAGTCCGCCGCCAGCTGTACCATAGCTACCACGGCTTCACGGAAAACTGGTGCTAAGCAATTCATTGAATGAGGTTATCATTTTTTTTTTTCAATATTTTGTCCTACAGTCATTAACATATAGCTTGATCATTGTGACAAATAGCAAGAAATCGCCAAAGTAACTTTGAAATAGCGATTTTATGTTGTATCACCTATATTTTCATTGTTTACGTGCCAGTTCAATTACAAATAAAGGGCAATATATTATAAATATAAAACTTACACCTAAAACGTACCTCGGAAGTTCTAAAATGACACTAGTGACAGCTGTCACAGACGTCAAGCTATATTTTACGGACTGTAGTTTCATTTTTTAAAGAGTAATAAAATAAATAATACAGTTGGTCTTGGAAAAACCGCGCCCCCCCTCCCCCCTTATCCCTTCCTACCCTTATGAATGGTCAATAATAGTCGGGAACAGGAGCGCAAGCGATCTTAACAAAATCTTCGTAGCGAACTGTGGAGTTATTTCCAACGTTGGCCTCCCTGAAAATATTGTCCACCTGTGGGCAAAGTTGGTTATTAATTAATTCACTAGAAATTGTACTTTCCAAACATATTTTTTTTTAATGAAATCATTGTAGAGGGCCTAAAGGTCAAGTGGTTAGTGGCTCTGGCTGCTAAACTGAAGGTCGTGGGTTCGATTTTCTTAATAACACACTTTTTGAAACAGAACCATGCTCATGCTATAAATAATAATAATTAACCTTTAAAAAATATAACCAACTAAAAAGTTGCCATAGCCAAAAAATTGTATGGGTGGTATATCTTCAAATTTAAATAGTGCCAAAGGATATGTATGTATGGATGTCGCCAGAATTATTTTCAGGGGAGTCTCCAAGCTGTAGATGGCTCGAGGTATGTCGGCGTTCCAGGGATTTCCTTTCTAGGATACACCTGGTTCCCTGGCTACTGCTACTTGAGACGGCGTGCGGTTTTTGGTCGGTTCGCGTCCGACATAACCACCTTTCTGAGGCATTCGTGGGGATTTCCGCACAGACAGAAAAAAAAATGGGCGTGCATCTACATGTATTTTCTTTTCTACCAGGAGGATGCTAGTGCAACCCCTTGCATCTCTTGCACGTATGACCTTTTTGTGAAAAAAAAATTCTGATGATTCATCTCAAATGACTGAATAAAGAAAACGCATCCAGCAGAACAGAGAATAACGAGATTAATAATAGAACTCTTACTCCTGCTGTGAGCGTAATAACTTACTTCTCTAGCTGACAACCCTTCCCCCCAGTTTTGCAGCAGATTCCTGAGCTGCCGGGCTGGTATTACACCACTTTTTACAGCATCACCTGCTTTGAATGCATTCACTACCTGCAAACACCAAAATAGAGTGACGTAATCAACCTAATCTGGTGGTTGGTTTCTATATGCAAACCCAGAGGTGTTAGCCACCCACCCTGGACAAATATAATACGCGTTATCACTGAAGGCCGGCGTTGAGCATTTATTTTGCTCCCTTCCACAGCGCCAGAGCGTTGCAAAGAGAAGGAAAACATAACACAAACTCTGTTTGGCCAGCGTGGTATAGTGGGCCAAAACCACCTCTCTAAGGAGAAGCCATCCAGCAATGGACTGTTAAAGGCAATAAAATATGAGAGTCATCTGTCCGCTCATCCAGCGATGTGATTCGTCGACTCATAACAAAATATGAGTCTTGCTGAGATGATGATGTTGAACCCAATGGGTACCCGTTTGGGTTTAACTGGATTAAACTTGTCGAGGTAGGTGCTTTTCCTGGGGTGGAGCTCAAACGGCAACTATGCATGACTTTTGAGATGTGCATGGGTGGCATTTTCCCCTATACCATGAAATGAGAAGGAAATTGCCGTATAGGCAAAAATTTACGCGTGTAGTTTATGTGTGTCTGGTGATTCCTGGGATATCTAAGTGAACAAATGCTGTAAATATTATCATAATTCCGACTAATATTATAAATGCGAAAGTTTGTATGGATTTTGTTACTATTTTTGGATTCTGTTTGAACGGATTTGGATGAAACTTTACAGTAATATAGGTTATACATCGGAATAACATACAGACTACAATTTGTAATGATTTTATGTAATTTAATATAACGATACATGTCAATTAAGTAGGAAAAAAATCTGGTCTCTAAGAGTTATCTTGGCGAAGATGATGTACCGTAGGATTGTTTGTACTTTAAAAAATTTATTTATTTAAAATCTGTTACGAAACTTAATGTGGCAGACCAAATTCCACGCGAGCGAAGCCGCGGACACAACCTAGTATACTAGACTCATTAGGCATAGACAATAAACATATATTTACCTCATTGGGCAGGTTTTCAGCTCTCGAGTGTATATGCATTACTTCTAAGAAGTCAGCAAACGACATTTTGCCACCCTTGCCTTTCAGATAACCTATTTATGAAGTAAAAACATATGTTTCAGTCTAAGAGGACAATCTGTGTGATGAGGGATAACGAATAGGTAATGTCACCACTCCTATACATCCTATATATGTATGGAAGACAATATAACTAGAAAGAGAAGAGAAAATTTGATACAAACTCTATACCGACTTATCTGGCCAGCGTGGTATAGTAGGCTCAAATCTCTTTTCTGAAGGCCTAAGTCCAGTAATGAAGTTGGAGGGCCAACAAACACGTAACAAACTAAAGACCCACTAGCGAAGCGCCTCCCAAGGAATGGGAGCGTCATTTCTGCCTAACTGAGCCGTGACATCCTGGAACAGACTCAGAAGATGTAGGCTCTCTTACTAAAGTGCTTCAAGAAGAGGCTTGACAAAAGTTAATATCTCAGAGCCATTTGAAACCCTCTCTGTGTGGTGAGGGGATACTCTTCTAGGTATTGTAAAAGGCGACTAAGGGATCAAAAATGCAAGACACGCAAAGAGAAGGAAAACTTGAAACAAATCCTATACCAAGCTGATTGGCCAGCGTGGTATAGTAGACCAGAACCTACTTGTGAATGATGATTTGATACACATGGATCAGCTCTCCAGCTGCGTATGTTTTAGAAAAAAAAAATTCTCTATACCTGCTAATTCTTGGAAAGTGGGACTCATTCCAAGCGAACGCATAACCACTGTCAGCTCATCCAGCGACGTGATTTGCCCTGATCTGGCAAATAAATAGAAACATTCACGAAATTCTGGAAAAAGAGAAAAATATGGTTTGTGTAAGTTCTATGAAATCGTCAGATAAGCTGATTAACAAAAATATATCTAATTAAATACGACGTGGTCGCTCACTATGGACCTTATAAGAAGGCTCAGTCACCAAAAGAGTAATAGAGAGAGTAATGCTCGGACTTTCCTTGCGTGATCGAACCAAGAATGAGATCAGTGGACGAAGCATATTGCATGCAGAAACGATGGTCGATGGCAGCCATAAAGTTTTGGAGTGGCGACCGCATATTGGCAACACAGCGTTGATAGGCCCACCTCAAGGTAGTCCAACGACCAGGTGAGGGTCGCAGGAAGCTGTTTGATGCGGGCGGCATGGGACCGGCTGTTATGGAGAACCTTGGGGGAGGCTTATGCTCAGCAGTAGATTTCTTTTGGTTTGGATGATGATGATGATGATGATGATAATGAATACGGGATTCTTTTTTATCATTAATAAGGGGGGGGGGGGGCTAAGAATTCGTAAACATTTGAATCTAACATCTCGCACAAACATGTTACGGGAGTTCTTGAGACCGATGCTACTGGAATTTGCTGACTACAATCGTAACACTTGGTTTCAACAAGATGGGGCCACTTGTCACACATCTAATGAGTCCCTGCCGGTGGTCAGACATGTTTCCGGGAAAGCTAATTTTCAGATGAGGCGACATTCCATGGCCACCCAGAAGCCCAGATCTATCCCCATCAGACTTCTGTTTATGGGGTTATTTAAAGAATCGTGTCTACATCAATAAACCGAGACACGAGTACACTACGAGAACTACAACAAAAAGAGATTTCAGAGTATTCGAAAATTTCGGTGCTCGCTTAAAAGAGTGCAAACGTCGAAACGGTGGTCATTTAGACGGCGTAAATTTAAAAAAAATCCAATTAATTAGCTTTCTTGTAAATAAACAATTTTCATAATATATCAAATGGTTTTTTATACAATTTTTTAAATGTTAACTAATTCGTGGCCCACCTCTATAATGTCATGAATATAGAACCTTTCAAAGTAATTCTACTTTGTCTAAAGAAAAGCGTGAAAATCTGATGCAGAATTGACTGCATGGTTGGCACAATGGTTTAAGTGGTCACCTCACCACTTTCTACTAAACTGAGTATTGAGGGTTCAAACCCCACATGGGACAACACTTTGTGTGATTGTTGTTGTTCTGAGTCTGAATGTTCTATATGTCCGTTTCTTGTATGTTTGTCAAGTCTCCAGCGACACAGGATTTAATTATTGCAGGCGATTTCTTTAAAAAAAAATTGCGTGTGTTAGCTCCGACGCACGACTAAAGTTTTCTCCTTAAGTACGATTGTCAAAACAGACACAAAAGAAGCTTATTTAACTGAAATTAACTGGAAAAACATTGATACAGTATGAAAGGGTAAATTAACAAATTAATGCTTTCAAGTGTGAAGTGTGAACTGATCCACTGGATTCAACTGTAATGAAAATGACATATAGATATAGTTGCTTTGCAGCATACTCTATACACATCTTAATACACTCACAACCAGTGTAGTCGCACAAAAAACGTAACGAGGTCATTCATTTGGTAGATTTTACTCCTTATATCAAAAAACCAATTCTTAAGGAGTAAACTCCAAAAACAAAAATGAGAAAAAACAGATTTAAGAATGATAGTGGTCTGTGTCTAAGAGTGGTGAATATTCATTGCAAATACAGATGATACAGTATGGTGACCCACACTACGTCCCGCTTAGAGGACCTGGAATGAAAATTTTGTCTATTTGGCACAGGATGGAAGAGCTGAACCATTTAGTTCGAGAGTATACGTCTACCATTTTAAAATGGTGACTTCTAAGGTCAGTATGTGTTGTCCTGTAGAGGAAGGGGGAAAGGTGGGAACAGCTGGAAGAGCTCGTCAGAACACTCCATGATAAGGGCGATAGAGGACTGCCATAGAGGCGACTCCAATATAAAAAAAAGTTTCTGTTCTTCTGCAAAGTGCTAAATCTATATAGATCAGTGTTCACATGAACACAGAAAGAGTCAGTCGTGAGTATCGAAATAGAGCTCTGTTTATTAATATGACATGCATGTTAATAAGTAATTTTTAACTTAGCACGAAATTGGGGAAAGTACAGTTAGATGTGCCACTTTGCTATTAATATAGTGTAAAGTACCATTATCCGTGATCACTGCGTTAAACATCACGGACGCTGTATTTAATCGTATTAGTCATGGTTGTTAATATATTATACCTTGATTTATATCAATAAAAAGGATAGATAAGCAATCTTACCATCGATGTCTTGTTCTTTAAAATACCGCGCCTGTAAAGTAATAATCAGTTATTAATGAACATAAAACACATGATTACAACACTAACTTCAATATAGACATAAGAATACCATTTTATTTTAGTTACAAGAGATAACTTTAATAAAAATAGTTTGCAAAACACAGGCGAAGTAAAACTTATTGACAGCAACTTTTGTGACAGTTGCCACAATGTTGCCATTTCTAGAACTTATTTTCTTATTAGAAAAAATTTTCATCTTGAGATAAAGTAGTTGTACATTTTTCTATATTTAGTTCTTAAAACGCAACTCCTACGCTAGAAATAAATCCTGTATGGCGGAGGACTTCACTCCTCCACATATACGTGAAACAGCTCTCCTAGCCCATTTCGGTTACAGTGTGTCGACTAGTCTCAATTGCGACCAGCTAACTACGCAGCACATACAGTGTGTACGCCAACACAGGTGAACTCTATGTTCCCTCACTCTCAGACCACTGGAGAAAGACCAGGCGCAGGACCGATGGCTTTAAGTATTCTTCGTGACACGGGTGTTAAGACTCAACTTTAGAAGTTAAATCTTAACACCACACACATTATTGCTGTTATGTGTGTATGTGTATATTGTGGCTGTTATTAAAAATTTCCAGAATTAGAAAAACCCACCTTTACTGGTCCGACCCGGTAATCCAGGCCAAAACCTCTTAATTAGCAGTTGGATACGCTAACTACTAAATTAACGCAGCAGATCTGAACGCCACTAACATAATGCCGAGATATAAATTGTCAGACTTTCTGTTTCGTTTATGAAGACAAATGTTATTGAACTCGTTTCTGGAACTAATATTATATCCGAAATGCTTATAATAACATGTTTATGCCTGTGACAGGACTAAATACTATAATTACAATTTAATCTATACTGAATTGCCTTATATTCAAAATAAAAATTAAGAAAATCTGAAATACAATATGGACGACAGACGTCACATCAGCTGACATTACTGAAGACATATTTTTCCATAGTGATGTGAACATAATTGAGCGAATTATTACATAAAACGTATTTGGAAATAGTTTTCAGTGTTCCACACAATATTACAGTGCCTAATTGGCCCATAAGAGCTATGGATGTTGAGAAGCCAATAACGTGAGTATAAACACGGCTAGTAGATATACGATTTTAATTTTTGCTAATTCTAATGTTACCTTGCACTTAACATTGATAAGAAACAACGACAATAAAGTAGGTGTTGAGCCTATAGAAACTTTTTATCTAATTTGCAATAGAAGAGTTCAATTAGAATAGTATCTTGTATTATAAGACTGGCGGTACATTGATACAGCATTAGTCTAACCATTTTTTTTAAATTTTATTCGAAATTCAGAATTATTTTTTGAAATTACATAATTATAAGTTTTGTATTACAATCGTGACATATATATTAACACTTGAGACTTTATTTTCATTCATTCATTAACATGTTTTGTTATATAAAAGGATTATTATCTATCAAATTGATTTGTTAAATTTATACTGACTTCCTTATAACAAAAAAATTACGTTATTGGTTCTAACATGTAGTGAAGTTTTCACGCCTATTAAACTACACAAAACTTGTAGATGAATCATATTCTAAAGCTATAACCACTGCACCTGGTAGAATTCCCAGCCAAACAAGATTTAGAATAATACATTATTACTGCAAGTCTAATATCTATTTTCCAATAAAGTAGCTGTCAGTTTCGCTTATACCGATAGAAATTTTAGAATCCTACCCACATCTCAGAAGAAAATCAACCACTTTGTACCGGCTTAGACATGAATAATTTATTTGAATAACTATGTTATTATGTAGTGGCTTATGTCCAACAGTTAAACATAATTTTATGAAGTTTAGTATCAAGGCATTTATATAATAAAATCAGTTGAAACAGAAGACCAAACAATGTTACATCTGCAGTATGAATAAACCGCTCAAAGTAAATTGACAGGTGATGCAAGCGGGAAACCGGTTGACATATTAATGAAGTGTTGCTTAGGAAAACAAACCTTACACTCATAGACATTTTATTTCACAATAAATACTTTTTTTTTTATTTTTCTTAAGTAAAAGAAATTAAGGATCTTAAATAAAAGTATGGTAATGTATTTTTATACTTTTTGAAAATATATTTATACGCTGTTTCGTTTTTGCCCTTGTATGCTTGCGCACTATAATATCTCCTGGGTAACTACCTGATCTCCATTGTTACTGGCCACAGTGGCCGGAATTGGCTAGGAGAACATTATGACACACAATAGATCAATAGATACTGAAGCTATAAGCTTGTATTTTGAGGTAATTCTCGTACCATAATTGCATAACTCACTGAAAAATTTAATCTATGGGTTGTATGTCCCAAAGCATACCACAAACATTTATGAAAAATTTGCATATTAATACAAATTGCTCATCATCTTGTAGTTATTACACCATGAATGTCCATGTGGTGATGGATTAAGAATACAGTCACCATCCCTACTCATCCCGTGGGTGTCGTAAGAGGCGACTAAGAAAACAAATATGGAAGACAATATTACAGCAAAGAGAAGTTAAACTTGAAACAAACCCTATTAGTTTTACCCTAATTTTTATACATATCCGTCCTGAAAACCATTAAATCCTTAGCAAAATCTTTATGACTAGAAAAAAATGAAACAAAATTCTTTGCACTACATTGTGCTGACAAATAAAACTTGAAGGAAGGCAAAATTGTGATATGGTTGAGATATTATGTACTTTCCATTTGTCTGAGCATCTGATGAGATTGAAATCTACCACGAATTAATATTCAGAAAAAATTAACAAATAAATTATTATTTACATGTTTAAGACAATGGTATTCTGGTTTTTACATTCCCACGAGATGATGTATGAACTAAATATATATGATAGTCCAGTACTGTGTCTATCTTTTTGTTTCTGAACATGAGTAACATCTTAGGGTTATATTTAGGTATATTTTTCGTGAGATTGCTAAACGATGGGAGTGACAGGTGACATCGTTTGTCACCCTAGCAGAAACAGGCTGGGATGATGGTGCGAACCTTACGAAATACAAGCGCCACTTTGGGAGCGTAAAAGGGAACATTAGAGTTCCCACACAGAGGGGGGCTAGATATTTCCTTACTAGTGCACCCTCATTTATGTCTATTAGTATCCGAGACGATGTTCGGTTTTCAGTCGGTTCGAGTCAGGGATTTCCCCACTGGAATAAAAAAAGAAAAGAAGGTGTAGTATTTGTTAAAGTTTTGTATCAATTTATTATGCAGTTCTTTGAAAATATTCAACAAAACAAACTAATTGGGTATTTAAATTGCGTCACGATGTGTCCCGCATCGGACTTCCGAAAAATATATCATATAATAACCAATACTATGTGTGTAGGTTGTAGCATATTCAGCTCTAAATAACCCATGCACAGCCAGACTGCTCAAATAAAAAAACAAAACTGATTACAAATCTTATAAGGCTATTGTTTTCATTACATTTTCTTGCTCTAATTTACATTTTAACAGCATTTTGGTTTGTAACAAAGCGTTTTACACACTAACCATGGAGAAACATTGTTATTTCAGCCTGCCACTTATATTATATTTTTCGGTTATTACCTCAAACGTTTATTAGTTTTGCAGATAATGCCATATAAACAAACAGTTTTAAGAAATATATATTCATGAGATAAGCAACAATGGAGGGAATGCTACAGGGCTTTGTCCTTGGTCCTTATCTTGTCATAATTAATTATATTTTAAAATAGATATTAACGCAAAAAGTGATCTTTATTAGATGATTATTATGCATAGTAATACTGTTTAGAATCTGAATAAAATGTTTTATAATTTATATTATAAAGATATACAGTTAGTACAAAGCCTAATGGGACTCTATTTCGAGGAGTGAAGAGTCAGGCAACGTACTGTACGAGTGTGATGTGATACGTTGAATAACTTGAAACATCACTCACGGACGTCTGGTACCAAACTAGGCAATGTGTAAACACTATGATGATAAACATACTTTAATATCTTTAAAAAAACAATGAACCGCCGATAATGCGATATACATTTTGCATGGCAGTGTCGAACTATCGAATTTGTCTGATTATAGAGAGATTTTGAAAAAACATACCTTGTAATCCTAATGACAAGATTATTTAGATAGTAGAGCCACGCTGATTTAATCACGAACGAGCCAGGCCTCTCACAGAACACCAACCTAAAGCGATAGCATCCATGCTGTCATATTCCGTGTGAGTGCGAGATAGGCAGCCCATTGATGCATGGGAGACAATTATCTAGGTAAATGTGTGCCACGTGCCACAATGACCGTCATGCTTTTAACGTCTCAAAGTGTGGCGTGAAAAAGCATCTCACAAGGCCGCAATAGTGTGGGTCACCATACTGCATTCTCGGCATTCACAATGAGTATGGTGATCACAACTCTTGGATTCTATTCATGTTTTCTGTCAGACAGAGTAGAGTCACTATGACAGGCCCTTTAAATTAAAAAAAAAACAATAAAACTACATCTGTATGAATTTAGGATACTAAATAACACAATAGAGAGCTTACTTGCTTACTCGAAATTAATATCATTAATGCTATAGAACTTCCAAACTTACTAATATTACATTACCTACGTAAAGAAGAATTTGTTAAAATAATTTCTGTGTATCTACATTCAGCAGTGAGAGGCATGTCGGATTACAGGAGGGTGTCGGTAACCCGGCACGTACAGTAGACCCCTAGTAATCTAGCCCCTGTCTAATAACAGGGGCTAGATTACCGGGGGTCTACTGTATACATAAAAACCCAGACATAATATAATATACTAATGATCATTATACAATTATTTGTCCTCGTGAAAGCCAGCGAACCCTGGTTAAGCAAACAGAATCACTAACACTTATATTGCAAAGACGAAAGTTTACGTGTATGTTTGTTAATTTTTTACGCTAACGACTGTATCAATTTTGAGATCATTTGGTATGGAGATAGATTACATCCTGGATTATCCCAAAACTAAGTTTTGAAATGTATCCGATAAACCGCGGGTTATATCACAAGGAACAGCTAGTGTGTTTGTTATCGGACACCTCGAAAACAGCTTGACCAATTATTATATGCGAGTATATTTTTGTGTATGTTTGAGAGGTGTAAGAATAGATTGTAGGCTTTTTTTTTCACTCTAAGCAAAAAGGGTGGCCCTCTCTAGATTTTTACTTTTTTTGATTTGACATCAAAGTAACAATGCTAAATTTTCACCCTTTTGCAAACGACCTCTATTTTACAAATACTTTGTGTGGCAAAACAACGTTGGCCGGATCAGCTAGTTAAGTATATGAATGTAATTCTTTTTTCTTTTGCAGGATCAGTGTGCCAGCACCTGACGCTGTTTCATAGAAACCATGGAAGAACCTATATTCGGGTTAAAAAACATACGTTTTGACGCAAATAAAATAACTTAACAAAAAGAAACTTAAAAATATAAAATATAGAGATCTAGTCTCTTTTGTTGTAATCAATAGTGAAATTAAGTAATAAAGTAATATTAAAATAATTTATTTTTCGTTATAAATGTTATACAATTTTAGTTGACACGATTCCATTTTTAAATCTGTATTCTAAATACAAATATAAAAAAAAAAGTTTTTGAAACTTTGAATATAGAATATATTATTTTTAAAACTGTTAATGGTTACCAAAGAGTGTATATAGTTTAGGTAGAGTTAGAAATAGATGACATTATATGTATGGGAAAGAGTGGAGGCACTTAAAGGAAGATTTTGTTCGACGGAAGTCAATAATGGCTGCAACGATGGTTGAGACTCCGCCACCTCAGCTGATCACCAATATTGAATGGGAGATGATGGACAAAAGCAAATTTTTTCCGCTGTACACACTGAGCAGTTTCACAGGTAAGGTTTTTCTTCAGTGGCATAAACAATTTTTTTTTATTAATACCAGATTTGAAAACTTAACTTTGTGATATTATTATTGGTAAATATATTTGCAACAAAAGAATAATAGAAATTTTAATCGCGCCCCGATGTGAGGTCCTTAGGTTCAATATGTATGTATGGGGTGGTAAAGAATTCGTTAACATTTGAATGTTAGATTCAAACTCCGGTCCGAGTCCATTTGTAACAGGCATTGTTCACCTATTCAATTTGAAATACTTAATATAGGGTGGGCCAAGAATTCGTTGACATTTGCATCTGACATCCCGCGCAAACATGTTACGGGAGTTTTGGGGACTGATGGTAATGGGATTTGCTGGCTACAGTTGTAACACATGATTTCAACAAAATGGAGCCACTGGTCACACTTCCAATGAGTCCCTGCCGGTGGTCAAAGACATGTTTCCGGAAAAGCTGATTTGCAGACGAGGCGACATTTCACGGCCACCCAGAAGTCCAGATCTATTTCCAGCAGACCTCTTTTTATGGGGTTATTTGAAGAATCGCGTCTACATCAATAAATCAAATACACTACGTCAACTAAACGAAAACATCAGCGAAGAGATGTCGACGATCTCACGGTCTCTTTGCCGATGAGTATTCGAAAATTTCGGTACTCGCTTAGAAGAGCGCAAACGTCGAAACAGTGGTTTAGATGATGTTATTTTTAAAAAAACTAATTCCAACTAATTAGCTTTCTTATAAATGAACAATATTTATATTATATCAAATGGTTTTTTATAAGATTTTTTTAAATATTAACTAATTCGTGGCCCACCCTATACATTTAGATGTTTTAAAAGAAACACTCCTGAGAGTTATCTTGGCGTACGCTGCCTAAACCACTAAAGTTACACAAAGATGATGTACCGCAGAATTTTCTGTATGTTAAAAAAAAAAAAAATGTTAAAAATGATCTGTTACGAGACCAAATTCCAAACGAGCCAAGCCGCGGATGAAAGCTAGTATAGATGGTATTGTTACAGTTAGATGCGCGCTGTATCCCCTGACGTTAATAAAAACACAAATCCAAGTTCAACGGAAAAAGGATGCGTATAAAGGTATAACGGATGCGTTCACGAAGATATACGCCAGCGAAGGAGTATCCGGACTTTATAGAGGATTCTGGCTGTCTAGTGTGAGTATCACAGTTCTGTACGGATATCTTACACCATCCTCCACACTTTATGATTGCAGAAATATGTATACGTGTGTGTCTGTGTGTGCTTGTGTATGTGCCTATGTGTGTATGCATGTTTTTTTCTTCACCTACATAGGCCGTTTGTGTATACATATTTTATTCTTGAGTCGCCCATAATAGGCTAGATGACACCTTGTCAAATTAGTTACTTTTTATCATCTGTCAAAACGACCATTTTGTATGAAAAATGTACTAAATACCAAATTGTGACGTCACCGTTTTAGACTACTCAATTGAATATATTTCACTGTATATTTGATTGAAATTCGTAATAATAATAGAAAGCTATGTTAATTGTATTTGCCGAGATGTTTCAGTGAGGTGGACATTGGTATTTATTTACGATACAGTCATCTACCCAATTGAGGAAGCGTTAGACGTGAAATTTTTTATGTAATATTAAAATCGCATTTAAAGTGTATAATAAATAAATAAATAAATTATTATCACCTGTTTTGTACTACATTCTTGTAAAAGAAGCCATTTCATTTCATCACTTGAGTGTCCAGGGTTCAATCAAGGGGACAACACTTTGACATCCACTAATTGTTGTTCTGAGTCTGGGTGTTCTTTGAGCCCGTTTCTTGTATGTTTGTAAAGTCCCCCGCGACACAGGATTTATTCCTAGTGCAGGCGTTGTCTTTTTTTAAAAAAAAGAAAACCAAATTCGTTTTTAAATTAATACATTAATATTGTATATTTTTGTTTCAGTTTCAGATAATCTCAGGTATTTTCTACATCTCCACATACGAGGGTGTGAGGCATGAGCTTGGCAAATATGATGTCAGCCCTAAAATGAAGGTAAGACAACAATAATTTTTTTTAACGTTGGCAACTCGCTCTTTACGCTGAACGCAGTCATCGTGACGTTTAGTAATGGTAATCGTTGTACTAACTAGCTGTGACTGCCAAAGTGACTACTCTGGCTGATGAAAAGCATTAACCGAATCCAAGATTTGTGGTCACCAAAGTTATTGCAAATGCAGACAATGCATTATGGTGACCCACTCTATGACAGCCTAGTGAGATGCTTTTTACGCCCCGCTTGGGGACGTAAAGGCATGACAGTCCTCTGGGCAGTGTAAGACTTACACAGTTACCACGGTAACTGTCACCCCTGCATCAATGGGCCTCAAGTCTCGTAGTCACCAACAAAACATATTTATGTCTCAGCATCACTCATTTATTCGTGTGGTGATGAATTAAGAACACGGACTGTCTCTACCTCTATTCATCCTAAAGGTGTCGTAAGATCTGACTAAGGGAGGGAATTAAACAGGACAAAATCACTGCAAAGAGAAGGAAACCTTGAAACAAACCTGGCCAGCGTGGTATAGTAAGCTACAACCTTTGGTGACTTCCACATACAGCGCAACCAAAGATAAATTACAGCGCCATCTACCCAAAACACACTGAACTACAGAGTTACTACTAATCTTGTGTCGCGTTATAGAAATTCTCGCTCCGATTAGAATATATGTTGTAGTCAAAGTTCGATGCACAGCCTCTTCGCATATAGACTGATTTCTCCAAGGTTTGGCCAAAGCCTTCAGATCCAATTTCAGCCTTTGACTGAAGTATCAGTCTCATTGAAGCAGGGGTGACAGTTATCGTGATAACTGTGTGATGCCACGATGACTGTAATGCCTTTTACGTCCCCAAGCGGGGCGTGTAAAAACATCTCACGAGGCCGCCATAGTATGTGCCACCTTACTGCATTGTCTGCATTTGTCATGAGTATGGTGACCACAACTCTTGGATTCTATTCATGCTTTTCTTCAGGCAGAATAGTCACTTTGGCAGGCTCTTCATATCGAAAAATATATTGTAGAAAATATATAGTATTCTTGGTCAAATTTGTTTTTCCTAGGTTTGACGAAAATTCCTTAGTCAAAGGGTGAAAATGCAAGTTATTTGAGCTTTGACTAAGTCAATAAGTCAGACATTTGCCCAGCAGTGGACTAGTAAAGTCTCTAGAGTGTCTTTATACATTAACTATTTCTAGAAAACGTTTAAATAGTCCACAACTTTGAGCGACAATTTATTTTCGACCTTATTTGTATAGATATAAAGTTCATAGTTGTGTGCAAGTGTTTGAAAGGCAATATATATTGACTCTACCTACCCCTTAGAGGAAATAAGCTAGATTGTATAACGTATTAATATGTAATAATTGCTTGTTCCAGTCGTTTATTGGTGGGGGGTGCGCTTCAATAGTGGGACAGACAATCATAGTGCCGTTCGACGTGCTCAGCCAGCATCTCATGGTCCTAGGGCTCGTCAAAGGGAAAGGGATGGCCAGGAATACAGTAAGTGCATTTAGCTGTACCCTGCCACACTTCACTGTGGTACTATTTCTCATTTCTCATCATCTCTCTCAATGAGGAATAAGTCTGATGATGTACACCGAGCCAAGTTTAACCACGGCAGAATCTCATTGGAGTCCAGCCAACTACGCAGGTGTTATTTTAGTGCACAAGTGTGTGCGCAAACAGGTGCACTCTCTGTTCCCTCACTCCCACAATCCAGTGGGAATGCTATCCGACACGACTAGGGAAATTTCAGGCGTAGAAACGACGGCTTTACGTGATCTCCGAGGCACTATAATACATATCTGTAATCAGAAAAACAATAACACTTTTCTGACCCGACCTGGGAATTGAACCCGAGACCTGTTATCCGGCAGTCGCATACGCTAACCCCTCGACCAAAATAGCAATGGTCGTAAGGATGCAAATGCTAGTTCCTAAATAGTTTTTAATTAAAATGTATGTAAAAACAATGTTACCAACATATATACATTAACCTGTCACAGTACAAAAGTCTACACAATAACAGATCAACTTACACTGGTCGACACTCTAGTAATCATAACTTCTGTTTGCAGCAAATGAACCCACTAGGACTAGACCTGGACAAGCGTATGTCAAAAGCAGCCCTGGCTAGGGAGGTGGCAGTCAGGGTATATCGTCTTCACGGCCCAATGGGTTACTACCGTGGTTATGGTGCCAGCCTTGCCGCCTACGTGCCTAATTCCGCCCTATGGTGGGCGCTTTATACTGCTTACCAAGGTCAGTTTATTTAAAAAAAAATTCTGTAGAAAGTTTAAGAAGTTATACTTCTCTGACGTATCCTTCGCGTTATCCTATGTTTGTAGAGAAAACGACACTAATAATAGAAAAAAAGGTATTTAATATATTGAAAGAAAGTTTTATTATAACGCATTATCTAGTTCAATAAATTTTACTTAAATATCATAAAAGAATTATTCGTAGATAATTAATATAAAATGTTGTCTAGCTAATTTCATGGTGTCGATTTTCCGTGACGGTGTCGAATTTGTGTGACGGTGTGCTTGCATCGTGAAAATAGCCACCAATATTCCTGTGTCGCGGGGACTTTACAAACATACAAGAAACGGACACAAAGAACACCCAGACTCGGAACAACAATTTGTGGATCACACAAAGTGTTGTCCCATGTAGGGAGGTGTGAGGTTCTTCTGAAACCATGTTTGTAAAGTCTCCCCCGACAATCAACAATATAATCAACAGCCTTGAACAGTCCACTGCTGGACATAGGCCTCTCCTTAGCAAGGAGGTTCTGGCCTACTATACCATGCTGACCAGACGGGTTGGTATAGGGTTTGTTTCAAGTTTTTCTTCTCTTTGTAATAATATTTTCCTGAATAATCTGCCCTTAGTGGCCTCTTACAACACCCACGGGATGAATAGGGGGTCAATTGATCAACAATTTTTTTTCACAGACGAGCTGCTAAAAATAGCACCAACATGGATGTCTCATCTCCTAATCCAGTGTGTAGCGGGCACCTTAGGTGGGTTCACCACAACTATCCTCACGAACCCTCTGGACATCGTGCGGGCGAGGCTACAGGTCAGTACACACTTACAATCACGCCTATGTCCCTGAAAGGGTAAACAGAGATGTATTTATTAGTTAGGTTAGTGGTAGCACTCGATGGCACAGTGGTAGCGTTTGTGACTGCTGTTCTTGGGGTCTCGGGTCGGACCAAATGTTTCTATGATCTGCAAAGAATTGTTTCAAAGTTTGGGTGTTTTCTATGTATAATATGTATGTATTTACAAAAAAAAATACGTTCTGCCTAGTTTGAGGCTAGATGGCGTTGTGTGGTAAAATACCTGAAATATTATTATTATTAAATCCTCCAATACACCAAAAGTGGTGATTTGCAAAAATAAATAAATAAAATATTACTAAGATTAAACGCTCACACTACGATATAATCACATTCTATATAATCTCATCTCACAGAAGACCAACCTAAAGCGACAGCATCCGTGCTGTCGTGTTTCGTTGATGACTGTCATGTCTTTACATCCTCAAGCGGGGCGTGTAAAAGTATCACCCTAAGCTGCCAAAATGTGGGTCACTATACTGTATTGTCTGCATTCGCAATGAGTATGGTGACCACAACTCTTGGATTCTATTCATATTTTTCATCAAGCAGAGTGGAGTCTCTTTGGCTGTTTCTTAAAATAATGAAGAAATCTTGGTCCATAGGTTGAAGGTGTGGGCAGTATGCGTCAAGTATTCAGGTCCCTCTGGGCGGAGGAGGGCCTGGTGGGACTCTACCTCAAAGGGCTGTCAGCCAGGATGGTGCAGTCTGCATGTTTCTCCTTCTCCATTATACTGGGGTACGAGACTATCAAGCGAGTGGCTGTCAGCGCCGAATATAGACAGAGAGTGCGCTGGTGAAAAAATATACATGCGCCTTAAAAGATATTGTTTTTTTTTTCGTGTACCCTCATATGTGTAAAGTGACAAAATTAAATACAGCGCCATCTATCAAAGACTAGTTGAACTACGTAGAAACTGTTGATTTTAAAACACGCTATAATTGGCGGCTTTTACAAGTTGGTATATTTTACGTATATTAATTTAAATATTCTTTTAAAAAATCAGTCAGTTAACTATTTTTAATTTTTATTGCCAAGTTATTAAACTAAAAAGGTTTACGTAAAATTACACTGTGTTGGCAACACTTAACCATAAATTGAGGATTCTTTTTTAAAGGATACGGTTTAGGGTCTTAGAGAGGATGGATGGCAGAAGACTCGCGAAAATAATTGAGCGAATGAGTGTGAAACTGTCGACAGAGATCACGGTAAACATATACCGACTAGATTAGTTATGTTTTGAAGAAGGGTATGTATGTTCAAGGTAAATTGAGGATTTGATTTTATAACTTAAAACAATCCCTGCGATCAGATATAACATTGGTAGATAATCGCCGATAAATGAAAAATAAATGTAAAAAGACCAATTGTCTCCGCAAGACCGATTGTCTCCGCAAGACCAATTGTCTCCGCAAGACCAATTGTCTCCGCAAGACCAATTGTCTCCGCAAGACCAATTGTCTCCGCAAGACCAATTGTCTCCGCAAGACCAATTGTGTCCGCAAGACCAATTGTCTCTGACGTTTTCTAAACAAAACTCAATTCTTGACACGTGTTCTTATTAAGACAATCAGAAAGACTATATTTCGGGTCATTTGAGCTCGGATAAACTTTATCCACTAATGGACGTTAACGCTAATTAGCGTTAATTTAATAACTTAATAATTATTTATTCACAATCAAATATGAGGTTAAAGACATTATTAATCTGTAGCTATCTTCTTAAACATTTCTTATCAAGGTCATAGTGGCGAGTTAACCCTTTTTCTTTTTCTTCTTTAACGTGTGGAAACTCCCTCGGGCCGTCACCCCATTGGGGTTTACGACGGGGTGGTATGTCGGAATCGGACCGACTAAAACCACACGGTGTGCCACTCTGCGCCTATACATAGGAGGGATTCGGGAACAGCTGCTATTACGTCATCCAGGGCGAGTTAATCCTAAGGCAAATTAAGCACGTGCTAATTGGCGAGGATTTACAAAGGACGCGCGCGCAGAACTTTTTAACAAAGAAAATATGTATACCTGACTCATTTCTCTCTACTTCCTGGTCTTAAACAATCCCAAGATTATTTTGGGGCCGGCTAATAGTTCAAGTTCAATTTATCTGAATATCAGTTTTTCCACGTAGCGACTGACATCGGACCTCCGCAACCCTGAAGGCGAACTGAATTCGAAGGTTGAACTGGTTGTCAGTATATTTCAGCAGTGGCCAGCCGCGAGAAGGCGACGTCCGCGTGTGCAGTACGTTACCTGAATAGATTTACATGAAGATTGTGCCAGCGCTGGCGAGCAGGCGCTAGGAGGGCTCCGGATATCGTAATAACAGCTGTACCCAGATCCTTCGTATCCCAGAGGCAGAGGGGCACACCGTGTGGCTTTGGTTGGTCCGACACACCACCCTGCCGTAAACCCCGGTGGCGTGACGGCCCAATGGGGTTTCCACACGTTAAAAAAAATAGTTGTCAGTATATTTGGATAGTGTTCCGCCCGTCAGTGAATCGGAGGTAGGGGCGATTGTTCTACGTGTCTGCTCCAAGAACGCCGCCCCTGCGCCAGACGAGATACCTGCCCCGAGTAAGTATTGGTGCAAGTCATCGACAATATGTCGGACCATCTCAGGGAGGTTTTGACACCAGTTTCCTGAGTGGTGAAAGAGCGAGAAGCTGATCTTATTACTTAAGCCGGGACGGCCTGCCGATTCGGCCGCGGCCTATAAGCCCATCGTGTTGTTGGACGAGGTAAATTGCTTGAGAGGATACTCTCTGCGCGCATCGTCCAGCATCTCTGCGAGGTGGGCCCCGATCTGTCGGACGCCCAGTTTGGTTTTCGACCGGTGCCTTTGACGGTTGATGTCGTGTTGCGCCTGAAGACCGTGACCGAAGAGCGGTGAGCTGTGGCAGCGCGCTGTATGCGGTGAGCTGTGGCGCACGGTGTCGTTGGACACCACCAACGGATTCATCGTCATTCATTCAAGGTCAAGGTCATTCTCTCCTCCGGCTGGGCGCAATTTGTTACGACGATGACACACTGGTCACAGCTTTTAAGAAGAGGCACGCCTGGCCACCAGGAGTCTCTCTGTTGGTCGGGTCTATTGAGACACTGCGTTTACAGGTAGCTTCCATCGTAGTCAATTCGGTCCTCGTACCTGTTTAGGCCCAAATGAATTACTTGGGCCTGATTCTTCATGGGAAGTGGCTCTTCGACGTATACTTGGAAAACAGTAGCAGTCGTGGGACTGCCGATAGAAGTGAAAACGGAACTATTAAGTTGAGAGTAATTAAAACTATATGCAAAAATTATATGAAATTTTTTATGTTTCATATATAGCTATATATAATATATAATATCATATATAATATATAATAATAATAAATTTCATATATAATATATAATATCATATTCTCCATAGCTATAGATATACTATTATCATTAGCATGTCGGTGACGCGAACCGAGGATTTTACCCTCTACCAAAACGCTCAACGCGCCTAAAGAAGTTTTCACTTCAACAAACAATATCTCTAGAATTACAAAGGCAGGCCAGTACCACGGGCACACTTTGGATACATATAAGTATTTTGAAGAAAAAAACAAGACTATTTGTAGAAAACACATCACATACAACCCTGAAGTATACTAATTATTTGTTAATCATATTTTACTTAAAAAAAAACGTGTGATGTAGGTACATATATACGCACCTAAGGACTTAAACTTACGTTGGTAGAGAAAACAACACCAATAATAGAGAAAAAGTTTAAATACATTGAAAGAAAGTTTTATAATAACGCGTTATCTAGTTAAACAAATTTTATTTACATCAAAAAATTATTATTTGTACATAATTAATAACAAAAAACCAAAACATGGCTAGATAATTTCGTGGTATCGGTTTTTTGTGACGGTGTGCGCGCGCATCGTAAAATTTACTCATCAGTTTTCCCTACGCGCCAAAAGCGATATAACTTCAGTAAATATGTTTGACAGCAGTTTGGTTACCACAGATAAGATTTAGAATTGACCGTTTTTAAGGTCAATTCGCCGCTTTTTACTGTACCGAGCGTTGCGAGTCCAGAACCCATTCGAAACAACATATAGCATCATATTTTAAAAGGCATCTCAGTCGTGAATCTAGCTTCCATTTTTGACTTAAAAATATAATTACAGGATGTAATTAGTCATCAAAAAATATTAACGAAACTGAACTGTAATAACATTTTGTTACTAATCGTAATATTTATTGATAAATATGCGTACTATCTACCGAATAATTGAAGTGTGTTGACTTGACACAGAGTAATGAACTTGACACAATGATTACACAAGTATACCTACAATGATTTGACAAAGATAAAAAAACATTCGGTTGCTAATTGGACACGATTTCTTTGTATTTCATATTCTGTGTAGGTATAGACAATATATATTTTTTTAATACTGCCTGCGTAAACCGGACTTAATGCCATATGGCATTTTCTAACCCTCAATCTTTAGGTGGTTCAGTAATTGACATGGCACGTGCATGTGTCTTTAAGAGAATCAAGAATAAAGATTACATCCATGGATGAAAACACAAATAGATATTTAAATAAATACATAACATGACTAGACTATGAGGGAATCTCTGCCAGCTGTCTATTGTAAAATTCTCTGACCTTCGCTTTAAATGTATCACGGTAGTAGTTTTCCTGATGATTGTCTTTCAAATGGTGTAGTGGTTTCGCGAGACCTCGTCTCCGTGGCAATCTCTACCGGATCATCCACAACATCCGCCTGGTACTGGCTGATGGGCGGTCCTTGGGGTCCCCACCGACGGAAGTTCGACTTCGATAAGCACAGAAGGTAACATAGAGAGACCCGGGTGTAAGTAGCATGTTGATCGCTCTGCGGCATCCGTCCGCAAAGGCTTTACCTCCCATTAGAGATGCCCCCCACCAGACTGACACCCCAGAAACACTGACAGACTCAACAGACAAACAGACCGGTAACCCGCCTGTAGTTGCAGACAGCGCGGCGACCTCCCCCAAAGGGGTCTACGGGAAGAACCACACAACAAGCGGTCGCCTCACCGCTTCCTAGCCGCCGTTGTGACAAGGACAACACTGTGTGATCCAGAAATTGTTTTTCTGACTGAGTGTTCTTTGAGTCCGTTTCATGTATATTTCTAAAGTCCCCCGTGACAGAGGTTTTATTTCTTTTCAATGTATTCATCGGTCTTCGCGTAGTACGGAAGTTAGCTTAAAAAAAAAGTTAAATAACCTATTTAAGTAATATATATAAAAAATGAATGGTGTCGTGGGACACCAGGTAGGAACGAAGTTCCTTCGGATAATGTGGAATCGACACAATATGCAAAAAAAATCGTGCTCAATTTTATGTAGGTTTTCTTGATTTTTCTCTTAAATTTTGCTGATTAGTTTTTATTTAAGTACAAGAAAGTATTTAGGAAATTCAGTATTTTAGGAAATAAAATAATAAATTCCTTAAAATAATAAAATAGCACACATGACGCGCTTTCGCGCTTGCGCACGTCTCATTTAACGGTTTTATTCCACGCACTTTTTTCCACAGATTTATTCCACGCACTTTTTCCACTTACGGTTTTACTATCACATTTTTTTCAGTTCGGTCCCGCAGCGAAATCCCTATCCCCTCCAAGCCTGCCGTAAGGAACTTCGTTCCGAAAAAGTATGTTTGACATTGTAATTTAGGATTAATGCGCAAAATAGAATAATTATTAGTAGTCGTTTACATAAATATGATACATCAGCTAAAAAAAAATCTATTAACTGTATAATTACGTTAAAATTGTTTAACATAAAACGGACATGAGTATTTTTAGTTGAATACTAAATATATATTTTTCTTTTTATTTGAAGAGTCACCAAAGAAGAATCCAAGAGTTGCGGTTGCCATACTTATTGCGAATGCAGACAATGCAGTATGATGACCCACACTGTGACGGCCTAGTGAGATGCTTTTTCACTCCCCGCCTGGGTACGTGAAAGGCATGACAGTCATCGTGGCATTGTAAGGTTCACATACCGCGATAACTATCAAACTCTGCATCAATCATCAAGAACCTTAGCAGTTCACTGCTGGACTTAAGCCTCTCCTTAGAAAGAAGGTTTTGGCCTACTATACCAGAGAAGCTGGCCAGACGGATTGGTTTGTTTTGTTTTATGTAATGCTTTTGGGGCAGTTTTCCCCCTTAGTCGCATTTGGTGTTGGTGCAGGTGTTGTACACCTGCGGGATGTGTGGGGATAGTGACACTCCGTGTTCTTAATTCATCACCACTCGGACAGGTTCTGCATCAATGGACCTGCGGTTTCACACTCACCAAAGAAACACGACGGCACAGATGCTGTCACTTTAGGTTCGTCTTCTGTGAGAGGGTAGTATCACCTCTTTCGAGCCGACCCGTTTGTGTTGAAATCAGCGTGGCTCTACTACCTTCATAATACGCAACTTTAAAACAAAGTATCACCAATTTAATTATAAATTATCTTATGGGCTATTTTATCCAACCTTTCATTTGTCATGTAGGCACGAAAATAATATTCCATGGAACTGAGAACAACTTACAGGTTTAAAAATAATTACAAACAAATCAGTCAAAACATTTATTTCCAACCTTTTTCTTTCTTTGTTTCTTTTTTATGATAATATCATTAAAAAAAACGATGGCAATTAATATTAAAGCTGGTTATTACGCAATATTACCTAGTTATTAACCGAAAAGTGTGTCCGCTTTATGTTAAATAATTTTAACGCAATAATACCGTTGATAGATATTTATTATTTATTTTTTTGCATCACATGTAAACAAATAATCCGTTATTCCTACGCTTGATCTCTCCTCGATCTTGTCAGACAACCGTCCCGTTAGAGTGTGAGAGTGAGGTAACGGAGAGTGCACCTGTGTTTGTGCACACACACTTGTACGCTGTAATGTCTCCTACGTAGTTTGTTGGTCACCGTTGAGACTGACCGCCGTGACCGAAATCGGCTAGGAGTACGTCATCATTCAATAATATTCAATAGCTACCTATAGTCTTCGAATTTTGCTTTTTTACCAGAAAAAAAAAGGTTTTTGTTTTACTTAGGAGCTGCCAAAGTGCCTATACTCTGTCTGAAACAATGCAGTATGGTAACCCACACTGAGGCAGTGTAGTGAGATGCTTTTTCGCGCCCGTTTAAAAGACCCGGGATCATAGTAAGGAGTTCCAGGTTTTGACTTTAAACATATAATAAGCAATTTTTTTTTCTTAAATAAGTATTTTGTTCTTATCATTTAAACTAATAATTATGTCTATAACTGTAATATTGTATAATAAAATGAATAGGTTATGTAGTAAGTCGTTATAATTATATACCTAAATATCGATTAATGAATGCGTGTGAAATAACCTAGTCACGCGGCATAATCGTGATTTTTTCTAACTTTTGTTGACATTATCACACACGACTGATATCATGTGTTCAAAAAAAATAGATAAAGTTTATCGTTTAAATGTTTTGCAGAAAAGAAAAACATTATGGAAAGTATCTATGGTTCGATTTGAGGTTACTGGTCTGAATTTTAGTTTTGAAATAGTTTCAGGAGAATGTTTTTTGGTTTTTTCGAAAGATGACTCCCAGTTCATTTATATTTTTATACATTTTTATCATTAATTTCATCACGACAACAATTTAAAAACTAGAAGACTTAGAATTGAAGACTAAATACTTGACATCGTCAGAAATACCTGATTATTTCGACTACCATCTCATCAAGAGAAAGAAGTAATTTCAAACAGAGATAGTTTATGTTTTGGAGATTTATCTATTTATTAATTATCTCATTGACAGCCTTTACAGTCCACTGCTGGACATAGGCCTCTCCTTAGGAGGTTTTGGCCTACTATATCACGCTGGCCAGACGAGTTGGTGAAGGGTTTTTTTTCAAGTTTTCGTTCTCTTTGTAGTTATGTCGTCGTGTATATTTATTTATTTATTTATACTTTCTGCAAATAACGTACATTGCATAAGGCGGACTTAATGCCGTTTGTATAGTTTAGTCTTAGTCTTCTTTTATGACACAAGGATGAATATGGGTGGTGACACTCTGTATTCTCAATCCGCCACACCACGGGTATACATAGTTTACTTAATATTAATGTTTACTCTTGAATCTGAACTTCTTAAATCTTACTATAACCATAAACACACCCTTCATCATAGACTAAAATGATGAGTATGGGCGCAATCCTTCGAGAAATAACTTATAAATTTATCTATAATAATTAAAATAAATCTGTTGACAAAGATGTGCCAAATGTTGAATTTGTGATAGTAGTGTAACTTAGAAAGGAGGTTTTGACATATACATACCACGCTAGCCAGACCGATTGGTATACTCGTTGGATTTGTATCAAGTTTACCTTCTCTTTGACTACCCCTGCGGCGCAGTTGTAGCGAATACCACTGGCGTGTTTGAGGTCTCGGGTTCGACTCCCGGGTTGGGCTTGCAAATATTTGCTTCGGAGTTTGAGTGTTTTCTAAGTATGTATTTACAAATTTACAAAAAAAAAGTATATAAGTATTCTATCAGTCAGTCTAGTTATCATAGCACAAGCTCGGCTTAGTTTGAAACTAGATGGCGTTGTGTGTTAATGTCCGAAGTATTTATTTATTTTATTTATTCTTTGTAATAATGTTGTCCTGCATAATTGGATTACATTGTTAATAATTGGCTCTTCCAACACACACGGCGTCTCAGTATCTTATTTGTACATTTGACTGCCTCGGTAGCGCAGTGGTTGTATGTGCGACTGCTGTGCCTCTCTGGTTCAATCGAAAGCCGTCGGCCAAGCGCCTAATCTCTCCCCATTCGAGTTGAATAGCCGTCACCCGCCCCATTGGATTGCGAGAGTGAGAGAACAGAGAGTGCTCCTCTGTTTGCGCACACAGTGTCCGCTGTAGCCGAAATCGGCTACAAAAATATCACTTATTGTTTATGTGTGGCAAAAATTCATAAATGAAAAATTTTTGTAAATGTGTGTGTATTTTGTGTATCAGTAGTTTGATCATCACAGGAGACTCTGCTTAGTCTGGGATTAGACTAGAGATATGAGAAGTTAATATATTATTATAACATAGATTACAACATTATCCTGTGAAGTATCAAAGTATGATATGGAAAGTGATGCACACCGACTGTAATAATAAGACCTACTCAATTTTGCCGGGTAAGCTAAACGTGACTCCTCTTTTTGGCCTTGGAAGCGGTTACGAACAAGACTCGGCTTCTGTATGTTGTGCAATTTAGGTCCATGCGTTTAAAGTAATAGACATGCTATTATTGTTATGCGTTTCACCGATAAGATTTTGTGTTTTTTCATCAATTTCAAGATCACTAGATCAGATATCAAACGTGAGGACAATACAATACAAAAAAGAATTAGAAGCAGTCTTGGACTGACAACATAAGTTTAAACTTAAAAATGTATTTTGAGCAATATATTATAGCAAGAATTCAGACTTAGCTACCTCGCCCGCTACAAAACTTTTGACTCTGCCGAATCCGTAACGTCCCACAGCGGATATGTCGTGCCGCACAAAGAGCGCCATGCTTTGTTTAATATATGTACACAGTATACATAGAAAGCGTTTGGTGATGATGATGCGAGTTCCACGATTTTTCATCCCTCAAAAAGGTTAAACACGGTTAAAGAAGTTTTTAATTCAAAAATTTAAATTAGAAGCCGAAAAACATAGATAAACAATGAACGGTAGGGATGACATTGGTTCAAACGGTTCCCTTACTGCTTTCCACCACACTGAGTGTTATAAGTTGGGTCCCCACGGCCGTCTTCACGTATTAGAGCTCCACGGCTCCAGGCCTCCAGGCCTCCAGGCTCCACGTGCTGGCTTTGCCGCCGTGGAGGCTCTCCAGCCGGTCATCACCGAGTGGGCAGGGCGACAGCACGAGACCCTTTCCTTCCGACTGATGCAGATCCTTTCCGGACACGGTTGCTTCGGAAAGTATCTGCACTCGGTCGCCAGGAGAGAATTAAGTCCCACTTGTCATCACTGCCACTGCAGTGAAGACTTGGCTCAGCACACCCTCGCGGTTTGTTCCACCTGGGCAGCGCAGCGTGGTGTCCTCACTGCAGTTATTGGATTGCCGTCATACGCTCCATGGTCGGTAGTGACAGTTGTTTTACCGCGGTCGCAACCTTCTGCAAAGATGTAATTTCGCGGAAGGAGGTGGCAGAGAGGGCCCGGGAGGACGGTCTCCACTCGGACCCAATTCGCCGCCAGCGAACCGGGCAGTGGAGGCGCGCCTACCAACGCCTCATGCCGCCTTGAGTGTGGCCGCGGGTTGACGGGACGGGTTTTCCTCTCCATCCGCTGCAATGGCCAGCCACGAGGAGGCGACTTTCGCGTGTGCCGTACGCTGCCTAAAATGGAAAGTTTACCCGCAGATGGTGCCGGCGGTTGCGGACAGTCGCTAGGAGGGATCTAGTTGTCGTAATAGCAGCTGTTCTTGGATCCCTCCTATGTCAGGCGCAGAGTGGTACACCGTGTGGATTTAGTCGGTCCGATTCCGACACACCACCCCGCCGTTAACCCCGGTGGCGTGACAGCCCCAGGGGGCTTCTACACGTTAAAAAAAAGTGGTTTAAGCGGTTTTTGGATCACACAAAATGTTACCCCATGAGGGGTAACATTTTGTGTGATCCAAAAATTGTTGTTCTGTGTCTGGGTGTTCTTTGTGTCTGTTTTTATATTTGTAAAGTCCCCCGCGACACAGGATTCATTCATAGAGCGGGCGTTGTCATTTGTAAAAAAAAAAACTTGGATTCTATAAGGCAGAGTAGAGTCAAAGGGACTCTTAAAATAATAAAGAAATTAAAAGAAAACTGAACTAGTTTCTGAATCATTAATTACAAAAAACAACTAATATTAAGAATAAACAATTTTTTATATAGTTTTTTTAATCAAATAACAAAGAGGTCAGAGAGTAAGAATTACCGGGTTATAAGTTTTTAAAACAATTTAATCACAGGTCAAAAGTGATTGCATTCACCCGAGAAGATAACACAACACTCATTAATTCATTACTATTATCTGTTGTTTATCATTTCCTTAGGTAATCTGTGGACAGTTTAATCATCTGTTTTTATGCCGCGAAATTCTCTACATCGTGTCAAGGACACACCCGCTGTGAATTACATGGAATTTTGTTTAAAAGGCGATAAACACATAACATAGTAAATTATTATTGTTTTTAATTGTCTGTGCTTATTTCTATGATCTTTGAACTGGATGTGATAAATTTTGCGGACGAATAGGAATATGATATGATGATTTTTCGATTAATTCGTAACTAAGGAAGGCAAGTGTACGAGGCAAGGCAGACGCAACAGAACCTAATGCTAAGTTAATCCAAAAAGGGGGCTATGTGTGGCGACTTCCACATCACAGCACAAACGAAATATACAACAGCGCCATCTAGCGAAGATATACCGAACTACGAAGTATGAACGACACATATGAATCTAATCAACTACAAAGCAATTACTAATCCTGTATCGTGAAATAGAGATTCGCGTGGCAATTAGCATATATATACAACATCCCAACATAAACTGTGGGGCCGTGGCCCGCCAGGCATGATCACCTCGCCTGGTCGGAGGAATATCCCTTTGTGTCGGAGGGATATGACATATGTTTAAAGAAATCTGCATAGCCTTGGTAGAATCACTTCTCTTACGTTTGTCTAAGGAAAACAAGACACACATGGAATGAGGAACTTTAGTAAGATGAAGAGCGATATTAACCACGAGGCTCGGCACCGATCGAGATGAAAGCTTGCTGTAAATACCCTATGCCGCATTCAAGGGGTATAGGACAACGTGTGGCCGTTGTTTAAGTATTTGCCAGACACTGAAGTCATGAGGACCGGCAGTCGTCTTAAGGAGACAGTTAGACTTCGAAACAGTTAGTTCTTACAAGCTAATTATTGAAAGAGAAACCTAAAACTCGACTGCGTGAAAATTGGATTCTCCACCGCTCTTGGATTCTATTCATGCTTTCCATCAGGCAGAACAGAGTCGCTTTGGTAGGTTAAATATATATGTAAAAAAAAGGAAGCCGTAACAAAAGATAGTGCGTAGTAAAAACAAGAGTGACGCGGTCAGTTTGTTTAATTTATTTATCGGAATCGCGTGTTTTTTATCAGTACCCGTTTCGCACTTATCCTTGTAGCAACAACTTATCTTATAATAAAGAAAACATGCGTTTACACATAAACATAATAGTAATTCTTACTACTTAATTATATTATTACAAATGTGCCGTTTTGAATTTTGCCGTTTGCTTATTTATGGTCAAATTAGTCTATATATATCTAAATACCTTATATTTTCTCTGCATCGCCCAATCGGTTGACTGGCAGAAAATGCCTTAGGCATTAAGTCCGCCGATGCATGTATTTGTATATAAAGTTATAAATAAATAAATATGTACTTTACGAAATCTTACGTCCGTTCTGACTATAAATAGGTGATCGTTCGTAACAAATTGAGACGGATCTAATTAAACCGTCGGATCCTGCCGCCATACGAACTTTGGTAATCGTTGCGGGCACTTGTAGCCCTAAAACTCTGACAACAGACTTTCTACAGAACTTCAATATCGCCTAATACTTGGTCGTGGAGGGTTCACGTAAAAAATCAAAGTTCAACCATGTCGTTATGGACTTAAAAGCTGACCCTAACTTACAATGACAATGAGTCCTTAGACAATTTTATAAATGTCTACAGTCGACATGGGTGACGGGAGAGTAATGGCAGAAAAGAAAATATTTTTAATATTGGTAAATAGTATGTGTGGATGTGGATGCACCTCCTGAAAACGAGTCTGGTCACATCTATGACCTTCGTCCACGGAGATTCGCATGGCAAGAATCATGAAGATGTTGCCATCTTCTGATAAATTTTCTCCCTCCCAGAATTACGGCACTCGGTACTTAAATTAAAATGAATATCGAAAAGAGAAGGAAAACTTGAAACAAACGCTACATCAGTCAATCTGTCCAGCATGGTATAGTAGGCCAAAACCTCTTTGTTAAAGAGAGGTCTATGTCCAGCAGTGGACTTTTAAAACCTGTTGATGATAAATAAAAATGCATACGTCTAAATTGAATCATAACACCATTATTCCACCATATTCACGTTCAAGAAATTATGGTTATTTACTTTGAGTTTTTATTATTTTTTATTGTGGAGGTACGAGTGTTATATCCTTCCAGCACAAATGGAGGATTCGCCGACCCATTGGTTGAGGCTAGAAAATTGTATATATGCAAATTGACGTGAGAATTTCTAGATAGCGATACAGTATTAGCAGTTATTTCATAGCTCTCGTACGACGTAGTATTTTCGGTAGACGAAACTGCAGTATAATATTGTTAGATGCACGCGGCTGAGCCTGTCTTTTTGTTTGCCCGTTATAATTGTATGTATATTTTTGCACTGATACGATACTTGTTTTACCGTGGTCGCAACTTTCTACGACGACGCCATTTCGTAGAAGGACGCGGCGTAAAAAAAACCCGGGAGGACGATCTCCACCTTGACCCAATTCACCGCCAGCGTGCCAGCGTCTAATGCTGCCCCGAGAGTGGCCACATGTGGACGTGACGGGTTTTCTCTTCCAGTTTACTTGCTAATGATGCCCGCATCAGTGCGGGCAGGCGCTGGTAGGGGTCCAGATGGCTTAATAATATCAGTTCCCGGATCCCTCCTATTCCAGGCGCAGTGGGATACCGTATGGTTTTAGTCGGTCTGATTCCGACTCGGCCGCAAACCCCTGTGGGGTGACAGCCAATGGGGGTTTCCACACGTTAAAAAAAAGAACAGAATGGGTATTTTGTCTCTGTCCAAGTAGTCTTTAATCTAAAGACGTGCTTATGGGCATAACTTCTAAAGCATCGATTTCATTTTTAACCGACTCCAAAAAAGGAAGAGGTTCTATGTTCCACTGTATATATTTTTTTTTATATATATGCACCGATTACTCTGTCAATTGTGGACAGATCTTGAATTTTTTTAGTATTCGAAAAGGTGTACTCTCGAGGTGGTCCCATATTCAGCATGTTAGGATCTGATGATGAGATTAAAAGGAAATCGAGGGCACAGGGAATATATCTTGTCACGGGGGATTTTACAAACATACATGAAACGATAGACGGACGTGACAAACAAAACATACCGATTAGCGGCAATAGAGTCACCAACTATTACGTGGGATCAAAAAACTGGCGTAAAGTCGGCGTTTCTCTCTACAAATCTTTCTGAGGAAATTGGCGTGATTTTGAGTATCTATGTATCAGAACAACAATTTAGAAATTTTATAAAGCCTTATGCTATGTAGGGATCGAATACACACCACTGTCTATAGTAGGAAGCGGTGAGGTGAGCGTTTATACTCATCATGATCATGCCTTTAACAGTCCACTGCTGGACATAGGCCTCTCCTTCGCAAGAGGTTTTGGCCTACAATACCGCGCTAGCCAGACGAGTTGATATAGGATTTGTTTCAAGTTTTCATTCTCTTTGCTGTGACGGTGTCTTGCATATTTTATTACGTTATTCGCCTTTAACGACAGCCATGGGAATAGCGGTGGTGCCACTGTATCATCCGTCACTACACTTAAACTGCTCATTTGCAAGTTCCTTCACAAGAAAAAGGCCGGCCATAATGCAAAACCCGTTTTAATGTTACTCATTAAACTCTGAATTGAATTTAGAGCAAGGCCCAAAAATGCGTTTATTCCACAAAGTAGATAAATGAAAGACAGATTCATGTATTTTATCATTTTATTTTTATATATCAAATTGTACACAATGTATTACAAACACAAAGCCTTAAGGTTAAACCATGACAAACTTTGTAAATCTAACATTTACATATTCCAAGAATCGTAAGTGACATCAGAAGCAGTTGAATAACTCAAAATTGAGAGATCACAGTCACAGCCTACGATCACTGGCTATAATTCATCTTTAATAAACGGAGAAGAGGTTACACCTCGCAATACATCAATATCACATCTAACATTACAATATCTAACACAAAAGCTAACGTAGCACTTACAAGAATTAAAATTAAAAGCATTTACTGTCTGAAAAGTATAATTTTAAAACTACTTTTTAAACTTTCGAGACTTGTACACACAGGACTAAAAGCTATAGTATTCATAAGCTGCAGTCCAGCTGGCCAAAATAGGTGCAATTTGTTCGAAATCTACTTCTTAATTTATACATAGATTTTGAGGGTAGATGCTCCTTTTTACTACACTAGCGCCATTGTGGTTTATTATTAAACTATTTATGACTGCTTACAAGTATATACTTATCCAATACAAGATGTGCATCTACCCTCTATAACTTAACACACTGAAAAAAACGTAACGTAAACTTGCAACACTGAAATTAATTACAAAAACTACCATTTCATATATTATTGCAATGCAATTAAAGTTTAAGTTGCAAAGTAATTAATGATACTGACTTAATATGTTTCACTTTATTGAACTGGTTGCTTTCATCCCCTAAACTAAGATAAGTAGTAAAACTTTTTAAATATAAGAACATTAACACCTTTTGAACATTTAAGTCATGATTTAAAAAACCTTTGAAAACAATTTTTCGTCGTCACCAAAATCAAACAAGTCAAACAAACGTCATCAAACCCAATGTTGCCAATTTCTAAATACTTTGGTAAAGTCAACTTTAAACACTGGTATAACTAAACTCCTTATAAAACTTAGGAGTACCCTCAAATTTACAACACTGTCGAACGTAAACGAAATAGTGTCATCAGAAAAATATTTTTTTTTCTATTTCTTTTTTAATAACTGATTATGAAATAGATCTTTTGCGCATACTAGAATAAAACAACAAGTAAACATACACCATTCGGCCTTTTTCTATAGTTTTATATAAAAATATGTTATTTGCGTGCGACATCGTTTTAGTGGAAACAGCTGATTCTTAGAATATGAAATAGATCTTTTGCGCATACTAGAATAAAACAACAAGTAAACATACACCATTCGGCCTTTTTCTATAGTTTTATATAAAAATATGTTATTTGCGTGCGACATCGTTTTAGTGGAAACAGCTGATTCTTAGAACGATTAATTTTAATACTTTGTTTGATCTTATCGAACCCAATAAAGGCTTAAAGTATATGAAAAGGTAGACGACCCAAATATGAGTCAGGGTACCTTAATAAAGAGGCTAACGCGCAAATAATCTGAAAATCAATGAAAATGCGTGTTTTGAAACTATCATATAACTTAGTCAAACCTTTAAAACATATCCGAATGAAACTACTTGTGTAAATGCGAAAATTCAGAAAATCCGTTCAGAAATTATCGTAAGGCAATATCATCATAAGTAAATACACGAACGAATCATTGACACGACTGTTTCAGAAATAGCTTCAGCCGCAAATGACGCAGATAAGCTGAAACTTTAAATCAAACTGTTCTTATCTGACAACACTATTTGGCCGTGATCGACGTGACCTGAGGCAAATACAAAAAAAAACAAATTTGCACACGCTAAGAAACTATAAAAAGAACGATTTAAGCTTTACAACTGTCAAAATTGTCTATGCTGCTTCTGTTTTTTTTAAATTAAATGTCACAACTCAAAATAATTTCACCAACAAGTATTTATAAGTATTTTATATCTTTGAACTATATTCATATATCTAACTTTTAACATTTGTTTAAAATCTTTTCTTTTTGCGACGGTTCAGTCGTTACATCTATATTAAATATCGTTTTAAAGAAACATAAATATAATATAAGCTATACTGCTCTTTAAAAATACTATAGTAAAATCTATACACACCAACATATATTTACACGACTGCTCTAAAAAGGAGCGTATTTTAAAGGTTCACGTACGTTTGCTTTGATCATTGATGTCTAGATCGACCGTCAAAGCTGCGAAAGCGTCGAAAAAAATAGTGTCCAACTATTGGCCACAAAGTTGTGACAATGTAGTGTCACTTTTTGTTTAAATTGCCTTTGCACGTCATTGTTTAAAAGAACTGTTACTACCCATGGATTCCCTCACACCTTATTCTCCTCAGATTGAGAAGAGAGCCGGCAAATAAAGCTAGCCCATATGCTTTGTACTACGATACTTCCTCTAGATAAAAACATTTTACAATGTGTGCGTGTGTTTTATTGCCATAACTACTAAATGTCTGAACAGATTTGGATGACCTCACTGGTATTCTCATATTATGAATTATTTCACAGAAGTACTGATAACAGCTTATCTGAAACAGCTGAAATATGACTAAGTTGTACGTCATAAAACAATGACTGATATTAATCTATCATCTTCATACGAAATACTAAATATAGTGTCATATCATTGAAAAGGAAAAATAAGATAAGATTAGAATGAAATGATATACGATTTCACTTTTTTATTTCCTCAATAAAAAATTATATTATTAATTTTAATGAAATTGAATCCGGTTTCTCTTAATACCATGGGGGTACAACGAATTCCGGTATTCCAAAATCGTTTTGGAAAAATCGAGTAAAAAAACCGGTTTCTGTTCGACTACGGCGAAGCCAAAACGAAGGGTAATATGGTATGTTTGTATGTTTCACCGTAGCGGCTAAACCACTAATCCGATTTCAATAAACGCGATGTCAATAGATTTGCAGTAATAGCCCGGGTAACATAGGACATATACAAGTATTCTGAAAAGTTTTAACATAGTCCGGACATAGTTTTTTTTAACTTTTTCTTATTAAGTTATTCGATTGTTCTGCGTTAGAGTAAAAACAAAGTTGTATGGTCTCATATAGATTTTAGGCATGTTCTGTTACTAACAGTAATGATAAAATTATAGAATTTTTTCAAACCGGTATGATATTGCACAATTTTTTTTACTCTGGGCCTACCAAAATGACTCTGCCTGATGGAAAACATGAATAGAATCCAAGAATGGTGGTCGCCATACTCATTGTGAATGCAGACGATTCAGCATGGCGACCCACACTATGGTGGCCTTGATTTTTATCTTTCCGATAACCAAAGAATTCAACGAATTCTGTTTTCCTTAATATACTTACTTGAGATCTCTCGGGTCATAATTTAACTTTAATAAATGGGTTACGGGGTCAGAGGCGTTATTAAAAATTAAACCCATAGTTAAACATTTCAAAATAAAAATACTTGTAACTGAAATGCAACTGAAAACTGAAAAACGTGGCTAGACTCCCAGCCACAAGAACCTGCTATCGCGAGCACTCGTTTCCTAGCCTTTATGAAAAATACGCTATTTTTGGTTATTTTAATAGCCTGTCAAAGTGACTTAACTCCGCCTGATGGAAAGCAAGAATATCCAAGAGTTGTGATCACCGTACTCATTGCAGACAATGCAGTATGGTGACCCACACTATGGCGGCCCAGTGAGATGCTTTTTCACACTCCGCTTGGGAACGTAAAAGGCATGACAGTCATCGTGGCAGTATAAGGCTCACACTTACCAACACTATCGAATGCTGTCGCTTTAAGTGGGTCTCCTGTGAGAAGGTAGTACTACTGTATGCTTTATGATACCTTCTTGAGGTTCTACTTGTTCTGTTTGTAAACACTATACTGCACGTATGAACGAAGTGGTTAAATTATACGTGTATTACTATAACGTTTATTGCTAGCTATTAACGGCAAGTGTCAATACCTCTTACTGTCACGTTTCTTTTATCTTCTGCAATTAGTCCAACCAAAGGTTGCTGTAAAGAGATTGCGTTTCGCAATAAGACTGCTCATTGTACATATCTGTGTATAATACCAACAATTTATGACTACGTAAGTTCAATCTAACAGATCTTGTAACGGAAATATTTTCCAACTAACATAATACTCGTACATATTATTTTTAATTCATTATCACCGAGTTACTGCTACACTACACGCTAATATAAAAATAAATAAATATATTAAATGTCACATCTTTCTTTTCGCTGACCCGCAATCTGTAGAAGTGTTTTCGTGAAAAGAAACGGAAGTGCGTAACAAAAAGCCGCACGCGTGAATTGACAAATGAGCGCGTTGTTAGGTTTATCCGTCAGATGGTAGATGACATGTCAGATATTAGATATAACTATTGCTGAGGCTCCCTTGACTAAGTTTTGTTTCAATTCGGTTAGGAGCTATTGACACTATACCGTCATATATTTTTCTCGATACAATTTAATGAGACTTGATTTAATCTTTCAAGGTGGTTGAATAAGGGAATAACAAAACACGTTATTAAAGTACCGTTATTCAAAAACCTGAACGTTATCCGTTATTTGTATATACCAAAACAGTTTTTACGGTAATATAAATTATTTGCAGAGCTAATTATATATGTCTTATATCAGATTTAACATAAAGAAGTTTGCGCTGACGTTGTGGTATGATGCGTAATAAATTTTAAAAGTTTACTCATGTGTTACACAAGTAGCATTTATGAATATTCATTCTCTGTCTCCGCTGTTACCAGGTTGCGTCTGGCAACCGGCAATTACGAGTATAATATTTATGAATACCGTTTACAGTTTTGATATATTTTTCCGTTCGTCTATGGCTATAAATTACGTCACACGTTGAGTGAAGAGGGAGGTATGTGTGTCATGGTGTGAAAGGACTTTATATCGTAACACGTCACGTTAAAAACTAAGCCTTTTTTAAGCATTAAAAGCGAAATTTGAACACTTAACAGTAATATTTTATAGTTTTTTTAAATGTTTACTTTCATATAAAAAAGACAGAATTGGTGTTTTAATTTAATAATTTCTAGACGTTAAATATGTGACGTCACGCTAGGGATAAGGGAAGTCTCATAAACGTGACCAGCTGTCACAAAATCAAGTAAAAAAAATCATTAAGTTCGTGTAACATAATTTCTGGATAGTCTCTTTTCGATAACTACCCACATTTTTAATACAATACTTTATATACCAATTAAGTATACAATTAGTATTATATGCATTCATAAGCTTTTCATTATCATAGTTTCAACTTTTAACCCCTTTTTACTACGAAAATGGTTTTTAGGACGCCATATTGTGATAAACGACTTTTTCCTTTTTAGGATAGTGTATCATGTGTAATGGCATATTATATATATTATAAAAGTGAAAATTATGTTAAAATGGCTAACTAAAACTTATAGGGGTCCAGTTTACATGTTGACTTCTAAAAGTACAAGGTCCGTACCACGACGGTTCAAGTTACACTGGTCACTGATAGAAAACAAAACGTGCGAAATTAGACCACTAAGCGAAGTTTATGAAACAGGCAGATAAAAGTCTCAGCTTATGAGACAATTAGCGGATTTCTTATCAACATTTTTTATATGACAATAAATTAGAACGCATTAATATCGTTATTTAAACAATAACATATTATAAACGTTAAAACTGCTATATTTACTGCTATTTTCATAAATACCGAAGCGATAACGCAATGGGCGATTTGTACAGTCATCGCTATGAAACGCCAAACCGTTTCAAATCTTTAGACCATGACCTCTTTAATCACAACTCGTATAAAAAACACGTTTTTGCAAAGGAAATTTTAACTCGAATAAATAATTTCGACTCCATATATGCCTATGTTGTAACAGTGATATCGAAGAGTGGAATGCGAAAAACGATCAAAGTGGCATGCGATAGGAGAGACCTATGTCCAGCAGTGGACTATAGATTGATGATGATATTTTAATATACTGTGTAATCATAAGTTTTTCATCAAATTTGAAAACTCCGAAATAAATCCGGTATACGGAAGTAATATAACTCCGGTTCAATTAGACCGTACTCAAGCATGGATTTCCCTCGGCTTAATAAAACAAACCAGCTGTTTCCCTCGGTTTTGTAATTTGATATCGAGGTTTTTCCCTCACCTACAGGCGTCAACAATGATTTACATACACGATAAGGGCGGATGCTCCGTCCGGTAAACGTATTCAAAGGCTACGATTGGTTTCTCATCAGCGCCCTCTGCTATTCAGAGGGACACGTAGAAGAACTAAACTTCCCATGAAAGGCAACTATCTAACTCAAAATTATATAGATATTTTACTTCATTAACTCCCACTATAAGAAAAGGGAAGATTAATACACCCCTTATCTTTGATATTAAAATAAACTGCCTCTAATCCAAAGGTTTCCCATCAATCTATCGCCGTCCACGGCTGAACGAAGGCCTCCCCTAACGAAAGTCAATCATTCCGATGTAGGACCGTCTGAAAGTCACAAAACACTAATTTGCTCGCTTCCAATTTATTTGCCAATCAATCTATTTGTCTATGATCTCTTTGGTACTTTTTCGTTTAAAGAGCCAAATAATCTGCCGTTCCTGCTAACGAGTGATCTCTGTGCCACTAAGCGACTATACAATTTTTAGTGTCAGACTATCAGTGATCCAGACTGCTAAATTGTGGTTGTGGGTTTAATTCCCACTCACGATAAATTATTGCCTGTTGTGTACAATCATTTGTTGTGTCTGAACATAGTTTTGCAATAATATGTATTTAGAAATATATAAGTAATATAAATATAATTATTTTTTAGTAAAAAGTATCCTATGTTACTTCTAATAGCTCCAAGAACATGTGTACAAAATTTCATGATGATCGGTTGAGTCGTTTTCGAGTGAAACCGTAACAAACATACATTCGCATTTATAATATTAGCCGGGATGTTTATCAGCAGTCTGGTTACTGTAGCACAGGCTCTGCCTAGTTTGGGATCAGACGGCCATGTGTGAGAATATTATTTTAACATATCATTAAACAGTTCAGCCATTAAGTAGTTACGTAACACAATCACACATACAAATACAGATTAAAAACAACACTCCTCGCAGTTCCTTACAGTATAGAAAAAAAATGATATTAGAAACCTCAATATCATTTTTGAAGACCTTTCTATAGATATCCCACACGTATGGGTTTGATGAGAAAAACAACAGCTTCAGTTCTAAGTATGGGAGACCCCAATTTTTTTATTTTTCAGAAAATCTCAATGCAGTTCAGAATATAGTTTCGGCAAAAAAGTGGCTGTAATATACGGACGGGCAGACAGACAAACAGGCATGACGAATCTATAAAAATTCCGTTTTTTGCCTTTTAGTTAGGGAACCGTAAAAAGGCGGTAAAATGACAGTGTTATAAGAATATTTATTTATGTAAATTAAGTATTAATATATTTAAATTTTTGTAACTATGAATAATTTGATAATAAGAAAAAATTCATGATTTTAAGGTGTGTTTTAAACTAAATAAAGTGCATCAAATAATAGCCTCAAATTTTTTATTTTTATTTACAACCTACCAAAGTGACTCTATTCTGCCTGATGGAAAGCATGAGAATCCAAGAGCGGTGGTCGCCATACTCACTGCGAATGACAACAGTGTATATACCCACGCTATGGCAGCCTAATAAGATGCTTTTTCTCGCCCCGCTTAATGGACCCGGGACCGTAGAGGGAGAGAAACACGTGCGCCAGTAGTGAATTCCAGGCTTTAACTGATTTGCACAGGAAGGAAGAGCCGAATCGTTTAGTTCGGGAGCGGGGTGGTATTATAAGCCTCAATGTTACTTTATCTGTATTAAAAAAGATATTACGGCGCGGCTATACATGATAACACCAAAAAAAATTATTCGAGGTGGTGCCTCTACAGGTTTTGATCATCAAAAAATCACTGGGCAGACTTTCTTATCACTGGGATGATAACTTCTTCATATTACAGAAACTTTAACTCAAATGGGACTTAAAAGTAACATATTATGTTAGATTTTTATAATAAATTAGCTTTTGCCCATGGCTTTGCTTGCGTGGAATTTGGTCTGCCACATTAAGTTTCGTAACAGATCATTTTAAATAAATATATATATTTTTTTTTAATAAAAAGTATCCTATGTTACTTCTAATACATCCAAGAACATGTGTACAAAATTTCATGTTGATCGGTTGAGTAGTTTTCGCGTGAAACCGTAACAAACAAACACACATTCGTTGCTATGAATGGCATGCTTTTTATCACCATCGCTGGGAAATAAAAAGCACAGGTCTTGTTTTTATCACAACTACAGATACAAAAATGTTAAACTTCTTACAGTAATTGTGGAGCAAAAACAATATCTGTTTTTTTTTAATACAGACTATGTATAAGTGATATTAAAATAAGAAGAAATAGAGGAATGTATCTATTCTTTACAATATAAGAAACATTAGTTTGACCTTTGCTTGTGTGAAGCATTATCTAGGTTATAACCTATTTCTGTGACAAATTTCATTTGCTAACAAAGAATCGTACATACTTTTGCATATATATTAGTAATATTTATGAAGTAGGCCTTTGGGCCACATTAATTTTTTGTTTTTAAATGCCAATTGACTAGTTTATGGAACATAGAGAACCGTGAGAGTAGCGTCTGATGACTTATCAAACAAAACACTGTCTCACAACAACGTCTTTCTAACTTTTCCGATGATCATTATTTGTAACGACATAACATAACGAATATTTTTAAAGAAATAGTACTGTCATTCTTTAGCAAAGTAACGATATAAATTGTGCTCTGTTTCAAATCTATCTGAATACTCGTTACATGACCAACGTAACCGTCATTTAAGACCATGGTTTAAAGTTGAAAACAGCGATTAAGCTCACAAAAAAAGAGACAGTGTATAGAATATTAATCCTATACGGACTATTTGAACTAAACCATCAAAAGTCAGTCATCTTGTCTGTGATTTAGCTGCCACAGATAAACTTTGGCCCACATAAACTTTTTCCCCAGACTTCATATCAAACGTGAAATCTTTTGGCGCTTCAAATAACAAAATAATTGTACTTCCCATATTAAATTGTCCAAAAAGTTCCCCTTTCTTTAACGGAACTTGTCCAAGTTCTAATTCACTAATTCTATTACGTTTACCTTTTGTATTTGTTTGTAAATCAGGATCGTTATATATCTCAATGGAACCTACATTAGTTGCACCGACAGCAGTCATACTGAAGAAACCATGTTTCCACTCACCCACGTAAACAGCTCGTTCATTAATTGTAAAAAGACCTGGTATTAGTCTCGCCAGCCATGGATTCACTGACAACAATTTTCCAGAGAAGTGTCTGCGAAACGTTGCAGTCCAGTCACATGGAGAATGGAATCGGTGGTAGTCACCCGGAGCCAAGTAAATGATGCACTGGTGAAGTACATTTTCCTTATTAGTCAACAGAGAATCGTAGTATCTCTCACTTTTTCTTTTTGACCATTTATTTTCGCCTAAGAATTCTTCTAAGCTGTATGTTACTCCTTTAACTTGTTCTATTTTGTCTGTGTTTGCTTGTCCACAGTTTAAGACTACGCCATCACACGGAGACACACATGGAGCAGGGGATATATATCTCACTCCATCCTTTAATTTTCTTGTAAAAAAATCCGATAAACTTCTGTAAGACTTTAGATCGGATATAGCCGCTTCTTCCATATTCACGTTAAATAGTTTCGCATACGTCCCATAAACAAAGGTTCTTAGAGACGTAGGAAGCTCACATGCGGCCAAACGACCCCACAAACGGCTCGTTACTCGGAAAGGAAACATTTCGTAAAATAAAATTTCAACTTTTGACACATCATAGTTAATACTCGCGCGAAAATAACACCACCCGACATAAATAGCACTTCCTAGCGGCATCCATCTCGTAATTATAGATCTAAAGCTCATCCATTTATTCCTCTGTAACTGAGTAGTCTTTGTTTGATTACTGTTATGAATCGACGATGTTTGTCGAAACGGCCTATGAGGTCTCAGTTTTTGTTTGAATATTGGATTTATAACTGGCAGACAGCTCCGTATACGAGTCGGCGGAAACATGTCTATCTACCAACGCACTCGGCGATCGTTTAAAAATAATCTGTGTACGTAAATACGTGAAGAGCGAATATGTACTTTGCGTGTAATGACCACAGCACAACACAATGGATTAGGTACATACATGTACCGGATCAGAAAAATCAAATTAGATAAACAGTCGCACTACTATTATGTAATATATGAAAATAATTCCTGTAAGGATTTTAACCCCTACTACAGGGTTTTATATAGCCTATAATTGTGTGGCATAATTTATCAATTTCTTGGAATTGTGGAGATTTGTAGGCTGCGTTCAAAAGTTTGAGGAAGACATTTTTAATTTGCCGACAAAATAAACATTTAACAAAGCTTATTTAACTAATTAAGAAGCATTATTGAAGTTATTGGGATTGTCATTATTTAAAATAAGGGATTTTGTTAAATTATTCTTTCATTGTTTTGCCAAAGTAGTTTAGCAAATTGGTTAACAATATCAATTGAAGTTTTTGATCGCAATACTCACAGATTAATAAACTTACGTTAGGACATATAATAAAACTATTTTTAGCAAAATTTTAAAAAGTTTTTATTCTTTTTATTTATTAAAAAACACATATCGTTTGTCCAAAACATCCTTTGGTTTTTATTTTATATTTTAACTCCAACTGTAAACTCTTCTAAATAATTGCCACAATTAACAAAAGGTAAACAAGTTTATATGTCACAAATGTGTTTTATCTGTAGGATGACATTTGATTGGAAAATGATGGCGATATTGCCGCGATTGGATATTATTGCAATGCATCCAGTCTTCGTTTAGCATGACATGTAGCGTTGTTGACGTTATTAATTTCCTTAGTTTTTCCTTTTTTTTATTTTATTTTCCCGCGTTATTATTTGCTTCTGATGTTCACGAGCGATGGAGTTATTAAAGAATCAAAGGATACAACCGATATTACGGCGAAAGTGGTACGGAGACGACAGTCTTCAGATTATGGTGAAAATCTCGCGGTGGAAGGATTCCGCGGGTTCGAAAAAGTGCCGCTCGTCGTTTTAAACCGTTATGACATAACACCGTATATAAAAACAGTAAATAATAACAAAAACAACGATAAGTTGGTCCATCTAAATTTTTCCTCACATTCTGAGCGGCTGGCTCAAAAATGTGTAGTCAATCTTGTAAATCAAGACTTGATTGCACTTAAGGAAGCTTTACTGAAGTTACGGAAGTGTCAATTATCTGCTGATTCAGTATCTGACTCTGAAAACGACGAAATGGCTAGTATAAAATGTAAAATATGTGAAAAGGGTTACTCAAGCACAAAGAAGCTTTTAAAACATCAGGAAAATAAACATATGATAGTGTACAAGCCTCACGATAGGCCTCAGAAGAGGGTTTCGTTTTCAGACCACGTAATAATCCACGAAGTAAAAGAGTACCACAAATGTAGAAAGTGCCCAAAGATATTTGAAGCTTACAAACTTTTAAAATTGCACATGAAAGAACGGCACAAGAAACGAAAGTGCTATATTTGTAATTATTGCACTAAGAAATTTGTGGACCGTACTTTCTTCAAAGTGCATATTAAGCTGCACTGTGATGTTTGCGGTCTGTTGTTACCGAATAAAGTTAAATATACAGAACACAAACGTAATGTGTGTCGAATTTTGAAAATACACAAGTGTAAAACATGTGACGAATCATATTTTAAATTTATGGACTTAAAAAACCATAGCTATGAACACATAGTAAACTGTTACGTGTGTGATGTGTGTAAAGACCAATTCCTAACAAAATGTGGCATCGCACACCATATTTCTTTTCTACACTCAAACAATAGACCGACGACATTATACTCCATGCGTAATTTAGGGAACGAAAGATTATATTTGTGTAATTATTGCGATGAAAGTTCAGTTGAAAGAGATGTATTAGAAAACCACGTACAACTGCTACCGGACTTATCAAATAAAGCCATGACGGGCTACAAAGATTACTATTTCTGTGACCAATGTATGAAGAAGTTTGATACGGAAACCGATATGCTCCAGCATAAGTGGACGCACTTTTTAAAAACAAGTGATAACTCGCAAACACGGCAACAAGTCGATAATAGAAAGATGAAGAGCACATATAGAAATGGGGATGTGATACCTGAGTATATGAAACCGAGAGTTGTTTTAGAGAAACTTAACATTACTAATAAGAATATGGAATTGGTTGAATATGTTGACGTTAATAACTTAAATATCAACGGTGAGGTTGACAAAGCAATTGTTGATCCTAAGAGCAAAAAGACCATTGTTTCTAAACATCAGTGCCAGGTTAGTAAAACAAAGTGAAATATGTAACTAAAAAAAACGTGAAAACTTCTTTAGGCATGTTGAGCACTTGGGCGAACAAAAATCATGTAACTCGCTACATCGTCACGGAACGCTTTCTATGAGTTGTATGTATACTGTGTATAGTACACAAAGCATGTTATACATAGAATTCTCTGTATAGACCCTGGCTGAGGAGCGAGTGCCTATAGGGCAATGTATGCGATGTGAGACGTTACGGTCTCGGAGGGATGAAAACTTTGTAGTGGGCAAGGTAGCTGTTGTTGTGCTATACTTGATGCAAAAATAATATTATTTAATGGAAAAGTGCTCTGTAAAGGGACTATTTTTAATTGACTTCAAAAAAGAGTATGTTTTCTTGAAGTAAAAACTTCTTTAGGCACATTGAGCACTGTAGCTTTAGTCGGAGTTTTGGCTATCATATAATTTGGCAGACCTGTTGATCTAGAGGTTGGTGGCCCTGACTGCTAAGCCAGAGCTGGGTTTGATTCCCAATCAGAAGAAATATTTGTGTGGTGAATATAATTATTTGCTGTGTCTGGGTGTAATTTATCTATCATATGTATATATTTAGAAATATGTAAGTATGTTTATCAGCAGTCTTAGCCTAGTTTGGAATCAGACAGCCGTGTGTGAGATGTGTTACGTTATAATGCTCAAAACACACTTTTAAGTTTTCCCAGCAATATTTATGACTGACTTCGATTCTTTAAAATTACTGTCATCCATTCTTATTAAGAAAATAGTGACATTTATAAATTTCTTGCTTTGTTCTCCTGACATTAGCTAGATGTCCATATCCATGTCCAGCTGTGGACATGGTGGCATGAATAATCGAACAAAATCGAAAAAAAACCCATAAGTAGGAGTATGGTTTATTTTCTTGAATGTTTGATGGTCGGATAGACTGAAAAGCCCCATTGAAAGTCAGTGTTGCTGCTTACCCTTGATTGACAGACTCGAGTCCTCCTACCCCTTAAAAATTTGTTTAACTTGAAATTGTTATTGTTAATTCTATGTTTAATATTGCTGGACTACTAAGCTTTTTAATTTATTTGTTTATTTAATGACCCTGCCAAAGTGACTACTCTAGTAAATCCAAGAGTTGTGGTCACCACCTCTTTGCAAATGCAAGTAATACAGTATGGTGACCCCATACTATGTCAGCTTAGTGATATACTGTTTCATGGCCCACTTTGTGATGTAAAAGGCGTGACAGTCATCATGGCAGTGTAAAGCTCACAATATTTGTCACAGCTGCTTCAATTAGCCTCTGGTTTCGCACACAGAATGAAGCTGAGGAGTTCTTTAATTTCAATGTGTGTATCTTAGAAACTGCTGGGTTGAACTGAATAATTGCTTTAGTGTTTGATATTCCAATAGGAATAGGCTAATAACAATATCCTTACTTCCTTTCTAATATTATAAATGCGAAAGTATTTGTTTGTTTGAATGTTTGTCTGTCTTTCACGTCGCAACAGAGCAATTTACAGTATCATTTTTGTGTCTGGAGATAGTCAAGAGGCTGGAAAGTGCTATAGCCTACTTTTTACCGCGGTAAAATATCTCATTTCCATAGGAACTCCATTATAATGAATATTCGAACCACTCCAAATTTAATATATTCCAATAGTCTTCTATGTCGGTTATCGCGGTAAATAGTAGCCTGTGTGTTGTTCTAATGTACAAACTATAACACTGTGAAATTTCATCTAAATCCGTACAGTAGTTCTTGCGTGAAAAGGTAACAAATATCCGAACATCTTTACAAATGCTCACTTTTATAATATTTAAACTTAAAAACATATTATAAAGTTTATCGATAAAGAGTCTACGTACGTCATTCAATATACCGCCGTCTATTAGAAACCGCGGGTATTTTTTATAAAGTCTAATCACAGCTTTTGTACTATATGCAATCGGGCGAAAAAGTCTAATAGCGCCATCTATCGGAATTCACACAATTTTGAGTGATTCAAATACGCATCATAATGGACATTTCCATGAGAATGAGATGTTTACCGCGGTAAAAAGAAGCCTATATCGCTCTCCAGGTTCCTAACTATCTCTAGACACAAAAATCACACCATAAAATCACCTCATTGCTACGTGAAAGAAAGACAAACATCCAAACAAATTGACTCTCGTTTTAATAATGTCAGTATGGATAAAAACTAAATAGGTTCATCCATTTATAAGCTATGAAGCTAGAAACTTACAAAACTTCTTTTTTCAGACATGTGGCAAATATTATTCAACGAACTACTGCCTCAACAGGCACATAGAAACACAACATTCCGATTACGACAGCCTCCAATGCAAGGTGTGTGAAGAGACCTTCGTCTGGCCATCATTACTTCGCTCACACAAATGCATCCGTCTGAACCACCCTGAAATGCCGTTTGAAGACGCAAGACCAGAGATCCACTTCGACAACCTCCACTCGATCGCTGAAAATGGATTTGATGATTTGAATATAGGTGATAATGATGACTATCTAAATACGTTGGACTTTGAAATACCAGCACCTATTGTGGAGTTGACGGAGTACGAGAACCTAACACCGGCAACACCCGATAGGTTCACGCCGTTGAGTAATTTAGGATATAAAGTTGTTATGCAAGAGGTACCCATAGAGTTCTAAGATATATTTTTTTTTACTTGTATTCTTAAGTGAATTTGGACGTCTCGTAGAGCGAGTATTATAGCTTAGAATAATGTTTTATTTAATTAATTCTTGTGCAGTTTTCGTTTGTCATTTAAATAGACCGAGGGGACGGAAGCGCGTTACAGGAAGCCAGGGAAACGAACGCTATTTGATTTCACCAATCAGTAGGTGAGATGTCAGTTGTGACACATTATATGCTACTATTGTCAGGCTAGTTTTTTTTTATACGAATCAGGGAAGCGCATTTAAAATACTGACACCTTATCTAAAAAGGTTATAAAGTAAAAATTATGTTGTCTATATTCATAATCTTTTTAGTAGAACTCTTTTAAAAAATACGTACATACATAAAATCACGCCTGTTTCCCCGGAGGGGTAGGCAGAGACATTAAACGCCTATTTTTCGCCAGTATTTTGGTCCCACTTAATAGGTGGCGAGATTTTTGCCGCTAATCTGGATGTTTCGTTTACCAGAACCTCGTCCGTCGATTAACAGGTGCACCACTTGCAGGTGAAATTGGTTTAAGGCCCTAAGTTCTTGGTGAGAACCCTATGCACTCTAATAAAAACTAAGGAAAGAAATTTGTAAAGTGTGTGGAAGTGTCAGAAGAAGTGATGTTCTGAAGAAGAGACCATGTAAAGAATGCCAGGAACCGAGCAGGTTGCGATAGCGTGGGTCGCCATGTCATGGGACTCTATTCATGCTTTCCATCAGGCAGAGTAGAGGCACTTTTGCAAATACTTAAAAGAAATAAATAAATACCCATCCAGAGATTGACCTTTGCTTAAATTTGGCAATATAATAACCTACTCGGCTACCACGGAGCCACGAGCACCTTGTAATGTTAGTATAGGTATCTAGTCAAATTGCAAGATTAGTGTTAAACTAACTTTAACTAAGCAGTATTAAGAATTGATCCCTGGACGCCATGACACTGTGACGACTTCCACATACAGCGCAAAACAAAAATACATACAACAGCGCCATCTAGCGAAGACACGTCGAACCACGGAGTACAATGAACTACGGAGCATCTACTAATCCTGTATCGCGAAATAGAGATTCTCGTGGCGATTAGCATGTATATGACATCCCAACATCATCCATTGGGTCGCGGCCCGCCAGGCATGATCACCTCGCCTGGTCAAAGGATCCTCCCTTTGTGTCGGAGGGACATGACAGCCCTCCACAACATGGTGATCAACTAATACTACTTTAACTTTGGTTCTGTTTATTATGGCTTGCAAAAGAGGTGTGTTAGAACCTCAGTAAGTGTAAATCAATTGTCTCTGCCTACGCCTCTGGGAAACAGGCGTGACTTTATGTATGTACTTATGTAAAACGACTTATATTTCTACGTTTCTGCTGCAGATAATAATCATTTGCGAAATGAAATGATTCTGTGTACTGTGAACTACATATGTTAGAATAAGAATACATGTATGTACGCCATTATTTAAGTGTCTTCTGCCGACCTGCGTTGCCATGTTAAAAAATAACAGAAAGAATAGTAGAAAGTACAATGGTACATAATAAGGTGTTAAATTAATCTTTGTCATATTAAGTCAAACTCGGAGTGTAAATAGCCAAGTTTGTCATATATTTTGTAAAATCGGGACGGGTGGTTGGAAGAGGGTAGAAACACCACTTGTAGGAGTAAACTTAAAAATGTCTATCTGAAGATATGTAGCAGTAGTTAAGGAAGCTACCAGAGTGTCACAAGTAGCCAATAATAAAAAAGGGACGGAAGTACTATGTAACAGGAAGTTGAAAAAGAGAGCGGTGTTTGATTTAGCCAATGAGCGCTTGCGGTGCTAGAAAAGTTGTTTGATTTAAACGATTGCTAGAATTAAATCGTCAAATATCGTGTAATTGGATTAAAATTCCGTTGTTTGATATAATAATTTCCTGCCATATTAAAAAAAAATCGAGAGACTGGCAAGAAGACTGCCGACATAAGTGAAAATTTAAAACTATTTTGGAAAGTGCGCACGACAATAGCTACCTCACCCGCTACAAAGCTTTTGGTCCCTCCAAGATCGGAACGTCCCAGATCGCATACATTGCCCCGCAGGCACACGCGCCTCAGTCAAGCGTCCATACACAGAGCGCCATGTATAAGATGCTTTGTTTAATATATGTACAGTATACATATAGCTCACGGAAAGCGAGTTCTTTGGTTTTGTTCACACAAAAAGTGCTCAACGCGCCTAAAGAAGTTTTCACTTCAAAATAAATAATGACAGTGTTGCCCTACCAAATAAATGTTTTCATGATCAAGACATTGGTTAAATTAGTTGAACACAGATACAAGGTTTTTACGTATTTTATAAATGTGCTGTGTACTTTTTTCTAAATTAAAACACAGTTATCATTGTCGATCTCAAGTTTATATATCTGATAATAGGCTAACTAGTAACTACTTACCATAGACAACAGGATGTAAAATGCTATTTATTGGAAATAGCTACGGCCCCTTAGGCGATTTTTCCCGCTCACACTTCGTTATGTCAACCCACCCGCTTTTTTTTTATACGTATGGCAACCTCTCGGTCCGTGACCCTGCCGGCGTTTAACCATATGGTGTGCCACTCTGCCTGGTATAGAAAGGATTTGGAAGCTTCTGTTTATTCGTGCCATCTGGAGATATGACCCACCCGCTGTCTGCCTCAACCTTTAGTAGGCTACATGTAGAACTATGTTGATTGTTGTTGCTTTCGTTTTAAAAAGTTTTTTTTACATTGAGAATAAAAATTATTACTTTCTGATCTGGCTCTAAGGCCGTATATTTTTTTAATATCTGGCAATCAAAGAGTATCCATTGTATAAACATCAATCCTAAAAAAAAAACAAAGTGCTGGATTTTATACGTCAAAATAAGACGAAACAACAGGCAAAATTATCGTTTAAAATTTATCAAGAAATCAATAGAATTTTAGTTGATTATTCAGTTAAGTTTAAGTATTAATAACATTTAAATCATAGAGAATAGTCTGTTTTTTTTTTAAATGTAAGTTTTTTTTTTATGTATTGAAATTTGATTGTATTAAAAAGGAATCTAAAAGTACAGTTTGTTAATACATTTATTTATTTAGTTAATCATAATTGTCTAGATACGAATGTCACTACAAGCTAATTTAACTTCACAGCTGACGCATACTCAATGACGGCGTATAACATTTTTAGATGGCAACTCTCGGACATTATTTTTTTAACGTAATCAACAACGTATCTATTTATAGAGATTATTCTTACAGTACAGAATGTGTTTACTTTTCCATGCCCGTTTAGTAAATAGTCTAGCTTTCACATTTACGAAAACTACCAAATGGTAGTAATTTATTAATAGTGGTAGTTTTTAAGTAGTAAGTTGGTAACACTCAATACTTCCCTTAAAACTGCTTATTGTACAAATTATAAAAATATATATATAACCCGCTTTACTATTGTTTTATATTCTTAAATATTGATTTGTTAGCTTCCCCAATATTTTTTTACCTGCAATCTTAAAATAGGTTTGGCACTATGGAGGTTGATAAGAAAAAGGCTTGCAAGAAAATTAATATATTTTTTAAGATTTACCCTCAATTTCTAGAATTTTTTATTATATATTTTTTTCACGATCTAAAGTACGTTTCTTGTGTGATGAAGGTTTTTTGTTATCAATAACCCCTTTTTTCTCGTTTTTCTTCCGTCTTTTTGGACTCCTTATTGTACAGTGTTTAAAGATAGTCATAGACAATTATTCAGTATAACGTAAGTACACATAGTAAACGAAATAGGTGATCAGGTTTAAATGTGTGTTATTGTAATAATAATATTTTAAATTACATGTGTGTGCATTGTAAATACTAGTTTCAGCTTGGTTGGCGGGTTGGACCAAATGTTTGTATAATATGCAAACATTTGTTTCGAAGTTCAAACGTTTTCTATGTATGTATTTACACATAAAAGTATATAAGTATTCTATCAGTCAATCTAGCTGTCATCGTACAAGTTACTTAGTTCGAAGCTAGATGGCGTTGTTACAGATGTCCATGTAAAACTATTGCGTTATCGGTAATAGTGAATTTAGATCACATACTTTGTAGGATTGACTGGGTCTTTGTTTATCCGTATGTACTGTCATAATATTAAATGTGATTAAAAAAATATTATTTAAAAAATATCGTTTAACTGAATGTCGTGTGGTGACGGATTAAGAATGTCGCCACCCCTATTTTTGACACGAATGTTGTAAGAGCCGACTAAAGGAGCAAACAGGGGAACATCACTACAAAGAGAAGGAAAACTTGAAACAAACCCTATACCAACCCGTCTGGCCAGCGTGGTATAGTAGGCCGAAACCTCCTTGCTAAGAAGAGGCCTATGTCCAGCTGTGGACTGTTAAACGCTGTTGAAGATGAGAACTATGTACATTGATGTACATAGATATTTCTGTAATATATACTTTAATATAAAGGCCAAATGTACATTTTTAACTAACTCACGTATTGTGGTACTAATGTAAGGTCAGTAGTGCTCGTATTTTCGATTATTCGATACTAGTGATGTACTCAATATCCGTATCTGCGGATATCCACAGGTGACAATTCTGTATCCGTTACTTTTTGAGTGATATCTAAAGAATCTTCTCGAGTTAATGTTGCTATTTACAGTTTAAACCCTCATTGTTTTATTTCTTAATTTGTTATCAATATAATTATTATATGTAAAAAAAAAATCTAACTGTACCCTACCATGCTTCGTTGTAGCACATTGTGTTTACATTTATAAGGACAAACTTGACGAGAAAAATAAATAAAATATAAGTCAAAATTTTAGTTAAATCCCTGCAGAATTTTTGAGTTTTCGAAGCGTACACAAAATAGCTTAACGTTGTTATTGTGAATAGATAACATGTCAAAAATGTCATGTAACTTAACGGTAAACGTCAATTGATGTTTCTTGGTCGTGCAATAGATCCTGAGGGTTGTAAACACAGATCTAATAATTCGTAGTGTCGCGGATACGCATTTATCCGATCTCGCACATCACTATCGATACTAATACTTCAAATCGATTACTGTTTAATCAACATCGAATAACCATTATCTACTAATTCAACATATTCGATTTTTTGTTTTTTGTTCAAGTTGGAACACATAATAATATTGAAATTATAAGTACATGATAAATAAACGATGTACATAATTAAATTGGTATTTTTATTGAAACTGACGAGGACTTGACAGGACAGATGGATCTGATGGCAAGTGACTACCGCCGCCTAAGGACACTTGTAATAATAATAATGTTATCCTCACACATCTCACATGGCCGCCTGATCCTAAGTTACACAAGGCTGTACTGTGTTAACCAGACTGCTGATTATACTTACATATTGTAGATAAATTACACCTAGCTATAGAACGAACGATCGTGTTCACCACACAAAGTTTTGAGTGGGAATCGAACCAAGACCTTAGGCTTAGCAATCAGGATCATTAACCATCAGATCCACAGGCCAATGAAACGACTTAACTAACAGGCCATAGACTTAAGAACCTACTGTGTTGCCAGTTTTTGAATGATCAGACCGAATAACTCCTAAACACTATTCAACCTATTTGTATTCTACCATTTCTATATATAAAGTACACGAAGCCTCTGTTCATAAAAAACTCACAATTTCTTCACAGAAACCAGCTATTAAGCCCTCACGTTCCGTTTCAGGGCCGGTCACAACACAGTCACAGCTCTCTTAAAAGTGACTAGCGATATTAACCCACTACTTCCAAACCATCGAAAAATTTAGAATTTTCTGTTCTCTTTCTGTGAAAAAATAATGTGTAGCAAAAACAAAAAATTATTTATTCTGGGGTCTGAATCAACCTGTCCTATATGTATGACATTGGGATCATATGTTAAGAAAAAAATATATTATTACGACTTTATTGGCTATTTCACGTTTAGTAAAGGTTGCCCAACAATTTTAGGTAATTTGAAATATATAATTACTTTTATGTATATTGCTATAATTAGTTATATAAAACAAACACCAATGCACTCTTAACGGCTACGAAATATATAAACTTCGAAATTATATATCTAAATAATGTCACTGTATTTTTTATCAAAATTCTTTTTTCGGAAAAATAGTTACAAATGTTTGCCATTTACAAAAAAAGGCTTAAAAATTAAAGCCAGCTTTAGAAAAAAAATGGTAATCTGGTGTCCTAAAAATATGATGGTAGGAAATAATGGGTTGAGGGACATGGAAGATACGAAAGTTACAGTATTTGCTTCAGTTGACTTCTCAAATGCCTTTAACAGCATCAGTCACGAAATCCTTTTATCCATCCTTATATATCTTATGGGATCTTCTGAAGCACTGAAATGGTTCGCTACTTATTTACAGTGGAGACCTCTTTTCTTCTTTTTTTCTAAAGTTCGGGTTCTAAGGTTCGGGCCGTCACCCCACCGGGGTTTACGGCGGGGTGGTGTGTCGGAATCGGACCGACTAAAATCACACGGTGTGCCACTCTGCGCCTGACATAGGAGGGATCCGGGAACAGACAGTGGAGACCTCTACGCTGACGTACCTTAAGGTGGTAGTATATCTCTTATTTATTAACTTCATAACTCAACATCTTTTCAATTCTTTACTGCGTTTTACATTGTATATAGGTGTTAGACATATAAGTAATAGTAATAATTGTGAATCGTGTCGAGCACAGCAACGTAACTTAGCAGGAGAGTGACTTCATAGTGTGACACCTATATAATAATAATAATAATATAATGTGTCGTGTGGTGACAGATTAAGAATACATAGTGTTACCAACCCTATTCATCCCGTGGGTGTCTTAAAAGGCGACTAAGGGAACAAAGTATGCAAGACGACATCATTACAAAGAGAAGGAAAACTTGAAACAAACCATATTGCAACCCATCTGGCTAGCGTGGTATAGTAGGCCAAAACCTCCTTGCTAAGGAGAGGCCCAGCCGTGGACTTTTAAAGACTGTTGATGATGATGATGACGATAATAATATAATATAATATAATATTTCGCACATTTAACATACAACATTAACTAGTTCCAAATTAAGCATAACTTGTACTATAGGTACTAGACAACTGATATAAATACATAAATAATATTTTATTATAAATGCATACATATTAAACATAGAAAACACCCAACAAGCATTTGGTGCGACACAGGATTCGGAACCCAAGATCTCAAGTAGAGTAATACATACGCAATAACGCATACGCTACTACCGTGCCATCGAGGCAGTTATGATCTGCAACTGCCTCAATTTTACTGATTGTGTTCTATGGTTTAGTTGTTCCGTTCAGAAAGACAACTAGTCTCTAAAAGTCTTAAATTTAACACGCCTACCCGATCGTATGGTATAAGGCGCAGGATGAAGTGAAACTGGGGGAGCGGCTAGCTGCTTTTGAGCTGGAGAAAGCAAAGGATCCTTAGGAGTGGTTTCAGGTTTCAGTGGGAATACCTGATTAGAGGAAGGATGTATGAGTGGATCTGGAGCAGGAGTCGAAATAAAGGCGGGTTTTACGCGATCGACGCTAACGGTAACCATTTTACCATTGATACTAATGGTAATAGTTCTACCATCAGTAGCTCTATCCATTATTTGGGGAGGACCCAGTGTACGGAGGTTGAAAGGGACGACGAACGGCGTCCTCACGTAGGTAAACGTGTGAGGCTGTGGCGAGGTCCTTGAACATGAAGGAAACCTGGGTACCGTGTCTTGAAGCCGGAAATGGACGAATCGCAGACATGTGATGCCGCCTGAGGCGCGACACAAAATCAGCAGGGTCGACCGAGACTTCAGAATGGGACGAAGGGACTATTAGTTCGCCTAGAAGACGCAGAGTTTCGCCATATAACATCTCCGCAGTAGATGATTTCATATCCTGTTTGAAAGCTGAACGGATGCCAAGAAGTACCAGAGGCAGGCAGTAATCAAGTCGCCTCCATGGCACATAATGGATGCCTGCCTGCGTGAATTACCTTTTTTAACGTATAACGTGTGGAAACCCCCTCGGGCTGTCACCCCACCGGGGTTTACGGCAGGGTGGTGTGTCGGAATCGGACCGACTAAAACCACACGGTGTGCCAATCTGCGCTTGAGATAGGAGGGAACCGGGAACCGCTGCTATTACTCGGGCACCATCTGCGGATAAACTCTCTATTTTAGGTGACGTACGGCACACGCGGACGTCGCCTCCTCACGGCTGGCCATTATAGCGGGTGGAGGGGAAAACCCGTCCCGTCCACCCGCGGCCACACTCAAGGCGGCATGAGGCGCTGGTATGCGCGCCTCCGCCGCCCGGATCGCCGGCGGCGAATTGGGTCCGTGGATATCGTCCTCCCGGGCCTTCTCCGCCGCCTCCTTCCGCGAAATTACGTCTTCGCAGAAGGTTGCGACCGCGGTAAAACAACTGTCGTTACCGGCCATGGAGCGTATGACGGCCGGTAGCGAGAGATCTCCTCCAATAACTGCAGTGAGGACCCCACGCTGCGCCGCCCAGGCGGAACAAACCGCTAGCGTGTGCCGAGCCGAGTCCTCACTGCAGTCGCAGTGGTAACAGGCGGGACTCAATTCCCTCCTAGCGACCGAGTGCAGATACTTTCCGAAGCAACCATGCCCGGAAAGGACCTGCGTCAGTCGGAAGGAAAGGGTCCCGTGCTGCCGCCCTGCCCACTCGGTGATGACCGGCTGGAGAGCCTCCACGAGGGCAAAGCCAGCACGTGGAGTCTCCAACCGGAACGACCAACGAGCCATCGTGGCTCGACGAGCGGCCTCACGCCACTCGCGTATCTCGTCGGGCGGGGGCCGTATGCCGCTACCCGCTCGGAAGTCAGCCGTCCGCCGATAAACTTCGGCGAGCACTTCCGCCTCCAAATCCCACGGTGGAGTTCCGGCCAGGGCGCACGCCGCCTCCGTCGATACGGTGTGGTAACCGCGTATGGCTCTAACCGCCAATATCCTCTGAGGGCGCCAGAGGCGAGCACTATTCTGGGCGGTCAGAGCCGCCGCCCACACCGGTGCACCATACAGCGCCATTGACCGAACAACCCCCGTGTATAGCCGTCTCGTCGCGACGCTGGCTCCACCCAAATTGGGCAAAAGTCGCCCAAGAACAGAAGCAGCGCCGACCAGCTTTGGAGTAAGCTGTCGGAAGTGCTCGTCGAAGAGCCACCTGCCGTCAAGGATCACCAGATGAAGTATCTGGGCCTTAATCGGTACGAGGACCGAATTGACAACGATAGAGGCACCGGGGGGTGGACCACGACGGGGCCCATGAAACAAAAGGGCTTCCGTCTTATCTAGGGCCATCCGTAAACCCAGCGCCTCAATGCGCCGGACCACCAAAGAGACTCCCACGGTGGCCAGGCGCGCCGCCTCTTGAAAGTTCGCCCCCCGGGCTGTGACCAATGTGTCATCGGCGTAACAAATTACGCCCAGCCCGGGGCGAAGACGATGCCTGAATTACCTGTGCAATCTTTCGATCATTCCGTTAGCTTGAGGATGGTAAGCGGTGGTTCGAGTACGTTTTGTGGCAAAACTGCGCGTCAACCTAAGAAACAAATCGGACTCGAATTGAGTACCTTGGACGGTAGTGATGGTTAACGGAACGCCATAACATGAGATCCATTCCCTTACAAAAGTTTCCGCTACTTCTTCCGCAGTGATTCCTTGCATAGGTCAAACTTCGGGCCACCTAGATACACGGTTAATAGCAGTCAAACAGTAACGAAAGCCTTTGCAAGGAGGTAAGGGACCGATTATGTCGATATGGATGTGCATAAAACGACCAGTCGGTGTATCGAAATTGCCAAGTGGAGAAGAGATATGTCTCGACACTTTGCTGCGTTGATAAGCATCGCACGTGCAGGCCCACTCTTTATAGTCTTTATTGAGGGACAGCCAGACATAGCAGTCAGCTATGAGGCGAGCCGTAGCCCGGATACTGGGGTGGCTTAAGTTGTGAAGCTTGTTGAATATAGTACGACGCAGGTCTTGTGGAACATATGGACGAGGTTTGCCGGTCGAAAGATCGCAGAACAAGAAAAAGTTTGTGCCGGGAATGCTCGTCTTAGAAAGTTTCAGACTGGAATGCTCCAAAAGTTGGAGAGAAGATACAGTAGAACAGTCACAGCTCACTTGAAACACCGTTCAGGAAGTTTGATTTGTGGTATCAAGGCAGTGGTGTAGATGCTCTTGCACTTTTTAGGAGGTGTTTGCAGCCAATGGGTTTCTTTTAGGTCAAAAGGTAAGTGTCACGTGTTCAGCTCTTGAAGACAGGTTGTATAAAGGAAGATATTGGGTGTATAAACACGATGCACAAAAACACAATCACGTCAGGGTTACTTTGGGAGTTACTATGTTTGTGTACTCCACAATATATTTTTATCTGATGCATCTACCACTTGAATGGTTAAATTAAACACAGTATAAACTTAATAGGAATTTACTGTTCAGGTGGTACCAATATTCACAGTATTTGTCTCCAAGAGCTTGAGTTACACGCTTGTAGTCGCTTTGTTAATCCGAATCCACTTGACATTCTATTGCGTGTCCAACTCTGTGTATAAAAAGTGGCGTCGTCAAAAACAGTGTTGCCACATGAACGCTACACATGAAAATAAAAAGTACTTGGATTAGTTATAGAAGTGGAAATAAACAGAAACTTGTACTGTGTAATTTTCAGCTCTTATCAGCACATCAACAGCTTTTAATACAGCTAATATACCACAACTGGACAGACCTTTCCTTACAAAAGAGATTTTGGAATACCACATAACGCTAGCCAGAGGGGTTGGTGTGGTGTTTGTTTCAAGTTAGTCGAACCGCCTCAGGGAGGTTCTGAACGCTAGCTCGACGGTCACGGCCACGGTAAATTGTTAACGTCTGCGTAGTTTGCGGCTCTTACGACACCCACGGAATGAAAAAGTTGAATTGAGTTTTTCTGATTACAGAAAAGAGTAATAGCCGCCATCTCATCGGATTGAGAGAGTGAGGGAACAGAGTATGTATCTCTGTTTGCGCACATACTTGTGCACTATGATATCTTTCCGTTGTTCCGAGACTGGACAAATGACTGAAATGATGACTCGAATTGGGTAGGAAATCGATTATTGTAAGTAAATAATTAATACAAATTAATAAACTATAGGTAAATTAATAAACAATAACTTTTGTATGCTTAAGTGTACAATCATTGTTGTTTAAAGTGCACATGATGCTTATCTATAAGTAGGCTTACCATACATCCCGGTTTGACCAGGATAGTCCCGGTTTGAGATGCCAGTTCCGGCGTCCCGGTCAAACTTGAACAGCACCGACACCCCAACCAATCGTTCCCCAAAAAATATATTCACATTTATAAATATGTTTTCAATTCATAATAATTTTGATTGCATTTCAAGTATGAAAAACACAAATTAAACGAAAAGCAAAATGAAAATGAGCCTCTTTCTCTTCTGCGTCCCGGTTTGACTCTTTGTAATTATGGTAAGCCTATCTATAAGGAATTGTAACACTATGCCGCTTTATACTTATTGAAAAACATCTTTTAACTGTTAAACAGTGTACACAATCGTTGATGAGTCAATTAACTAAATAAATAAGGGAGCGAGGTTTAATTTAGTCACTCTGACAGCTTACCTTTTCAGCTATACCTACGTAAATTCCAAAATACGGTTCTCATGTCTCACACTACATGGTACATGGTACTACATGGTACACTTATCTGGCGTCAACTAATATCACAACGTCAACTGAGTATTGATTTTAGAGGTTCTCTTTCTACGGGATCATCAGCATCAGCCTATTGCAGTCCACCGCTGTACATAGGCCTGTATCATTTCACGCTACTCAGATATATAATGTAATGTACTGGATATTCATCTAATATATTGACTATCTTGCGTTTATTTGTACTTATATGTTGAAATTATCTTTACTACTTACATGCCGGGATTTAAACTTTCATTTTTAGTTTCATAGAAAACTAGTAAAAAGCATTTCATTTGGTATCATCAGTTTTGTAGCAATTTTGGCAACATTGGAACTGTTTAGTTGTCAAACGCCATTTTCTACAGCGACGTCTTGCTAGCTGTATTCAATAATATTGTCTTTTTATCAATAATATTGATTATCAGTAAAGATTTCTTATAAGTTTAATTCAAGAAAGTGTTTATAACCTTGTTGGTTACATATAAATGGTTAATAAAATGTCACTTTTGGTTTAAAAACGAACTTCCTGTGGGGCTTGTAATGTTTTAATATTTGTGTGATTTTGTCGCGTTAAATCATGTCTGTGAGTGAAAAAGTGTCATTATCGGATGCTCTGAGTAATGTGGATGTGTTGGACGAGCTTACATTACCAGGTAATTAGGTTTTGTAGTTATTAATTGTGGATCAATTTGTCTCGGGAAGTAGGTGGGGCCGTTACAGATAATATCTGTTTTTACATATATGTACGTTATTACCTAGACAATTAATATTTGAATTAAGTTATTGAGTATATGGTTACTATCGAGATCCTTATTTAACATTAAGTAAATTAATAAGACAGTCTATGCAATGAACTTGCGGTATTTCCGAAGCTCTGCTAACTAGAAAAAAACGTGTTCTCATTTAAAAACCTGGCAACTTAGTTCAGTGACTTGACTTCAGATGTCCATGAGTGGTGGTAATCGCTTACCATCAGATGACGGTTTGATTGCCATCTAAAAATGACTAGACATTTTGTTTGACAACTGGTTTTAAATACAACTCTCACTATGGCATCTATGACCTGATGTTTGAACCTATGACATTAATCTCAGCGGAAAATGGTGAAGCGCTTTACTCACTCCACATACCGCTAGAACCTACAGTTTGGATAATAAGTGGCCTTTGAGGAAAAACTGAGCAATAATTAAATAAATGTTATATCCAAGTCTGACCACTTAAAGGAACCTATCAGGATATATTCTTATCAATCATTTGAACTGCCTGCCTGTCTATATATTAAAGTAAAAAACACATTTAATAGCCGTTGTGGTGACTACCAGATACAGCGTAACCACAGATAAACAGCGCCATCTACTGAAGACACACGAAACTATGAAGCGACTACTTATTGTGTATTGCGATGTAGAAAACTCTCACACCGATTTGCATATATATAAAACTTAACATCTGACTTTTTTTTTTAAATGAATATTCAGATATTTAACACACAACATCATCTAGTTTCAAACTAAGCAGAGCTTGTGTTATGATAACTAGACTGACTGATAGAGTACTATTTATTCTTTTGTTTTTGTAAATACATACATATTATACACAGAAAACATCTGAAAGAAATATTTGCAGATCATGCAAACATTTGGTCCGACCTGGGAATTTAAACTGAGACCTTAAACACAGCAATCGCATTTGCTACGACTGCGCCACCAAGGCAGTCAGTTACTTTGACTGTCTCGTCGGTCAAGCGGGAAGCATATGCGATTATTGATCAAGAGGTCTCAGGTTCGATTCCGGATCGGGCAAAAAAACGTGTTACTGAGTTTTTATGAACATTGAAATGCTTAATAAGAGCCTAGAGTTAGGAAGTTGCAGTCTTAGAACCCCAACGTCTCTGAGAACACGTAAAGCCCTTGGTCTTGCACTTGTACTGGTCAATCCTCAGGTCTGGCTTTAATGGCTTAGTTAAGCTCAAATAAATTATGTTTTGGCCTTCGACTAAGGAATTTTCATCAAACCTAGGCGAGACAAATTTGGATAGGTTAGATTTCACTAATTCTTCCGTCAAAAGGTGATATTGTAATATATTTCAGGGATTGCCTGAAGGCTTTGGCCAAACCTTGGATAAACCAGTCCTTCTACGAAGAGACTGTGCATCGATATATGGCTATAACCCATACACTGAAAAAACATTAACCTTCTTACGGTATTGGGTAAAAATGCCCAACATAAAAATCAAAAGATGAAATAAAAATATGAACTTGAACTTTTAATTTACATGAAAATAATATTAAAGGCATTTATACATATTTTAAAATGACTTATTTCAAAATAAAATTGTTTGCATGTAATATCACACAATATAAATCGAATTTAAAAAACTAATAAACATCTTACAATTACAAACAAATCGTCATCGTCAATTACAAAGAAATGAGTAGGTGAAGCTAATAAAAGCCTGTTAAAAAAAAGTGGCCAAGTGCGATTCGGACTCGCTCATGAAGGATTCTGTAGCAGCGATTTTAGACGTATTAAAAAAAAACTACTTACTAGATCTCATTCAAACCAATTTTAAATAGAAGTTTACATTGTAATGTACATCATATATTTTTTTTAGTTTTATCATTCTCTTATTTTAGAAGTTACAGGAGGGGGATTTGGAAGTGTCTCTCGTGCAAACTTTTCACTTCAGAAAAAAATGATATTAGAATGAAACATTATTATATGTTTGTAGAGAAAACGACACTAATAATAAAAAAAAAGGTATTTAATACATTGAAAGAAAGTTTTATTATAACGCGTTATCTACATAGTTAATTTAATTTTATTTAAATATCACAAAATATCTATACATGACAAAAAACTTAAAAATTGACTAGCCGATTTCATGGTGTCGGTTTTTCGTGACGGTGTGTGCGCGCTCCATAAAAATTTACTCGCATCATTTTTCCCTGACACACCAAAAGAAATATAACTGGAAAAGCAATAATTTTTTATCATTTTTAGACGAACAACCATGCATTGAGGCCGCTCCATGCTCCATTCTGTACCAGGCGAACTTCGACACGAACTTTGAAGACCGCAATGGCTTCGTCACCGGCATTGCCAAGTACATTGAAGAGGCTACGGTGCATGCCAACTTGGTAAGATCAGTTTTGATTGACCACAGCGCTATCCGTGTAGTCATTTGATGAATATGAGTATTACAGCTCAGTACTTATTTTAATTCCACTTTTATCGGCCAACTAGCATCGTATCCACTAGACAACTTACCACCTCGATGGTTATCGAACGACTAACACAGCTCCTGACTCAATAATCAAAACGCTGTCTCAATCCTTTCACCGGAAGTTGTCACAAAAGAGTGACGGGAGTGTCGGTAGTGTTGCCATTTAAGAAAAATAAAATTATCCTCCATAAAACCATTACGTGGGTTAATGAAATTTAATTATTGTATTTGAAGATTTCGATTGAAATTTGATGGTGGATTAAGAACACAGAGAGTGTTATCATCCTTATTCACCCTATGGGTGTCGTTAAAAGTGACTAAAGGAGCAAATTACGCAGGAAAACATCACTGCAGGGAGAAAGCAAATTTGATGTAAACCCTTTTTTTTCTTTTAACGTGTGGAAACTCCCTCGAGCCGTCACCCCACCGGGGCTTACGGCAGGGTGGTGTGTCAGAATCAGACTGACTAAAACCACACGATGTGCCACTTTGCGCCTGAGATAGGAGGGAGCCGGGAACCGCTGCTATTAGGACAACCAGCAAATTTGATATAAACAGTTTTTTTTTAACGTGTGGAAACCCCCTCGGGCCGTCACCCCACCGGGGTTTACGGCGGGGTGGTGTGTCGGAATCGGACCGACCAAAACCACACGGTGTGTCACTCTGCGCCTGAGATAGGAGGGATCCGGGAACCGCTGCTATTACGACATCCAGATCCCTCCTAGCGCCTGCCCGCTACCTCGGGCACCATCTGCGGATAAACTCTCTATTTTAGGCGACGTACGGCACACACGGACGTCGCCTCCTCGCGGCTGACCATTGTAGCCATTGTATTGTAGCGGTGTCGTTGGACATCGCCAACGCATTTAATAGTCTGCCATTTAGCTGCATCAGGGAAGCACTCCACTACCACGGGGTGCCAAAGTACCTGAGGCGGCTTGTGGCAGACTATCTTGAGGAGCGTACCGTCGTGTACGAGGACCGAGATGGTATTCTGAGGCGGCGGCCCATGTCGTGCGGTGTTCCACAGGGGTCCGTCCTCGGACCACTCCTGTGGAATATGGGATACGACTGGGCCCTTCGAAGTCGTCTTCCCCCCGGGGTTTACGGCGGGGTGGTGTGTCGGAATCGTACCGACTAAAACCACACGGTGTGCCACTCTGCGCCTGAGATAGGAGGGATCCGGGAACCGCTGCTATTACGACATCCAGATCCCTCCTAGCGCCTGCCCGCTAATGCGGACAGAATTTGATATAAACCCTATACCAACCCGGCTGGTCAACATGATATATTAGGCCAAAACCTCCTTTCTAAAAAGAGGCCTATGTCCAGCAGTGGACTGTTAAAAGCTGTTGATGATGATTGATGAATTGAAGACTTAACCTTAATTGAGTTTTATCCGTTCAATGTGTTAATACTTTTAAGAAGGCTGAATATATCACAGTGTTCGAAAGAACACCCAGACTCGGAAAAGCAATTTATGGATTACAAAATTTTGGTTCATCTTGAAATTGAACCTGCATTGTCTGCATTTGCAATGAGTATGGTGACCACAACTTTTGGATTTTATTCATGTTTTCCATCAGGCAGAGTAGAGTCACTTTGGCAGGTTCTTAATATAGAGCCCACGACACAGCGCTGCAGGCAGCTAACGAGGTGACCTCTTAAATGTATGCTGTCTGCATGGATTTGAAATTACAATCACACTAAAATACACAAAAAATATACAATTACACTAAAATATACAAACATTTTTTTTTTCTATATTAAGAGCCTGCCAAAGTGACTCTACTCTGCCTGATGGAAATCATGAATAGAATTCAAGAGTTGTGGTCACCGTACTCATTGCAAATGCAGACAATGCAGTATGGTGACCCACACTATGGCGGTCTAGTGAGATGCTTTTTTACACTCCGCTTGGGGACGTAAAAGGCATGACAGTGTAAGGCTTACACAGTTCCCACGATAACTGTCACCCCTGCGTCAATAGGCCTCCGGTCTCACACTCACCAACGAAACACGACAACACAGATGCTGTCGCTTTAGGTTGGTCTTCTGTGGGAGGGTAGTACTGCCCCAGTCGAGCCGACCCACTCGTGCTGAAATCAGCGTGGCTCTACCACCTATTCACAAACAGCATACAATTAAACTACAATCTATGAATTTTCCTTCTAGAACGAGCTATTAGAAGAAGGCAATGCCCACGCGGTGATGCTGTACACGTGGCGCTGCTGCAGCCGAGCCATCCCTCAGCCCAGGTCCAACGAACAGCCGGACAGGGTGCACATATACGAGAGGACTGTACAGGTGTTGGCGCCCGAAGTGGATAAGCTGCTGCAGTTCATGTACTTCCAGGTAATGTACAATGACATGACATTTGACACACAACGTCATTTAGTTTCAAACTAAGCAGAGCTTGTGCTATGATAACTAGACTGACTGATAGTATGGAGGGACGTGTGTCATATACCTCCTACACAAAGGGAGGATCCTCTGACCAGGCGAGGTGATCATGCCTGGCGGGCCACGGCCCAACGGTTGATGTTGGGATGTTGTATATATGCTAACTGCCACGCTAATCTCTATATCGCGATGCAGGATTAGTAGTTGCATTGTAGTTCATTATATTCGTACGTTTAGTTCATACTTCGTAGTTAGATGTGTTCGCTATATGGCGCTGTTATATTTTTTCTCTCATTTGTGTTATAATGTGGAATCGCCACAATAGAAAACTTATATACTTTTTTTTGTAAATACGTACATAGAAAACATCAAAAGTTGGAAACTTCACAAACATTCACTACCGTTGCGCCACCGAGGCAGTTAACAACTGACGGAGTAATCGATCAACATACAAACCAAAAAAATACATACACTGGAACATAGATTCTCCTCTTTTTTTGAAGTTGATCAAAAACTTTAAATATACCCGATAGCAACCTGTTTGGTCAGCATGGTGTAGTAGACCAGAACCTCCTTTTTACGGAGAAACCTATGTCCAGCAGTGGACTCTTAAAGGTTTTTTTTTCTTTTTTTTTATATCCTGCCAAAGTGACTCTAGGAAAGCATGAATAGAATCCAAAAGTTGTAGTCACCATACTCATTGCGAATACTGACAATGCAGTATGGTGACCCACACTATGGCGGCCTATTACGATGCTTTTTACGCCTCACTTGGGGACGTAAAAGACATGACAGTCATTGTGACAGTGTAAGGCTTACATAGTTACCACGACAACTGTCGCCCTTGCATCAATGGGCATCCGGTCTCGCACTCACCAACGAAACACGACAGCACAAAATCTGGAAATTGTTGTTGAAGTCAATAGATAATATGCACAATTAATATGGATGAATTAAATACACGAAGATGAAATACACTGCCTTCCCCCTTAGAGGGAGAATCATGCCACATTTTGGCCGTCGATTATTCACTGTTGGTAACCCCCTAACAATCCTCACTTACCGTTTAAACATTTACTAACTTTGACACAAAGGGGACCACATCAACTACACTCGCGTGCAGTTGGATTGACTCGAGCCGTATTTTCAGAACGGCTATTGCTGCCTTCTTCTTGGTCTAGTGGTTAGTGAACCTGACTGCTAAAGTAGACGTGGTGGATTCGATTTCCAGTACAAATCTTTGTGTGGGTAACACGTTCACTTGTTCTGTGTCTGGGTTTAATTTATCTATGTATATATGTATTTAGGAATATATAAGTATGTTTATCAGCAGTGTGGTTACCGGCTCAGCCTAGTATGGGATCAGACGGCCCTGTGTGAGATGTGAGAGGGTATTATTATTATATATTTTTTGGAAGGCAGTACTTTTCAAATAAATTACATATACAGGGTGTCCAAGAACCTGGCGTCCAACTGGATTCCCACGATGCCCCAAGTTCTAACAGTACTCAGAAAAATATTTTAAAAAATCCACCCCATGTACTTACAGAATTATACTGATTTCAAAAAAAAAGGGGAAATGAGCACCCTGTGACATACTTTTGAATGCTGTGACTGCTAATGCTGATAATTTCGATATTTCTTGGAGGTTTTGTAATCTAGGGTATTGCTGTGTCTAAATAGAATGTAAAAATAAAGTACTTTTTGTACCATTTTAAAATAAAATATTATTTTAACTAAAGGTGATATGGAAAACTATTGAATTTCGCAACTTTGACCGACTGTAGTGTAAAAAAAATGTACCAAAATAGTATGGCAAGTGACGTCAAATTTTGACGCGTTTATTCCTCTTTTTAAAAAGGTATAATACTTACACATTAATTTGAAAAAAAAAAATTTTGATAATATTTTTACTCAACAACCCAATTTTTACGAAGTGCCTACCTACTAACGGTAACTGTCGGACCCTTTCTTATCTTAGAAACTGTTATGTTACTACTATTATTTACTTCGGTTCCAAGAGTGAGCAAGAAGGAAATACACACAGGTAGATGGGTTCCCAGTAGAATAAAAGCAAAGAATGTTAGTTTAAAGATATTTTATTACAATAAATGTTCAAAATGTTGACCACCCGCGGCAATACAAGCTCTCACTCTCCTTAAAAAGGACCGCTTTATGTTTCGCGAGTGACGTATCACCTGCACTGCTTGTGTTATCTTCTCACGAAGGTCAGCGATGTCATTAATGGGCTTCGCATAAACGAGCTCCTTCATAGTTCCCCAGAAAAAAAAATCCAGCGGATTTAAGTCAGGTGAGCGGGCTGGCCACGGGATTGTTCCTGATCGCCCAATCCACCTGTTCGGGTATTGCTCGTCCAAAAACTCTCTAACGGATACGCGAAAATGTGCTGGACAGCCGTCGTGTTGGAACCACATATCTGGTGGGGTCTCTTCTAGTAAGTTTGGCAAATCATTTTGAAGAAAATTTAAATATGATTCGCCAGTCAAATTCTCGGGCATCTCAAATGGACCAATAATATTCCCACAGAGAATACCGGTCCACATGTTCACTTTGAACCGGTACTGGGATCTATCTTCTCGCATCAAGTGCGGATTTTCCACATGCCACTCGTGCAAGTTGTGTAGGTTCATGTAGCCATCTTTCTTAAATGTTGATTCATCTGACCACAAAATTTTGTCGATAAAGTTTTCGTCTTCTCGATGTTTTTGCAGGATTGTTTCACAAAACGCGACTCGGCTCGGATAGTCTCGAGGTAAAAGACTTTGCACTCGCTGTACGTGGTACGGATGATATTCTTCTTTTTGGAGAATACTGTGTGCTGTGCTCTTCGGTATCCCCGTATCAGCTTCTATTCCTCGCACAGAGATGCTTGGATTTGCCGACACCGCCTCTAAAACTTCATCGCGTATGAAGTCATTTACGGGTCGTCCTTCACCAGCTACTTGATTGGGGAACCGCCCGTCACATAGTGATCTGTGCACATTAATGAAAACTCGATGGTCGGGATATCGCGTAGCCCTCGGATACCTTTCTCTGTAAAGTCTCGCTGCAGCTCGTCCATTACCTCTACATTCTCCATAAATGTAGTGCATATTTGCGTATTCTTGCGGAGTGTAGGTCGCCATGGTAGCACACACAAAACACAAACTGTCCAAACACAGGCAAAGGTCGTCGTAAAGAGTTCGTTTCAAAGTCCAGAGCACAAAGAGTAATCGAGTCCAATAAACAAAGCTTTAAATCGTAGTACGTGATCAATGGTAACAATAAGAGAGAGGTGCGTAGTAACGGCAGGAGGCAGTGACGTGTACTGACCGTACTGTTATCCTAAATAGCACGATCCCAGATAGCGTCACTATCTATCTCACTCGCACCTCTAACCTTTTTCTCCCTCACTCTTACCTGAATAATGGGGTACCATAAAGAAGAACCAGCAAATCGCAAAGATAGTTTCTGTCTTGCTCCCTCCTGTTGTAATAACGAATCACTATGGTGAGATGCATGCACATACCGTCCCTTACGGTCTAACCTGTTTTTTGAGAGGCCTGTTGTTATTTTTATGAGCATACAATAGTAATTCTTTAGAGGTTAGATTCAATTCGTCGTAAATTTTTCTTTCTAAGAATTCTGTAAGACATCGTAAAAATTGGGTTGTTGAGTAAAAATATTATCAAAATTTTTTTTTTCAAATTAATGTGTAAGTATTATACCTTTTTAAAAAGAGGAATAAACGCGTCAAAATTTGACGTCACTTGCCATACTATTTTGGTACATTTTTTTTACACTACAGTCGGTCAAAGTTGCGAAATTCAATAGTTTTCCATATCACCTTTAGTTAAAATAATATTTTATTTTAAAATGGTACAAAAAGTACTTTATTTTTACATTCTATTTAGACACAGCAATACCCTAGATTACAAAACCTCCAAGAAATATCGAAATTATCAGCATTAGCAGTCACAGCATTCAAAAGTATGTCACAGGGTGCTCATTTCCCCTTTTTTTTTGAAATCAGTATAATTCTGTAAGTACATGGGGTGGATTTTTTAAAATATTTTTCTGAGTACTGTTAGAACTTGGGGCATCGTGGGAATCCAGTTGGACGCCAGGTTCTTGGACACCCTGTATATGCACGCACGTAAGGTATACTTTTTTGGTGTAACAAGATAAAAATCTTTCTAAAAATGTTATCCTTCGCGTTATCCTATGTTTGTAGAGAAAACGACGCTAATAATAGAAAAAAAAGGTATTTAATACATTGAAAGAAAGTTTTATTATAACGCATTATCTAGTTGGATAAATTTCGCGCTAAAAGGGGTATAACTTTATAACTAAAATGTTGACTAGCTAATTTCATGGTGTCGGTTTTTCGTGACGGTGTGCGTGCACGCGCCAAAAGAAATATAACTTCAAAGAGGTCGACGGTACGGTTAGCCTAGTGGTTTAAGCGGTCGCCACGCCGCTCTCTACTGCGCTGAGTGTTGTCGGTTCAAACCCCACATGGGACAACACTTTGTGTGATCCATAAATTGTTGTTCTGAGTCTGGGTGTTCTTTGTGTCCGTTTCTTGTATGTTTGTAAAGTCCCCCGCGATACAAGATTTATTCCTAGAGCGGGTGTTGTCTTTTTTTTTTTTAAAAAAGTACATGAGAGTACATCTAATAATTACTTACATAACCTGTCGTCCCGTCCGCTGTCTGACGCAACCTTTATTACTAACAACTGATTTTATCTTCAGCGTAAAGCGATAGAACGCTTCTGTGGTGAGGTCCGCCGCCTGTGTCATGCGGAGAAGCGGCGCGACTTCGTCTCCGAGGCGTATCTGCTGACCCTGGGCAAGTTCGTCAACATGTTCGCCGTGCTGGACGAGCTCAAGAACATGAAGAGTTCTGTCAAGAATGATTATTCTACTTACAGAAGGTAGAGTTGTGTGTTTGTCTAAATAAATTGATGTTTCAGACATTTGATACACAACGCCATCTAGTTTCAAACTAAGCACAGCTTGTATGTAGTATGAAAATTAGATTGACTGATAGAATACTTGTGGAGGAAGCGGGTGTCATGTTCCTCTGACACAAAGGGAGGATCCTCCGACCAGGCGAGGTGATCATGCCTGGCGGTTTGCGGCTCAACGATTGATGTTTACGCCTAATAATTTCAATATCGCGATACAGGACTAGTAGTTACTCCGTAATTTGATATGTGTTCGGTAGATGGCGCTGTAGTATGTTTTTGTTTTGCGCTATATGTGGAACTCGCCTCATACTCATTTTTTTTTGTGAATACATACATATTATATGCATATTAGAAAACACTCAAGCTCCGAAAGAAATGTTTGTTGATCATACAAACATTAGGTCCGATATATATAAATACTCGGTTGACCTAATGGTTTAAGCTAGGTATGGGCAACTTTTCACATGTCTCGGGCCAAACTTTAGTGTGCAAATACGTTCGCGGGCCGCGTTTAAAAGTAGTAGGTACATTTTAAAGTAGTGTTGTTGTGTTCATAGTTTTTTGCGATAGATAGCACGGCTTGGCTCGCTCACTTGATGCCGTGAATGTCTCGGCGAGCCGCATCAAATCATATCGCGGGCCGCATCCGACCCGCGGGCCGGAGGTTGCCCACCGTTGGTTTAGGCGATCGCCACGCCGCTCTCTACTGCGCTGAGTGTTGTAGGTTCAAACCCCACATGGGACAACGTTTCGTGTGTTCCACAAATTGTTGTTTTGCGTCTGGGTGTTCTTTGCGTCCATTTCTTGTATGTTTGTAAAGTCCACCGCGACACAGGATTTATTCTTAATGAGAAAAAAAATAGAAGGCCTTGTACTCATCAGCCCTTGTACCAGCTTGGTTTTAAACATGAATCGTTGTTACAGAGCTGCCCAATTCCTCAAGGTGATGTCTGACAGCCAGAGTCTCCAGGAGTCGCAGAACCTATCCATGTTTCTGGCCACGCAGAACAAGATCAGGGACACTGTTAAAGATGCTCTTGAGAAGATCAATGGTAAGACCAAAAGGAAAGAGTAAAACGGAGATGTTATGATATTATTGCTTGACTAGTATAGTTTGAACTGTCGTTATAAGGCCTTTTGTATAAAAGCAGGTTTCATTATATACTAGCTGTGTCCACGACTTCGGTCGTGTCGTATTTGAATTTTGAATTATTACCTTAAAGGTGTGGTTTTTGCTACGTAAATACTGATCTCATTGGAAATTCGAAATGAAAAGTAACTTATATGTTGCCCAGTAACTTCCTGTATCTCCTAGTGAAAGTCTCATTAAAATCGGATGAGCGGTTCCAGAGATTAGCCTGGACAAACAAACAAACAGACAGACAAAACTTTAGAAAAGGTAGTGTATGTTTTAGTATCGTGAAACAGCTATATACACTTGAGAATATACAGTTCTTTTTTAAATTACAGACAGACACTTTGATTTTATTTATATGTACTGATTACCCCCCCTTTAACCCCTCCCTTTAACTTTTTACACATTCTGCATTTATTCTACATATTAACATTAAGAATTCCAAAATTTCAGATTGACCTATCCTCATATGGCAAATCTATATAACAATAGTTCAAATTATACTGGACGTTAATAGATTTATCAATTAAGACTCCATAATAGCGTGTAAAATGTTTATTAACATACTAGCTTACCCCGCGAACTCTGTTCCGCCTTATAGTCAATAAACAAGCAGATTTTTTTATACTTATACCCTTTCTAACGGGATAAAAAGTATCCTATGTCCATCTCCTGGTTCTAAGCTACCTCCCCACCAATTTTCAGCTAAATCCGTTCAGCCGTTCTTGAGTTATAAGTGGTGTAACTAACACCACTTTCTTTTATATGTATAGATTTGTAGCAGATACAAAGAACACCCTGACCTCACACAAAGTTTTGTCCCAAGTGGGGTTTGAACCCACTACACTCATTACAGCACATTATCTGTGCGTTTAATAAGCGAACACGTCTGTATGTATGTCTGTTGTAAGGTTAACCGGTATAGCGCGTCATGCCGCCTTGAGTGTGGCCGCGGGTGGACGGGACGGGCTTCTCTTCCATCTGCTATAGTGGCCAGCCGCGAGGAGATAAATAGAGAGTTTACCCGCAGAAGGTGTCCGCAGTAGCGGGCAGGTGTTAGGGAGGATCTGGGTGTCGTAATAGCAGCGGTTCCCGGATCCGTCCTATCTCAGGCGCAGAGTGGTACACCGTGTGGTTTTAGTCGGTCCGATTCCGACACACAACCCCGCCGTAAACCCCGGTGGGGTGACGGCTCGTGGGGGTTTCCACACGTTAAAAAAAAGGTTAACCGGTATGGATGTATGATTTTATTTTTTATCTGTGTCCAGGTTACGAAGAGCTGTTGGCTGATGTGGTGAACATATGTGTCCATATGTTTGAGACAAAAATGTACTTGACACCATCGGAGAAACATATGTTGGTTAAGGTAACTTTTTTTTTTTCTATTTGAAGACCATGACAAAGTGACTGCTTGGCCTTGTTGGGATCGTGCGAAAATAACATAGGATTTCATTGGTATACTGATTTGTTATGGTCCTGTCAGTACAGTACAGTGCAGTTGACATAAGGGAGTATACGTCAGAAATCAATGACAATATCACACCATAGACAATGGGGTAGATGACTGTGCCGTCGATAAATACTAATGTTAACGACACAAGAGAGTATACGTCAGAAGTCAATGACAATATCACAGCATAGACAATGGGGTAGATGACTGTGCCGTCAATAAATACTAATGTCAACGACACAAGAGAGTATACGTCAGAAATCAATGACAATATCACAGCATAGACAATGGGGTAGATGACTGTGCCGTCAATAAATACTAATGTCAATGACACAAGAGAGTATACGTCAGAAATCAATGACAATATCACAGCATAGACAATGGGGTAGATGACTGCCGTCAATAAATACCAATGTCAACGACACAAGAGAGTATACGTCAGAAATCAATGACAATATCACAGCATAGATAATGGGGTAGATGACTGTGCCGTCATTAAATACTAATGTCAACGACACAAGAGAGTATACGTCAGAAATCAATGACAATATCACAGCATAGACAATGGGGTAGATGACTGTGCCGTCAATAAATACTAATGTCAATGACACAAGAGAGTATACGTCAGAAATCAATGACAATATCACAGCATAGACAATGGGGTAGATGACTGCCGTCAATAAATACCAATGTCAACGACACAAGAGAGTATACGTCAGAAATCAATGAGAATATCACAGCATAGATAATGGGGTAGATGACTGTGCCGTCAATAAATACCAATGTCAACGACACAAGAGAGTATACGTCAGAAACCAATGACAATATCATAACATAGACAATGGGGTAGATCACTGTGCCGTCAATAAATACCAATGTCAACGACACAAGAGAGTATACGTCAGAAACCAATGACAATATCGTAGCATAGACAATGGGGTAGATCACTGTGCTGTCAATAAATACCAATGTCAACGACACAAGACAGTATACGTCAGAAACCAATGACAATATCATAGCATAGACAATGGGGTAGATCACTGTGCCGTCAATAAATACCAATGTCAACGACACAAGACAGTATACGTCAGAAATCAATGACAATATCACAGCATAGACAATGGCGTAGATGACTGTGCCGTCAATAAATACCAATGTCAACGACACAAGACAGTATACGTCAGAAATCAATGACAATATCACAGCATAGACAATGGCGTAGATCCGCCATTCTCTAAGTGTGTTCCGCGGAACCCTAGGGTTCCGCGACATCCCTGTAGGGGTTCCGCAAGAATTTAGAAAAAATTCCAAACACCTCTCTCTGGTCGACCGTTCTGACGCGGCGTATCACGATTCACGAGGCGCAGCCGACCTTAGTCACCTCGTACAATTTTACTATGCCGCCACCGCGGATATCTACTTGTGAGCGCGAGTCCCTTTGATAAAAGCGCGCGAGTCCCTTTGATAAAAGCCGCCCCTGAGATTAACAATAATTGTAAACAAGCTACTTTCGGCTCTAATTTTAAAACGTAAAGTCGAAATTGTTTACACAGCATTTTTTGTATTTCTATTTTTATTTCGGCTTGTTATTTATCAAAGGCGCCGACTCGAGTATTTTTGAGAATGTTCGAGATCTGGCTAGGACTATAAAAGCGGCGATCGCGCCTCGACGCTTAGTTAGTCGACGATTAGTGTTCGGAGTGATTAGTACCTACTTGCTAGAAACAAAGTGTTTAGTGTTCTACTGCTGTATTCTGATTGTACATTTCTTCTTTGGACTAAACTCTTTTACGCAGTAACGATCGTGCGTTATTTTGACCCCACCATCCTGACATGTAACATTATTAATAAAGAAGAATGGAACGTTGGCTTACAGGCGTTAAACGTGTTGCAACAACATTTTCTAACGAAGCCGAATGTTCAAAATCAGATCGCGCGGAGTATACAGCAATTACCGATCCAGACGATTATGCAACGACGTCAAGTTCCACGGTTTCAAAGGCGAAAAAAAGGAAGTATGATGAATCATATATCAATTTCGGATTTGTTGATTCCAACGGCTCACCTCTCTGCATGTTATGTAGTAAACTGCTTCCTAATAGTTCCATGGCACCTGCCAAGTTGCGCCGGCATTTAGAAACTGTACACCCCGAGTCTAAAGACAAAAATAAAGAATTTTTTGTACGTAAAAAAGAACAGTTATTGGAAAGTCAAAAAACTATGATGCATGTAACCCAAACTATCAATGAAAAGGCCACAGAGGCATCATATTTAGTTAGCTATCGCATTGCACAAGCAGGTGAAGCGCACACTATCGCTGAGAATTTAATAAAACCATGTGTGTTAGACATAACAAAATGTATGCTCGATGAAAAATCTGCAAAGCATGTTTCTACTGTGCCGCTATCAAACGATACTGTTTCACGGCGAATTCATGATCTGGCAAGCTACGTCAAACAAGAATTAGTTACACGTCTACAAGAAACACGATTCGTCTTGCAAATAGATGAGTCTACTGATGTCGCTGGTCTGGCTATCTTGCTGGTTATCGTGAGATATCCATATGAAAGTTCTTTGGAAGAAGATATGCTTATGTGTTCACCGCTGCCCACAAAAACTACCGGAGAAGAAATTTTTAATAAAATAAATATATTTTTTGGGGAAAATAATCTCAGTTGGAACAATTGCATTGACATTTGTACAGATAGGGCCAAGGCGATGACGGGTATTACAGCAGGACTAGTGTCACGAATAAAAAATAAAGCGCCTAATTGTAGTTCCAGCCATTGTATCCTGCATAGACAAGCACTTGCGATGAAGCAAATGCCGTCAAATCTAAAATTAGTTATGGAAGAAGCGGTAAAAATAATTAATTTTATCAAAACACGACCACTACAATCCCGATTGTTCTCATTATTGTGTGAAGATTATGGCAGCAAACATAAAACACTGCTGCTCCATACAGAAGTGCGATGGCTGTCTAGGGGTAAAACTTTAACAAGGCTATTTGAACTTAGAGCCGAGTTACAAATGTTTCTTTCAGATACTGCTTTTAATTTGAAAGACCGTTTGTATGATAAAACTTGGTTGTTCCGACTGTCTTTTATGGCGGATATCTTTCAAAAACTGAACGAATTAAATGTATCATTGCAAGGTAAACAGACAACAGTGTTCCAGGCCTGTGATAAAATAACTGCCTTCAAAAGAAAATTAGATTTTTGGATTATTTGCGTTGGAAAGAGAGAAATAGAAAGCTTTACCTCACTCAATGAGTTTGTTAGCGATAACGATTCAGAAATGTTTCAAGATGATGTATTTGAGGAATTGGTCAAATATCTCACTTCGATGCGCGCATCTTTTGAGAAGTATTTTCCCGAAGAACAAAATACAAAAATGAAACTGAATTCATGGATTCATAATCCTTTTTTACCCAACTTACAAAAGCCCGAAAGTATGTCAAACGAGATATATGAATCTCTTTTAGATATGTCATCAGACACAAGTATGGAGGTACTGTTCAAAACGACGCCTCTCAACGATTTTTGGTGCAGAATTCGTGATGAATCTCCAATGCTTGCCAAAATGGCTCTGAATATTCTTCTCCCGTTCCCAACAACATATTTGTGCGAAACAGGATTCTCAACCTATGCAGCTACGAAAACAAAATACCGCAATAGACTGGACGCCGAACCTGATATGAGACTTCAACTGTCCTCTATCAAACCTGATATCAACCAATTGATGAAAAATAAAAAACAGTTTCATACCTCCCATTAGATTTTTTTTCTTTTTTAATAACTTCTATTATTATACTTGTTATGTAAGTAAGTAATAACTAACTGTTACATTGTACTTTTATTATGCTTATTAATAAAGAATACACTTTTAAAAACTATTGTTTTATTATAGGGTTCCGTCAAGTATTTCGCTTTCCAAAAGGGTTCCGTCACCAAAAAAGATTGAGAACCGCTGGCGTAGATGACTGTGCCGTCAATAAATACCAATGTCAACTTCATTACTACAAATATCACAAAACACCTCGAAAAATACAGGTTGCATAGCTTTTTATTATTATTACGAATTTAAATCAAATATACAGAGAAATGAATGTGGTGGTCTAAAACAGTGACGTCACGATTTGGTATTTAGTACATTTTTCATACAAAATTGTCGTTTTGACAGATGATAAAAAGTAACTAATTTGACTAAGGGGTCATCTAGCCTATTTACATTGTTTGGTTTATATTCTAACATGCCTGATAGAAAGCATGAGTAGAATCCAAGAGTTGTGGTTACCAATTAAGCACGACAGCACGGATGCTGTCGGGTTAGGTTGATCTTCTGTGGGAGAGTAGTACTGCCCCAGTCGAGCCCATGCGTGCTTAAATCAGCGTGACCCTACTACCATTTGTAAATTTTGTGATAAGGAGCATGAGGGGAGGGACCGTCACAAAAAGGATTGAAAACAGATGGGTAAAAAAAACGTGTAACGTAAGTTATGGATGACTCCTTTTTTGCTCCTTACTCCAAATTTAATATTCATCATACTTTTCGAAAATATTCATTGCGCGATATAGGATCTGTAGTTACTACGTAGTTCGGTTTGTTGTCGCTAGATGGCGCTGATCTAAGTTTTCTTTTTGTTTTAGGTAATGGGCTTCGGATTGTTTCTAATGGACTCTGAGGTCTGCAACATTAATCGTCTGGATCAAAAGAAAAAGATACGTCTGGACCGCATCGATAGAATTTTTAAGGTGAGTTTTCTGACACGCAACGCCATCTAGTCTCAAACTAAGCAGAACTTGTACTATAAGTACTAGACAACTGTATATGAAAAAAATCTCAAGATCATACAAACTGCCTGATCCGGGTATCGAACCCGAGACCTCAAGAACAGCAGTCGCATGCGCTATCACTGCGCTACTGAGACAGTGAACTTTATAAATACATACATACAAAATACGAGAGTTTGTGTTTTTGGTTATACGCGCTAATCTCAAATCTACGGATTTGAATAAGAAAAGCATGCGTGTACGCATAACAAGATAAAAATCTTTCCAAAAATGTTATCCTTCGCGTTATCCTACGTTTGTAGAGAAAACGACTCTAATAATAGACAAAAAGGTATTTAATATATTGCAAGAAAGTTTTATTATAACGCATTATCTAGCTAAATAAATTTCGCACCAAAAGCAATATAAATTTAAACCTAAAATGTTGACCAGCTAATTTCATGGTGTCGGTTTTTCGTGACGGTGTCGTAAGAGCCGACTACTAGAAGGAAAACTTGAAACAAACCCTTTTCGACAGCTTCGGAGCAAGCTGTCGAGGATCAGGCGTAAACCGGTACGGGAAATAATTTGGGCGGACCAAGACAGGCCTATGGAATAAGAGAGCCTCCGTCTTATCTAAGGCCGTAAGCCCAGCGCCTCAATGCGACCAACCACCAAAGACACTCGTGCTCGTCAAAGAGACTGTTGGTGGCCTAGTGCGTCGTCTCTTAAAAGTACGTCTCCTGGGTTGTTGACCAGTGTGTCATCGGTGTAACAAGTAGCGTCCGGCGTTTAGACCCTTTCTTTTAACTTGTGGAAACCACCTCGGGCCGTCACCCGACCGGGGTTTACGGCGGGGTGGTGTGTCGGAATCGGACCGACTAAAACCACACGGTGTGCCACTCTGCACCTGAGATAGAAGGGATCCGGGAACAGCTGCTATTACGATATCCAGATCCCTCCTAGCGCCTGCCACCATCTGCGGATAACCTCTCCATTTAGGCGATGTACGGCACACGCGGACGTCGCCTCCTCGCGGCTGGCCATTGTAGCGGATGGAGGGGAAAACCCGTCCCGTCCACCCGCGGCCACACTCAAGGCGGCACGAGGCGCTGGTATGCGCGCCTCCGCCGCCCGGCTCGCCGGCGGCGAATTGGGTCCGAGTGGATATCGTCCTCCCGGGCCTTCTCCGCCGCCTCCTTCCGCGAAATTACGTCTTCGCAGAAGGTTGCGACCGCGGTAAAACAACTGTCGCTACCGGCCATGGAGCATATTACGGCCGGTAGCGAGAGATCTCCTCCAATAACTGCAGTAAGGACCCCACGCTGCGCCGCCCAGGCGGAACAAACCGCTAGCGTGTGCTGAGCCGAGTCCTCACTGCAGTCGCAGTGGTGACAGGCGGGACTCAATTCCCTCCTGGCGACCGAGTGCAGATACTTCCCGAAGCAACCGTGCCCGGAAAGGACCTGCGTCAGTCGGAAGGAAAGGGTCCCGTGCTGCCGCCCTGCCCACTCGGCGATGACCGGCTGGAGAGCCTCCACGGCGGCAAAGCCAGCACGTGGAGCCTCCAGCCGGGACGACCAACGAGCCATCGTGGCTCGACGAGCGGCCTCTCGCCACTCGCGTATCTCTTCGGGCGGGGGCCGTATGCCGCTACCCGCCCGGAAGTCAACCGTCCGCCGATAAACTTCGGCGAGCACTTCCGCCTCCAAATCCCACGGGGGAGTTCCGGCCAAGGCGCACGCCGCCTCCGTCGATACGGTGCGGTAACCGCGTATGGCTCTAACCGCCAATATCCTCTGAGGGCGCCAGAGGCGAGCCCTATTCTGGGCGGTCAGAGCCGCCGCCCACACTGGTGCACCATACAGTGCCATTGACCGGACAACCCCCGTGTATAGCCGTCTCGTCGCGACGCTAGCTCCACCCAGATTGGGCAAAAGTCGCCCAAGGGCAGAAGCAGCGCCGACCAGCTTTGGAGAAAGCTGTCGGAAGTGCTCGTCGAAGGGCCACCTGCCGTCGAGGATCAGGCCCAGATACTTCATCTGGGCCTGAACCGGTACGAGGACCGAATTAACCACGATGGAGGCGCCGGAGGGTGGACCACGACGGGGCCCATGGAACAAAAGGGCCTCCGTCTTGTCCAGGGCCACCCGCAAACCCAGCGCCTCAATTCGCCCGACCACCAGAGAGACACCCGTGGTGGCCAGGCGCGCCGCCTCTTGAAAGTTTGCTCCCCGGGCCGTGACCAATGTGTCATCTGCGTAGCAAATTACGCCCAGCCCGGGGGGAAGACGACCTCGAAGGGCCCAGTCGTATCCCATATTCCACAGGAGTGGTCCGAGGACAGACCCCTGTGGAACACCGCACGACATGAGCCGCCGCCTCAGAACACCGTCTCGGTCCTCGTACATGACGGTACGCTCCTCAAGATAGTCTGCCACAAGCCGCCTCAGGTACTTTGGCACCCCATGGTAGTGGAGTGCTTCCCTGATGCAGCTAAATGGCAGACTATTAAATGCGTTGGCGATGTCCAACGACACCGCCAATAAGACGCCGCCACAGCTCACTGCCTCTTCGGTAACGGCCCTCAGGCGCAACACGGCATCGACCGTCGAACGCCCCGCCCGAAAACCAAATTGGGCGTCCGACAGATCGGGGCCCACCTCGCAGAGGTGCCGGACGATGCGGGCAGAGAGTATCCTCTCAAACAGTTTACCCGCCTCGTCCAGCAACACGATGGGCCTATAGGCCGCTACCGATTCGGCTGGCCGTCCTGGCTTCCTCAATAGGACCAGCTTCCCGCTTTTCCAGCACTCAGGGAAGCGTCCGGACGCCAAGCTAGCGTCCAGGACCTCCCTGAGGCGGTCCGACATGTGTTCGAGGGCTCGGGCCAGCACTCGGGCAGGTATCCCATCCGGCCCGGGGGCGGTGTTCTTAGAGCGGATCCGTAGAACAACCGCCCCTACCTCCGATTCCCTGACGGGCGGAACATCGTCCTCGTTTCCCCCGTCGTCTCCGACCATGAAGGCCATCGACGGGGGTGTGTGTTCCACCCGCTGCGGGAAAAGGCCCTCGACCACTTCCCGCAGGAAGCTGGGCTGGAGTGTCTCTGTAAGGGGGGGGCCCGACGTGCGGAGCTTTTGCCGCGCCGCACGATAAGGGCGACCCCAGGGGTCACGATCGAGACCCTCCAGCATCTCCTTTCTCTTAATTTCTTTGGCGCGGCTTATGGCCAGCTTCAGAGTTTTCCGCGCCTCTCGGTACTCTTCATGAAGCTGGTCCTCCTCGCCTTCTTCGCAGTGTCGCCGCCGACTACGGGTGTAGGACCTCCGGGCACGAGTACAGGCCGCGCGGAGGTCCGCCAACTCCTGGGACCACCAGTAAACCTCCTTCCGTGGAGGCCGGCAACCTCGGATGCGGGGCATGGCCGCATCACAGATCTGCGCAATGGCATCGCGGAAGCGACCAGCCCCCATGTCGACCTCCTCGGTCGGGGCCTGCGGAGACAGCCAAGAGTGAACGATGGCTGCCTCCTCTAGTAGGTCCCTATTTAATTTGGCTAAAGCCCACCGCGGAAAGCGAGAAGAACGCCGCGCCACGTGACCCCTACTGGGGTCCTGAGTCCGGGAGAGCTCAAATCGGATGTAGAGGTGATCCGAGAGCGTCTCAACCTCTTCCAGGACGCGCCAGTTCCTTACTCGTGCGGCGAGGGCAGGGGTAGCGAACGAAAGGTCCACTATCAACCCTCCCTGCTGTCGCACGCACGTGTTGGTGGAGCCCCTGTTTAGTAAACAGAGGCCCACCGAGGCCGCCCACTCCTCTACGGCCTCGCCCCTAGCGTCCGTCCTGGGGGAACCCCACGCAATGGACTTTGCGTTGAAGTCCCCCAGCACTAAGACGTGCCCAGACGTTAGACGCCGCATCGAGGTTTCCAAGTTGTTAAGGAAAACCTCGAAGTCGTTCAAACTCCGGTTGGGGGAGAAGTATACACCATATATAGTGATTCCCCCCACTCGGCAGCAACATATCCAGTGCCCTTGTCTCTTAGCGACAAGGGCGGGGAATGAGGCGCCGTGGAGCCGACGACTGCCACGGAACCGTCCCGGTCACCCAACCAGTTTGGATGGGGAGGAACATAATAGGGTTCCGCGGCTACGGCAACACCGATCGACCACTGCGCCATGGTTTGCAGGAAAAGGTCCTGCGCCGCGGCACAGTGGTTCAGGTTCGTCTGGACCAGGAGGTTGGAGACTTGGGCCATTACTCGACCGTCTCTACAACCTCCTCCATGGGCGACGATATCGACGCACGAACGACGTCAGAAGCAGCCTGGGCCGACTGGCTAACCCCTGACGCCTGCCGAGAGTTGCGGGAAGGTTTACAGCCTCCCTGCCCAATCTGGTGATTGGCAGGCTTGTTGTCCGCTGCACACACAGGGCAGTGAGGGGCGGCAGAACACTCTGCCGCCTTGTGCCCCGGTCGACCGCAGCGGAAACATAATCCGCTGCAGTCGAAACAACTGACGCACTTGGCGCGTGTGTGCCCCGATGCCAGGCATTTGTAACACCTCATCGGTCTCGCCGCCAGGACTGTAATCCTAGCGCTCACGAAACCGATGAGCAGCCTGCCGGCGTCGCCCAACATTTTAGCCGACGCTACGGGACAGCTGACCCACACTGCGCCAAGCCCTTCCGGACCGGGGAGGATGGTGCCGACCCTAATATTGTCCGCGTTGCAGCCTGTCTTCTCGCTAATTGCAACGCGGACATCCTCTGTCGATACAGAGTCATCCAGGCCTGAAATGCGCAACTCTGCGCACTTAGTAGGCCTGGCGATCTTGACACCATCCGTAGCCGTAAACATTTGCCGCAACTTCTCGGCAAATGTGTCCGCCGTCTTAGCACCTTCGGCTCCAGGGAACTCGTGCACTCGAGCTCCTGTTTGAGCGAGGCGCAACCTGACACCTACTGTCCCGAAGTCATTGGCGAGACTAGCGCGGGCCCTCTGGAAGATGGTTGCGTAGGAGAGTCCGCCGCTAGCCGCCTCCGGCGACACGGTGACTACCACAGCCGCGCTTTTAGGCACCTGCAGTCCACCCGTAACCCTACACCAACCTATCTCACCAGCGTGGTATAGTAGACCAAAACCTCCTTGCTAAGGAGAGGCCTATGTTCAGCAGTGGACAGTTAAAAGCTGTCGATAATTTCAATACTTGTATTATTACAGAATCTGGAGGTGGTCCCGCTCTTCGGAGATATGCAAATAGCTCCATTTAATTACATCAAGAGGTCCAAACATTACGACCCAAGCAAGTAAGTAGTTACAAATAATATAGGGGTATAATGAAGATCCACACTTGTACAAGCCGTAGGTGGTCCGGGGTACGTCGGGGTTCCAGAGATTTCCTTACTAGGGTGCACCAGGTTCCTTGGCTGCTGGTATCTGAGACGGCGTGCGGTTTTTGGTCGGTTCGAGTCCGACATAATCATCTTTCGGTATCTGTGGGGATTGCCGCACAAAAAGGGGTATAATGAAGAAGGTAGACCTTGACACGGCTCGTATAGTGAGGAGGCTCTTGCCTTTGGAGCTCTAATCAACGGTGTCTTGGTTCCTGTACCCGATGTCGGTGGTCTACTATTTTTGAATATATAGTTTTGTTAAAAATGTAATTAATATGTACATATGAAATAAAGAGAAAATAATAATAAATATTTCGGACCTTTGACACACAACGCCATCTAGTTTCAAACTAAGCAGAGCTTATGCTATGATAACTAGACTGACTGATACAATACTTATACACTTTTTTTTTGTAAATACATACATATTATATATAGAAAACACTTAAAGATCGTACAAACATTTGGTCCGACCCGGGTATCAAACTCGAGATCTCAAGCACAGCAGTCGTATTCACTACCGCTGCGCTACCGAGGCGGTTAATATGTTTTGATCAAAGTGACTATCGAACCAAACTTATAATATTCACTTCACACGGCCGTTTGGTCCCAAACTAGACAGCATGCTCTAACGCTGATAAACATACTTATATATTTCTAAATAATAAATAAAAAAAATATTTTGGTCATCTGACACACAACGCCATCTAGTCCCAAACGAAACAGGACTTGTACTCTGGGCACTAGACAACTGATATAAATACATATATATACATATATATATATATATATATATATGTTTGTAAATACATACATATTATATACAGAAAACACCCAAACTCCGAAACAAATATTTGCAGATCATAAAAACATTTGGTCCGACCTGGGAACCGAACCCGAGACCTCGAGTACAGTCGCATACGATACCACTGCGCCACCAAGGCAGACAAATACATACATATTATAGATAAATTACAAACAGTCAGAACGAATGGTGGAGTCTCAGTCAATTACCTTGAGTAGAAATGGGTCCCACGACTTCTGGTCTAGTGGTCAGGACCATAGGCGCCGGGAGGTACTTCACCCTCCTGGTAGAAAAGCAAATACTTAGAAAAACTGGTAAAGACCTAGTATAATTATATATTTAATACTAGCTGACTGATTTAGGGTTGTACTACCACTAACATTTAGGGAGATGAAAAATAGATGTTGGCCGATTCTCATAGATACCGGATAAGCACAAAAAATTTCATCAAAATCGGTCAAGCCGTTTCGGAGGAGTATGGCAACGAAAACTGTGACACGAGAATTTTATATATTAGATTGGTAAATAGAATGTCTGGGTGCAGATGCATCCCCCTGAAAAAATCTGGCGACGTCCGTTGTCAGAGACAATGATGTACTCCTAGTCGATCCTAGCTCGTCGACAGCCAGTTAATAGTCCACGAGTATGTGCACAAGATAGGTGCACTCTCTGTTCTCTTACTCTCAATCCGCTGGGACGCCTATCCGACATAACCGGGGCGAGATTAGGCGCAGGAACGCCTTTACTTGCTTTCCGAAGTACGGGTAAACCCGGGTCTGGTACGATAGCCACTAGACCAACAGATCCGTCAACTAACGGAAGATACCATTACTTTATTCATTAGAAACTCAACCCCTTCCCTTTTAGGTCAGAAAGGTGGGGTTGTCTTATCATGTTATCTATGTCTTATTATGTTATCTTGGGTATCGTCCTGGCCTTGGAAGTCACCGTTTCAGAATGGTAGACATACGCTCCCGAACTAAACGGTTCGGTTCTTCCTTCCTGTGCAAATCAGTTAAAGCCTGGAATTCATTACCAGCGCACGTGTTTCCCTCCCACTACGATCCCGGGTCCTTTAAGCGGGCCGTGAAAAACATCTCACTAGGCCGCCATAGCGTGGGTCACATACTGCACTGTCTTCATTTGAAGTGAGTACAGCGACCACCGCTCTTGGATTCTATTCATGCTTTCCATCAGGCAGAATAGAGTCACTTTGGTAGGTTGCTATAAAAAAAAAATCTCAGGTAAAAATCCATCAAAATGCAGTACCAAATAAACTATGGAGGGAACGGGTGTCATGTCCCTCCAACACAAAGGGAGGATCCTCCTAGCGGAGGTGATCATGCCTAGCGGATCACGGCCCAATGGATGATATTGGGATATTGCGTAAATACTAATCACCGCGAGAATTTCAATATCGCGATACAGGTCTAGTAGTTACTCCGTAGTTCGATGTGTCTTCGATAGATGAGACTGTATGATGACGATCTATTTCTTTAGCTTTATACTGTATAAGATACATTCTTGCCGTGATTTACAGGTGGCCATTATCATCGAGTCCTAACCCTCCGTCTCCTCAAGCCGACCTCATGGTCCACCTGCCTCAAATCCGAGAAGAGCACCAGAACTACATATCAGAACTGGCCAGATACAGCAATGAGGTAAGATCAAATGAGAACCATGAGGTACCTGACAGATGTGAAATATTGAAATTATTTTAAATGAATATGATCTACTTCTGGCCAATTTTGGCTACTGCGGCCAGATTCAACGACCAGCCGACTACATATTAGATATTATAGCGTACAAGTGTGTGCGCATACAGGTCCACACTCTGTTCCCGCACAGATGACGGCGATCCAACTCCACTGGGGAGGGATCAGGCATGATGGCTTTACTTGCACTCCGAGGCACGGGGATTAAGACCCAAGCTTCCAAATTCCTGGCTGTTATTAAATATTTCTGTAACCGGTAAACTCAATTTCACTCGACCCGAGATACGAACTCGAGACCTCTTGATCGGCAGTCGCATACGCTAACTACAAGACCATCGAGACAGTTAAATGATACCAGATAACATATAATATATACATTTTTTTTTATTTTTAATTATTGTTAACATTACATTAATAGTTGTGATCATCACACAGTCAAATTCCTTAGATGGGAATGCATCCCATGACCTCTAATTTAGTGATAAGACCACTAGACCAACATACCTAAGCGAGGCGTAAAAAGCATTTTAGTAGGCCGTCATAGCGTGGGTCACCATACTACATTGTCTGCACTCGCAATGAGTATGGTGACCCACTCTTGGAATCTATTCATGCTTTCCATCAGGCAGAGTAGAGTCACTTTGACAGGCTGTTAATATAGAAAAAAATATATACAGAGTGTCACCACCCTTATTCCTCCCCTGGGTGTCATGATTAAATTATGCAGGACAACAGCACACTACACCAACCTGAACCTTTGCCCCCCGATGCCTTCATCACAGTCTTCGTGGCAGTGTAAGGCAGCCACACACCACGACCACTGTCACGCCTGCATCAATGGGCCTCTGGTCCTGCACTCACCAACAAAACACGACAGTACGGATGCTGTCGCTTTAGGTTAATCCGTCTGTATTCTTAATCCGTCAACACACTGTCACCGAGACCACAAGTCTAATTATTCTCTTTTCATCTAGGTAACAACAACATTCAAAGAAGCGGGTTCTGATGCAGAAAACAAGACGGTGACAGAACTGTGTCTTCGTGGTCTGCAGTTGCTGTCGTCCTGGTGCTCGGTCCTCACCGAACTCTGCTCTTGGAAGCTGCTGCATCCTACTGATCATGCCAGCAATTCTAGATGCCCACCTGATGCTGAGGAGTATGAGAGGGTAGGCTTATGATTTTATCGTAGACGGGATATGCTTTGGTACGTGGGGTCTAGCTTCATCTAAGGCTACGAAATCGCCGAAGTAACTTTGAACTAGCTATTTCATGAGGTATCTGAAATAAAGGGCAATATATTATAAATATAAAACTCGCACATAAAATGTAATTCGCAAGTTCGAAAATGACACTAATGACAGCTGTCACAGAGATCAAGATGTATTTCAAGGACTGGTTGCTTTTTAATGACTGACTTAAATTACCGAAAGCACAAATCCCCCCCCCCCCCCATTCCTTTGAATCTTGCGCAGGCATTTGAATCTTGTTTATGGGCAGAGACTCCACGATGACCTGATGATGAAGACAGGAACATTATAGCGCAACCATTTTTTTTTGGATTGTGTCTGTTGGCTTACGTAATGGTATTATGCGGTTTTGCAGAATGTTTTACCAAAGCGTGGCACAAATTATCGTATGCGGTATTTTTGAACCCATACGACTTCCAAATCTCCGTTAAAAAGCACGTTTGTGACTCTATGACTTGTAGGCTCCATAGACAATTGTAAATGCCCCATGTCTCTTAAAAAACCCCATTTTGTACAGGCAACTCGTTATAACTACACGTCTGAAGAAAAATTCGCCATGATCGAAGTGATAGCCATGATCAAAGGCCTCCAAGTTCTCATGGCTCGCATGGAGACGGTGTTCGCTGATGCTGCTAGGAGGTCCATATATGCGGAGCTCCAGGACTTTGTACAGCTGGTGCTAAGGGAACCGCTTCGGAAAGCCATCAAAAACAAGAAAGATCTGATAAGAAGGTATGTACGTACATACGTACAAATAGCTGATCCAGCATACAGTTTTGGCATATAAATTATTTGTGAAATAGGGGTTGATTGTAGAAGGATGAAGATAAAGTGCTAATATATTTTTAATGATAAACCATATAAAAAATTAGGGAGGCCCAAACTTATCATTTAGGGGTGTAAAAATACTTTACGATCCACCGAGTATACATAAAAAGTTTCATAAAAATCGATCTAGCCGTTACGAAGGATTTTGGTTATAAACACTGTGACATGAGAATTTTACATATTTAGATTAAGCCACGAAGAGCAATGCTGCAGCAAATACCCTCCCCTCATAACTGAAGGGAGAGGGAGGGAGACATGCCAGCAAAACAAGTGTGACTCTTGAGTTACAGGTGTGCTTAGGGGTGGCAGTCAATTAAAATTACCATATGAAAAACCATGTTGAACGGTCCGCTTTTGCCCGCGGCTCCGCCTTTGCGTGTGTTGGTTATCGCTATAAAAAGAAGCCTTTGTGTTATTCTGATGTCTGAGCTACATTACTGTAAAGTTTTATCTAAATCTGTTCAGCAATTTTTGCGTGAAAGAGTAACAAACATCTATCCTTACTAACTTTCGCATTTGTAAGCAGTTTAAGTTTTCTGCTGCGTTGAGTGTTGTGAGTTCAATTCCCATATGAGACAACACTTTGTGTGATCCACAAATTGTTGTTCTGAGTCTGGGTGTTCTTTGTGTCCGTTTCTTGTATGTTTGTGAGGTCCCCTGTCTATTAAAACTATCGGAATTGTATATATACAAATGTTTCCTTTGCAGTATCGTAGTGTCAGTCCGTGAGACATGCGGTGACTGGGCAAGAGGCTGCGAGCCCCAGCAGGATCCAGCTCTTCGTGGGAAGAAGGATGGAGAAGCCAGCTTCACCATCAAAGTGCCTAGGAGGAATGTTGGTAAGTTGGAGGGCCCATTGATGCAGGGGTGACAGTTATCGTGGTAACTGTGTAAGCCTTATTGCCGTGGTAGTGACCACGATGACTGTCATGTCTTTCACGTCCCCAAGCGGGGTGTGAAAAAGCATCTCATAAGGCCGCCATAGTGTGGGTCACCATACTGCATTGTCTGCATTTGCATTGAGTATGGTGACCACAACTCTTGGATTCTATTCATGCTTTCCATCAGGCAGAGTAGAGTCACTTTGGCAGGCAGTCAGTTATATTTTAAAAATGTATGCACGCAAACGAAATACCTGGCTAAGAGTACGCAGTAACGTTGATTTTTATGATTTCTCTTCAAACATTGTTACAATGGCAACTTTATATTATTATATTTAATCGGAGAGGCGTATGTCCAGCAGTGGACTGTTCAAAGCTGCTTACGGTGTTTGAGTAAATTAATAAAGAATTTGCCGTTACCTTAAAACTTCGTCATTTCTGACCGAAATTACGAAAAGTAATAAACATTACAAAATATATTAACGAATTGTGATTCACCATTTATTCTGTGAGATGATGGGTTAAGAGACTATTATATGAGAATACTCCATAAGATTTTGACTGCACGGTTGGCCTAGTGGTTTAAGGGGTCGCCACGCCGCTCTCCACTTCACAGAGTGTTGTGGGTTCAAACCCCACGCGGGACAACACTTTGTGTGATGCACAAATTGTTGTTCTGAGTCTGGGTGTTCTTTGTGTCCGTTTCTTGTATGTTTGTAAAGTATCCCGCGACACAGGATTTATACCAAGTGCGGGCGTTGTCTTTTTTAAATAAAAAAGTCACCATCTCTGCTCATCTCGTCGGTGTCTCGAGAACCGACTAAGAGAGCAAATTACGCAAGACAACATTGTTAAAAAGATAAGGAAAACTAGATACAAACCCTATAGCAACCCTTCTGACCAGCGTGATATAGTAGGTCAAACTCCCCTTTTCGTTAGAAAGGTCTATGTCCAGCCGTGGACTATCAAAAGCTGTCGATGATCCACCTTTTTCTATCTAATATATAAAATTCTCGTGTCACAGTTTTCGTTGCCATACTCCTCCGAAACGGCTTGACCGATTTTGATGAAATTTTTTGTGCTTATCCGGTATCTATGAGAATCGGCCAACATCTATTTTTCATCCCCCTAAATGTTAGGGGTAGTACAACCCTAAATTTTTTTTTTTGTTTTTTAGACAAAATTTTTAATTTCCATTTTTTTATGATACAACATACAAAAATACATACAATCCTCAATTTTCACCATTCTACGATCATTATTTTTTAATAGCCATTTTAGTAATTCAATCATTTTTCCTCTCCGGTCGAAAACTGTTCATTCGTCAGCTTATATGGCAAAACAACGTTTGCCGGGATAGCTAGTTAATATATGGAATTCATCTTTCTTTCGAAAGGAGGTGTAGCCTCCTGCGTGCTTTTGCCCCCTTAGTCCCTTAGTAAATTTCATAAACAACCATTACAGTCCACTGCTGGACATAATCCTCTCCTTAGAAAGGAGGTTTAAGACTATTAAACCACGCTGACCAAACAGGTTGGTATAGTTTGTTCCCAAAGCAGTCTCTTATGACATCCACGAGATGAAAAGACGTGGTGGGATTCTGTATTTCTTAACCCATCACCACCAAGATATTCAAATATGAAGAAGAGATACTATCCCTTTTTCTTTACTATGCGACAATCCTCACGGATACCACCTAATATGGTGGTAATGCCGGACACGAACCGGCCAAAAACCGCAAGTCGTCTCAGTAGTTGGGGAACCATGTGTATCCTAGAAAGGAAATCCGTGGAACCCCGACGGACCTCGGGCCATCTACCTACGGCTTTCACATGACCCTTTTTCTGTCCCCAAAAGAGCGGGTGTTCCGAAGCACGTCGCGCTGCCATCCTGGCCTGCTTCTGCTAGGGTGACGGATGACCTCACCTGCAGAGATACTAACCCTAAGAGTAAGAAATTAAGTAATAATAATAAAATTGGTTAATTGGTAATTTTCATCACCCAGGACCATCATCAACCCAGCTATACATGGTGCGGACCCAACTTGAAGCTCTGATCTCCGACAAGTCTGGCGGCAGGAGGACTCTCCGCAAGGACCTCGACGCTGGGACCCTGCAGCAGATAGAGACCTTCCACAGGCAGAGTTTCTATTGGAGCTACCTTTTGAACTTATCAGGTATGGTAACACATTGTAAAGTTAAGCGATCCTTTCCAGGTCAGTATATGGATAGGTGGTAACTTCTGTGGCCAATCGACAAGGAGATTTGGAGGCCTAAACAGTCCAACAGTCTCTCTATAGAACTTTGATATCGCCTGATACTTGGGTTGTGGAGGTCTGGTGGCAGTCGCTCATCGTTAAAGGGTTCAGCTGTATCCAAGTAGACCTAAATCCGACCCCGAATTAGTTTCGAGAAAAGGCTTACAGTAGGAAGATTTTGGTTATGGTTATCAATGAACGGGTGTCATGTTCCTCCGACACAAAGGGAGGATCCTCTAGCCAGGCGAGGTGACCATGCCTGGTGGGCTGCGAACCAACAGTTTATGTTCGAATGTCGTATATATGCTAACCGCCACGAGAATCTTTATTTCGCGATACAGGGTTAAGGCTCTCCGTAGTTCGATGTATCTTCGCTAGATGGCGCTGTAATATGTTTTTCTATTATGCGCTTTGTGTGGAAGTGTCGCCACACATTTATTTTAGAAACAGAACTAATGTTCAGTATTATCACGTAATAAATTGTCCTGGGTGGAATCGACCCCATGACGTCTGGCTTAGCACTCAGGGTCGCTAACCACTTGATGAACAGGCCAAGTCAGTCAGTTAAAGATGGAAATTAAGATCTTTTCTTATTTTTCTTATTTTTTTCTTATTTCGTGGGTGCCATTCCCACCCAGGATAAAAGTTTGTACCATAAACACGATTCTGTGTCTCGATGTATTTTTTTTATCTATAATATATATGTATTTAGAAATATATAAGTATGTTTATCACCAGTCTGGTTACCATAGTACAGGCTCAGCCTAGTTTGGGATCAGACGACCGTGTGTGAGTTGTGTGAGAATATTATTATCATTCAACTAGGTTTTATTGTATGTATATTTTTTTTTTGGCGTGTGGTGATGGATTAAGAATACGGAGTGTAAAACCCCCCCCCCCCCTTCACCCCTTCCTCAGGACACCATCACTGCAAAGAGAAGGAATACTTGAAGGAAGCCCTATACCAACCAGTCTGGCCAGCGCGGTCTAGTAGGCCAAAACCTCCTTTCTAAGAAGAGGTCTATGTCCAGCAGTGGACAGTTAAAGGCTGTTGATAATAATAGATGATGTATTTTTTTTTTACAGATTCCCTTCAAAAATGCTGCGATCTATCCCAGCTTTGGTACAGAGAGTTTTACCTGGAGATGACTATGGGCAGAAAAGTTAATGTAAGTATAACTAGAACTATAATAGGGTGGGCCACGAATTAGTTAACATTTAAAAAAAGTAAAAGAAAAAATTACAAGAAAGCTAATTCGTTGGTAATTATTTTTTAAAAATTACATCGTCTAAATGGCCACCGTTTCGACGTTTGCGCTCTTCTGAGCGAGCACCGAAATTTTCGAATACTCGTCGGTAAAGAGACCGCGAGATCGCCGACATCTCTTCGTTGATTTTTCTTTTTGCTGACGTAGTGTATTTGGTTTATTGGTGTCAACACGATTCTTCAAATAACCCCATAAAAAGAAGTCTGCTGGGGATACATTTGAACTTCTGTGTGGCCATGGAATGTCGCCTCGTCCGAAAGTCAGCTTTTCCGGAAACATATCTTTGACCACCGGCAGGGACTCATTGGATATATGACAAGTGACTCCATCTTGTTGACACCATGTGTTACGATTGTAGCCATCAAATCCCAGTAGCATCAGTCCCAAGAACTCTCGTAACATGGTTGCGTGGGATGTTAGAATCAAATGTTAACGAATTTTTGGCCCACACTATATTACTACATAATCCGAAATAAATCATTGTCAGTGTGTCTGGTTGTGATAAATATCTAAATTACTAAACTGAAGTCAAATTGACTGAGAGTATAGGTTTCCCGTAAATATTTGCTGTCACGATAACAAACTTGGGTCACAATGGCTTTATCAACAGTTAAACCTAAGACTGTACGGTTGGCCGAGTGGTTTAAGCGGTCGCCACGCCGCTCTCTACTGCGCTGAGTGTTGTGGGTTCAAACCCAACATGGGACAACACTTTGGGGATGCATAAATTGTTGTTCTGAGTCTGGGTGTTCTTTGTGTCCGTTTCTTGTATGTTTGTGAAGTCCCCCGTGATACAGGATTTATTCCTAGTGCGGCCGTTGTCTTTTTTGAAATAAACTCAAAAACCCCCCAAGTTAAGGGGTCTGGATTGCAGTATCCTGATTCACTCATTCACACTTTACATTGATATTCTGTGAGTCTGTCGTATCTCTCGAACCAACTGGTTCTTACATAACTGCAGCGAAGTCAAAAGAAAGGGTCAGTTTAGGCTTTCTATGTGTTTGTATGTTCCGCTGTAGCGCCTAAAGCGCTGAACCGATTTCAAAGATTAACGTGACAACAGATTCATTATTTTGACCCGGGTGACATAAGCTATATAAATAATAAATAAATATATAAATATTTCGGACATTTAACACACAACGTCACCTAGTTTCAAACTAAGCAGAGCTTGTACTATGATAACTAGACTGACTGATACAATACTTATATACTTTTTTTTTGTAAATACATACATATTATACATAGAAATCACCCAAACTTCGAAACAAATATTTGCAGATCATACAAACGGGTCCAACCCGGGAATCGAACCCGAGACCTCAAGCACAGCAGTCACATTCACTGCCACTGCGTCACCGAAGCAGTTACATTATATTAGAAGTTTTATCGTAGTCGGGTCAATTTTTTTTGGTGTATGAGTGTAAACAAACGGACACACAGAATATGGAATCATAATTTTTGTTAAATTATTTAATTGCCACACTAGTATTTTGTCAAGCGCCATCTAGGAACAAACATGTACAACTTTTTCAACTCTCGCTTGACACTCTAGTTACTTGTCATAGACAACTATCATTTATAATCTATGGTATTTATGGCCAAAAATCACTAAAATAAATCTAAATTCTATTATTTGTTAACAGAAATGCATGGTCCGCCATCAACACAATGAGGAATGCAGTGATCTGATCACCATGGAGAAGAGGATTCAGTTCCCCATAGAAATGTCGATGCCTTGGATCCTCACCGACCACATACTGCGCACCAAAGAACCAGCCATGATGGAGTGAGTATCCATTCACTTTGCGGTTCGAAATTATATTTCTTTTGTCGCGTTAGAGAAAAATGGTGGTAAATTTTTATGATATGCGCGCATACCGTCACGAAATTCGACACCGTCACGGAAAATCGACACCATGAAATTAGCTAGTCAACATTTTAATATTTTATTAACTACAAATAATTCTTTTATGATATGAAAATATTTTTTTATCTATTATTAGTGTCGTTTTCTCTACAAACATAGGATAACGCGAAGGATGACATTTTTAGAAAGATTTTTATCTTGTTACGTCAAAGAAGTGTAACTTCTACGTGCGTACGTACGTTGTGTACGTACGTACGTACGTTGTGTACGTACGTACGCACGCTGTGTACGTACGTACGTACGTACATACACGCGTTTTTTTTATTAATCGTTCAAAAATTCTGTCACTAATAATATAAGAAGGTTAAGTAGAAACCTATTTTTCAAGAAATACGATTAAATTGTTAAATATATATACATAAATGGTCTATGTGGTGATGGATTAAGAATACATAGTGTTACCACCCCTATCCATCCCGCGGGTGTCGTAAAAGCCGACTAAGGGAGCAAAGAGAAAGTAATACTAACCCTTCTGGTCAGCGTTGTATCATCATCTCAGCCAAAAGACGTCCACTGCTGGACATAGGTTTTTTTTTTTATCGTTTGGAAACCCCCTCGGGCCGTCACCCCACCGGGGTTTACGGCGGGGTGGTGTGTCGGAATCGGCTCGACTAAAACCACACGGTGTGCCACTCTGCGCCTGAGATAGGAGGGATCCGGGAACCGCTGCTATTACAACATCCAGTCTGCTGGACATAGGCCTTCCCCAAGATTCTCCACAACAGCCGATCTCGTACCACCCGCATCTAGCAGCTTCCCGCGATCATCAGGTCGTCCGACCACCTTGTACCAACTTTGTATAGTACACCAAAACCTATTTTTCTAACAAAAGGTCTATCTATGTCCAGCAGTGGACTTAAAACTATTGATTATAAATCTAAATGACGCTCTTTTTCCAACAGATACGTGTTATACCCATTGGATTTGTACAACGACTCCGCGCAGTACGCTCTCACGGTCTTCAAAAAGCAATTTTTGTACGACGAAGTCGAGGCCGAAGTCAACTTGTGTTTCGATCAGTTCGTCTACAAGTTGTCCGAACAAGTCTATTCGCATTACAAACAACTCGCATCCAGGTAAGCGGTGAAAGGTCTTGGTTACTTAGAGATCGTTGGTTTGATTTCTTGGAGTCGACTACTAGGTCAACTGACTTATATATCATCAAGCTATGACCAAATGGAGCGGAGTACGAATGAAAAATGTTGTAAAAACACGGGTAAGTTATACGTTTTGGGAGTTTTTATTGCGTGTGCTGCGTAAATGGTCAAAGTTTCGCAAAAATAGTGTATGCAAGATTTTTTTTTTTAAAGAACTTCCTCACCAGGAATGTTCCCTCACAAGAAATGGACACAAAGAACACCCAGACTCAGAACAACAATTTGTGGATCACACAAAGTGTTGTCCCGTGTGAGGTTTTAACCCACAACGCTCAGCACAGTAGAGAGCGGCGTGGCGACCGCTTAAATCACTAGGCCAAGCCTTTAAAAGCTACGAAAAAAAAAGCGTGAAAAAGCATCTCACAAGGCCGCCATAGTGCGGGTCACCATACTGCATTGTCTGTACCACGACTCTTGGATTGTATTCATGCTTTCCATCAGGCAGAGCAGTCACTTTGACTGGGTCTTCAAATATATAAAAATGTATGTTTGTCTGTGTGCCAGCATGCTGTTGGACAAGCGTTACCGCGCGGAGTGCGCGGCGCGCGGGGCCAGCACGGGCGCGGGCGCGGGGCGCTACGCCTCGCTGCTGCGCCAGAGACACGTCGCCCTGCTCGGACGACATGTCGACCTCTGCGCGTTGGTATGTACTCAGCCTTAGCCCACTGCTGGACATAGACCTCTGTTTAGTAAAGAGCTTTCGGTCTACTGTACCACGCTGGCCAGATATTTTCATATAGGTGTGGAGGGAACGAGTGTCGTATCCCTCCGACACAAAGGGAGGATCCTCCGACCGGGTGAGGTAATTATGCCTGGCGGGCCCCGGCCCGACTTCGCGATTCAGGATAGTAGTTGCTTAGTAGTTCATCATACTACTTAGTTCAATATAGCTTCGCTAGATGGCGCTGTTATATATTTTTGTTTGTGCTGTAATATGGAATCGCCACATAGGGTTTATTTCAAGACCTCCAAAAAACAAAAAAGTACGACACCTTCGTCATGTATAGGAGTGGTCACTCTCTGTATTCTTAATCCATCATCACACTGACTGTAATAGCCCGCTGCTGGACATACCTCTCTCCTTAAAAACGAATTTTCGGCCTAAATATTCTATCGTATGTGTCTTTTAAGCACCATTTTAATAAATGTAACCATCCTCAATGTGCCTTGTCACGTGTCATCAGCTTTCTCAGGTGACTCCTTAGAAGGTTTAGATCTGACTACGAAACAGGCCAGACAGGTTGGTATAGGGTTTGTGACAAGGATCTGGATGTCGTAATAACAGCTGTTCCCGGATCCCTCTTCTCGCAGGCGCAGAGTGGCACACCGTGTGGTTTTAGTCGGTCCGATTCCGACACACCACCCCGCCGTAAACCCCGGTGGGGTGACGGCTCGAGGGGGTTTCCACACGTTAAAAAAAAAAAAAAAAAAAAAAAAAAAAAGGGTTTGTGACAAGGATCTGGATGTCGTAATAACAGCTGTTCCCGGATCCCTCCTATCTCAGACGCAGAGTGGCACACCGTGTGGTTTTAGTCGGTCCGATTCCGACACACCACCCCGCCGTAAACCCCGGTGGGGTAACAGCCCGAGGGGGTTTCCACACGTTAAAAAAAAAGGGTTTGTGTCAAGTTTTTCTTCCACTCTCCCAGAGGTTAGTGTCTGACTGCGAAACCAAGGTTTGTGGATTCGATTCCCATTTAAATGAACGCACAAAAATTTCTTCTAGTGTAGTTCGAAAAGTTGCCGTTAGATGGCGTTGTATTAAATATTAACAATGACTTACATGGTTCGCAGGTGGCTCAACGAATCAACGCGGACATGCACAGGGCTTTAGATGCTGCGGTAGCCAAGTTTGAGGCCGGAGACATTACTGGCGTCGTTGTGAGTATTGACACGCACAGACACACGTAATATTATAAAGCTGACGAGTTTGTTTGCTTGTTTGTGTGACTGTTTGGTTGAACGCGCTCATCTCGGGAACTACTGCTCCTAATTAAAAAATTCTTTCAGCGTTAGATAGCCCAGTTATAGAAGAATGCTATAGGTTGTATATCAACACGCTATGAACAAAAGTAGCCGAGTATAATTGAAAAATGTTGCAAAAACATGCGCAAATTATTCTTTTTGCGAGTTTTCATTGCGTGCTCTATGTAAAAGTTAATTTTTAGTTATTTAATGTATTAAAAATTGGTCCTTACAAGTTCTAAAAATGCAGTACGGTATAGCTTTTATTTTATTATATTTAGAGTGAGGGATCACTCTCATAATTAGATGGGACGGTTATCTGACACGACGAGGAAGGATCAGGCGCAGGACCTATGGCTTTAGGTGCTCTCTTGGACACGGGGTTAAGACCCCAAACTCCGGGCTGTTATTAAGCATTTCAATAATCAAAAAAACTCAATAACACTTTTGGTCCGATCCGGCAATCGAACCCGAGACCTCTCGATAGGCAGTCACATTCACATGCACAAATCGCTAGACCAACGAGGCAGTTGGCCCAAAATAATATCAAATAGGTCTTAGAGGAGACAAACCTTAACAAATCCGTTTCCGTCCCCAGGAACTCGAAGGTCTGATCTCCGTGAACCGCCTCTGCCACAAGCTGCTCAGCCGCTATTTAACCCTGGACGACTTCGAAGCGATCCTTCGTGAGAGTGACCACGGGGTGCTGGCCCCATACGGCAGAATCACCTTGCATGTCTTCTGGGAACTGAATTTCGATTTCCTGCCGAATTACTGCTATAACGCTGCTACGGATCGGTAAGTTGTGGGGATACCAATAACTATATGGTGGGTTCTGGTGCTGGATTGGCCAAGGTTAGCTAGAGGGAAGCTATCTCCATAACTGTTTGGAAATCGTCTAGAGGTGGATTTTCAACCGTTTTCCTTTTGGGAGAAGAAATGACCAGTATAATTTGAACTGTCATTATATGTTTTTGTATATGTTGCTTATCGTTGGAATTCGCGAATGCAAGTATAATGATGTGTGACGTAATAACATGGCAGCCATGACACATAAAATATATGACGGTTTTAAATTGAGATATTGAGAATTGAACTTCTCATGGAAGGGTACACCACTTCGTAACGTAACGCGTTACGGCGCCAGTCTGTCTGGCTTCCCTTTCTCTCATGCATATCTCTCTCACTCTAACCCACAGCGCTAACCGTATTTCAAACAGACGATTCTCTCTCCACATAACCTATCCTTACATTATCATATTAAGGTCCACAAAATGTATGCAATAACCTAAAATTTTCTCAAGTTAAACAATTTCAATATTAAATGGTTCTACTTAGATTTGTTTAAGTTTACGTCTGTCTGTGTCGTCACGAGACGCACACATTTTTTTACCATTAATGTAAATTTAGATATTTTTGAGTGTCATGTCCTATCAAGGAACATAATAGCGTAATTTTTTGTTCCTAGATTCGTGAAATGTCGAGGCATACAGTTTGCTGCAAACGTATCGCGCGAAAAACCTCAGCAGTACGGTCACGCACTGCTCTGGGGTTCTAAGCAGCTGTCGCTGGCGTATTCAGCCCAATACGCACAGTATAATGGTAAGATACGACTTATTATGGAGAATGTGGTCTGATGTGGTCTGATCTTTCACTGAATGAGCTGTTGCCCTAGCCATGCCTCGGGGGAATCCCCTGATTGAAAGTGGGGACTCTAATATCCGCCTGGTTGGAGGGAGAGACTTGAACTGCGGCATCTCTTTTACGACTTTTGAGTTGCAGGTTTTCCTTTTAGAGGGGGGGAGGGGGGGTTTAAGTTCTTAGTTACTTTCTAGCAGGTGATCCGACTGTCAACTTCCTTTTGTTTGTAATGGCTCAAGGAAAACAAAAAACCCAGACCAAACAAACGGTTGCGTTCATCACAAAATGCACTTCCCTCAATTCATATCCTGAACGGGAATCGAACTTACGAACTCTGGTCTAGCAGTCGGAACTGCTAACAACTACACCAATTGGCATTTCTGCGAAAGAAAAACCAGTTTCGACTAAAACCACACGGTGTGTCACTCTGCGCCTGAGATGGAGAGATCTTCATATTTTACCTTCGATAACTGACACTGTACTACTGTGCACTTTACTTTTCAAGTCTATTTTTGCCTCTCACATTATTTGGAACAAATCATCCTACGCAGTATTGCCTGATAAATATGACCTTCAAACCTTTAACGAAAGAGTTCCTCCTTTCTGAAACGCCAACGCCATCGTGGCTCCTGAATTGCAGACGTTTATGGGCGAGGGTAGTCGCTTTCCATCAGGTATCATAAAATACTTATACACGGTCATCTGATTCAAACCTGTACTATGGTAACCACACTGCTGATAAACATACTTATATATTTCTAAATACATATATATTATAGATAAATTACACACAGATACAAAACAAAAGGCCGTGGTCATCACAATATATTTATTCTGGATGGGAATCGAACCCACGGCCTCCAGTTTAGGTCATTAACCACTACACCAACATGCCCGTCAAATTAAGTTTGTGTTCCTCAGGGTTCGTGGGAGCCCAGCACCTGCACGCTCTGGTGCGTCTGCTGGGCTACCAGGGCGTGGCGGTGGTGGTGTCGGAGCTGCTGGACGTGGCGCGGGGCCTGCTGCACGGCACCATCGCACAGTTCACCCGCGCCCTGGCCAACGCCATGCCCAGACACTGCAAGCTGCCGCGGTACGACTATGGCTCTAATGGTGAGTGTTCTTATCAAATCAACAGCCTTTAACAGTCCACTGCTGGACATAGACCTCTCCTCAGAAAGGAGCCACTGAGGCAGCAGTTAAGATCACTCACTACTATACCCGAAACCCTTAATTCTGCAATATTTCCAGGTGTCCTCGGCTACTACCACGCCCAGCTCACCGACATAGTCCAGTACCCTGACGCTAAGACGGAGCTGTTCCATGCTTTTAGAGAACTCGGCAATATCATACTTTTCTGCATGCTTATTGAACAGGTAACCAGCAATAAACTAACTAACCTGGCAAAAGTTCTGCCATATAAATTAAACCTGCCCAAGTGACTCTGCCTGATGGAAAGCATGAATAGAATCCAAGAGTTGTGGTCACCATACTCATTGCTAATACAGACAATGCAGTATGGTGACCCACATATCGGGCTAGCGAGATACTTTTTCTCACCCTGCTTGAGGACGTAAAAGGCATGACAGTCATCGTGACAGTGTAAGATTTACACAGTTACCACGATAACTGTCACCCCTACATCAATGGGCCTCCAGTCTCACACTCACCAACGAAACACGACAGCACGGATGCTCTCGCTTTAGGCTGGTCTTCTGTGTAAGGATAGTACCCGGTCAAGCCGGTGTCGCACGCACAATTTCACAATTTACGTTTTTGGACTGAAATCTAATTAATTTCTCTGTGCTTTACCAGGCTCTGAGTCAAGAGGAAGTCACGGATTTACTACACGCGGCACCATTCCAGAATATTTTGCCTCGACCATTCGCTGCAGGTATAAATAATATTCAGTAATCGTACATCTGACACACAACGCCATCTAGTTTCAAACTAAGCAGAGCTTGTGCTATGGTAACTAGACTGACTGATAGAATACTTATTATAATTATATGTTATACACAGAAAACACCCAAACTTGGAAACAAATATATGCAGATCACATAGATTTGGTCCGACACGGGCATCGTACCCAAGACCTCATGCACAGCAGTCACTTAAACTACAATTGGACACATCTCACACACGGCAATCTAATCCCAAAATAGGCAAAGGCTGTGTTAACCAGACTGGTGATAAACATACTTATATATTTCTAAATACATACATATTATAGATAAATTACACCCAGACATAGAACAAATGATTATACTCTTCACACAGTGGGTGGGAGTCGAACCTACGACCTTGGACGTAGCAGTTAGGGTCGTATTCTCAGCTGGGTAGACAGCCGTCCATAGTTTTGACTGCCTCGGTGGCGTAGCGGTAGTGAATGCGACTGCTGTGCTTGAGGTGTCAGGTTCGATTCCCGGGTCGGATCAAATGTTATTATGATCTGCAAATATTTGTTTTGGAGATTGTGAAATATGTATGTATGTATTTACAAAAAAAAAGTATATAAGTCTATCAGTCAGTCTAGTTATCATAGCACAAGCTCTGCTTAGTTTGAAACTAGATGGCGTTGTGTGTCAAAATTTCGAACTTTGGGAATTTGGTTTTAATTACTTTGTGTTATGGTGTATAGAGGGTGAGAAACCAGAGACGAAGCAGAAACGCCTAGAAGCTAAATACGCCGCGTTGCAAATCGTTCAGAATGTTGATAAATATGGAACTGCCAAGGTGAGTGATTGTATTGTAAGTTTGTTTGTCCTGAGATGACATTGAAAATCTTTATAAACTATGGTGATGGTGTCCCCGTAGTGACGGGATAAGAAAACAGTGTCACCCCTTTTTCATTCCATAGGTGTCGTAAGAGGTGACTAAGGGAACGAAATAATGTTGTGTTGTGTGTGTGTGTTGTCAGTGATGACTTACGGCACAGAGACGTGGTCGCTCAGTATGATAAGAAGGCTCAAAGTCACCCAAAGAGCAATGGAGAGGGCATGGAGTTACTTTGCGTGATCGAATCAGGAATGAGGAGATCCGCAGACGATCCAAGGTCACCGATATTGCCAGTAAAATTGCTAGACTTGTGGCAGTCGGCGGGGCATGTTACACGCAGAAACGATGGCCGGTGGAGCCATAAAGTTCAGGAGTAGCGACTGGGAAACGCAGCGTTGGTAGGCCCCTCACAAGGTGGTCTGACGACCTGGTGAAGGTCGCTGGATGCGGGCGGCTCAGGACCGGCTGTTGTGGAGAACCTTGCGGGAGACCTATGTCCAAAAGTAGACGTCTTTTGGCTGTGATGATTATGATGATGAGGGAATAATTTTGCAAGACAAAATGACTGAGAAAAAAAAAAAAAAAAACTTGATACAAACTTGATACCACATCCTTTGGTCAGTATGGTATAGTAGGCCAAAACCTTCTTAGGTTGTGTTCTTACTGTTGATGATAAGCTATGTTGCCTTGTGAAATCGATAGATGGCGTTATATTATTTGTCTCAACCGCGCAATTAAGTTTTGTCGAACTGTTGCAATGCTATCTTTTGAGGTGTTTAGGAACGATGACAATATATAATGTACAAAACTGAGTTTACAATGGAGTCCTCTGGGACGGTGCCACCTCCAATTTTCAGCAGGTTAATGCTGTGTAGGTTCCGTCCTGTCACCCACACTGTTTCTTCTGCATATCAATGACATGTTGACCCTTGGAAATATACATTGCTATGCAGACGACAGCACAGTTCATGACGATACTATGGTCACCCTACAGCCAAATTAGCGTACGTTGAGGAAAAGCGACAAAAGCTTGTCACTGAGCTCGACTGGGTCCTTTTTTTTTTGTTGTCGGGGTGGAAAATCCCTTCGGATCTCCGGCTCCTTGGGGACGCAGGAGCCAGGAGTATGTGGTATTGCCACTAAAAACCACCCCGGCGGCCGGTCTCAGGCGTCCTTCTCTGAAGGGGACCCGGACTATATTATTTCAGGTCTTCTCCAGAATCAACGCCGCACCTAGTCAGACCCTATCCTGGGGAGGCCACAAAGGCTTCCTCACTTATCAGTCCGGTTGTTATAATCTGTTGCGACCCGATCGTATTTTTGCGACCATGCTGCAACAAATTATCCTATCGCCGATCGCAACAACTAATCCACCACCAGAGGCTCGAGACTCTCTGACGGCTCGCGGTGCCGTCAACGGCTCATAACGCCGCCGACGTCTTCTTCGCTCGGAATTCTGGCCTCTCCCGATCCCGTTCAGTGGTCTCTTTCTGGAGCATAATAACAGCTTCGCAGAAAGAGACCACTGCGGCCCAGCTTGCCTCACCCGCCAGCATGGCAGCAACGATTGCTGGCGGTGACAGGTCTCGTCCTATTTCATCGACTAGGACTCCGCGTTCAGATGCCCACGCGGGGCAGTCCTCCAGCATATGCTGGGCGGAGTTCCAGTCGGCTGCGCAGTGGTGACAGTGTGCCGTCTCCTCGCATCCGATTTTATTCAGATACTTACCGGAGCAAACATGCCCGGTGAATATCTGCGTCAGTCGGTAGGTGACGCGACCTCCCTCCCTACCTGAGCTCGACTGGGTCCTCAATGGGGTCATGAGAATCTGGTCGAGTTCAATGCCAAGCAAACACAGGCGTGCGCGCTCTCTGCCAAAAAGACTCCATTCCTTCCCCTCCCCACTTTTCAGAGCACTACTGCCACTGTTGAACAATCTCCTGGGTATGAATATTGGCCGGGACTTCAATCCGCGACAATATATTGAAAGCGTTACTAAGGCGGCCTCACGGAAGCTAGGTATACTGAACAGAGTGAGACGGTTCTTTGCGCCTGAGCATCTGTGTCTTCTTTTTAAAACCCAGATACGCTCCTGCGTGGTGTACTGTTCTCATCTTTACGATGGATCCGCGCAGTATTTGCTGGACGCTTTAGATCAGTTACAGCGGCGAGCAGTCCGGATTATCAATAACCCGAAAGTCACTGAATCTCTTGAAACTCTGCAGTTGCGAAGAGATGTCGCCTCTGTGGCAGTCCTCTATCGCCTTTGTCATGGAGAGTGTTCTAACGAGCTCTTCCAACTGATCCCATCTTCTCCGTTCCTCTACAGGACAACTCGTACTGGCTTTGGAAGTCACCGTTTCAGAATGATAGACATACGCTCCCGAACTAAACGGTTCGACTCTTCCTTCCTGTGCAAATCAGTTAAAGCCTGGAATTCATTATAGTGATTTCCTCCCACAACGATCCCGGGTCCTTTAAGTGGGACGTGAAAAAGCATCTCATTAGGCCGCCATAGCGTGGGTCGCTATATTACACTGTCGTCATTCGTAGTGAGTATGGCGACTACCGCTCTTGGATTCTATTTATGCTTGCCATCAAGCAGAATAGAATCACTTTGGTAGGTTGTAAATAAAAAAATTAAAAAAAAACGGTAGTAAAGCCACGCTGATTTCAGCACGAACGGTCCGGCTCGATCTTCTGTGAGAGGGTAAAATTGCCAGACGTTTTAGGTTGGTCTTCTGTGAGACCACAGCACGGATGACAATGATGTGGTCTCACAGAAGACCAATCTAAAGCGACAGCATCCGTGCTGTAGTGTTTCGTTGGTGAGTGCGAGACCGGAGGTGTATTGGTCCTGTGACAGTTCTCGTGGTAACCGTGTGAACTTTACACTGCCACAATGACTCATGGCTTTCACGTCCTGCAAAATCATCTCACTAGGCCACCATTAGTTGGATCGCCATCCTGCATTGTCTGCATTTGCAATGAGAACGGTGGCCACGACTCTCGTATTCTATGCTTTCTATCAGACTAAGTATTTATTTTGAAAAGGTGAAGTAATTAGTGTTGTGTTGTAGCAAGGTCAGCTGGCGCGCGAGGGCGACCTGCTGACGCGCGAGCGGCTGTGCTGCGGCCTGTCGCTGTTCTCCGTGGTGCTGCGCCGCCTGCGCGCCTGCCTCGCCGCGCCGCCCTGGCCCGCGCCGCCCGCGCCGCCGCACCACGCGCCGCTGCACACCGACGACACGCACGAGTTCCACCGGTACCGTCCCACTCCACGCCGCCCCACACCACACCGCCCCACACCGTCCCACACCGCCCCACACCGTCCCACACCACCCACACCGTCCCACACAACTCCACACCGTCCCTCACCGCCCCACACCGACCAACACCGTCCCACACCACCCCACACTGTCCCATGCCACCCCACACTGTCCCACGCCACCCCACACCGTCCCACACCGTCCCACACCACCAACACCGTCTCACACCGTCTCACACCAGGTGCACTATTTCAAGTCCAAATCTTGCTTTTCCAGATTATGGTCAGCACTCCAGTTCCTGTACTGCATCCCAGTGGGGGAGACCCAGTTCACTGTCGAAGAAATGTTCGGAGAGGGTCTGCACTGGGCAGGTTGTACCATCATTGCCCTGCTGGGACAACAGCGTCGGTTCGAAGCCCTGGACTTCTGCTATCACATCCTCAGGGTGCAGCGAGTCGATGGCAAAGATGAAATGGTTAAAGGAATCGTAAGTTTCTTTTCGTAACTATCATATATTAGTATAGTCACACCAAATAACTGTTTTTAGACATTGTTGTACAGTGGGATTTATTCACCTTAAAACTATTTAAAAAAGATACGGTACCTTCTATTTCCCGAGGTTTTGAAGGAGTTATACCGCTCTTGGTCATGGGTAGACTGGTGTGAGCTTGCAACACCTTCGTAATACGCGAAGTGTAACTACCCTCATTTCGTCGTGTTCACTGTCTGTTCTGTCGGTACTTCTACACAACACACTTACATGTTTGCACAATTTGTTACGTCCCTATGGTGGTGATTGGACGCTGATGACAGGATTCCAAGATGTTGATAGTCGACACCTGTCTGCCCGGTTGGAATTTTTATATTTTCACGATATATGAAGAGGAACATGAACTATACTTCTACAGATGGATTAAGAGCAAGCATCACCACCACTGTTCATATCTCTTCGTAGTCTTTTTCGTCGCCTCGCAAGGGGCACATGGAGGCTGGATTGGGGCGGATTGCCCCTGATAGCGATGGCTATATCACTGCTACTGAAAAAGGGCAGGCAGGCAGGTTACGAGGTGGGGACTGTTGCGCTCTTCACGCCGCCCCGGTGGTCGGCCCGAGCCAGATAAGAACCCAGGCGACACCTGGGAAGGTCCAGCTCCGAGTGACCAGCGACAGAGGCGGCGGCTTATGCGCAGTCACCCTCGGTGTCATTCAGAGGCGCTCGCTCCCACGGGCCGAGGTAGTGGCCGCAGCGACAAGAATTGTAACAAAAGTGGGTGTTTGCAGTTCTGCAGGCAAACGAGGAAGATGCGAGCGCTCCCGCACGCCTGCAATTTGTTGCCATTATATTTTCAATAGGCTTCTGCCTGTGAAAATGTATGAGAATTTTAAGACCCTCGCGACGCTGCGGGGCGGGGGTTGTTCGGGAAGCGTTGATGCCCGGCACAGGCATGCGGTAGCGCTCGCAGGCAGTCAGGAACGCGTAGTAGGTCCGATCTGTGAACATAATAAAAATTTGTGTTACGGGTTTAATACCCGGGTCCACCGTAAAAATTGCGCTGCCACAGTCGATTTTATGACGCGGTGCTGGGGGGAGGGTCCGAGTGGGCTGCTGAACGATGACGACTAGCACTAGCTGGTGGTCGGATTGCAGCTCGTCGTTCAAGTACTTGCTGGGAGATCTGGCGGTATCTGTCATTGTGTACGACGATGACCAGAACATCCGGTACATGCGCGTGGTTGTCCGGATAATGTGTTTGAGTGTTAGGAGACTCGGTGGTCAATGGCAGGGATCACAGCGCTGCTTGGCGGCGGGTAGGGAAGCGACTAATAAAGTAACTATGCAAGACAACATCATTACAAAGAGAAGGAAAACTTGAAACAAACCGTATTTCAACCCGTCTGGCCAGCGTGGTATAGTAGGACACAACCTCGTTGCTAAGGAAAGTCTTGTAAAGTCTGTTAGCAGTTGTAAATAATAAATAGACAAGAGAGCTAATCTTCTTATGGATTTAGATTCAGACTGCGCCAATTAATTATTCTCCTTGTTTTGAAGTAGAGTAAAAGTAGAGTTCCAAGGTCATAAAGCGTGTTTTTTTTTTCAGCCGCTCAAGCGCATGGTGGACCGCATCAGACGCTTCCAAGTCTTGAACTGCCAGATCTTCTACGTGCTGGCGCGACACCTCGCCGCTGAAGACGAGCGCGCTGGGGTCGAGCACGTACGATGTTTTCCACCCCCCACCGCCCCACACCACTCGCACTAGGACTACACCCGCACTAGCGCCATCAACACCTCCCCCCCACTCGTATTATTAACATTCCCTCTACTTCTTTTCCTGGATATCCACATTAGTAATTCAATGTATAATATATACAATATAACAATAACCTGTATACTTAATGTATAAATATAATTATATATATTTTAAGATATTTTAAATGTATTTACGTCGACAACGTAAAGTAATATAATGTGTTAAGGATTTATGTATGTCAGTTTGTTTGTTTCACCAAAACTTGTAAATGCCTGAACAAGTATTGATAAATGTAGTATCATTAGAATCCTCATGGTACTGGCTATGATTTTCTCAAAGAAATAATACACAAATTCACCAAAAATGTGTTTTGAGGTACCAAGTAATTAAAAACAATTGAAACGCTATTTTAAAAAAAGCCACATCCAAATCGATTCAGCCGTTTAGGAGCTATGACGCCACAGACAGACAGCGGTTTAAAACACCCCTCTTTTTATGTTGGGGGTTAAAAATAATTAGTGTATGTATGTTAGTAAGAAATAAATAAGAGTAATACCCCTCACGTGTATTTTATTTCATTATCAAAGTAGGTTGGGGTCGCGTTCAAGTCTATTATGATACGTTTGAACCTTTTGTGATCAGACCAGACCTCACCAAGTACTAAACGATCTGAGAGCACGTAAATCCGTCGATCAGCGCCTGATCTCCCAGTTGTGTCGGATAGCAGTATTCGTTGGATTGTGAGAGTGAGGGAACAGAAAGTGCACCTGTGTTTGCGCACACACTTGTACACTATACTATATCCTGCGTAATTAGGTAAATGACTGTGTCGTAAATAAATACCAATGTCCACTTCATTAAAACTAATATCGCGAAACATCTCGGCAAATACAATTAACATAGCTTTTTATTATTATTACGAATTTCAATCAAATATACAGTGAAATATATTGTTCAATTGAATAGTCTAAAACAGTGACGTCACAATTTGGTATTTAGTACATTTTTCATACAAAATTATCGTTTTGACAGATGATAAAAGTAACTAATTTGACTAAGGTGTCATCTAGCCTATTGACTGGATGGCCCTGGCCGCTGTGACGTGACGATTGAACCACAGATGTTCGTATGACAACTGCGACCCACAGATTAACATGCACGGCATGTATCGTACATTTTCTGTTTAACTTATTTATGCCACAAATATTCTATGTTATATTTAGTTATAATTAATAATTGCGTATAATAGTAATAAGACTTATTATTTAATAATAAAGATTATAATTAAATGAAAATATTTTCATTTTACCCATTGTCATAATTTTTGTTTTATAAATAAACTAGCTTACCCCGCGAACTCTGTTCCACCTTAGAGAGAGATCACATCTGTCAAAATCCATACTTGAGTGAAGATTTTAATATAAACATCGTTCGACAAGCTGTCACTCCCTTGAGTATGGATCAGTGAATCTCCTTTTAAGTGACATTCAATCATAAAATCTCTACTTAAAATCAGTTTTAAAACTAGATTCACGATTGAGATGCCTTTTAAAATATGGTCCTATGTATTGTCCCGTATGGGGTTTGAACCCACAGCACTCGGCGCAGTGAAAAGTGGTGAAGTGACCTTGAATACGGCCGTTTGATTCTGTATCTTATCTGTGGTAACCAAACGGGTGTCAAACATATTTATTGAGGTTATAATTTTGGCGCCTTAGGGAAAAATAATGAGAGTAAATTTTTACGATACGCACGAACACCGTCACGAAAACCCGACATCATGAAATTAGTTAGTCAACATTTTAGATAATGTCAGTAAGTTAGTTAAATATTATTTTTATGCGTTATAATAAAATTTTCTTTGCATGTATTAAATATCTTTTTTTCTAGTATTAGTGTTGGTTTCTTTACTAAAAGGAAATACTCGAGGAATAACATTTTTAGAAAGATTTTTATCTTGTAGCACCAAAGAAGTATAACTTCTTACGAGCTTACATAAGTTTAACACACGTTTTTTTCTTGTAAATGTATTGTGTATGTAGTCTAACCAAATACATTTGTCGGTCACTGGTGGTAAATTTAAATGTTGCCATGTCAGTGTCAATTTTACTAGACAAATTCTGTTAATACAAGACAAATTCTAGTCTCTTCAAAAATCAAATATTTGTTTAACTCTGGTTAGGTTAGAATAGAACTCAAAATTCGTAAAAACGTCTTATTAAATAGGATATGTGCACGAAACTTTAAAATGGACAAAATATTTTTATTTTTAAACTTTCTTACTAAAATAACATATCAATGCAATTATTTTTTAAATTTACTACAATTTATTAGTGAAATTTTATAATCAAATAGTGGCTTTTTCAAATTTCTTCGTAAATTTCTAAAAGGCAACGCTATTGGTGGAACAAAATTTGACGTCAATTTACCCTCGGCACCTTTCGTAAAGTAGGTTATATTTTCGTCCAACTTTATAAACAAAACGGTATGTGCAGTTAACTAAGTAAAAATATTGTTATACACAACATGGCGCCTACGTTATGGCAAAGCAGTAACTAATATGTAACACGATCCAATATACTTCTGTTAAAATTAGTAAAAGAAAAAAAATCATAAAAATACAGAAATGCTTACTTACAACAAAATAAACACAATTATTTCCATTCCGAATTAAAGCACCATTGATTTGGCAGCGCGAACCGCACAAAAATGGCGGTTAAATCAAACGCGAACCAAGCGTCGTGTCGTGTCGTAAAATATTACATTATCACTGATTAATTTTCACTCTATTCACTTTCTTTTTAAATCAGATCAATATTTACTTCAAATTTAATTCTATTAACTTAATTTTTAACTTTTCGAAGTGTCTACCGCTCACTGTAATGCTTCGACGCCATCTTTGCAACATATTTTCGCATATTTTAGCACATTTTATTCATTTCACCATACTCATAGTGCAGTTTTCACTAGTGTCATTTTAAAACGTAAGTACATGGTTCTTTTTAAGTGTCATTTTTTTTATTTTTAATGTATTGCACTGCATTTGCGATAAAACTGGCACGTAGCCGTTTCCTGTGGTGTCGAAGTAAGATTACCACCCAGAATATTATAGCACATATTAATCCCGTGGGTGTCGAGAGTCGACTTAGGGAGCAAATTACGCAGGACAACATCACTATGAAGAGAATTAAAACCTGATAAACCCCTTCTGGCCAGCGAGGGGTTTTCTAAGGAGAGGCCTATGTCCAGCAGTGGACTGTGAATGGCTGTTGATGTGATGTGATGTGATTATGCTTAGCTATCATTCTTTTAACCTTATTTCATGTTTCTAAATCTACGGGAAAAACATGCAATACTTTATTTGATTGATTATATATGTATGAAATATGTTACGAAAAATATTTTTTAATTTTATTTTAATTGTTATATTATTTAATAAATAAAGCACACTTTCTAGTGTAGTTCTTTCTAGAACAGTCCATCGATTAACAAATATTCGATTAAGTGTTTGGCGATAAAATGTTGATTCACAGTAAATTACAGTCAAACAATCGATCAGTCGAGTTTCCATTAATGAAATATATGACTCTCGAACTCGCGGTATGGACTCTACGCCTTTAAAGGTGGCCTCGTGCACTCGAGCCACAACGAAGATTGCCCATGTTTCATTTCGCCTGTCATATTAACACACTTTGAGTTTCGACTGCTCTCGGCTTATGCTTTTATGTTCGAGCAGTAGTACGTGTTGTGTTTATTTATTTTAAGTATTATGATTTGAATTAATTACGCTGAGGCAAGAGCCTTGCGATGAACTACACGATCGCGAACATTTCCAAGAAAAGGGGATGTGGCTGTTTTATGGACACGGCCGTTTGTTGTACTTAAATAACGTCTCGTTAATGGTAAAGTTTCTATATAAAAAAAAAAATCCATTACCGGCACTGCTTGACTCGATCATATGGTGTTTCATGTATACCATTCAATTGCTGTTGAGAAGACCTTTCCAACCGTATATGATTCTTGTATTTTGAATTATTTCAACACATATTATATTCACAGTCACAATTTGTTACTAATATCTATATATATAAAAGAAAGTGGTGTTAGTTACACCACTTATAACTCAAGAACGGCTGAACAGATTTAGCAGAAAATTGGTGGGGAGGTAGCTTAGAACCAGGAGATGGACATAGGATACTTTTTATCCCGTTAGAATGGGTTTAAGTAAAAAAAAATCTGCTTATTATTATATTACTATAAGGCGGAACAGAGTTCGCGGGGTAAGCTAGTTGTATATATTATCGATAGAATTTGATAAGAGCTGACGATTAAAACTTAAATGAACATCGTAGCTTCACCGAATCGAAAGTTATACTAAATGGAAATCTCGACACGCATCAAAATGGCGTTCAAAATGGCGGGGCTGTCCCCTCTCCCGCGCGCGACGTGTCGCAGTCCTTATCTATCGTAATGAATTCTTTGATTCTTTAGCTATATAGTGGTATAATTAAATTAAGGGTGGGGATGATAGATATATTTCTTTTTTTTTTCTATTTTAAGAGCCTGCCAAAGTGACTAATCTCCCTGATGGAAAAGCATGAATAGAATCCAAGAGTTGTGGTCACCATACTCATTGAAAATGCAGACAATGCAGTATAGTGACCCACACTATGGCGGCCTTGTCAGATGCTTTTCACACCACGCTTGGGTACGTAAAAGGCATGATTGTCATCGTGACAGTGTAAGGCTAACACGATAACTGTCACCCCTGTATCAATGGGCCTCCAGTCTCACACTCACCAACGAAACATGTCGTGTTTCGTAGGTGCTACGTAACACGGATGCTAGCGCTTTAGGTTGGTCTTCTGTGGGAGGGTAGTACTGCCCCGGTCGAGCCGGCCGACTCGCGCTGAAATCAGCGTGGCTCTACTACCTAGCATATATAGCTACAACACGAAACTGTATCGCCGCTCACACAGTTACAACGATAACTGTCACCCCAGCATTAACGGGTCTCCACTGGTTAACTGGTTCAGTTTAACATTGTCAATATTCTATTAAGTATAATATGAATTTGTTAAGTTTTGTTTACAAAGATAAAATATACAAATGTTACCTGTGGCCTTGATCTCTTCAGAACGAGTGACACTCATAAGTCTTTGACAGGACTGCGCCACCCAGGTCTTACAGAATAGAACCTCACTTTACCACGATTAAAACACCACCTTACTCGCTTTGGTGTTATACGCGAAACTGAATTTCTTTTTACACAAGATGCCAGCCATTAAATAGTGTACTAGTGTAAAACTTTCGTCTAATCATGTTTCTATAAACATCATCACACCACGAGAACTCAAACAAACGCGGTTCAACACATTATTCGTCTTCATACGCACACCACACACGTTCTGATGATATACGCTAAGTGTAGTCATACGTTTTTTAACTGTTGTGTGATTGTGAATGAAGAAAACTACTGGAAAATATAAATAATTAAAAATGTAAGGTCTTATAACACGATAAAACACAATTCTGAGGGTAAACAATATTATAGCTAAGTGAGTGCTACGGACCACCCTCGTCCTTTTGGTGGCGCAAAAAAACAAAAATTGAACAACGGAGTTTCCATACGAGGTTTTGTTTTAATGCATACATATAGCGGGCCAAGAATTCGTGAACATTTGAATCTAACAACCCGTGCAAACATGTTACGAGAGTTCTTGGGATCGATGCTACTGGAATTTACTGACTACAATCGTAATACATGGTTTCAATATGATGGAGCCACTTGTCGCACATCTAATGAGTCCCTGCCGGTGGTCAAATACATGTTTCCGGAGAAGCTGATTCACAGACGAGGTTTCATTCCATGGCCACCTAGAAGTCCAGATCTACCCCCAGTAGATTTCATTTTATGAGGTTATTTGAAGAACCGTGTCTATATCAATAAACTAAATACACTACGTCAACTAAAAGAAAAAATCGGTGCTCGCTTAGAAGAGTGCAAACGTCGAAACGGTGGCCATTAAGACAATGTAATTTTAAAAAACTAAATTTCAGCTAATTACCTTTCTTGTAAATAAACAATTTCTATAATATACCATGTGGTTTTATTATACGATTTTTCTAAATGCTAACTAATTCGTGGCCCACCGAGTGAGATCTTACGATTAGACACAATTCACTGCGATTTTATTATTATTATTATTATTATTATTCTCTTTATTACATATAAATACACATATTGATTACATTTTTAAATATATAAAAAATAAAAAATACATATTTAAAAATATAAAAAATAGTAGACCACCGACATCGGGTACAGGGACCAAGATACCGGTGGTTAGGGCTCCAGAGACAGGAACCTCCTCACAATACGGGCCGTGTCAAGGAGGACTGCCTTCTGCATCAGACCCTTGATCCAACCTTCTAACGTGAGCCTCTTAAGGTGTTGGTCGAGGCTCCTCGCTATCATTCCATGAACAGATATGATTATCGGAACAATAATCACCGAATCCACATTCCACATGTCGGCAATCTCGTGAGACAGATCCAAATACTTCAATTGTTTTTCTTTTTCAACTTTCACGAGATTCTCGTCATGAGGAACGGCGATATCGACAATCATTGCGCGGCGCTCTAATCGATCTATCACCACAATATCAGGCTTATTGGCAACAATAGTCCTATCTGTGATAATAGATCGATCCCAATATAACGTAGCACGACCGTTTTCGAGAACTGGGTCGGGCACATACCTGTAGTAAGGCACTTCAAAATCGACAAGTTGGTATTTAAGGGCAAGTTGTTGGTGTACAATCCTGGCTACTTGATTGTGCCTGTGCAAATACTCACCATTAGCAAGACGAGAACAACCAGAAATAATATGCCTAATAGATTCTCCAGGACGGTGGCACGCCCGACAAATGTCAACCGTACTATCTTTCAGGATATATTTCCGGTAGTTATTCGTCATGATAACTTCGTCCATAATTGCACAAACAAAACCTTCGGTTTCTCCGAAGAGATCACCATTATTATTATTATTATTAATATTTGTTACCTCCTACCTCGAAAGATGGCGTTGGTACCAAATTAGATCACGATATGATGTCGTTTACGTTATTACAGTGGAGCGTCGATTATCCGAACGTCGCTCAACCGAACGACCGCTCATCCGAACATAGTACGCGCGGGTCAATGCCTCCACCTCTCACCACTGCCCGCCCGCGCGTCAGTTTACGCACACTTGTCGCGACTTGTTCACTTCGTTATTGTACGTCCTAGTAACTGCTAGTCGATAAACAAAATTTTTCCGCGTGAAAGTAAACTCTTTCTTTGAAATGCCTAAACGTAAGCGTGTTGTCCTTTCTATGAACGATAAATACGAGATTAATAAACGGATGGAAGAAGGCGAATCTGCAACCAAGTTATCTATTGAATACAAAGTTGGTAAGTCTACCATTACGGATATAAAAAAACAAAAGACGAGCATAAGTAACTTTATATCCCAGCTCGATTCTTCTGACGGATCCTCGAGTCGTAAAACGATGAAGCTTGCCTCAAACACGAATTTAGATGATGCTGTATTTAAGTGGTTTACTCAGAAAAGATGCCAAGGAGAACCTATTTCTGGCCCAATACTGTGTGAAAAAACAGTTCAATTTAACGAAAAACTAGGAGGGACGTCTAATTTTCAAGCGAGCACAGGCTGGTTAAAACGATTTAAGTCAAGACATGGCATTCGTGAGCTTCAAATAGAAGGCGAAAAACTATCTGCTGATTCATCAGCAGCTGAATCATTCAGAATCAAACTAAGGGATATACTGAACCAAGAAAATTACGCTCTGGAAAACGTTTACAATGCAGACGAAACCGGGCTTAATTGGAAAGCTTTGCCGCGAAAAACTCTTGCTTCACGTCGTGAATTAGCAGCACCTGGTCCTGAAATAAGCAAGGATCGTATCACTGCCTTAGCATGCGCTAATGCTACTGGCAGCCACCGACTGCCTATGCTTGTAATTGGTAAAAGTAAGAAACCACGTTGTTTCAAGCACGTTAATATGTCTGCCATGCCTATCGTTTATACTTCGCAAAAGAGTGCTTGGAAGGATAGTACAATTTTCGTGGAATGGTTTGTAGAAACTTTTATACTCTCTGTAAAAGCCCACCAATTGAAAAATGGTAAAAGAGAGAAAACATTATTGCTTCTTGATAACGCCCCAACTCATCCATCATGTGACATCCTAAATGAAAAAGATGAGTTTGTAAAAGTCATGTTTCTTCCACCTAACGTGACTTCATTATTACAGCCCATGGATCAAGGCGTTATTGAGACTTTCAAACGGTATTATAGAAAAGAATTGTTACGTAAGTTACTTTTAGAAAAAGAAGAGGATGGAGAAGAAAGCCTGATAAGAAATCATAAAAAGATTGATTTAAAAGACGCATCCTATATGATCGGAGCAGCATGGGACAGTGTAAAAGAACAGAACTTGAAAAAAGCGTGGAATAAAGTTTTGGATATAGAGGGAGATCCTCAAATTGGATGTGTAAATGAGAAACACGAAGATGTATCTGAAATGATAGATATGCTAAAAAATCTCGATTGCCACGAATGTGATGAAGAACAGGTTCAAGAATGGATGGATATCGACGATGAAGATCCCGGGTACCAAATTATGCAGGATAGCGAAATTTTAGACCTCATGACTAATAAGGATGACGCCACCACTAGCACCACATCAACTGCAAGTTCAGATAATGAAGATGAAAACATAGTTAGTGCTTCTGAAGCGTTTACTTGCTTAGATATTGCCTTGCGCTGGTTTGAAACACAGGCCGAGAGCGACCAGTATCAAATATCTGTTCTCAAAAAAGTACGTGATCTAGCCTCTCGTAAGCGGGTAGGCTTGCTTCGGCAGACGAAGATTCTATATTTTTTTAAGCGTTAATTTTAATTAGTAAACACTAGTTTGACTACAAAATTGTCTGCACTTTTTTTTGTTTATTTTCTATTTGTCATTAAAGATATTCATAAATGTAAATAATATGGTTTTCATTTACCTGTACGTAAATTTGTATGACTGAATCAGTATACAGTATAGTACATTAGTTCGATTATCCGAAAATACCGGTTTTCCGAACACCCACGTCCCCCAATTAGTTCGGATAATCGACGCTCTACTGTAATTTAAATAATGCAATGTTTTGATGATCGACTCGAGCTACAATTATCCATTTGTTTATTTTTTTAGTACCTGGTACATACTAAAGTATTGAAGTAATAAAACGCAATTAAAAATTTCATATTTTTATATTATTTCTTAAACATATATCTTACCTTACCCTAAAGTTAAAAATAAACAATACGCTAGCCTAATTATTATACAACAAACTCCTGGCTTAAAGAAATACACAATTTGCTATTTACACTATCTTACATCTAATGCAAGTACACGCAAGATACACACTAAACGTGCACAAACTATCGAGCGTCTTACGCGTTCTTGCATGTCAATGCAAACATTTCGCAATAAAAAAGTGCTTAAGATGAGCAAATCGTAAACAGTTCTAGGTAAATTTAAAGGGATTTTCAAATTTAAGTACATACATAATTTGAAGAGCGCACAGAATCAAAACAAACACGCAAGAATGCACTTAAATTATGGATTATAAATATACATTTAAATTATTTAAAAACATCGCACCGGACGACGACCGGTGTAATTTGGTCGAAGTCAAATACGAATTATATTTTAGGTAGCAAAATGTTTGTTATTTTTGATTTATCTGTAACAAAAAACGTACAACAAGGCATTTGTTTACCAAATAACTATGAACTAAAAATTGTATAAAAATCCACATCAAATATTTCTATTTCATACCTATAATGAAGCTCTATCGGAATCAGGGATCTTCACAACACTGATTTAGTTATTAATTTAGTAAATTTGTCAAAGAAAACTGACCTAAAGGTGTGTCTACACTAAGTAGCTTTCATGTTTATCTTGCATCTGCCGTTATTCCTTGAGTACTTTAGCGCAATACATACAAAAACACGTCTTTATTCGTGGAGGTATATTATATCCCTCTAATGTAGTAGTCTATTGTGAAAGCCACCGGAGACGAAGCTAATGTATGATATTACATAAATTTAAGGGTCAGCGCGTACGGACGGAGTGGCGGCGAAGAGCAAGAGAGGTTTCAAATACCACTGAGCAGTCGCAGTCGTCGACGCGTCGCTCCGATAGCTATGAGCTCGACCGCGCTTCGAGTCACTCGCCATCATTTTGTCGTTGCATCAAATGCAGTTGTATTCCAAAGTGCTTTAGATTGAATTTAAATTATTACTGAATAGTTTCTTCGCTGCCACTCTGACCGTCTCCGCTGACCGTAATGCGAGTTCAATCAAAAAGACGCAAGATAAACAAGAAATGCACTCGTATAGACACAACCTTACAATTTGAGTAAAATTCATTTATTAAATAATCTTTTCTTATTACTATAAAAGAAAGGGATAGTGTAATTTTACCTTCAAGTATATTTTTTATATTATTTGATGACAGCATAGAAAATATTTTGTCAGCATGAAAAATTTTTTTGTCAGCATCAAACGAAACCCACAGCCATTCATCGTATAGCTCAGTAAGTGATTGCTAAACTTAAATGCAAAATCCGTTTTACTACCTCTATCATTTTTTGTTAAAAAAGTAAACTTAAATTTAAATTTTAACATCAATATCTCATTTATTGGAAATCTGTCTAGATAAAATAAATTTTAGTAATTTCTAATAACAAAAATACAGTCGGAGTGACGGATTAAGAATACATAGTGCTACCACCCCTATTCATCTCGTAGGTGTCGTAAGAGACGACTAAGGGAACAAAGTATGCAAGATAACATCATTACAAAGAGAAGGAAAACTTGAAACAAACCCTATTCGAACCCGTCTGGCCAGCGTGGTATAGTACGCCAAAACCTCCTTGTTAAGGAGAGGCCTATGTCCAGCAGTGGACTGTAAGAGGCTGTTGATGAATAACAATAATTTTTATTTTAAACCGAAACTGATTGAGTGCTTTACTGGTCTGGTGGTTAACGTATGCTACTGCGATCAAGAGGTCTGGCGGTCGATTTCACGGTCGGCAATAAGTAAATCTTTAATAACAACCCAGGGTAAGAAAGTTGGCGATGTTTCATGCCGGTGTTTCGAAGAGCGCGTGTAGCCGTCGCTCCCAATCGCCATGAACATCTAAGGCAATCGTTATTGGGAAATCAGTGCCCTCAGATTACAACAAGTTGAACCTTCAAATTCAGTTTGCCCTCAAGGTTGCGGAGGTCTAAAGCAGTCGCTCCGTGGAATAACTGGTATTCAAGTAAAATTCGACCACGAGCAGCCGACCACAAATAATATTGGGAATAAGGCTAGCAACAAGTCGGAAATGATTTTTTTATGGAACATGTTCCAATTAGCAGACGGGTGATTAACTAAAAAGTAATTATAGTCTCTCCTTATAATTGGAGGGGAGAGGGTCCGACGACTTTCTTCACTCAGTGATAAGTAAAAGAAAATATTTTTAAAACCAATGTGTCCTGAATATTTGCTGTTTATGCCTTTCGATCTTTCCGTTTTTATTCGTCCATTTTTACAAGATATTGACATTAAAAATGTAAATAGAAGGCTTAAAGACATTTAAAATAAATATAAAATAAATATGAAGTTGACGACTAATCGTTTCACACATCTAATAGATTCATTGGAACGAAGTTCCTTATCGCGTATTGCGAAGGAGGCTAGATGGGAAAAATTCAGACGAAAAGTTGTCACGACACTTTTTACCATAGTGTAGTAAGCCGTGCGGCGTACGCATCTTTCTCTCTCTCATAGAAAGCAAGCCAATTATTTTCGTTTCGTATTTCTATTTTGCTTTGAACAGTGTAGTGTCGCGACGATTATTTTACTTTTTTTATAACTTAAAAGAAATAAAAAAAATATTACGATTCCTTTACTAATTAATCGAAAGAAACTTCGTTCCATCCGGCTGTCCCTTGACACCTCTCAACTGTTATTTTTTTAAAAAAAGCGGGTAGTTTATGCGCTAGCTTATAAAAAACGCACCATAGCTGTTTTTGTTTGCTTTTCAAAGACATCAAGTGTTATTTTTTTTTATTTAGTATTTAGTTTACTCGTATTGTAACTATGCCTAATGAATGAAAGACCCCTTAACTCAAACCTTGAAGGTATAAGAAATAGAAATTTAAAACACGAAAAAAATATCGTATCAATTCCTGCTTTGGTCTAGGTCTAGTGGGTAGTGACCCCGTCTGGTACTCAAAGGTCGTCGGTTCAATTCCCACCGAGGACAAGTAAGAAGCAGGACTAACTAGCTCGGTGGTACAGCTGTAGTGAATGCGACTGCTGTACTTGAGGTCTCGGATTCGATTCCCGGGTCGGAACAAATGTCCGAAATATTTATTTATTATTTATTATGATTATTACTAATTGTGTTATGAACGAGAGTACTACGTATGTCGCGTTGGTTTGATTCCACATCATTTGTTCTGTGTCTGTGTATAATTTATCTATAATATGTATGTATTTAGAAATATATAAGTATGTTTATCAGCAGTCTGGTTACCATAGTACAGGCTCAGCCTAGTTTGGGATCAGACGCCCGTGTGTGAGTTGTGTTGATATTATTATTAAATAAATAAATAATTCAGACATTTGACACACAACGTCATCTAATTTCAAACTAAGCAGAGCTTGTACTATGATAACTAGACTGACTGATACAATACTTATATACTTTTTTTTTGTAAATACATACATATTATACATAGAAAACACCCAAACTCAGAAATAAATATTTGCAGATCATAGAAACTTTTGGGTCCAACCCGGGAATCGAACCCGAGACCTCAAGCACAACAGTTGCTTTCACTACCACTACGCCATTGAGGCAATCAAATTATTGATCGTATTGTGTGACTTGTTGTCTTTGAAAAGAAACAAATATTGTAAATTTTAATATTAAGACTTAAAAACATTAGTATTACAGTTATTTTAAAAGATAATAACCCTATACCAACCCCTCTGGCCAACGTGGTATAGTGGGCAAAAACCTCCTTTCTAAGGTCTATGTCCAGCAGTGGACTACTAAGGCTGTTGATGTATGAGGTATATAATAAGTCTCAACGACTTCAAGGCGCCTATTTTTTCATTAATTTCCACCCTTAGGGGCGTTCAAGTATTACGTAACGCAATTTGGGAGGGGGGGTCTTGTGGAGCGTTACGATTTGTAACATGGGTGGGGGGTTTCGACTGCGCTCGTCTGTTGCGGGTAGGTAGAAAAGGGATCATCGGGGTTCAAGGCGTAAGTGACCCAGGTACATCGAAGTTCCAGGGATTTTCTTTCTAGGGTGCACCTGGTTCCTCGATTACTGGTACCTGAGACGGCATGCGGTTTTTGGTCGGTTGGATGCCGACGTAACAACCTTTCGGTGAGGGGTTTCTAACAATGCGTTACGTAATACTGCTTTTTTTTAAGTAAAAAACTAAGTAATAAAAATCTCTCAAGGCGGCAACCCTGTTTGGTAACCCCAAGTGACCGTAGGTGAGTGTTACGTAACGTCGAGGGTGGGGAGAGGGGGGCATTAAGAACGTTACGGTGCGTTATATGGAGGGGGCCGAGATAGGTTCAAAAAATCTTCAAAAATTGAGTTACGCAATCCTTGAACGCCCCCTTAGGGGTGGTATTTTTATTTAAAACGACCAAACGGTAAGCATACCTTTAATATAATAAACTATCTCTCTTTTGATTCTTATAACACTATGATAATTGTAGCTACTAGGATACCTCTACTTTGTTCAGAGACGAGGACTGGAGATCTGTCACACAGGTTTCGAACCTAGCTCAGACTCCAGCAATCAAAGAGGTTCTGTTAACGTTGTATTTAAGCATATAAAAATATCATTGTACCTTTTTGAGAGAAATAAATCTTATTATTATTAATATAAAAAAAAATCTGTAACAAAAATTAAAAAAAAAACAAAACAAATGTAAAAACCTCACCTTTTATTCGAAGACGGTTAAAAATAGTGAATTTAAGGGTTTCCTTTTTTCATAGAATTATTATTTTTATTTCTTAATAATTTATTTTTAAACCATATTCAACTTGCCTTAACATAAATTATTCAAGTTTAAATTTACACCTTATATTATTTATTTTATTATAATTTTACATAATCAATCCGAATTACTAAAATCTTATACAAACAACTATTTAATATATATACACTGTGACTGGTGAGATACCTTCAATACTTATGGAGAGTACTCGGTACTCGATTCTCGTTAACTTGATATAAAAAAATAGGTGCTTATTTTTTATCGAAATGTCTCTAAAAAATAAGTGAAATTTGGATATTATACTCCCTAAGCTCGCCGCACTGTTTACGTTGATCTAGTCACGAGCGGCGCGGCGGCACCCACCCCCGCCCTCCGTCCCGCTACATAGGCAACAGCTGTACAGTGTAGTATGTATGTATTCTGTGTTGATATTAAGTATTCCGCAGTTAAATACTGGGCTCTCGGTGTACTGTGTACGAAGTTTACTAAGAACTTATTTAATATTTCGATTTTATGTTATTTTATTTCATGATATATGTTCGCATACTATCACGTCCTCAAATATTGAAGGTATCTCACCAGTCAGTCTGTATATACGTTGTGATCGCACACGGGTAAGCACACGGCGGCAAGGTATAGAAAAGGATGGGACACTGCTCGGTAGCAAAATGTCGTGTGTGACCACAACGCGCTTACAATGTGTTTTAGGTTTAAAATAGATTAGAAATGTAGTTTTTGTACTTGTATTCAAAATACGTATCACGTACTATGGTACATAAAGAGTTTTTTTTTAATATTTGTCAAAATTTGCAATATATTTAATGGATGATTATAATACATGGGTTAAGGTGTTTGCTGACCATAGGGTGTGTTTGTCACTTCAACAGTGTATTCAAACCCTTGTAATTAAAAAAAAACGAGTTTGTTGTTAAGCATACAAGGTTGACAAGTCATTTTCTTTTTAAAAGCCTGGCAAAGTGACTCTGTCTGATAGATAGAAAGCATGAATAGAATCCAAGAGTTGTGGTCACCATACTCATTGCGAATGCAGATAATGCAGTATGGTGACCCACACTATGGCGCTATAAGCTCTCTCTGTTTATTAAATACTGTTTTAAAGGCCACAATATAGTTTTTTCTGTCATAGACACGAATTAATGCGCTAACAATGTAGATGACTGTATCGTAAGTAAATACCAATGTCTACTTCATTAAAACTAATATCGCGAAACATCTCGGCAAATACAATTAACAAAGCTTTTTATTATTATTACGAATTTCAATGAAATATACAGTGAAATATATTGTTCAATTGAGTAGTCTAAAACAGTGACGTCACAATTTGGTATTTAGTACATTTTTCATACAAAATTGTCGTTTTGACAGATGATAAAAAGTAACTAATTTGACTAAGGTGTCATCTAGCCTATTTGGACAGACTGTTAAATTTTAAAGAAGTCTGGCAATCTAAGCCATAAAAGACTTAATGTAGTACTACGTAGTTTTTCTACTCGTCGCTAGATGGCGTTATAAGAAAATTTTAAATTTCAGGTGATTTCGAAACGCGTTGTGAGCTTACATCCTAAGGGAATGAAAGTAAATTTTGACAAATATTATATAGTTTTAATTATTCAAAACTGGCAAAGGTATACACAATAAAAACATAAGTATGTGTAAAGCTACAGATTAAGTTATGAAGCGAAATTATTTTAGCGGTATTTTTCTTAATTATCTATGCCGACCATAGAGTAAGTTTTATTACTTTTGTTTGGAAAGGGGTATTAAAGGCCAAAATCTCCTTTCTAAGGAGAGGCTTATGTCCAGCAGTGGACTGTTAAAGGTTCAGATTAATTTTAGATGAAAGTCATTCAAAGGAGTTGGAAATAAGGTCCACTTCCGTCCTTAATAAAATGTGAGAAGCCGTAATATAAAATAGCGCTAAATTAATTCCGCTAATATTTGCATCTACTTTTTTTTGTAATTATCTATTAAATATTAAAAGATAAATAAAAAAACTTAATGAAAAAAAAGATATTTTACAAAAACCTTCTAAAATTACTTATTGCAACAATACAATGTCATAGACATCAGCGTTTTTTTTTTCACTTTTTTCATATAATCTATGGTATTTATGATATCAGTCGTTTGTGGTAATTATTCGTTTTTTTTTAGTTTTGGAATCAATTTTATTGGGGGACCCAAAAGAAACACCCTTTTGTTAGTACTCGATCGAAAATTGCATCCTAAGTGTATATTAATGCAACTATTTTTTACGACACCATTTTTTTTCGACAAAAAACTCGACACAAATATTTTTTTTCGACAAAAAATTCGACACCAATATTTTGTTTCGACAAAATCTCGACACAAATTATTTTTTGTCGAAAAAAATTGGTAAAAAACACATTTTTGTCACTAATAGCCAAACTAAGTAAAAATGGAATTATTATTTTTTTATCACAAACTATATATATGTTTATAGGTACGCTCGTAATAGCGGTTACAGCGACCCCTAGCGGCAACAGGGAGACAAAACATTACAATATTCCCCTCTCTGTCTAACCGACTTAAAAAAAAGAAGTGTAAATTTTGACAATTAATGTATCGATGTGGCTCTAATATTTAAGTTTTTATTCGAAGACATTGTTTTAAGATGTTCAAGATCTAGAAAAAACGTAATATATATATATATATAATATTTTTAAAGCAGTGTCACAACAGCTGTCAAAACATATTTTGACAATAACGGTACGAACTGTCATAATACAAATTGACAGCTGTCAAAATTGTGTAAAAACGGTTTTTATGCAAAAAATGATTTTTATTTTGTATACAAATATTATTGCGTTATAGTCTTGTATGTGTGTATGGTTGCTACCATACCGGAAACATGTATGTTGTTTGTCACTGGTCGTAATGTTTCGCTTTTCTGTCCATATCGTCGTCGGATGTGCGGTTCATCGGGTGATCTAGAAAGAGACAGAAAATATATTTAATAAAAAATATCTTTGGTTCATTTAGTCAAATTTATTTACTGGTAATGGTTTTAAATAAAATGGTATATCAGTATGCTTAAAGTAATCTAATTTTCCTAAATTATCGCTTTCGGTAATTTACGGAATATCATTCGTGGAGTAGGGTGCGCTACTCGCTGCGCTGATATTGGTGTCGGACAGCACATGTCTCAGTACAGTACCTGAGATATTCTCCGAATATTTTTTCTTCTCGCGTCGTTCTATGTTCTGTGGGATAACGGAATTCTTCGTGTTTCGTGATAAGACGGATTCGGCTTGTTGTACCAGGAAGTTTTGGGACTGTTCGAGTGAGGTCGAGGTCCGCAAGTTCACACAATCGTAACCACCCTTCCACACATTACATACAGTTCAATAGTACCAACACTACAACAGTTGGTCTACGACAAGGATGATCAGGTAAGTACCCTAAAGTAGTCAGCGGTTTACGATAGTAAGTTGCCACCACCCCTATTCATCCCGTGGGTGTTGTAAGAGGGCAACACCGCTGTAAAGAGAAGGAAAACTTGAAACAAACCCTACACCAATCCGTCTGGTTAACGTGGTATAGTAGACCGAAATTTCTAAGGAAAGGTCTATGTCCAGCAGTGGACTGTTGATGTGATGATGTGAAACACGCTGACGGTATGTAAAGACAAACCTTTGAAATGTAAATTATTTTTTTTTCTTGTCCACAGAGGTATGTACTTATATATCACGCCTTTTTGATTTTCTTTTTTTTTTGTTGTCGGAGTGGAAAATCCCTTCGGATCTCCGGCTCCTCAGGGACACAGGAGCCAGGAGTACGTGGTGTTTCCACTAAAAACCACCCCGGCGGCCGGTCTCAGGCGTCCTTCCCTAAAGGGGACCCGGATCCCCTATCCTGGGGACGCCACAAAGGCTTTCCCACCTATCGGTCCGGTTGTCATAATTGTGACCCGATCACATTTTTGCGACCAGACCGCAACAAATTATCCTATCACCGACCACAGCAACTAATCCGCCACCAGAGGTCCCCACTCTCTGGCGGCTCGCGGTCTTAAATATCACGCCTAAAGTTTAACAACATCAACTTCTATAATAACTCTTATGTCAAAGCTCTCGCTAAGTGAGAGGGAGAAGGCAATACTGTTATCCCACTTTCTCATTTTATGACCAAATCTCCAACGAGTAATTGAATAAACTATAAAATGAACATATTGGGTGGTGGTGTTACCTTGGTGTTGGGGCATCTTGGGTACAAGCACCACGTTCCCATCAGCTGCCTGCTGCAGCGAGTAGTGCTGGGAGGAGACTGGTCTACCTTCTGGGTCGCGAAGGTTCTGTCGAAGATAATATTGCTTGATTAGTCAGAAGTCGTGGGTTCAATTCTCTTGTGTGATGTGATCATGTCTGGTTGTAGTTTGTTAATAATACCCATGTATTTAGAAATATAAATATGTGTGGCGACTTCCACATATAGTGCAAGCGCAATTATTCAACAGCGCCATCTATCGAAAACACATCGAACTACGGAGTAACTACTAATCCCGTATCGCAATATAGAAATTCACGCCGTGTCCAGATAGGTATGATCGCCTGGTCGGAGGATCCTCCCTTTGGAGTTAGAGGGAGATGAAATCCGTTCCTCCACTGTGTTAATAACCACCAACAACAGCTATAGGTATTGGCAATGTCTGTGAGGGTAAGACCCATAATTTCCTCGTTTCAAATATAACATATTTATTTTCAAATACTATCATTCTGCCTGATGGAAAGCATGAGTAGAATCCAAGAGACTGGATAGACTGGGTGTAAAAAAGGGGTGTTATAAGTTCGCCTGTGGCATCATATCTCCTAAACGGATGGAACGATATGGATGCCATTTGTTTTTATAAATTATCTTTCGAGTTACTTAGAAGTATATGGCGATAACGATTCCTTATCTTTGCGAATATTTGTATATTTCACGTTACATTTGATGAAGAGATCAGAGAACAAATCACAAAGCTGAATGCGGTCACTGTTAGCCAGTGAAAAAGGACTCACACTAGGTCCTCGGGTGCCTGGTCCTGATCGGATAGAAACCTGGTCTCAGCAAGTAAACTGCGTGCTCGTTAGCTAATGTCAAAATCAATTTCAATTTACCTGGAAAACGTGTCTGTAGAGTGCCGCGAATCGCTCCTTGACTCGCTGCCTCTCAGCCAAGAGGTTCGAATGGTCCCTCTGGGTCCGCTGCTTCCTGTCTCTAACCGTGCGGACCTCGTCAGCGAGAGATGTGATCTGGTCTAGTTTCCGTTTGCGGCAGTTTTGGGCCGCAACCTAAATATAAAAAAACCATTACATTAAAGAACTATATCCGCCCCGCTGTGTTACCTGCATTTTATCAGATATATAGATATATATATATAATTTTGTATTAATCTAAGGCGTAAACTATATCGGATGCAAATTTTAAAAAATTGGTCCAGGCGTTTGTAATATAGGAAGATAATGACGATTCATCTCATCATAATAAAAAACTAGTATCATGTATAATATCAACTTTATCAGACAGCAATAAAGTATAATTTCGAATGCCTTATTCTACCGACACTTGTCACCTTCTCCCCCCCCAAATCTGGTGGGCGACTTGACGCTAGGTATCACTCACCACTATAACCTTTCACTTTAAGTATCCTGAAGTATGACCCTCCCACGTTAGACCAATAAATATATATACCTGGCAACTGAGTTTTGCTCGTTTTGGTAAATCTACCAGATAGTCGATTCGCAATTTACCAATTTCTTTTGTTACCATCTCTAATTTTGTCACATAGACAAGTGTCAAAACGGGCCTATTAGACAACGTCATCTACTGAAGTATTTAGCTTTTGCGTTGCTGTGTCGGTAAAGCAGCATTTACCTTCGTATTCTAACGACATTGTAGCAGTTTTTCATTGCTTGAAAACACGGATAAAACAACGTTTTCTAAAAATGAAACCTAGCTAGATCGATTTATCGGCCCCGAAACCCCCTGCATACTTAATTTCATTAAAATCGTTGCAGCCGTTTTCGAGATTCAGATTATACAAGAATTGCTCGTTTAAAGATATTAGGGTCAGTTGAATACTGTACCTTATTCTTGCCTCGTCGTCTGATGTCCCTTATCAGAGAGAGTTGAGCTTCGCTCAGGTCGTGTTTGGATAAGCGTTCGTTGAATTCATCCATGGGTAAGTTTATTATATCGTGAACTTCCAGCGGTATACCTGGTGAAGAAATGGGGATTTAAAATACATGTTTAAATAACAAGCTGTACCCCGCAGTCACAGATTACCCCCTAATTTTAATAATGCGGTGACTATTAGGGGTTAATCTGTGTCTGTAAGACTTCGCTGTGGCTTATTGTGGTTGCATAGATGAGAAATGGGGAACGAAACTGACGTGTATCGCCAAAGTTTCAACATACGTGTTAAAGTTTATAATAATAATAATATTCTCACACGTCTCACACACGGCTGTCTAATCCCAAACTAGGCAAAACATATACTATGGTAACCAAACTGCTGATAAATTTATGTGTTTCTAAATACATACATATTATAGATAAATTACAAACAGACAGAACAAATGATTGTGTTCATCACATAAAGATTTATCCTGGGTGGGAATCGAACCCATGACTCTAGCTTAGGTAGAATTCTTTGAGATTTTGAAGAGTGCACATGCAGTAACTTATAATATTAAGTAATTATCGTTATTTTAGTAAGAGAGTTTTGGTCTTCCTAAGAAGAGTTACGGGTAACAACTTGACCCTAACCTATTGTTTAGAATCCCCAATTCAAACATATAAGGCACATCTATTTCATTGTGCGAATATTACATTCTTTTCTGATTTTGTACTCTAATATGATTTCAATTTATCCACATTTTTTTTTAAAGACAACGCCCGCGTTTTATCAGAGCCCTTAAGAGTAAATCCTGCGTCGCGGGGACTTTACAAACATCCAAGAAACGGACACAAAGAATACCCAGACTTAGGAGATCACACAAAGTGTTGTCCCATGTGGGGTTTGAACTAACAACACTCAGCGTAGTAGAGTTACCCAAATTACTCGGTTGTTGTACTAGTTTACTAATATTTATAGTTGAACGTAAATAAACTCTTGGGGATTTTGATTATTAAAAAAGTGAATTACTGGGGATGATGATCATTATTGAAATTTTGTAATTAAAAACTTTAGTTTAAAAAAATTGCGGACATATAGTTGTACCCAAAATGTATAAAGCACTTTAAATTAAAAATGTAAGAATTGGGGATTACAAAAAAATAGTGATAGCTGTATATTGTTTTTTTTATAATTTTGGGGATAAGTAACCAAGACAGGTTAGATTAGATGGTAAGTAACTACCCCCATTCAAGACTTGTACCCCCATAGAGGTGGGAAACACTCTTCTCTTGAAGGCTTATAGTCACACAGGGACTTTGCTAAGGGTACGAAAAGAAGTTGAGCAAGTTAAGAATGTATAAGGTCACTAACACACACCTAACGCCTTCGCCCTCTTCTCATCTCGCGAGAGATGCTGTCCACTGCTCGTGGCAGAGGAACCCCCATCAGATACACTGCCGTCTGTCAATCTTCTCACTGTAAAGAAACACTTGATGAAATATAATTCCGTGTGGTAATGGATTAGGAGTAAGGAGTGTCACCACCTTTTCATCCCTTGGGTATCGTAAGAGCCGACTAAAGGAGCAACCACATGACAACATCATTGTGAAGAGAAGGAAAACTTGACACAAACTCTATACCATCCCGTCTGACCAGCGTGGTATAGTAGACCCAAATTTCTTTTTTTAGGACAGGCCAGGTCCAGCGGTGGACTGTTAAGAGTTGTTGACGATGATGGCAAAATAATGATGATATATTAGATCCAAGAACCTCTCAGTTCTGAGGTCTGTAAGAGTAGTAGAGTCACGCTAATTTCAGCACGAACGGGCCGGCTCGACCGGAGATTATCTTCTCACAGAAGACCAACCTAAAGCGACAGCATCCGTGCTGGCGTGTTTCTTTGGTGAGTGCGAGACCAGAGGCTCCTCGATGCAGGGGTGACAGTTGTCGTGGTAAGTGTGTGTAATACAATGCCACGATGACTGTCCAGTATGGTGACCACAACTCTTCGATTCTACTCATGCTTTCCATCAGGCAGAGTGGAGTTACTCAGTGTTATACCAGTATGTATACAAGTTATGACAGAAAAATTGTATGTAAGTGTTAGAAATATAAGTGCAGGTGAGCGCTTACCTCTCTTGTCCCTGGTGGCGGCGGGGCGCTGGTCGGGCGCGGCGAGCGGCGCGCTGTACGTGTGGTTGTGGCGCACGCGCTCTGCGGTCGCGTAGGGGAAGCGCGCTCCCGCACCCACTGAGCTCTGTCACACAACACAACAGGTTTCTTAGAATATATCCTGTGTCGTAGGGAGGTTATAGATATATGGGTCACGTTGACCCTATTGGTGTCAATTTGACTTTAAAGTAGAAATTACATCATATTATCGAACCCAAGATTTTTATTTTTGGTAGGATTAATCGTTCAATAAGTACTCGATAATTTTGACCCAATTTCTGGTTAAGGATCAGATTGACCCCAATTGGGTCAACGGGATCCAGTTGGGGTCAATCTCACCCCTGACCGTTAAAAGCACAGTCGTATTTGATATTTTTGAATAATGGTCACCCATCCATAACCCAGTTCTATGAGAACACTCTTTAACCGAATTGCTTAGTAATCTAGATTAATTCTAGTCAATTACCTGCAGTAACGCGTGGCTGGAATGTGCTGTGTTGAGATCTAGGGGTGGTTGGAGACTTGTCACCTGTGGGGGTTGTAGTTGGTGGCGGGCGCCGAATTCTACTGATGACAAAACATATTTGCTTTAATATTGCTGTGGCAAGTTTACTGGTGATCAACCCTGAGGGGTTCTTGGTATAACTGGCTTTTATTGTGATAGGTTTATTTGAATTTTGAATAAAGGTCACTATCGGACAAAAGTGTATGCGCCAACACAGGTGCACTCTCTGTTCCCTCACTCTCACAATCCCATGCGACGGCTATCTGACACGATCGGGGAGAGATCAACTCGAAGGCTTTACGTACTCTCCGAGGCATTTTTTGGTTACCCTTTTGACCTGGCACGGGAATCGAACCCGAATCGATCGGTAGTCGCTAACCACTAGACCGAGGCAGGCTACCTAATATACTAATACTTCTGTAATACTGTAACTTCAGTACACTGAGACCAACGGCAGTGACCCACGTACACACCGAGTATGACCCTCGGGAAGTCCCGGGAAAAGTTGAACTGTCTTGGAAACCTCAACGAAATTAATCAGAATTAAATCAAAAGAGCTTAAATTACAATAAATAAATCCACTAATCTGAAATTTAAAAAAAAATCTCTAGTGCTGAAAAGTAATTTTTCCGATAATACGGAACCCTTCATGACGAGGCCAACTCCAACTCTACAGTTTCTTTTTCAATATAGCAGTAATTAGGGGTAAATTTACCATTATGCATGTGCATATTCTCATGGTGATAAGTCTGTTCAGGGCACTCGTACTTGACGACCCCGGGGCGTGCCACCGGTTCCATGGGAGGTGCTGGGGGTTGTTCCTGCAAAAAAGCATTTACAACTTAAGTTATAGGATGACAAACGAATGGAAAAGTCTCCTGCTGGCAAGTGCCTACCACAAATAGTGCAACTCCTGAGTTCTCAAGTGTGTTTACGATCTTTGAGCCTTCCTTCTTAATACTGAGGGTTTGGGGGTTTCTGTAGATTCTTCTGGAAGGCCATGGTATTGGAATAATCAACCTGGTCCACATGTGCCGCACATGACTCTTCCGTTTTCTTTTCTAAAGAGAGTATTCTCCGATTGATAATTCCAACTATCGCATAGATGATTCCACAAATCACTTTTTTTTTAATTTGTAACAATTTTTGCACTAGGAATATATCCCGTGTCCTAAAGGACTACACAAAGAACACTTGGACTCAGAACAACAATTTGTGGAGCACACACTGTTGTTTTATGAAGAGATTGAAATTACAACACTTAGCTTTTTAAACTATTCGTGCAGATTTCTAGGTATTGCGTAAGTGATTCCACCAATCGCGCAAGTGATTCCACCAATCGCGCAAGTGATTCCATGAATCGCGCAAGTGATTCCAGGAATCGCAGACATAATTCCAGACGGGGTATAGTTACCTGGAAGCATCTTTTCCCAAACATGTGGTGTTTCTTCTGCGGCTGGTGGGGCACGGTAGCACGGTCGCGACCATACGACGCATCGTAAGGACGAAACTTTGAACTGTTCCGAGAAAATATTGATTTGTTAATTTATTTATAATTATTTGTTATTTTCATGTTATGAACCTTTTCATTGTTGACTTTTACGACTGTTCTTTGAGGCTTCATCATCAAGAACATTCTTTAATAGTCCAGAGCTGGACATAGGTTTCTCCTAGGAAATAAGGTTTTGGCGTACTATACCACGGATAGACATATTGGTGACTTGTTACAAGTTTGCGTTCTCTTTCGTTGGAACTAACGACACCCACGGGATGAATACGGGTGGTGGTACTTTGTATCTAAATCAATGTTCTAGCCATGTCTGACGAAGTTAGAGAGGGTAGCATACTTCCTAAGACTTCGAGAAAGAAATGCTGTGTCTAATTTGCTGAACTGGTGGGATAGCTAAGATAAAGGATTAACCTGTGGAATTCCTGAGCGGAGTCACTGCCATCGCACCACTCGCCGTCCGAGAGGGAGGGGACCCTCTCAGATCCCATAGAAGACACGGCGCTGTCTGACGCTGAGTCACGTTCTGGGGGACAATTTTTTATTATAAAATTATTTGTTAAACAGTTTGTAAGTATCCACATAGAAAGGATGTTTGTAAATTTCACCCCTAAGGGGATAAAATAAAGAATTTTCAATTAAATTTTCATTCAAATTCAAAGTTAGAAATACATTGTGTTATGAGCACAATCTCTGTGTTATGGTCCAATTTATTTATAATATATTAAGTGGGCCACTAATTAGTTAACATTTGAAAAATCATATAAAAAATATCACAAATCATATAAAAATTGTTTATTTACAAGAAAGCTAATTAGTTGGAATTTATTTTTTAAAAATTACATCGTCTAAATGGCCACCGTTTCGACGTTTACACTCTTCTAAGTGAGCACCGAAATTTTCGAATACTCGTCGGCAGAGACCGCGAGATCGCCGACATCTCTTCGCTGATTTTTTCTTTTAGTTGACACAGTGTATTTGGTTTATTGATGTAAGCACGATTCTTCAAATAACTTCATAAAAATATAAAAAAATATTTTTATATATAAAAATAAAAATGTGAGACACTCACTAGAGATATACTAAGAATAAGTCTTATCACACGGGGAATTCCCCAAACATACTTGACACAACAAGAACACCGAGATTCAGAGCAACAATTTGTAGACCACACAAAGTGGGAATGGGAATCGAGGTCACAACACTCAGTAGACAGAAGCGATGAGCTGATCGCTTAGACCACTATGGCCTCTATACAATATAATTTCTCTGATTTAAATGAAACCTTACCTGTCATCATCATGTGGGTATGGTTGTGATGCGGTGGATGATGAGCACCTGCTCCATCCAGCATCCGCATTGTGTACATGCCTGGAACAAAACAAGACAAGGTCATTGTTGAGTTTTTTTATCGAAAGGGGCAGATGGATCACTTGATGGTAAGTTAGCATCCACGATGACCAACCAACAGCCTTTAACAGTCCACCGCTGGACATAGGTTTCTCCTTCAGAGGGAGATTTCAGCCTACTATAGCACGTTGGCCAGACGAGTTAGTATAGGGTTTGTTTCAAGTTTTCCTTCTCTTGTAATATTGTCTTGCGTAGTTTAGTCTCTTAGTCGGTTCTTACAACACCCATGGGAAGAGTAGAAGAGAAGAGTATGTGGAGGAGGGAAGTGGGCATTCATAAAGGTGGTGTACTCCAGTTGTCGCATAAAAACAGTACTTTATATGCCGAGTGGTTAGACGAGTCAAGTTAAAGCTTCAAAGTCAATTCTCTGTTAAATTGCTTAACTCCGATTTCTGGCAACTCCGGTATCACACCGGTCGAGTTGGCTAGAGTTTTTTCTACCCATTTCTAACTAAATATATAGTAATTAATGTCGACAAGGAAAATAACTATAGGTCGAATTAGTCGGATACATAGTCATACGAGGAAACCGGAAACCAATTCATTTTTAATTTTCACATGAAACAAGTAGAAATGGATGTTTTTATTACATATATCTAAATTGTGTAACTGTCTATTATCATATCAAGCATATCAATTCGTGGTCTTATCACTAACGACGTGGTGAATTTTTTCTGAGATCTTTTTGTATTTACTACCTACCCCGGTTTCGTGCGGAAATTTTGGAAATTATTGGATTTTCTGTACTACAATATGCGTGATGTGAAGCTCTCTTTCTATTGGTGAAATCTGCATTTAAATCAGACAGTAAAGCCAGGCTGACTTCAGCACAAACAGTATTACCCTCTCACAAGACCAACCTAAAGCGACAGCATCTGTGCTGTCTTTCGTTGGTGAGTGCGAGACCGGAGGCCCATTGATGCAGGGGTCACAGTTATAGTCGTAACTGTGTGAGCCTTACACTGGTACAATGACTGTCATGCCTTTCACATCCCCAAGTTGGGCGTGTAAACGTATTTCACTAGGCCGCCATAGTGTGTATCATCATACCGCATTGTCTGCATTCGCAATGAGTATGATGACCACAACCCTTGGACTCTTTTCATGCTTTCCATCAGGCAGAGTAGAGTCACTTTGGCAGGTTCTTAATAATAGAAAGAAAAAAGGAGTTTCAAAGATCTAAGCGTACAAAAACGGGAAACGACTTCTTTTTCTACTATGCATAGATTGCAGGATCATACATACATACAAAATAGTAGTTAGAATTAAGTGGTAATCCAATGGATTAACAATATCGAGTGTCTTCACCACAGAACAGAGAAATAAACGCCAGAAGCGCGATCAATGGTAAATCCCAAGAGATTCTTTGCCGCCTAGACGCACACATAAACGATTAGTAATATTATACACACATAAAGAAGTCTGTGTTAATTCGTCAAAAGGATTTAATGAAATACAACCTTATGTCTTTTAAATAAGGTAGCATTTCCTTGCATATTTGTGTCCTAACTAGCGGTACCAAATATCTTCGTGCCAAATGTTTTGCAAATATTCCCGCAGAAAATGCAATTCATTGCGTGCTCTTGTCATAACAATGTAGCTAGTGTTAAAACTTAATACGTAATGTACGATTATTGTTATAGATTAGGTCATAACAGCTCAAGTACGATTAAGAAGTATCGGAATTATCAGCTATCGCGCTCAAAGTGACACGCCTACATTGCATTTCTACTTCATTCTCTGTTCTGTGGTCTCCACCCTTGTTCATCCCCTTGGTGTCATAAGAGCCGATTAATAGCAAATTCTGCAGAAAACTACAGCAAAGAGAAGGTTTACTTAAACTTAAAGGCCAACGTGGTATGGTTTTTTTTTTTTATAGTGACCTATCAAAGTGTACTCTGTCTGATAGGAGGCATGAATAGAATCCAAGAGCGGTGGTCGCCGTACTCACTACGAATGAAGACAGTGCAGTATGGCGACCCACGCTATGGCGGCCTAGACCAAAACCTCCTTTCTAAGGAGAGATCTACATCCAGTACGCTATTAAAACTTTTTGGTGCAGCATACCTACTATAAAGTAGCAAGAAATACATCAGTGCTGCGCTCTGTTGCGTTTTAAATAGAATTCTTTGGCCATGAAAATAAGTTGTTTTGCACGCGTATTTCTGATCTCATTTTAGCCACGCTACGTATACAACTGATAAATGAACTTATATAATAATAATACATGATTTGTGGAGGACTTCCTTAGTAGACTTCCAGCCAATTTCAAACTGTGGGCCAAGAATTCGTTAACATTTGAATCTAACATCCCGCGCAAACTTGTTACGAGAGTTCTTGGGACTGATGCTACTGGAATTTGCTGGCTACAATCGTAACACATGGTTTTAATAAGATAGAGCCACTTGTCACACATCCAATGAGTCCCTGTCGGTGGTTAAAGACATGTTTCTGGAATAGCTGATTTCCAGACGAGGCGACATTCTATGGCCACACAGAAGTCCAAATCTACGCTGCCGGTGGACAAAGACATGTTTCTGCAAAAGTCTTTCCAAACGAGGCGATATTCCATTGCCACCCAGAAGTCCAAATCTATCCCAAGCAGACTTCTTTTTATAGGGTTATTTGAAGAATCGCGTCTACATCAATAAACCAAATACACTACGTCAACTAAAAGAATAAAATCAGCGAAGAGATGTCGGCGAACTCGTGGTCTCTTTGCTGACGAGTACTCGAAAATTTCGGTGCCCGCTTGGAAGAGTGCAAATGTCGAAACGGTGGTCATTTAGACGACGTAATTTTTAAAAAATAAATTCCATCTAATTAGCATTCTTGTAAATAAACAATGTTTATTTACAAGAATGCTAATTAGCAATTGGTTTTTTCGTACGATTTTGAAATGTTCACTAATTCGTGGCCCAGCTTAAAGTTCGCAAAAAGTGCTCGTAGTAAGATGTTATAAAGTATTAGTAGATCTCCTAATTCAATAAACTTAAAACTGTCTTATTGGTCAAGCGGTTAGCGTATGCGACTGCCAATCAAGAGGTCTCAGGTTCGATTCTCCGGGTCGAACCGAAAAATTATTATTGAGTTTTTCCGTTTATTGTTGGAAGTTGAGGTCTGAATCTTTGCGCCTCAGAGAGCTCTAAAGTCGTCTGTCCTGCGGCCTGATCTCTTCGTGTCCGTGACGGATAACCGTCCCTTCGAGTGAGAGTGCACCTGTTTGTGCACACACTAGTACACTACAATATCTCTTGGTCTGGCTAAGAGTACATCATCATGTATGCAGTATATTTAGTTTTTATATAATGTTTATCAAAGATATGACAATAGATTTCCTGTCAGATTAAATCATTTATTTCATAACTGACAGCAATACATAAAACTCTTGACTACTTATAGCTCAGACTAATGATAACAATAATTGAATCATTAGATTTTGTAATGATTGGAATGTGAACCGTGGGGGAGCCACGAAGCACAAAGACATTCACTTGATGATGATGGCTACGAAACCGCCGAAATAACTTTGAACAATCAATTTCATTTTATATCACCGATATTTTCATTGTTTACGTGCCAGTTTTATCACAAATGTCGTGTTTGAAGTTAGTTCTAAAATGACACTAGTGACAGCTGTCATAGAGGTCAAGCTATAGCTTAATGATTATAAGTGAGTGAGACCTTTTTGGTGCTCTTATTTGGGAGAGATAAACCTCATTAAGAGTTAAGCAATGTTTTTGTTGCGATACCTGAGAGTCAGGTGACTGAAGAATATTGTGTCGTCGGGAAAACTCTCTCTTTTTTGACACCTATGACACCATAAATCTAATAGGTAATAGAAGTGTACTAACCTTTCTTCGCGTTTAAGTAATGCCGCCACAAATAGTCATATTCCGATTTAATGATACACAGCACACAATTATCGTAATACTCGTACATTTTAAAGTTTTTAGTCACACAATGTAGTAAATATTAATTAGTAAAAGTCCACTCAATAAAAAAGGCGGGACACCAAAGACAATGGTTACTGTCAAATAGAATTAAACAGAGATAAACCTACACGAGTAGGCAGGATAGATACAACTGTCATTCATTTTGATATTCTGTAACTCATTTTAATTTAAAAAAATACCTAAAGTTTTTAAAACACTTACGTAAATTGACAACAAAATATGGATAATATTTTTTTTACTTTGGCGCGAAGGAAACAGACCGCTTTGTGTGCAAATAAGTCAGATTTACGATGATTAGTGAAAAAATAAAATGTGAATGGTTGTACCTAAAAATACTGATATGCTATCATTTTATTTATCTTTCGTTAAAGCAGCCTAAATAGCTGTCACCATGTTAACGTTACGTGTAGAGGCGAAAGTCCATCTTTATTTTTCTATGGTACAAGTCACACACCCACACACGGATAGGTCATCTGAAGATGAGTGACTATTTCCACTTATGAGCACCTGCGGTTTAAACGACACGTGAACGCCCGCCTTCAAGGAGAATAGACGGGAGAGGTTTGGATTTTGTAACGAAAGACTTTTTTTTAAAAAATCAACCACCGCATTGGGAATATTCCTATCTGGTGGGGGACTACATACATAAAATGGTTACAAAGAACACCCAGACTCAGATCAACAATTTATGGATCCCACAATTTCGTTTGAAATCGCAATAGACAGTGAAGTGAAAAGCAGCGACGTGACGTTTCTGAGATCTTGATACCACTTCAACTGATCCAGGCGCGCATGTGCTAAAGCATAGCTCTCCCAAGGAGCATCATCACAAAGCATCGTAAGCATTTCAGACTGATCTAGCCAGGGTAATGGTCTGGTCTGGTCAGGCTACTTATTTAGTAGTATAACACAAAAATATAGAGCTTGAGAGTTCGCCAATTGGCGTCTTAATCAAAATGGCTATATGCAGTGTAAAGTTGAAACATTCAGTAGAATTAAAATACATATCATTCACGTCTTTATAAGTAGACAGAGACTATGTGGCTCATATTTTACCGATTTTGAATATAGTCTTATAACAGTAATATTGTTAGCATCAATATTACTTTCAGTAGTTGCTATATTAGCCACAACAGCAACGCTATCTGTATCGACAACAAATTTATAAATGCGTGAGCCCTATAATACTACCTTGAAGAACTCCAAAATTTTTATCTTCTCTAATTCTTTTGCTAACAATATCACGATTTTTATACGCAAAATAGATATTATGTAAATAATCAGTGAATCTCTTTCAGATTGTAGCACAAAATCCTATGTTTTCAGGCCGAGACAGAAATTTTAGACATAGTAGCAGTGTCTAAGGTTTTGGACAAATCAAGCCACGTTTGTTGAAATTCATTTCTCCATTACATGTTTTTGGTTATTGAAATTGACTTCTAAAATTTTATTGCATAGTTTATGGTATAGTTAAGTTAATAAAGATGTGATAATAAATCTCGCAGAGTGATACTAAGTCAAAAGTTCAGTTTATTACCTGTACATCGACAGCAAAAGACGGCATATCGTACCTTGGGAATTGGCCTAAGGCACCGTTGTATGTTCTACGTCTTTCGTTTTGATGTTAAAAAACTACGAGTTACAAATATTGGACATATTCTTTACACCTAGCGTAAAAATGGATAAATATTTCGAGCTACGTCATTTCCGTTTTCTGTAGATTTGATCAACAATAATAAATAAAAAAGATATAGTAGATCATTTTATTGTCGAATCATGTTGTATATTAAAAATCATTCTGTGATGTGATGACATGAAATTTGCTTAGATGATAACTAATCTAGAATAATTCTTTTTTATCACCACAGATTATGGAAATGGAAGAATGACGTGGCATGTTATGAAATTGTATGTATAATGTGGTCCTATCGTGTTTTTTATCATATTTATATACCTAAAGACAGTTTTATTTGTTGAATTATCAACAGAAATATCAGATAATATTGTGCTGGTCACACGTGATGCAGCCTTACGACCAATCGTCGCCTGTATAAATTGTTTCATAATCATCATTAAGGATAGCCTTATTTAGTATTCACTGTTCGACATAAGCTTCTCTATATCTAGGAGGTTTTGGCCTACTGTGACGCTGGCTAGCTTCGAGTTTGCCTTCTCTCCAGCACTGTTATCCTGCATAGATTCCTTGGTTAGTTCTTACGACACTCAGGGGTTGACCTACGTTTGACGCTCGTGATTGCTAATCCGCTAGGTTTCTACCGCAAAGTCAAGAAAAGTCAAGAAAATCGTCAGCAATGTTTAAGTTTGCGAATAATCTGATATTTACGAAATGTAAACCATTTTTTATCTTTACATGAATGGATAAAGTTAACTCTGATAACCTTATTCATTCAGTAAAAAGTAATAATAGAATTGTTTAACAGCGAACATCTGTGAAGCCGTGGATCAGTTCTGTTCCAACCAGGCTATCTGTAAGGCAACATGTCGGCTTTACTGCTTTGGTCTTGTATGATCTGAGACTTGAGGGACCCTTTCTCAAGTATCTTCCCTATTTTCCTTACTCTCAATGACTTTGCCTTTGTGTACCCTGAAAAAGATTGCATTCCCAAAGCTTGACGTCAACCATGGCATAAAATGCTAAAAGCTTTTGCAATATTGGAAGATGAGTAGAAAAAATCCAAGCAGCCTTTCCAAATAATGGGAAAACAATAGGAGTATTCGTAACTCCCAGTGTTCAAGGTTATCATGGTTTGGCCATTGACACTGACATTATCCTCTTAAACCTCTGGAGATAAAAATTAAATCAAAAATCATCTTCTGATACTCAAAGTAAAATATATTCTAGTGAATGGTAATAAGGTGTTTAATATATTGCACGAACTTAATATATTGTAAGTGCGACGCAAAATAAACTTTAAAAAGTGTTAGAGACAGCTCTTTTTTGTGTATCTTTAAATGTCTTTGTGTACACAACATGTTATATTTATTTCTCGCGACATTTTTAAGGATAGCAGGTTCTTTACCGCGCGCCAATGTCAAAAGGCTTTAAGGAGGCCTAACGTTATCAAACCAGAGACTAAATATATAATTTTATCAGACATACGTCTTGCTATAATATTATAATTCTTACCATCGTAAAATTTGTAATAACAGAAGTATTCCATCGGGTCTGGATAAACGATCGGGTTGTAATATGGCGCCATCGAATAAAATGGCGGTGGATAGTATCTTACTACGGTAAGATCCATTTTAAATCGTCAAAAATCTGTTCAATCGTCAATATTTCTTTACTTGTTTGTATAAAGTTTTTATCTTCAATTTCTTCTTGATAAGCGGTCGCATATATTTTCATGAAATTTCTAATTTCACTAATTTTAATACTGCAGTCGGAAATTCCATGACGCATACAAAAACATGTACATATTTAATCGCCATAATCTCTAACTAAATAAACCATTGTTGCCTTATCTTAGATAAATCTTTCAACCGTCAACGATCAAATAAGAGTCTATATTTAAATGAGCATAAACAAAAGTTATATCTTTTCAGCACTGAAGTAGACACTTTTATCATAGATTCGGAAGTTGTCCTTTGCTTTCGTGAAGCCATACACAGTCGGCACATACACAATGTACCCTCGCTATGCACCTTCGGACTCTTTACAATACTTTGAAAGAATAGCATCGGTATTCCTTTGTAGACTTTAAAAAAAAACACTTGTCAAATTTAAAAACCGTTCTAATTAAGAACGGAGGGCCTAAACGTCAATTTGACAGTAAAAAGTTTGGAAGTCACTATAGTTCACGTTTGTATTATCACTTGACAATATAACAGGGCATCACAAACAGTCGATAAACGTAAGAATAGATTTCCATGTTTAATTTAAATACTTTCAATTAACCAAATCCAAGTACATAGTTTCTTTCAAAACAAAAGCAAAAATTTTGAAATTTCAAATTTTAAGCGCCAAGAATTTTGACAGATATATTTTTTTTTTTACTGAGGCAACGGACACACTGATACACGGAGCCAACACAGAACACTATCACGTACGTTTAAATTATCACAATCAACCACTATGTTTATCGCTTCATAAGTCTCATATACACGCGTTAAACAAATAATAATATCTTATTTATATAGAAAAGACGAGTACAAATGACGATGACTCGATTATAAAATAATAATGTTTTCGATCGAAAGGGCATAGAGTACAGAATCTGTAGTTTTTGGTATTAAAGTATTTGCTTAGCCGCACCACGGCGCAGTTTCTAATTTCAAATAAATAAGGTGAGTCTTTAACCTGCATTGTCTATAACACATACTTAGCATATATTAAAAAAATTGAAATATTCTAAATTTAAAAGTTTTTTTTTTTAATTTAAGATGGCGATCTAGTCACATTACAACAACTTTAACAGTCCACAGACAAGCCTCTCGTTTGAAAGGAGGTTTTGGCCTACTATACCACGTTGGCCGGACGGATTGGTATCAGTTTTTTTAAGATCTCTTTGCAGTGATTTTCTGCAGAGTTTGCTCCCTTAGTGGCCTATGGGATGAATGGGGTGGTGGCACTCCGTATTCTTAATCCGTCACCACACAGACTGGAGATCCGTACAAAGAATATTTTTGTCAAGGGTTACTTGTGCTCTTTTCGTCATAATTTGAAACCAGCACGGCTGTAGTGTTACCATGGTTTTACAGAAAACCAAGTGAGCGAGGTTACTGGATTCTAATTTTGTGTGGCAACTTATAAATTTTGCTAGTTTCAGGTGTCCATCAGGTGGCGCTGGTAGCCACTTACTGTCAAGTTACTAGTATGGTTGTTTATCGTCCTACGCTATTAAGAAGAAAACCCGAGTTGGCTATTTTTAACAACGGCAGTTTTTAACAGTACAAAATGAGTCCTTTTCTATTCCTGTCCGATTAGATCTTTCAACCTACGCAATGGATACACATTTTCTTTTTCAAAAGACAACGCCCGCACTAGAATAAATCCTGTGTCGCGGGGGACTTTACAAACATACAAGAAACGGACACAAAGAACACCCAGACTCAGAACAACAATTTGTGGATCACGCAAAGTGTTGTCCCATGTGAGGTTTGAACCCACAACACTCAGCGCAGTAGAGAGCGGCGTGGCGACCGCTAACCGTGCAGTTGGTTGCAGAAGGCAGCAGTGCAATAAATAGAAGGTATTGTGAGCTGTTTTGAACCAATTTATCGTGAATAAGTCCCGCTATATAACAAAACTAAGTGAAAATCCAGATTTTAATGCGGTTTTCACCAATAGAGTGATTTAAAAGGAATGTTTACCTATGGTGTGAAAATCCATGAATGGTCTCTCTAGAAAACTCATTAAACTAAAAATGACTAAAAATGAGTTTTAGTTCTGTCAAACGACGTTCTAAATGACAAATATTTACTAAAATTAACTAATAGTCCAAGAGCCCGTGAGTGCCAGACCTTCGTCATTTTATAAAAGCTGAAAGTTCTTCTATGTGTGTCCCTAGTACAGGTAAGAATGATCCCCAAACATGAAGCTGAGGCAGCGGTGGCTTTGGCAGATAACAGGCAACAAAGGTGTGTAAAATTCCATCTCAAATTCGTCATGATATAAAACTTGATTTTTTTATATTTGATTCATAATAATATCAAAACTCGCGTTGCTCATTGCCAGACAGTTAGTATGGTTCCAACCCTCTGCCGGACACCCCTAAACTATTATAATTTATAATTATACTTACGTTATATTATAAAACCTAGGTTTTATATATAATTTTTTGGGAGCCTATTAAACTATGTTTATATAGTAGCCGGACAGTTTCGAAGGTTCTATCATCTTGCCAGACGCATTCAAAGTGAGCAATAATCGGAAGAGCAAGGAGCGTATACAGTAACTAAACGTTATATTATAAAACCTAAGTTTCATATATAATTTTTTGGGAGCCTATTAAACTATGTTTACATAGTAGCCGGACAGTTTCAAAGGTTCTATCATCTTGCCAGACGCATTCAAAGTGAGCAATAATCGGGAGAGCAAGGAGCGTATACAGTAACTAAACGTTATATTATAAAACCTAAGTTTCATATATAATTTTTTGGGAGCCTATTAAACTATGTTTACATAGTAGCCGGACAGTTTCAAAGGTTCTATCATCTTGCCAGACGCATTCAAAGTGAGCAATAATCGGGAGAGCAAGGAGCGTATACAGTAACTAGTGCGAATGAAACAGAGCGCTTGGTCTATTGCGGGATTTCACTGCGCATCCAATAACAATTTATTAATTTCAAATTGTGCAGTTTATTTTTTTCTTAATCCAGAAATTTCATTAATTAATTTTTACAATTTCAATAACAAATATTTAAAATAATAATGAGTAAAAATTTTCTCATACAATGTCAATCATGTCAAAAATCTAATAATTTAATTGATATTATTTTTCATTTTTAAGAAGTTTATTATTGTCAATGCTATTAAAATTGTAAAGACAATGAAACAAAGTAAATCAAATTTTAGTGTTTATTATACCAAAGGACACATTTTTTTAAGATAAGAAATTTACAGAGAAATTAATTTATTTTAATTAAATCTAAATATTTTCATCATTTTCATCGTTATCGCGCGCTCACTAAATCGGTCCACACGTTAGCAGTTTAAACGTCGTAAGTGCTGTGAGCACAATTCGGACCGCAGCCTTTGAATGCGTCTGGCAAGATGATAGAACCTCCGAAACTGTCCGGCTACTATGTAAACATAGTTTAATAGGCTCCCAAAAAATTATATATGAAACTTAGGTTTTATAATATAACCTTTAGTTATTGTATACGCTCCATGCTCTCCCGATTATTGCTCACTTTGAATGCGTCTGGCAAGATGATAGAACCTTCGAAACTGTCCGGCTACTATGTAAACATAGTTTAATAGGCTCCCAAAAAATTATATATGAAACTTAGGTTTTATAATATAACCTTTAGTTACTGTATACGCTCCTTGCTCTCCCGATTATTGCTCACTTTGAATGCGTCTGGCAAGATGATAGAACCTTCGAAACTGTCCGGCTACTATATAAACATAGTTTAATAGGCTCCCAAAAAATTATATATAAAACTTAGGTTTTATAATATAACGTTTAGTTACTGTATTCGCTCCTTGCTCTCCCGATTACTGCTCACTTTGAATGCGTCTGGCAAGATGATAGAACCTTCGAAACTGTCCGGCTACTATGTAAACATAGTTTAATAGGCTCCCAAAAAATTATATATAAAACTTAGGTTTATTACGTAAGTATAATTATAAATTATAATAGTTTAGGGGTGTCCGGCAGAGGGTTGGAACCATACTAACTGTCTGGCAATGAGCAACGCGAGTTTTGATATTATTATGAATCAAATATAAAAAAATCAAGTTTTATATCATGACGAATTTGAGATGGAATTTTACACACCTTTGTTGCCTGTTATCTGCCAAAGCCACCGCTGCCTCAGCTTCATGTTTGGGGATCATTCTTACCTGTACTAGGGACACACATAGAAGAACTTTCAGCTTTTATAAAATGACGAAGGTCTGGCACTCACGGGCTCTTGCTCTATAAGTTACACTAAAAATAGACGTTATCTAAATATGTCCATACAAAAATATTATCTTAGAAATCGTTTCACTAAAATAAGGGACGCAACAATGGTATTAGAGCCAATTTCCAAAATATCCGTGCGACGGCGTGGTGCGTCATGAATATTGTGACTTACCTTCATTCATAGCCATATCCATGAGCTGCAGGTCTTCATCATTCAAAATGGACTGAAGAAACCCATCTTGGTTTGTTGGACCCGGTGGCATCTCCCCTGTCGAGTTCTAGAAGCAAATAAAGAAGGTTATAATACCGTGGACAGTTTTCCGAGTGACAGATTTAGGTTATTATCCACTCCTATTCATCCCGTGGGTGTCGTAAGAGCTGACTAAGGGAAACTACGCAAGATAAGATCACTACGAAGAGAAGGAAAACTTGAAATAAACCCTATACCAATCCACCTGGCCAGCGTGGTATAGCAGGCCAAAACCTCCTTTCTAAGATGAGGTCTACGTCCAGCATCCAGGTTAAAGGCTGTTGATGTGATGATGTGACTAAGTTAGAAAATTACACAGGACAACAGCACTGCGAAGAGGAAAATATGACACACACCTCTTTATTTTTAGCGTGTGAAAACCCCTCGAGCCGTTACCCTACCGGGGTTTACGGCGGGGTGGTGTGTCGGAATCGGACCAACTAAAACCACACGGTGTGCCACTCTGCGATTGAGATAGGAGGGATCCGGCAACTGCTGTTATTAAACCATCCAGACCCCTCCCAGCACTGCTGGCTCTGACCCAGGCATCATCTACGGGTAAACTCTCTATTTAGGCGACGTACGGTACACGCGGACGTCGCCTTCTCGCGGCTGGCCACTGTAACGGATGGAGAGGAAAACCCGTCCCGTCCACCCGCGGCCACACTCAGGGCGTCATGAGACACTGATATGCGCGCCTCCGCCGTCTGGTTCGCCGGCGGCGAATTGGGTTTGAGCAGAGATCAAGCTCCCGGGAAACATGACACACACCTATATCAGCCTTTCTTGTCAGCGTGGTAAAGTAGGCGAAAACATCCTTTCAAAGGAGAGGCCGGAGGAGAGGAGTTGAGCAGTGGATCCGTTGATGATGACGTTACAAATGGTGGCTGAACTTACCTGGTAATAGAGGCCATCGTGCGGCTGAGGATGCTGAGCTGACTCAACTTTGTAAGCGCCATCTAGTGGTGCAGCAGCGCCAGCTATAAAATAAAAATGACATATGTCATTAGTGTCAAGTTTGAAGGATGTCAAAAATTATAAATTTTTGAAACATTAAATGCTTTTGTGTATTATAATATGAGTTCATGTAATCATTTAGTTTGAAATTAACGAATTAATCTCAACTTGGTCACAAATATTAAAAACAATGTATGTTATTGGTATTGCCTTTTATCGGGTCTATGAAAAACAGAATACATTGTTGTATTACAGACCGTAGACAATTTACTTTGGTTTTAACACGTTTTTAATAGCCTGTATGTCTATTTGTGTGTAATATTTCTGAGCGTGTATTTTAGTTTTTTTAACTATAAATAAATAAATAAATATTTCGGACATTTGACACACAACGTCATCTAGTTTCAAACTAAGCAGAGTTTGTGCTATGATAACTAGACTGACTGATAGAATACTTATTATGAACATATTATACATAGAAAACACCCAAACTTCGAAACAAATATTTGCAGATCATACAAATATTTGGTCCGATCCGGGAATCGAACCCGACACCGAGCTCAGCAGTCGCATTCACTACTGCTGTGCCATCGAGGTAGTTAGCTATTTGAAGTTATCAATTCTGATTTCGAACTCTGATGTTTTCTTATCTCTCCCAAAGGCTGCGCATGCTCTGTAGTGCGTCGCGCTGCTACGCTGGTCATTTTCTGCGATAACGGGTCTGTTTCTGGCCTGGCGGACCGGGAGAGTTCCAAAGCTCTTCTAGTGCTGCTTCGTCACAGCAAGCATAATTTGCTTGCAGAAGGAGACAGCGGAGTTCCACACGGTCTCTCTCTGTACCACGACCCCAATCATGCTACAGAGCGAGAGAATTCTCACTCTGATGACCGTTATGAAGTCACTTCTCCGCTACGCCCATACCGGGCATTCAGCCAGCGTGTGGAGCGTTGTGTCCACGGTCCGGTCATCGCAGTGGTGGCATTCAGGCGTAGGCTTCTCCACAGTCCGCAGTTGTGGCACTTAACCGTTGGTTCCTTCTAACGGACCGTACACTCATGGGTCAATTCAAATTTCGTGTGTTTTATCAACTTCCTGTTTCACATTTCCGTCCCTTTTCAAGCGTGAGCAGATGTTACACAAAAAACCGTGCTTAATTTAAATGTAATAATATTATTGTTCACCGTAAGCATCTGGGTGTTTCTCTGGAACAGGGGCCGGTATCGCGGCGTGGTAGTTGGGGGGGTATCCACCAGCCGCGCCATGTGCCCTGTGGGAGAAACGCAAAATTGTTAACTGCACATAAAAATTATTTGCCTTGGGATTACAATTTTGAAATTTCGATAACTGCTGCGTTTTATATTGTAAGCTTCATTGAAAAAGATTTTTTGGAAAACCCCTGAGAGGGTAATAAGGGGGGGTTGTATGGAAATTCGTCATTTTTAACTTTAACATGTAACTTATATCAGCGTTCTTGGATATATTTGGAATGGTTGGTTTCAGTTATTGGTACATATATAACCCTACTTGAGTTTTTTAATTCTTCAAGCAGGGCAAAGGTGTAACCAGAATACGATACGTATTAATATCGGGCAAATGTTTGCACCGAACGCAAATTAAATTCGCAACCCTTCAATTTTACCTTCCTATTCCATCTTCTGTCTGACTGGCTTGACTGCACAGTTTGGTCTAGTGGTTTATGCGGTCGCTACGCCGCTCTCTACTGCGCTGAGTGTTGTGGCTTCAAACCCCACATGGGACAACACTTTGTGTGATCCATAAATTGTTGTTCTAAGTCTGGGTGTTCTTTGTGTCCGTTTCTTGTATGTTTGTAAACTCTCCCGCGACACAGGATTTATGCCTAGTGCAGGCATTTTCTTTTAAGGAGAAAAAAAAGTCAAGATATAACTTACGTAATATTATGCGGGTGTTGATGATGGTGATGGTGATAATGCTGGTACTGGTCCGGTGGTGGTGGGGGCGGGATGGTTAGAAGAGAAGCCAGGTCTTGCCACCGCTGCTCAACCGACATAGAGCGCATTAACGACTGTAAAAAATAAAACTTTATTTGTATTGACTTCATAAATATCTTTGTGATGACGGATTAAGGATACAGAGTATCATCACCCCTATTTATCCTGTGGGTGTCGGCATCGGACCGACTCTCGGACCACTCTGCACCTATAACAGGATCTGGGAACAGCCGTTATTATGACATCCAGACTATTGAAGCAAACCAACCAACCAGGTTTGGCCAGCGTGGTACAGTAGACCAAAACCTCGACTCTAAGGAGAGGCCTATGTCCAGCAGTGGACTGTTATAAGTGGTTTTTAAACTAAGAAAGTACATACTTATTTATAACTAGCTGTATCCCACCACGCTTTGGTACACTGTGGTTGTATCGACGAGAAATCAAAATTAAAAACAATCATTGTAGCGTATTATCATGTCAATATTGGTGACGAGTTTTTTAAGTTTTTGATAGATTTTTGGAACGAAGTTCCTTACGGCAGGCTTGGAGGGGATAGGGATTTCGCTGCGGGACCGAAATGAAAAAAATGTGATAGTAAAACCGTAAGTGGAAAAAGTGCGTGGAATAAACCTGTGGAAAAAAGTGCGTGGAATAAAACCGTTAAATGAGACGTGCGCAGGCGCGAAAGCGCGTCATGTGTGCTATTTTATTATTTTAAGGAATTTATTATTTTATTTCCTAAATACTTTCTTGTACTTAAATAAAAACTAATCAGCAAAATTTAAGAGAAAAATCAAGAAAACCTACATAAAATTGAGCACAATTTTTTTTGCAAATTGTGTCGATTCCACATTATCCGAAGGAACTTCGTTCCTACCTGGTGTCCCACGACACTATTCATTTTTTATATTTGTATGTTAAATAAGTATATAAATTAGAGACAGTTTTTTTTTCTTTTTTTTTGCATTGCATGTATGTAGCTCACTCAATTAGTGGTGACGGATTTATAGTACACATCTCGAGGATGTCGTGAGAGTCGACTAAGGAAGCTGGCAAGACAACATTATTGTAAAGAAAAATCTCGTCTCGTCTAAAGGTAGTAGAGCCACGCTGATTGCAGCATGAACGGGTCAGTTCGTTCAGGGTAGTACTTCTCACAGAAGTCCAACCTAAAGCAATAGTATCTGTGGTGTCGTGTGGTGACTGCGAGACCGAAGCCCATTGATGCAGGTGTGACAATTGTCGTGGTGTGTGAGCCTTACACTGCCACAATGACTATCATGCCTTTTACGTCGCCAAGCTGGGCGTGAAGAGGCATCTCACTAGGCTGCCATGGTGGAGGTCACATGCTGCATTGTCTGCATTTGCAATGAGTATGATGACCACAACTCATGAATTCTATTCATGTTTTCCATCAGACACAATATAGTAATTTCGACAGGCTCTTAAAAAAAGAAGAGCACCTTGTAACAAATCCTTACATACCATAAATCATAAATATTAAAACGAATTAAAAAAACAGTGCTTCAAATTATCAGTATAAAAATTAACGCTCATTTTTCTCTAGAGCTTGTGTGTAAGTATAGCCTCATACTGAAATCATAAAACTGTACATTTTCTCTACGTAATTTATTTATTTTTAAGCTATTGCATAGTTTTTATCGCAGGCTTCGAGCGCGGCGACCGAATCAAGAAATTCCGTAACGAAAATAAACCTAACACCCTTCACTCCGACCGACACAGTGGTGCGGCGCTGAAAGCCGTGCATCGTCTAACGTCGTTTCAGTTCGGTAGACTTCGGCACGGTGTTTGTGTATGTGCGACTAGACGTATGCGTGTAGACTGTACGAAGCTCACACGGATCGAGACGAGCTGCTTCGAAATATTATAATTGCATAAGTTGATAAAAAATGCCATGCAATAGCTTTACCGTGGCAGTCACCAAGTTTTAATATAATAATTTAATACATGCTTACAGTAGATAAATTATATCATTGTCGACAAAGTAATACTTACTCTTTATCATGATCAGACGCAGATAGTGATGAAATTGAGCGTTTATAATTAATTGTTTTTATTAATATTACTTAAAAAGAAACATTGCAAGCATCTAGTACCTTTGAACCAATAATTCTTGTATATACATATACAATCTGAATCTCGGAAACAGCTCCAACGATATTCGTGAACTTTAGTATGCTGCGGGTTTCGGGGACGATAAATGGATCTAGCTAGGTTTCATTTTTAGAAAACGTTGTTTTATCCGTGTTTTCAAAGAATGAAATGTTTGTCTAATAGGCGCGTTTTGACACTCATCTATGTGACAGAATTAGGGATTGAACAAAAGAACTTGGTAAATTGCGAATCGATTAACACACAATAATACCGAGTAAAGGTCTTTTTTCAAGTACTATTAATTTATTAAAAAACTTTATAGTGCGAATTTCGTTTTTAATCCACTTACACAACACAAATAATATGAACCTCGTAAGTTACTACTTTAAAAAGAATAGTATCGCTACTCTCCGCTAGAGCGGTGTTAATATTCCTATTCGCCGCAAGATGGCGGTATTACTATTTGTGTAGACACTCAAGTCGCTGCGAGATGAATTTAGAAGCTGGAATTTATTTAAAATTTAATTCTAATGAGGACCAGTTGCCTTTTGATAGCCAATGTGTGTTTTAAATCGATATAATCTGTGATATTTCTGAAGATGGTTAGGAACAAATGTTTTTATGTTGTTACCGAAAATTGTGTTGTACTTTTTTTGGAGTCAAACGCGTAGATAAATCAGCTGGTGGTAGTGAGTAGATAAATGCACCCAGACAACGAATGGTGTCCATTACATAACTATCGTAGACAAATATATTGATTTTCGTCTAATTTCGTTCTTTTTCTTTTCAATTTTAATAACCTGTCAAAGTGACTCTACTACCTCATGGAAAGCATAAGCAAAATCCAAGAGTTGTGGTCACCATACTCATTGCAAGTGCAGACAATGCAGTATGGTGATCCACACTATGGCGGCCTAGTGAGATGCTTTTTCCCGTCCCGTTTGGGGACCTGTGCATCAATAGGCATCCAGTCTCGCACTCACCAACGAAACACGACAGCACGGATGCTGTCACTTTATGTTGAGCTTCTGTGAGAGAGTAGTACTGCCCCGGTCGAGCCAGCCCGTTCGTGCTGAAATCCGCGTGGCTCTACGTAGCTATGATAATTATTTATTCCGATTTAGAGAGAGCAACACTCCAATCAAGGAAATAGAAAGTTCAAGTTTTAACCACAACAAGACCACCATAAATAAGCGTTGGTTTACCAAAAGTCACGTGATTGCGTTAAAAATCGCCATTTTGACGTACACACATCCGTTACCCGTAGAAATAATGTTGTGTTAGCTAAAACAATATTGACATCGAAAGTCCGCCATGTTTGTTCTGAGATTTCGCGCCAAATGAACGAGTTTACCTTGTCTTTGGTTTTTCATCGTGTTTGAATTACGAACATATGTTTTTGAGGGAAATAATCTCTAAATAGGTTTGATAGTTTAATTATGAGTTTTGTTTTGAGTGCAAACATAGAAATATTGACCCCTGGGATGGTCACAAAGCTTCAGTTTTAGTCACTGTGTACAGTAATCACTGGGTAAGCTTCACTCCTTCGAATCAAAGTTGGAATGTTTTGAGTCTGGGTGTTCTTTTTGTGTCTGTTTCATGTATGTTTGTAAAGTCCTCCATACAGGTCTTTACAAACATACTTGGAATACACAGAATTTATGCCTAGAGTTGTCTTATAAAAAAAGAAAAATAGGTGGCATCACACATGAAGTGGCGTCGACGCGGTGATTTCGTTTACATTCTACTTTATTTACGAATATTTTAAGTAATTGACGGTCTTAGTGGCACAGTGGTAGCACTGCACTGTAGTGTGCGACTGCTGGGCTAAGGTCCCGGGTCGGATCCGAAATACAGGCAATAAAAAAATCATCATTATATATGTACAGCCGTTTGTGTCGCTAATTTTCGAACCTCAAGGGAATTAAAATCTACAGGGTAGTTCCCGTGAACTCAGAATCTTGAAATTTGGTATGAAGCAACGTCTTATAGCACAGATAAAGGAAATACTACGAAAGGTGTTTAAAGTAATTGTTTATCATATGTATTTTTGACACATTTTATAAATAACAACTATTTGTACTAGTGGTCTCAAACTTTTGGCCGGCAGTGTAGATGCATGATGATGATGACAAAATCTCATCATCCAAATGTATGTTTCACTTCTCAATTTTCTTTCCCTAGGCATGGTATTTTGTCTTTAAATTTGAATGAGACCCTGTCCAAAAAAAAAAGAACAAATCGGTTTCCAAACGACGGAGTTCCACGTAACAAACATTAAAAAAAAATACAACCGAACCGTGATTCTTTTTAGAATCAATTAGAAAGATAAGTATTTGCTCGCAGATTGCACGGTAATACCGCTACAGCTAAGTCCGTCTTCAAAATACATGTGTTTTTATACACCGTTATGGAAACAAGCATTCACGAATGTACAATACGACACTTGAACGAACATTACAAAATCATTCCCACAAATACTTGAAAAAGTAACATTTCACTCTAAAAATTAGATTAACAGTGAAAAAAAAACCGTTTGATGGATATTGACGTGGTGAAAACTGCCTGTCAATATTGACTGAACACTTGAACACAGCAAACAGCGATCTCAGTTCTGCCTGTCATGTTTGCTTGATGGCACGCGCGCCAGTAGCTTAATTAAACAATTCTTTATTTGAATTCAAATTAGAATTCGAAAACGTTATAGTTTCTATTTTTTTTATTAGTTTATGGTTTCTGAGTTGGCGCGAAGTTATTGTTTGAGAAATTGTGTTTACTTTTTTAAAATATGAACTAGTAACTTCTGTTCGTGGTTTAACTTGCGTGTTACGTTTATTTTTCTATCTCTCTATAACATTATTATATATTTTCAAATGATAATGTATTCCTAGCCGATTTCAGCCATGGTTTCCAACTACGTAGGCGATGATATAGTGCGCAAATGGGTGCGCTAACACAGGTGCGCTCTCTGTTCTCTCATGGGACGACTATCCGACATAACCAGGTAGAATTAAGACGCAGGACCGACAGTTTTACGTGCTCTCTGAGGCACAGATGTTAACCACCATCAAACTTCCATACTCCAGGCTGTTATTAAGACTTTCTTACAATAACACTTGTTTGGCCCGACCCGGGAATCGAACCTGAGACCTCTTGATCGACAGTCGCATACGTTAACCGCTATACTAACACGTTCACGCGTAACTAAGTTACAAACGCGTTGTCGACCTTTAAGGTGGTGATTTCTTGAAGGTTCGAAGGTCCCTTTGCTTTAATACAGTAAGCGATAATTTGTTTCATATGTACTTATAGTACATTGTATCTGTTGATTAAACTATTGTCGATGTGTTTTTATAATTGTGAAAAGAAAAACACACAAAATTATAACTCGTTAAGAGTACAATGAGACAAGAAAAAAACTTAATACGATAATTTAGAGTAGGTAACTCTGAATTGTGAAGAGCATGCCAAAGTGACGCTACTCTGCCTGGTGGAAAGCATGAATAGAATCTAAAGAGTTGTAGTCACCATACTCATTGCGAATGCAGACAATGCAGTGTTGTGACCCACACTATGGCGGCCTAGTGAGATGCTTCTTCACACCCCGCTTGGAGATGTAAAAGGCATGACAGTCATCGTGGTAGTGTAAGCCTCACATAGTTTTCGCGATAACTGTCACCCCTCCATCAATGAGTCTGCATCATCGTATGGCGACATTAAAAATATGGAGTGTTATCACCTCTATTCATCACGTGGGTGATAAGAGTCTAAGACGCAAGACAACAGCACAGCAAAGAGAAGGAAAATTTAAAACACTCGAACCCGTCTGGTCAGCTACGAGAGGCTCATGTCCAGCAACGGACTCTCAAACTAACTAAAAACTATTTATATACTTTTTAAAAACTTTTCCTCTTTGTCTATGGTAAGTACGTTATGTCATTAGGCCGTTTGCGAGTGCTACCGTGTCCGCTCCGCATATGACAGTTATTTTTTTTTGGAATTTAAGTGTTAGAAAGCCGTTCAGTTAACAGTAATAAGAGACTATGTCAAGTAGTCTATGCTACAACTAGAGTATAATTCTGAAATGTCATTATATCAGGAAACTACTTTTTAAAAAAAAATAATGTCTTGTCTTTGTCACTTCTGTATGTTGTCTATTCTTTTTTATTTTCTCTTGTGTTAAAAACATACTTTTTTAAACAATTATAGGCCACAGACCATTCATAGACCATAGAATTATTAATGTCTACAGTTTGACCTGTATATCTAGAAAAGTCTTCCAGTATCCTCCGAGACGACATCATCAGATCTAGGCTTCATCATCAGTTCACCAGTAAAACAAATTTTATGAGCCAACTCACGATTTCCACTACCCATCTTCAAATTTCACCATCAGATCGGTTTTTACCTACGCAAATTTACGGTATTGGAATTTTAAACTACATATGCCAGGATGTAGATCCGATCCCCACATGGGACGACACTTTGTGTGATCCAAAAACTGTTGTTCTGAGTCTGGGTGTTCTTTGTGTCCGTTTCATGTATGTTTGTACACATGTTTTCCAACACTATAGTCTCAAGTGTGACGGGACTAACATACCCGTCTTACCCGTTCGGGATGAGCAGAAACGACAGAAGGCTACGAATAGATTTGATACACGCTCAGGACTAACATTAGTGTAATGGGACTAACAACAGAAATAGTTTATTAATTAAGTACAAATTAAGGCTTTGCTGTACAAGCCACGTGCGTACAATTATAACGAGTATATAGTCGCGTGCGATAAATTATGGGCCGCCATGATATAAGGTAATTTTGTGACACCTTGAGATCTGCCCAAGGTCATTTGGACTAGTCGTAACTTGTGTTTAAATACATGTATGGATGTCAGATATTTCTGTGTTTCTTTATCTATATTAAGAGCCTGTCAAAGTGACTACTCTGCCTGATGGAAAGCATGAATAGAATCCAAGAGTTGTGTCATACAAACAATGCCGTTATTGTCCGTGTGGCGACGGATTAAGAATACATAGTGTTACCACCCCTATTCATCCCGTGGGTGTCGTAAAAGGCGACTAAGGAAACAAAGTATGCAAGACAACATCATTACAAAGAGAAGGAAAACTTGAAACAAATCCTATTCTAACCCGTTCGGCCAGCGTGTGTAGGTCAAAACCTCCTCGCTAAGGAGAGGCCTATGTCCAGCAGTGGATTGTAAAAGGCTGTTGATATAAACCAATGCTATAGCCGCTCATTGAGATGCTTTTGTCCCGATAACCGTCTCATTGGTTTGTGAAAGTGAAGGTACAGAGAGTGCACCTATATTTGCGGACACATTTATGTATTATAATATCTCGTGCGTGGTTGAGATCGCCTAAGAGTACATCATACCTTGATAAAAAAAAGTACAATGTAACAAAAGTGACAGTTAAAACCGACCTTAGCTGCTTGAAAATAACATACAATTTACAAACGTAATTGTATCAACATAATACCTAATTATACTAGAAGATGTACGCAGTATTGAAAATACCGAACTGACTGTTTTGAATTTGGTTCCGTATGGATTTCAGACTTTAAATGTAACTAGAAATGGGTTTGCATTTCAACTGTTTAGTTTAGTTTGTTGACCAGTATAACTTGAACTGTCGTTTTATAGACTCTTGCTTTATAACAGGTCAACATATATACTGGATATTGTATGTGGCTGACCTAAGCAACTTCTTCTACGTTTATAGGCAACAAACCATCACACTATGACCTCTTAGGAGTAAGGCAGTTTCATTTGTATTGCCGAAGGAGTATGTAAGTGTGGCGTGTGGTGATGGATTAAGATACAGAGCGCAACCACCCCTTTCATCCCCTGGGCGTCGTAAGAGCTAAGGAACTAGGGTACGCAGCACAACAGCTCTGTAACAAACCCTTTTTTTTAATGTGTGGCACCCCCTCGAGTCGTCACTCCACCGGGGTTTGCGGTAGAGTGTGTCGGAATCGAACTGGAGCTATACCAACCCATCTGGAGAGCGGTGCAGCAGAGCAAAGCCTCCTTTCTAAGGAGAGGCCTATGTCCGACTGATAATGAAGACCGTTGATGTGAAGTTGGTACCAATTGCATTGTGGGTGACTGGAAAACTTAGGTCAGGCGTCTCCATTTCGAGCAGAAATCTACCATCCTCTCACCAATACGGAGTAAAATTTGTGATTTGCCCACGGAACCCCTTTAGAATACGCACCGGTAATCACACAGCGGTCATGTCAAGGTCTCAAGTTCGGTTCCCGGATCACTACACTATAATTTCATTAAGTAGCATGTGTTTGGTATATTCATTATGTAAGTGAGGATATAAAAAAAAAAACTAGTTTTGTCTCATGCGTTCAATACATATGATTTTCTGTCTCTGTCACTCTAATTGAAGTTGTAGTTATTGAAGGAGATGTCACTATATCTTTGAACTGAACGTCTTAGCGTTCTGTTCATCTAAAATCTATAACAATCTACTAGCGACTGTTGTGCTTGAGGTCACGGATTCGATTCCCGAGTGGGACTAAATATTTGTTTCGGAGTTTTGGTGCTTTCTATATATATGTACGTATTTACAAAAAAAAAAGGTATCTAAGTATTCTATCAGTCAGTCTAGTTATCATAGCACAAGCTCTGCTTAGTTTGAAACTAGATGGCGTTGTGTGTCAAATGTCCGAAATATTTATTTATATTTATTAATCTACTGCTGGATAAAGATCTCTTCTTTGAAAGGAAGACGCAGACGGGTTTGTTTCAAGTTTTCCTTCTCTTCGCAGAGTTGTCTTGCATAGTTCGCGCCCTTAGACGCCTCTTACGACACCCACGGGATGAATGGGAGTAGTGACACTCCGTATTATAAATCCGTCAGGACACGGACATGAAACCAGATTGGAATTGCAAAAAGTCTTGATAAACAGCATACAGAGTTTTTATAAGCGATTCATTAGCTTTTTGCAACTATTTGTTAATATTTTTTAGCAAATAACGTCATTATGTTATATTAAAATGGGTTTTACGCGTATTAATAATCATGATAATATCGTATTCTAAGCCTCTATCACAGGAGCTAGGCCGCAGTAGTCTCTTGCTGGGAGAAAGAGACAACAAACGGGAGAGAGCCGATCCTGAGCGAAGATGTCGGCGGTGTTATGAGCCGTCGACGGAACCGCGAGCCGCCAGAGAGTGGTCTCTGGTGGTAGATTACTTGCTGCAGTCGGTGTTAGGATAATTTCTTGCAACCTGGTTTGCAAAAATGGGATCGGGTCGCAACAAATTATAACAACCGGATTCCCTAGTATAGGGCCTGACTAGGCGCGGCGTTGATTCTCGAGGGGACCTGATATTATCATTCAGAGAAGGACACTTGAGACCAGCCGTCGGGTGGTTTTTAGTGGAAACACCACATACTCCTGGCTCCTGCGACCCTGAGGAGCCGAAGATCCGGCAGGATTTTACACCCCGACAACAAAAAAAAGCTCCTATAAAAAAACAACTGCATCATTAGAAATATTCTTGTGTCTCGTGACTTTGCAAACACAAGAAACGGACACAAAGAACACCCAGACTCGGAACAACAATTTGTGGATCACACAAAGTTAGCTCAAGTGAGGTTTGATCCCACATAACGCACAGTAGAAAGCGACGTGACGCGACGACTTAGACGACAATGCCACCCGTAGTCATTTCACTAGTTCGATCTGTATTTAGTTGTCACATAGGGATAAAGCAACAGTCGACCTGATGTGAGTACGGCCCTTGCTCATGTAGTCTTGTAGCCTCTACTACCAGAGTAAGTAACATCTATAAGGTGGGCCAAGAATTTGAATTGACATTTGATTCTATCATTCCGCACAAACATGTTACGGGAGTTCTTGGGACCGATGCTACTGGAATTTGCTGGCTACAATCGTAACATATGGTTTTAATAAGACGGAACCACGTGTTACACTTCCAATGAGTCTCTACCGGTGGTCAAAGACATGTTTTCGGATTTCCAAACGAGACATGCCATGGCCACTTAGAAGACCAGATCTATCCCCAGCAGATTTCTTTATATGGGTTTATTTGAAGAATCGTGTCTACATCAATAAACCAAATACTCTACATCGACTAAAAGAAAAAATCAGCGAAGAGATGTCGTCGATCTCGCGGTCTCTGCCGACGAGTATTCGAAAATTTCGGTGCACGCTTAGAAGAGTGCAAACGTCGAAACGGTGGTCATTTAGACGATGTAATTTTTAAAAAATAAATTTCAACACATTAGCTTTCTTGTAGATAAACAATTTTTATAATATATCTAATGGTTTTTTATGCGATTTTTTATAGAGGTAACATTGGGTGTTCTTTGTGTCCACTTCTTGTATGTTTGTAAAGTCCCCCGCGACACAGGATTTATTCCTAGTGCGGGCGTTGTCTTTTCCAAAAAAAATTTAAAATATAAAGCTAAAACTAAGTATGAGAGTTTTGACACTACAATATAAAACCAATCGTTTTATCTCACGTTACATACGTCTATTTATATATTCCGTCCCTCTCTAACGTTGTTACATGATTTTCGTATTTGCTACTCTGAAACCGGAAGTGTTGTGTGACCATGGTTTAGGACCATGAAAGTTTATCATCAATGTATTGATTTCCCACGATTTTGTAGTCGTGATGGCGTATTTTATCATATAGTACCTAGAATCTGAACATTGCTCATTACCAACTTCTTTTGTTGCCATCCCTAATTTTTCACATAGATAAATGTCAAAAGAGGCCTATTAGACAAATATTTCATTGTTTGAAAACATGGATAAAACAACGTGTTCTAACAATGAAACCTAGCTAGATCGATTTATCGTCCCCGAAACCTCCTGCATACTAAATTTCACGAAAATCGTTGGAGCCGTTTCCGAGATTCAGATTATATATGTATACACAAGAATTGCTCGTTTAAATACTAGCTAACGAGTTTCTTTAGTTGAACGTGTTAATCTCAGGAACTACTGGTTCAAATTGAAACAATCTGACAGCGTTTGATAGACAATTTATCGACGGAGACTTAAGACAAATATGGGGTCATATTTCCTTTTGACATAAGCAGACGAAGTTACGCGGGTCAGCGGGTATAGTCTTTGCCTTATGGTGTGTGGCTTGAAATTTCACATAGCATATCCAACCAATTGTCCGTGTGGTGACGGATTAAGAATACATAGTGATTCCACCCCTATTCATAACGTGGGTGTCGTAAGAGACGCCTAAGGCTAACTATCACTACAAAGAGAAGGATAATTTGTAACAAACAACACCCCGTTTGGGCAGCGTGGTATAGTAGGCCAAAATCTCCTTGATAAAGGGAGGTCTATGTCCAGCAGTGGACTGTTAAAGGCTGTTGACGATGATTACTTTTTACAATTTTATTCAACACCACAATTGAATAAATTAAGCTTCAATAAAAGGTCACGTCACAGATACACATCATAAAACTAAAAACCTACAGATGTGTACATTTTATGTAAAAAACGAGCGAAAATACGCTTCTGTCAGAGAAAGAAAAATCACTTGTGTTTAATTTTAAATTACAAGCTTCAAAACAAATATAGAATTTAAAATAATATTTATTTATGGCCTAAAAGTACCATAGACAATTGGATGTGAAAAAAGTTCTGTCTTACTTTTTATCTTTTGGAACGAAGTTCCTTACGGCAGGCTAGTCCCTATAGCTAATCCCTATCCCCTCCAGGATAGGGATTTCGCTGCGGGACCGAACTAAAAAAAATGTGATAGTAAAACCGTAAGTGGAAAAAGTGCGTGGAATAAATCTGTGGAATAAATCTGTGGAAAAAAGTGCGTGGAATAAAACCGTTAAATGAGACGTGCGCAGGCGCGAAAGCGCGTCATGTGTGCTATTTTATTATTTTAAGGAATTTATTATTTTATTTCCTAAAATACTGAATTTCCTAAATACTTTCTTGTACTTAAATAAAAACTAATCAGCAAAATTTAAGAGAAAAATCAAGAAAACCTACATAAAATTGAGCACGATTTTTTTTGCAAATTGTGTCGATTCCACATTATCCGAAGGAACTTCGTTCCTACGTGGTGTCCCACGACACCATTCATTTTTTTTAAAAAAGTTTTCATAGGGTCCATGGTTATAGTTTACTGATAAGTACGACGCAAACTATATATATTATAACTTTAATAGTTTATGAAAATTGTTTCGGATAATTGGTTCAAAAGACGAACAGAAATTACGTGTACACGCGAATCATAATTCTCCACTTAAATAGCAAAAACGCGACAAATACAACAAAAAAAAAGCTAAAAAAACCTTTAATCCGGAACTGTTGGTAAAAAAAAAAAAATGTAAAAAATCTCACCTGATATTCAAACACATCCATTATAACGACATTAGTCAATCCAAAAAAAAAAAAACACTAAATTAAAACATAAAAAAATTCTAAATTTAAACTACAGTAAATATTGCACGGATTTCAGACTGTCCACTTTGTGGTAATATTGCACAGATTAAAAATTCAGGTACATTTAGGCATCACATGTTTGTTTCCTTGGTCGCGATGAGCGGTAGTGTCAGTTTGACATTTGATTCAACATGGCGGCGGCGCATGCGCGCGGTGCGCGTCAGTGCGCGGGAGTTACTGGTCGTACTATACCGTAGTGCCGTTGGAGAGGCAAGGCGTTTACGGTTTATGTGCTAAGGTTCTGTATCGTAATAAAAAATAATACTTTACGGGGAAAACATATATATTAGTTTATATTGCATTAGAAATGGGTTTATAGTAATTACTCGTCTTAATGATTTCTAAGCTTAGAATAAACAATGGTATATATCTAATACCTTTAAACGAACAATTCCGTATATATCTTAACATATATGAATTACGTGTCACGGTGTTTGTCCGCGATGGACTCCTAAACTACTTAACCTATTTTAATCAAATTTCGCACACCGTGTGCAGTTTGATCCAACTTGAAAGATAGGATAGCTTACATCTCAATTTAATAGTTTACCACAACATAATAATTAAAAAAAAAATTTAGGCACAGCAGCGTGTGGTCGGGTCTGTTAATATATACATATAATCTCGGAAACGGCTGCATAGATTTTCATGAAATTTAGTACGCAGGGGGTTTCGAGGGCGATAAATCGATCTAGCTAGGTTTCATTTTTAGAAAACGTTGTTTTATCCGTGTTTTCTAAAAAAAAATCCGAGCGAAGGTCAGTTTCCAGATACTTATTAGTCTATAGCAAAATGGGTATTCAGATATAGATAGAAAATTAACTCAATTGAGATATTCATTCCATTTCGTCTTTTCAAATACTTCTTTTCCAGAAACAGATTTTCTTCCAACAAATTTAATATTAGTATTACAGGTTAATAAAACCAGAACGGCTGAACAGATATTCATGAAATCTGGTAAAGAAATAGAGTACAATATAAACTTTATATCCCGAAAAAAATGATCAAAGATTGCTTAATAATTATAACTAATAAGCCCCATTTTCTTTCTGGAGACTTAAGGCACGACAAAGTATTTTTGTCTCGTGTGTGCGCTTGACTTTAAGCGGACTATACAGGGAAAAAGGCAAGGAAAATGTGGATAATCACACCATCATATCAACAGCCTTTAAACTGTCCACTGCTGGACATAGTCCTCTCCTTAGAAAGGAGATTTTGGCCTATAGTGTTCCTTCTTTTTGAAGAGATGTTGTGTTGTTTGTGCCCTTAGTCGCTTCTTACGACACCCAAGGAACGAACAGGGGTGGTAATACTTCGTATTCTTAATCAGTCACCACATGAACAAATGTATGTGGACAATGTTGACAATAGCTAAATCTTATAACAGCGTGTTTGGTTTTCTTACCATCGTACGGTACCCTAAAAAGCTAACCATCTAATAGGCGAGTGTGAAATCGTCCGTCTGGTCATTTTCTAACGGTGACGCTCGAGCTTTTAGACATACTTTCATGTGCCCGACATTTGGTATTTACTCTCCGTAAGAATGGTACAGATCTGCATAGTTTTGGTAGCAACATGTCACATTAACAGCATTTCCAGCCAAGTTTTTTTTTTAACAGCCAGTATACTGGACATAGAGCTCTTAGAAAGGAGGTTTCTGCTCTACTCTTTTTTGCCGATGGGAGTGGCAAACTCCTTTGGATTTTAAGTTCTTCAAGGACTCGGGACAGAAGTATGTGATGTTTCTACTAAAACAAGCCCAGGTGCCCCCTACTCTAGGGAAGGCCTGAATCATTTGTGATCTCATATTCTTTAGCAGGTTGGCACCACGAATGTTCTATCTACACCATCGACCAAGACCCGATCGCGTCTTTGTGGGACAGCTGTATTAAGTACGCCATTTTCAACATTATTTTTATTCTTCTAGCAGCTGCAGTTCCGTAGCTTTTAAAGCAGATTCTTTGAATCAATCAGACCCCAGAAATCATGTTCTGGTTCATGTTTTCATTGCAGCAATGGTGTCGAGAATACTTTTAAAACTGTAAGAATTTGACATACGGATTTGATTTGGCAGTTGCATACCATTTGCCAAATTATGACCAGGTAAAGATGTATTTTTTTGTTATTTGTATATCTATATATTAATACGCGATACAAAAACTTCTGAATCAATCAGAATCAGAAACCCCTTCAGAACTAGAGAACAAGGGTCAGGCCCTTGTTCTCTAGTTCTGGAGGGGGTGAATACTCAAGCAATGTACTTTTATCTTTAAATTTCAAGTAAGTGTCTATGGTTTATCTTCAAGAATTAATTTAGACCAACAATCACGCATAAATGGATTCCTTAGTCACTATTAGTCCCTATAATAACATTCAAAGCCATGATCCACACATCCATCCATCCAGAAACTAGAACAACAAAAATATTCTATGTCCAAACGAATGGGGGGAGGGGGGGTATTAGTTTCTTTAGTAACTTAACTCATTAGTTGACAACCAAACAAAGAGGTTCTCTCTCCTCCTCTCACTCCAGTTTTTTGTAAAAACTCACCATTTCCCAAATTTGATTAAATATAAAACCAATAAGTATCATGATACACGGCCTTTTATAGTTCACTGCTGGACATGGCTTCTCTTTAAATACACAGTTTTTAATTTGCTCTACTCTGTGGGATGGAAAGCATTAATAGAATCCAAAAGTGATGGTCGTCATACTCATTGCGAATGAAGACAATTTTGTATGGCGACTCAACCTATAGCGGCCTAGGGAGATGCTTTTTCACGCCCCGCTTAAAGGACCCGAGGACATACGTACATATATTACAAACGTATACTAGTAAAATATTACTAGAAGCTACCGACAAACGAGGTACAGTTACAAAATAATATTTCATCCAAGCTAACTTCTGTCAATAAAAATTACAATGTGATTAAAAATCTTAATTACAGAATAACTGTCCGGATGCGCCCGCGCAGTAATCAATCAAATAATACTACTGTCAGTTCGTGTTAATTCGGTTGCGTTCGAATTTTAACGCTTTCGATTTTCAAAATGACCGTTAGATAAGATTTAATTTGGAATTTAGTTACTAATGATGTTTGAATTAGGAACAACTTTGGGATTCTACATATATGCGACTGTTTTTCCCGTTCGGTATTTTAAATTAAGAATCGGTCGTTACGTCACGAACTGACAAACGTTTCGATAAAAGTCATTTATGAATGTCAATCAACTTGAGTGGGACTTTCACTGGCGTTTAATTGTGTTTTCTTTCAAATTTGCTTAAGTTAGAAACGGGAGAAACCTGAAATTGACCTGCCGTAGCTTCTTCATCATCAAATCAACAGTCTTTTATAGTCCACTGCTGGATATAGGCCTGTCTTTGGCAAGGAGGTTTTGGCCTACTATACCACGCTGGCCAGACGGGTTGGAATAGGGTTTCTTTCAAGTTTCCCTTCTCTTTGTAGTGACGTTGTCTCTTGTATATTTTGTTCCCTTAGTCGCCTTACGACACCCATGGGAAAAATAAGAGTAGTGACACTGTATTCTTAACCCATCACTACACGGCTATCCGTACCTTCTTGCCTTACCAGTACGCCCAGTGATTCTTGGCCAGAAAGGCAGATAATGACTTATGTGATATTAATTATTTATTAAGGAATTACATAGATGTAGATCATCACGCTACAACATTTAGAAGCGGAGCAGTATATATTTTTAGAGTTTATAATATAAAGACAGACAGAAAGATGAACAGACAGCCGTGACGAGGACTCCGTTTGGTTAAACGCGTTAAACCCAGGAACTACTGGTCCGATTTTAAAAATTCTTTCAATGTTAGATAGCTCATTTGTCAAGGAAGGTTTCATAACATCACGCTACGATCAACACTCGTCATTAATAGAGAGATACAGACAAAGCTGCTGATTTCTAATCTCTTCTATTTTCTCTTCTTGATAACGTGTTAAGTCATGTGATAACCTTTGATCGTGGAGGTTGCTATGTTCGCGTACATTGTAGCTTTTATAGCAGTTTCTAAGCCTTCTAACGGTTGGTAACGCGAAATCTCCAGCATTAGACATATAGCTGTCGGACTTATAAACATACATAAAACGTACGCACAGAACACTCAGACTCAGAACAACAATTTGTTGAAAGGGTTGTGCCATGCGGGGTTTGAATCCAGTAAAAGTGTGTGACTACACACGGATGGGGACTTTACAACATACATGTAACGGACACAAAAACACCCAGACTCGGGATAACAATTTGTGGATTACAGTGTTGTCCCGTGTGGGATTTGAACCCACAATACTCAGCGAAGTAGAGAGCGGTGTGACGACTGCTTAGACCACTTGGCCTACCGTGCAGTCATCTTCTTGGCAAGCAGACATAAACACATAAATTAATGTAGGTAATTATTAACTGTCAACCAAATCAAAATTGACATCAAAATAAATATTAACCATGACAGGTTTGCAACAGTGCGTGTGTACTCCGATGGTGTTTATCCATTAAAAAAAAGCAATAAAAGTTTAATCTGGTTATCAGCCACGTTTAAATCGATCTTCCCCGGCTCTTAGACCTACTAAACTCAATCTACGGATCGTATACTACAACCACGGACCCCTAAAACCGAATTCAAAGTAAATGTTTCAAACAGCGCCTCCCGTTTCAGCGGTCCTAGGTTCATAGAATCCATTTACTGTGCATTCAAGTACAATGTTGTTAGCGAAAGTTGTAAGGCGAACTTAACTGTTCAAACAATAAACTTTACGAGCAATAGAAGTCTTATTTATTGACCCGTTAGTCGTATACGCTCTTAATAGACTAGGTTACTGGAATAATACTGCTCGTAATGTGGTGATGAATAAAGAGTACAGAAGACCATCTTTATTTGTCTCGTGGTGTCCTAAACCGAAGGGAGCACGCTCCACAAGACCACTTGCGTAGTAGAGCCACGCTGATTTCAGCACGAACGGCTCGACCGGGACAGTACTACTCTCCCACAGAAGACCAACCGACAGCATCCATGTTGTCGTGTTTCATTGGTGAGTGCGAGACTGTAGACCCATTGATGCAGGGGTGACAGTTATCGTGGTAACTGTGTAAGCTTTACACTGTCACGATGACTGTCATGCCTTTTACGTCCCCAAGCGGGGTGTGAAAAAGCATCGTCACCATGCATTCTCTGCATTTGCAATGGGTATAGTGACCACAACTCTCGGATTCTATTCATGCTCTCCATCAGGCAGAGTAGTCACTTTGGCAGGCTCTTATTATAAAAAGAAAAAAAAACAACAGCCAAAATGACACTCCTCAGCCTGATGGAAATCATGAATAGAATCCAAGAGCGATACTCATAGCGACTGCAGACAATGCAGTATGATGACCCACACTATGGCGGCCCAGTAAGATCACGTCTCGCCAGGGGACGTCAAAGGCATGACAGTCATCGTGGCATTGTATTGCACACACTTAACACGACAACTGTTACCGCTGCATAAATGAGCTGCCGGTCTCGTACTCAACACGACAGCACGGATGCTGTCGCTCCTGTTCGAGAAGTCTAGCCTAAGTCCAGCAGTAGACTGTAAAATGAAGATGGTGACGATGACTACAATACTGTAATAACTAGAAGACTCATAAACGAGGGTTTAGTCTCGTCTCACACGCCCAGCACTGTAACTCTTGTATAACATGCCAATGATTTACGAGCGATCTTTGGAAGTATGAGTGTTAGGTCCGTCTAATACAAAAGAATGACCTTACGACCACTGTTCGTCGGAAACGGACCGCAGTTAAACTTCGAAACTTTTATGACGCGATCCAGGATTAGTTATTACTCCGTAGTTCGACGTGTTGCCGTTAGATGGCATTGTATTATATTTTTCACTGTACGTAGAAGGTACAACAGACTTATTAACTCGTTCAAAGATAGAATCAGTGTTTCTAATGACTATTTAATTACAGAATCAATTACAAGCTTTACTGAGTTCTGAGAATACTTAATTATTTCAAGTTTTTATACGACACTATAAATACAATGGGTATCCCGAATTAAGGTTTTTTTTGAAGCGGATTCACGGTATCAAATAACCTTGAAATGCCATGAACTTACGTACCGCAATGTCAAGGGCGATCAAGGTTTTTAATGGTACGATTCTTTGTTTTCTGCTTGCAAAAAAAGGCCAAATTTCTATATAGTAAAACTCCAACGCCATCTACCGGTGAGGAATCGAACTATATGATAATTACTAATCCTGTATCTCGTAATAAAAGTTTGTTTTTGTTATTTGATTTGTTATGAGTCTTTTTCTTTTATGGTATAAGGAGCAAGGTGGCAGATGATTGATCCAAGTAAGTGATTACCGCCGTTCAGGAACATTTGCAATTTAAAAGAAATATTACCGACCTGCTACACCCACGCACTCTATAGAAATAGGGGGAGTGAATACTAAATATAGATCTATTAGGAAACATTCATACTACCGTATAACAAAACTCATGGACATCTTTTCAATAGAAATCGATATTTCTGTTTAGTCGATTCGCCAACAATTTTGGACATCACTAATTGTCAATTTATTGAACTGTCAAAAAGTTAAAAAATATATAATTGGACAGAATATAATACACATTGAATGGCGCACTGGTCAGCCAGTATACACTTTCTAGATTCAATTAAATTTAAATTTCGAATTAAGATCTACGGTGTAATGATCTATAGATCGATGTTTTTGCGTCGAGTAATGGGTATTGTCTTGTTTGATATATTGATGCTCTTAATGTCAATATTTTATGGCTATAAGCAGAGAGTGTGGATCACATTCAAGATTGTAAATCAGCAAAGTCATTTTAATTTTCTCTATTTCAAAACTTGATGTAGAAATGCTGAAATTTCTAAACTGTATTAACATCAAGAAGGTATTATCCGACTGTGTCGTAAAGAAGGTTATGTATTTCGAGTTATCGATATTGCTAAACTTAAGTGGCAGTGAACGGGGCACATTGCGTGCAGAAACGATAATATTTTCTTTTTTGCCAGTTGAGTGCAAGTACACCCCTCCCGGCGTGCATGATCACCACCTCTATCCATCCAGTTGGTGTCGTAAGACCCGACTCCCCAAGCGGGGCGTAAAAAGGCATCTAACTAGGCCGCAATAGTTCCGCTTACATTTGCAATTAGTAAGGTGACCACAACTCTTACATTCTATGCTTTCCATCAAGTAGACTCACTTTTGTAGGCTTCTAAAAAAAAAATTGTCGGCCTTAGAGTGCCATCACGGTAACAAAGGGAGGGGGGCCATCTTCTAGTGACGTCATTAAATCAAATAATACTTTCAAAATTGGTTTTCTGCGAGGCCATGGAAGTCTTCGGAAGCTACCATATGTACTAAAGCGTTCACTAATTTGATAGATTTAAATATTCACATTCATATGTAAATGTAGATTGTTTTCAAATACAAGCAAAAAATTGAAGTTTCTATACGAACGAGCACTAATTGTCGGTTATACTACAAAGGGTATAATTATCTTAATCTGAATAATATTACAATATATTAAATTTGTTATAAAGGGTATACTCTCTCTTATATAGGATGGACCAAGAATTCGTTAACATTTGAATCTAACATCCCGCGCAAACATGTTACGGGAGTTCTTGGGACCGATGCTACTGGAAGTCGCTGGCTATAATAGTAGCACATGCTTTCAACAAGATGTAGCCACTTGTCACACATCCAATGAGTCCTCGCCGACATGTTACCGGAAAAGTTGATTTCCAGAGGAGGCGACATTCCACGCAGACGTCCAGATCTATCCCTAGCTGACTGGTATTTATGGGGTTATTTTAAGAATCGTGTCTACATCAATAAACCAAATACACCACGTCAATTAAAAGAAAAATCAGTGAAGAGATGTCGGCGATCTCGCGGTCTCTGCCGACGAGTAGTCGAAAATTTCGGTGCTCGCTGAGAAGAGTGCAAACGTCGAAACGGTGGTCACTACGATGTAATTTTTAAAAAATATATTACAACTAATTAGCAAACAACAATTTTTTTAATGTATGAAATGGTTTTTTGTATAATTTTTTTTTAAATATTAACTAATTTGTGGCCCACCCTACTTCAAGATGAGTGTCAGCGTTCGTATTCATCCCGTGGGCCTTGTAAGAGCCGACTAGAGGAGCTACGTAAGACAATAGCACTGCAAGATGAAGGAAACTCTACGCAAACTTTCCACCGACTGTGGTGCAGTAGACCAAAATCTTCTTTTTAAAGAGAGGTTGTATGTCCAGCAGTGGACTATTAAATGTTATTGATGATGGTGGCATGGGATTTTTAAATTATAATTTCATTAATTTTAATAACTGGAAACCGAACTTTGCTCGGTATTTGTGTTGGTAAGTCTACCAGATAGTCGATTCGCAATTTACCAACTGCTTTTGTTGCCATCCTAAATTGTGTTACATAGGTAAGTGTCAAAACGGGCCTATTAGACATACATTTCATTATTTGAAAACACGGATAAAATAATGTTTTCTAAAGATGAAACCTAGTTAGATCGATCGGCCCTGAAACCCCCAGCATGTTAAATGTCACGAAAATCGTTGGAGCCGTTTCCGAGATTCAGATTATATATGTATACACAAGAATTGCTCATAAAGGTATTAGATATTTCTATTTAATGTTTTGACTACCTCGGTAGCGTAGTGGTAGCGAATGCGACTGCTATGCTTGAGGTCTCGGGGTCGATGCCTGGGTCGGATCAAATGTCTGTATGATCTGTTTCGGAGATTGGATGTTTTCAATATATAATATGTATGTAATTACAAAAACAAGTATATAAGTATTGTATCAGTCAGTCTAGTTATAATAGCACAAGCTTGTTGTGTGTTAAATGTCTAAATTATTTATATTTATTTATATATATTTTATTCTTGACTTTATAGGAGTCAAACTTCCAATTTTACCTGTAACTTACTCGTGGTAACATTAACGCGATATAAGTGTATGGCAAATTACGCAAGTCAACAACGCTGTAAGGAGAAGAAAAAATTGATATAAATCCTAAACCAATTGGCCAGCGTATAGTAGGCCAGTACCTTTATCAAAGTAACAGAACTATTCTTGTTATTAAACTTTTTGTCTGTTTGTCTGTATGTTTGTGTATGCTAATTTTAGAAGTGGCATATGCGATCTTAATGCTGTTTTCTGTAGATGTAGTATCTTAGTTACGATTATTAATAGATTTATAGATTAGTTCGGTGTACAATAAAGTTTATTCTCCCCGTGTGGTGATGGATTAAGAGTACAGTGTGTTACCACCCCAATCAGAGTCTGCACGGTTGGCCTATTGGTTTAAGCGATCGCCATCCCACTCACTATTGCGCAAAGTGTTGTGGGTGCAAACATTTTGTGTGATCCACAAATTGTTATTCCGAGTCTAGTTGTTCTTTCTGTCTGTTTCTTGTGTTGTCCCCGCGACACAGGATTTATTCCTAACGCGGGTGTTGTCTTTAAAAAAGTCGACATGTTTGGATATCAAACACTTCTGTACGAAACATGTTCGAACATACCTCAGTCATAATAAAACATGTGTTAACATAAGAAATACGTATTCAAACATTAATAAATTCAATCAAATATAATTATTTAACAAATAAAATAGGCACGTAGCGAAGAAAGTTCTCCAAATTGAGATCCGTAGTACCGTTGTCGTGTGGCCGATAAAGTTTGGATTCAGACATTTTGAGATATCGGTTAAGAAACAATATGCTTTCTTTATGCCCCCCTCACACTTTCAACTTTATCGATTCCACCTTCTTTGTGCCGTCAGTTCTTCTGTGGAGTGCCCGTTGATTAGGATGTCCACAAATCGCCACATATTTAAGACGAAAGTACGTGATCTACTTCGAAAGGAATTGGTAGAATCGTCGCAACCGAGTATTTTTATACAATGTTATATTAATTTTATATAATATGTATGTTAATGTATTGTTTATATAAAAATAATATTTACTTAGTAATGTCTAATGCCATCATATACGTGAAAGATTTCTTATTTTACGTATCATGTCAATTTCTTTGTTTTTCCTTTGCACCTACCGCGTCATATTTCTTTTTATATAGTAACCTACCAAAGTGACTCTACTCTGCCCGATGGAAAGCATGAACAGAGTCCAAGAGCGGTCGCCGTACTCAATGCGAATGAATACAGTGCAGTATGGCGACCATCACATATATTTCTACATCACCTAAAGATTGACTGGGAGAGAATGTCCCATGGCAGTCTGCCTTTGTACAATATGTCCATTAAGTTTGAATAAATATGGTTCGTGGCTCGTGTAAGTTAAGCAATCCTAACTAGGTCAGCCTTTGATGGGTGACTATTTTAAAGTATCCCTCCGTGCCTCGGAGAGCACGTTATGACGTCCGTTCCAGTTGACGGGGCGGTCACTTCCGACTGTTCTTCTGTTGTTGTGGGCACACATAGACAACACTTTGTGTGTTGTTCCGAGTCGAATAGATCGTGGCTCGTGCAAGTTAAGCAATCCTAGTTACGTCAGTGTATGATGGGTGACTGTTTTTAACATATTAAGAACCCTCGGAGAGCATGTTAAGATGTTCGCTTCGGTTGACGGGGCGGTCACTTCAACTCTTGTCTTGTTGTGTTGTTTGAACACATGGGCAGCACCTTGAGTGTTGTTCTGAGTCTGGATTTCCTTTGATCTAGGATATAGTTAAATAAACCTATTCTTACCGTTGGAGTTGTCTTTTTTTACAAAAAGGATACGTTACAACTGACATATATTACGACGTTTATATTACTAAAGCGATTAGACCTAAGTTTTTTTTGCTATGTTATGAGCCTGCCAAAGTGACTCTAGTCTGCCTGATAGAAAGCATGAATTGAATCAAAAAGTTGTTGTGGATATTAAACGCTAAAGTCTTGTATACTAAAACTGTAGTTCGTATGGGCATCGAACCTACAACACTTAGTGACGAGGTGACCCTTTAAATAACGACACCATCCACGCAGTCAACTTATAGAGCGACTGGAACACAGCGTGTATTTAGCCATTTCGCTTAAAACCCGATTCGCCGATTTGAATACAACATAATGATGTATAATGCTCTTGAGTCCACGTCTGAATAGGACCGTAATTGCCGCGCATGACCCCGCCGATCTATAGATCCGATCCATAGATCATTGATCGATAATAAGGATAGTATGCGCGCGCGCACCATGAAAGTAGAAAGGTGCGCGAATATAAGTACGTATTTACTGGATTTATCTTTTTTTTTTAATGTTTATTTCTTCATTATTGTTTATTCTACTGTTAGCTTTAAACCATATAATTTATTATTTAGAACTAACGATTGTCTAATGGTCGAAATTGGACCATAACTAGTTAATGATCAAGCTAGTCGTTACCAATATAACTTGAACCCTCATTGCACTGACATTTGTTACCGTGACAGGTCAACATATTTACAACATTACGTTTGCTATTTTGGACGTGTTTATCTCGAAAACTGTTAGTAAGGTTTCGATTATTCTTTTTGTATTTGATACAGGGGAAGTGATTACCGCCGTCCATGAACGCCTGCAACTTAGGAGTCACTAGTGCCTTGAGTCTTAGGAGTAGGAAGTACCCTATTCTTGAATGTTGTATTTCATAAGGTATTTACTTAGAAAGGTAATAGGGTAAATATTATCACGCTACGTCCCTTAAAAGTGAAGCAGTGAGTATAGTCGCGTGTGCAACTGTGAATAATATATAACGAGAAAAATTCAGATTTCATCGAAACCACATTTTTTGGGTTCCGTAGCCCAATGGCACAAAAACGGAATCCTTATAGATTCGTCATGTTTGTCTGTCTGTCTGTCCGTTCGTATGTTACAGCCACTTTTTTACGAAACTACAAGAATTATACTGTTGAAACTGAACCCTTCATAGGCAAGTCCGACTCGCACTTGACCACTTTTTATACATGTTCTTAAGATAATTGTCAGCCATTATACTCAATTAAATAATGAACCGGAGACAAGTTGCGACAAGTAGTAATCTCGTGTGACGTCATGTCCGCCATTTTGTTTAACTTCTAACTTTGAAAATAATGAACTTCGATACAACTGCTAATGCTTTATTTTATTCCTTCACATTAACAGCCTTGAAAAGAACACTGCTGGAAACTTCTGGACACGTAGACCTCACTTTAGCAATGAGGTTTTGGCCTACTACACCACGCTGACCAGACGGGTTGGAATAGGGTTTGTTTCAAGTTTACCTTCCCTTTGGGGTGATGTTGTCTTGTGTAGTTTGCTCCCCTAGTTGCCTCTTACGACACCCACGGGATGAATAGGCGTGGTAACACTATGCGTGGGCCGTACGTCGCCTAAATAGAGAGTTTATGCGCAGATGGTACCCGCGGTAGCGGTCAGGCGCTAGGAGGGATCTGGATGTCGTAATAACAGCTGTTCCCGGATCCCTCCTACGTCAGGCGCAGAGTGACACACCGTGTGGTTTTAGTTGGTCCGATTCCGACACACCACCCCGCCGTAACTATGGTCGAATCTATTTGCAGATCATACAAACATTTGATCTGACCCGGGACCGAACCCGAGACCTCAGCCACCGAGGCAGGCACTATCCTTGTTTGTGGTAAAAAAAATTAGTTTACGCTGACATAACATCACGCTACGAGCAATAGGACACGCAGACTTCTGCAATTACTGTGTTTTAAGGTTATTAAAGATACCTACATACAGTTACCTTTTTTTTTGAACTCCACATCTTTCGTAACCCCTCAAAAATGACAGAAAACGATTAGCGGGCGACATAAAGGGATATAGAGAAACCTGTTCAATAAACACTATGGCATACAAGGTGGTTTGACAGAAAAAACCGAGGGAAACGCAGTGTCTTGTCAACGCATCATTTGTCAAAATCAACTGTCAATGGGACTCCATTGACAGTTGTTTTTTTTTTGTGCGTAAGTAGCAAACCGCAAGGCCTATGTTGATGGCAAAAGAGGCGCCAATTTATGAGATTAAAACCTTATTTTACTATGAAAATTATAGGAAATTTATATAAATACTAGCGGCCCGTCCCGGCTTCGCACGTGTGGACAGAAACAGAGTTACTGTGGCGTAACAGTAATAGTTGACATATGGGATCGCGGATATTTTTATAGATATCACGATTCGTAGTACATCACTTTGCTCTATCACTTCGATTTATAATACGGATTTCTATTTTTTTTAAATAAATTATAGCCTATGTCACTCCTTGATAATGTAGCTTTCTATTAGTGAAAGAACGGTCAAAATCGGTACAGTAGTTTCAGAGTCTTTAGGGTACAACCAAACAAACAAACAAAAATTCTTTTCCTCTTTATAATATTAGTATACATATAGATAGTATAGATATAGATAGGTAATAGTTTATTTTATGAGAATAATATTGTCTGTGTGGTGATGGGTTAAGATACGGAGTGTCCACCACCCCTATTCATATCGTGAGTGTCATAAGAGTCAACTAAGGAAGCAAACTTGACACAAACTGCATTTCATTCACCCATCCGGCCAGCGTGGTATATAGTAGACCAAAATCTCCTATTTGAGCTATATTTTTAAACATTGCACTGGACGGCAAGCGAACCCACGACCGACACAACCCTCCAAAACCCTTAAGACTCAAAAATCCAAAAAATTTGATAACAATCTAACAAAATAATTTGTCATGTTGAGTATACTATGCAGGTGGCCCGGCGTCACCTGTCTAAGTATGTCCAAACACTATTTATCATTTTCTCTTTAAAACGCCGCCTTTTACCCGACTGGCCCAAAAAGGGTGATTAATGTAAGTCTTATAGACAAGTAATTATTTGTAGAAAAGAGGTTAAAACTGATATAAAATTATAATTGAACTACAGTGTAACTTGAACTGTCATTGTATAGGCTTTTGTACTAAATGAGAGGTCAACATATACTGGACATTTATAGTTTTACATGCGATATAGGGGCAAATGTCACACTGGCCACCGTCGATTCAATGATTGTAACTTTGACTCAAGGTATAGTGCATGATTTGGATGTCGTAATAGCAGCGGTTCCCAGATCCCTCCTATCTCAGGCGCGGAGTGGCACACCGTGTGGTTTTAGTCGGTCCGATTCCGACACACCACCCCGCCGTAAACCCCGGCGGGTGACGGCTCGTGGGGGTTTTCACACGTTCAAAAAAAAAGAAACAGGTATATGAGTGCATAGAATTTTCCCCTAGAAATAAGCGGGTGGAGGGGGTTTGGGTTCCACTCAAGCGACGTAACGTATGAGTTGCACATGTCTTATCCCATAGAAGCTAATTTATATTACTGTTTTTTACCTACACATTCTTTAAACTTAACTTTTTTGGATCGAGAGGTCTCGGGTTCGACTCCTGGGGTGGGCCAAAAGTGTTATCGAGTTTCTTTGGTTACAGAAGTATTTAAAAACTCGGAATTTGGAGGTTGAGATCTTATCCTCCGTGTCTCGAAGAGCACGTAACGCCGTCGGCCCTGCCCCTAATCTCTTGCCGTTGGATTACCATGTGAGAGGACAGAGGGTGCACCTATGCTCTTTGTTAATACTGGACGCCATTACCAAAGTCATACATCATCAAGTTTGTATGTACCACGGTCGTGTCTACGCCTAATCTGTCGGGTAGTGAGATTGAGGGAACAGATATTGCACCTGTTTGCGTACTATAATATCTCTTGTTCAGTTAGCTGGTCTCCAGTGGTCACCGTAACCGAAATCTGCTTGGAGTACATAATTATTTTTATCATACCATACATTGTCCGTGTGGTGACGGCTTAAGAATACAAAGTGTTAACACCCCTATTCATCCCGTGGGTGTCGTAAAAGACGACTAAGGGAACAAAGTATGCAAGACAACATCATTACAAAGAGAAGGAAAACTTGGAACAAACCCTATTCCAATCCGTCTGGCCAGCGTGTGTAGGTCAAAACCTCCTTGCTAAGGAGAGGTCTACGTCCAGCAGTGGACTGTAACAAACCGTTGATGATCATACCATGTCTATCAAAATACATAAAAAAAGCAGTTTGTATACGCTTCAAAAACTCAAAATATTTTGCATTGATCGAGGTCAACACGAGTCAACAGTGGACACATACAGTTTTATATATTTCTCGTACCAATTTTGTTTCTTGTTTCTCATCAATGCAGCCACAATATGCCACAGCGAAACACAAAGCTTATATATAAAATATTATATAATATATATTTAAATATCCCTTTAAATACGAAACTTGCTTTTAGAAGTTGCCGAGTAATGGACGGATGGACAGACAGACAGATCGCAAGATAGGCCCTTTAATAACACCGAAAAATGCTGTATCATTCGCGATTGTATTTCAACGAATCAATATTGCATTTTAATCGCACCCCCATCGTGTTTTTAAATGTGTACTCTTAGGAGAAATAGCTGGTTTTTAAGTCTAGATTTTACCGTTCAATGGTTAGTTATCCTGCTTGCTAAGGTAGGGGGTTCAATTCCCATTCAGGATAAATAATTGTGAATTGAGAATGGTTACTTGTTCTGTCTGTGTGTTATTTATCTATAAGTACTTGGAAACAGAACTTTGCTCGGTATTTGTGTTGGTAAGTCTACCAGATAGTCGATTCGCAATTTACCAATTTCTTTTGTTCCCATCCCAAATTTTGTCACATAGATAAGTGTCAAAACGGGTCTATTAGACAACGTCATCTATTGAAGTATTTAGCTTCACGTTGCTGTGTCGGTAAAGCAGCATTTACCTTCGTATTCTAACGACATTGTAGCAGTTTTTCATTGCCTGAAAACACGGATAAAACAACGTTTTCTGAAAATGAAACCTAACTAGATCGATTTATCGCCCCCGAAACCCCCTGCATACTAAACTTCATGAAAAACGTTGGAGCCGTTTCCGAGATTTAGATTATATATACATATACAAGAATTACTCGTTTAAAGGTGTTAAATATAATGTATTTAGAAATATATAAGTATGTTTATCAGCAGTCTGGTTACCATAGTACAGGCATGAAATTCATCAAGCGACTAGACTCTTATATTAAAAAAAAAAGAATATTATTAATGGCTTTAAAAAGAACCAAAGAGGTTGATTGACTGAACTCTTTTGTTTATGGGTATATATAAAAAAATAATTACTGCCTGCATCAAAAGACTATACAGGTAGTCACACCTACACACGTTATGACGTCATCTAGGCCGCATAGCTTATGCCTTTGCCAACTGATTACAAAAAAAAACTGAACACTTACAAAGAGTTTCAAGTATTCGCCCTAAATAAACAGGGCTGGGATTCCAAAAGTGATTTTTTCTCGATACATTATTATGGTTAATAGTGCGAGACAAAATTATCGATATAAATCTTCTGGCGATCAAACTTTATTTAATCCCAACTAATAGTATAAATACTAAACTAATTGCGTTTTTTAGTTCGATACGGTTAAAATGCTGAACGATTTCAATGAAACATCACATGAATATTTGATTTTTGAGGAAGAATATAAATTGATTTCTACTGTGATAATCGTCAAATCCACGGACAAGGCCACGTGTACAAACTAGTAATAATACATTACTTCACACATTTGCACACGTCTGTCTGACTTCAAACTTTACTAGAATTGTAAGGTAGTAGAGCCACGCTGATTTCAGCACGAACGGACCGGCTCGACCGGGCCAGTACTACTCTCCTACGGAAAATCAATCTAAAGTGACAGCATCCGTGCTGTCGTGTTTCGAAGGTGAGTGCGAGACCGGAGGCCCATTGATACAGAGGGTCACAGTTATCGTGGTAAGTATGTGAGCCTTACGTAGTCACGATGACTGTCATGCCTTTTACATGCCCAAACGAGGCGTGGAAAAGCATCTTACTAGGTCACCATAGTGTGGGTTACCATACTGCGTTGTCTGCATTCGCAATGAGTATGCTGACCACAACTCTTGGATTCTATTCATGCTTTCCATCACGCAAAGTAGAGTCATTTTGGCAGGCTCATAAAAAAACTAAGCAGACCCTGTACTGTCTCGTTATCGTGCGTGACAAATGTCAAGTTATTATTAGTATAGTGTGACAGTTTTTCATAAAGAGTTATCGTAAAAACTATCGATAAACTCCCAACACTATTTGAAAATAATAAAAATATCGAGAAAAAACCCGGCTACTGTATTCGTGACCATACATAGTATTAATATTTACGTATATTTAAAATTCCTTAAGTTAACTTGAGCATACAATATTTACTGGCTCCTAAGTAAACAAAACCGAGTGAAATTAAAAAGAAAAAATGTCACTTCTGTCAATAATGTCATTTAAAAATGTCAAAAATGTCTATATTACGGTGGCAAAAACGAATTTCGAAGTTCACTTGTGGCATTACAGGCCTTAAAATACAGCTTGATCTCGGTGACAGCTGTCATTAGTGTCATTTTAGAACTTCGAGGTACATTTTAGGTGTGTTGCCCTTTATCTATACTAATATATATATAAAGCTGAAGAGTTTGTTTGGTTTGTTTGTTTGAACGCGCTAACCTCAGAAACTACAGGTCTGTTTTGAAAACTTTTTTGTGTATTGGGTAGCCTATTTATCGAGGAAGGCTATAAGCTATATATCATCACGCTAAGATCAATAGGAACGGAGCACCAATGAAGAATGTTTCAAAATCGGGAGATTTTGTTCGTAATGAGAGCTTCCGCTGTTTGCGCTGCGTAAACGGTTAAAGTTTCGCATAAATCATGTATGACAGAATTGTTCCCTTACTCGCCTATATAAACGAAGTCGTGGATTAAAGTAACCGTCAGCCCAAAGTGACTATACCACGCGGACGAAGTCGCGGGCGGACGCTAGTTTGTGATAAAACTGGCGCGTAAACAATGAAAATATAGGTGACACAACACAATATTACTTGTTCAAAGTTCGGCGGTTTCGTAGCCATCTATCAGACATCTAGCTATATTATAAGGGGCGTAAATTTGAATTAAAAGTGTCCCGAAGTGTTGCCAGTAAGAATACTACATTTTTCAGTGCCGGTCAAGTGCGAGTCGTGCTCCGTACAAATTGAGTTGACATAGAAGTTTGATTTTGTTACAGCTGAAAGGTATTATAGACATGAGTATTTGATGTGAATTTCAATTTAATACCTCTACGCGTTCATAAGGAAAGGGGTGGTAACTTTTTTTTTTATATATTTTTATTGTGTGATGTTACTAAAAATTTACGGTTTTCGCAGTATTTTCTTTATCTGTGCTATAAGACGTTGCTTCATACCAAATTTCAAGATTCTGAGTTCATGGGAACTACCCTGTAGGTTTTAATTCCCTTGAGATTCGAAAATTAGCGACACAAACGGCTGTACCTTTTGATTGCGTAGGTTTAGAAGTTTGATTTTTTCACAACTCCAAGGGACAATAAACCTGAGTATTTGATGTAAATTTATGCTTGATAGCTCTACGTGTGTCCGAGAAAAAAGGTCTTGACAGACAGACGGACGGACAACAAAGTGATCCTATAAGGGTTTCGCTTTTCCTTTCGAAGGACGGAACCCTAAAACTGATAACATACTAACTAATAAGTATAGTTTAGTTAGCTCTCTCAAAAGCAATGAATTTTTCTCATATTTACAACATTTGTCATTGATACTCGGCTCCTATAAGTCGTAGCGTGATAATACATAGTAGTTCACGAGATTACCACGTTCAGCCAAGCAATCGAACTCTCTAGTCTTCTAGTATACATACTGGTGGTTGGCAGCGGATGGAAGCGGATTGCCCAAGACTGAGATGGTTGGTGCTCCTTGGTGATCTTCGTTCAGCAGCGGACGGCGACAGGTCTATTTGGTACACATATTAAAAATAAACGTCTAACTACCCTAGCGATGACCCTATCGGCAATCGATACCGAAAACCAATCGAATCAGATAACAATCGATTATCTACTAACATCGTTAAGCATGACTGCGGGTCGTGACTTTGGCCCCGGGTTGAATACCTCGGTCGTGTAAAAAATACTTTGAAAAACAAAATGGTGAATAGAAGTACAGAGAAGTCTGTCGACGTGTTTTATATTTGAGTTATTTTCTAATCTTGAAGGAAAATTTAGGGGTTATATAACGTAAGGATCAGGGTGGGAGGGTTTTATTCCTGTAACCTATATTAAGAGCCTGTCAAAGTGACTCTACTCTGCCTGATGGAAAGCATGAATAGAATCCAAGAGTTCTGGTCATCATACTCATTACAAATGCTGACAACGCAGTATGGTGACTAACACTATGGTGGCCTTGTGAGATGCTTTTTCACACCCCGTTTGGGGACGTAAAAGGCATGACACTATTCCAACCCGTCTGGCCGGCGTGTGTAAGTCAAAACCTCCTTGCTAAGGCGAGGCCTATGTCCCGCAGTGGACTGTAAAAGGCTGTTGATGAAGTGCCAGTTTTATCACAAATGAAGTGTAATACTAAAATGTACCTCGTAAGTTCTAAAATGACACTAGTGACAGCTGTCATAGAGGTCAAGCTATTCAAGGGCTATGGTGCATAAGTTGAAGATTTTGTTTGTTTGAACGTGCCAATCAAAGGAACTACTTGAAAAAATATTTCACGTCATTTTTAAGGTATGTTAAGGTAGTAGAGCCACGCTGATTTCAGCACGAGTGGGCCGACTCGACCAGAGCAGTATTACCCTCACAGAAGATCAACCTAACGCGACAGCATCCGTGTTGTCGTTTTTCGTAGGTGAGTGTGAGACTGGAGGCCCATTGATGCAGGGGTGACAGTTATCGTGGTAACTGTGTAAGCCTTACACTGTCACGATGACTGTCGTGCCTTTTCCGTTCACAAGTGGGGTGTGAAGAAGTATCTCACAAGGCCGCCATAGTGTGGGTCACCATACTGCATTGTCTACTTTTGCAATGAGATGACCACAACTCTTGGATTTTTCGCTTTCCATCAAGCAGAGTAGAGTCATTTTGACAGGTTCTTGGTGAATGTTTGCAAACTTTTTTTTTCGAGAGCCGCTAATATCTATATATATAAAAGAAAGTGGTGTTAGTTACACCACTTATAACTCAAGAATAGCTGAACGGATTGAGTTGAAATTTGGTGGGGAGGTAGTTTAGAACCAGGAGACGGACATAGGATACTTTTTATCCCGTTCGACCGCGTTTCAGTTCAAAGTCCAAAATTTGCTTATTTATTGCCTCTAAGGCGGAACAGAGTTCGCCGGGTCAGCTAGTTTTACATAAAATCTAAATGATTCTAAATCCACATGAAATTATTAATTTTTTGTCTTCGTCTAATGCCTTTGTGTACAAAACAACTGACAGTAGCAATAGACAATTAAATACAAATTGTCCAACAATTTGTCTATGGTTTAATGTTTTTTTTTTATCATTCCATGATTGATGGTAGTTTGAACTTGCGTCTAGGTTGTCTTTGACTTGAGTTTGATGCAAGTTATGAGAGAAAGAGACTTAGTATTTGTTCAATGTGATGGACGGGATACCTTTAAACGAGCAATTATTATATACATATATAATCTGAATCTCGGAAACGGCTGCAACGATTTTCATGAAATTTAGTATTCAGGTAGTTTCGGGGGCGATAAATCGACCTAGTTAGGTTTCATTTTTAGAAAACGCTGTTTTATCCGTGTTTTCAAGCAATGAAATGTTTGTCTAATAATGTTTTGACACTTGTCTATGTGAGAAAATTAGGGATAGGAACAAAAGAATTTGGCAAATTGCGAATCGACTATCACATGATAATATCGAGCAAAGCTCAGTTGCCAGGTACTACTTACTGTATATCGTTGTAAAAAGCGTACGTTTTAGAATACTTAAATGTACTGTATATAATCACATCAGCAGTGTTTAACAGTCCACTGCTGGACATAGGCCCCTCCTTAGCAAGGAGGTTTTGGCCTACTATACCACGCTGGCCAGACAGGTTGGTATAGGTTTTGTTTCATGTTTGCTTTGCAGTGACGTTATCCTGTGTAATTTGCTCCCTTAGTCACCTCTTACGACATCCAAAGGATGAACAGGGGGTGGTGTCATTACGTTCTTAATCTATCACCACATGGAGAAACTCAGAAATTTATAAAATGTAATAATATTTAAGTGATTGTTAGCCCATTAATCGCGGCTGGTTATTTACCATCACGCTATGACCAAAGAGCGAATCATTAAAATGTCACAAAGACAGGGATTCTTTGTCTCTTTGTCAGCTTAATAATGAGCAAAATTGTTCAAATACACAACAATTACGTGTCTAGAATATTTTTTTAACAAAATTCACTACATATCCCATCTAATATATAAAATTCTCGTGTCACAGTTTTCGTTGCCATACTCCTCCGAAACGGCTTGACCGATTTTGATGAAATTTTTTGTGCTTATCCGGTATCTATGAGAATCGGCCAACATCTATTTTTCATCCCCCTAAATGTTAGGGTAGTACAACCCTAAATTTTTTTTTTATTTTTTAGACAATATTTTTATTTTCTATTTTTTTATGATACAACATACAAAAATACATACAATCCTCAATTTTCACCCTTCTACGATCAACCCTTATTTTTTAATAGCCATTTTAGTAATTTAATCATTTTTCCTCTCCGGTCGAAAACTGGCAAAACAACGTTTGCCGGGTCAGTTAGTTACTATATAATAAAATACACTAAAACTTTAACCCGATTTTTCTGTTTTTTTTCTTGTTTTTAAAAGACAGCACCCGCACTAGGAATAAAGTCTGTGTCGCGGGGGATTGACAAACATACAAGAAACAGACACAAAGAACACCCAGACTCAGAACAACAGTTTGTGGATCACACTAAGTGTTGTCCCATGTGGGGTTTGAACCCATATCACTCAGCGCACCAGAGAGCGGCGTGGCGACCGCTTACACCACTTAGCTCACCGTGCAGTCTAATTTTAATCATTCTTTGTCTATAAGATAGAGTGTTTATTATACGTATATATTAAACGTAAGTGGAGTTGTGAAGTCGAGGTATCAGGGTTTTTCTTTCTAGGTTACATCTGGTTTCTTAACTAATAGTACCCGTAACACCCGTGACGTGACCCGTTTAGCAGGTTCGAGTCCGATAAAACCATCCCACCTGTCAAGAGGATTTCGGGCGAAAACCAAAACAATAAAAAGTAAAATAGTGATCGGTGTAAGTTTATAACTTGTACCACAAGTTAACCAGTACAACGTGTGTGGTACAATGATCCGGTGACACGCGTTCATTTATCATTAGCGTTCAAAACAAGACCGCGTTTGATTCCCGACACATACAAAATTTGTGCTGTCTCTTTTTTGGCATCTTGAACGTCGCGTCTTTAAAAAAAAACTGTTTTTGATTTAATTCCTAAAAAACAATTTGTATTTATTTAAAACTAGCTTTTGTCCGCGGTTTCGCTCTCGTGGAATTTGGTATGCCACATTAAGTTTCATAACAGATCATCAGAAAGTATCCTATGTTACTTCTAATACCTCCAAGAACATGTGTACAAAATTTCATGATGATCGATTGAGTAGTTCTCGCGTGAAACCGTAACAAACAAACTCACATTCGCTTTTATAATAATAGGGATATTATATCGGGTTGTGTTCGTATCAAAAACTCATAAAGTACTGCACCGTTTGAGCTCAAATTTTGTCCGACACACAACACGCTTCAAAGATTGCTTTTGTTATGTATCGCGTCAGTTCTGTGTCTCTTTATCAATTCAGTTCATTCATTCAATTTCGATAACTTTATCAACATCATTATTATCACGTGATGCCCCTGGTGCCGCAGGTGTCCATAGGCTGCGGTAACCGCTTACCATCAGGCGGGCCGTATGCTTGTTTGCCACCGCCGTGGTATAAAAAAATAAAAAAAATCAACAGCCTTTCATAGGCCACAGCTGGACATAGGCCTCTTCTGGTATTTGGTGGTAATAAATTATAATATCAACAAAAGCAAATCTCTTCAAGGTATTCTGACGACCTGGTAAACGTCGCTGGAAGCAGTTAGATGCGGATAGCTGAAGATTAGCTGTTGTGGTGAAAGTACGGGGAGGCCTATGCCCAGCAGTGGACTGTTAAAGACTGTGGTGGTAGCATAGAACTGACCTGGTTGTGGTAGTGTGCCAGTGGGTGATGCGGCACGTGCCGCATCGCCGGGTGAAGCATCTCGCCGCTGCTGCTGCCCTCTATCGCCTGGAAGTAACACACCAGTTAAGGTTGAGGCGGACGACGGATTGTACTGGCTATTACCAGAACTAGAGACTAGGCTTCAAGTTTTGAGTTTGAAGCAGGAGGTAGGCAGACAATCTTTGTCTTTATCGGTCAGGGGGAGAAGGAGAGTCTATAAAAGCCGTGGTGGCTTTCGAGATATAAGGTTACCCTCCTCTGACATTATACACTTTGTCATTATGCTCTTTGGCCGAAACGTCTAACGTGATGTTCCTCACCTCAGGTGGTTCATCCTTCGTCTCCGCTTCGTCTCCGAGCTCGACAAGCTGCAGAGCTTCTTCAAGCAGGTCAAATCTCGTGTCCTCACTGCTCACTAACTCCCTCGGTAGGTCTCCCTGGATTACGTACTCGCCTGGAATAGAGAGAAGTCTTGAAAAAGAGAACTGGTAATACAATCTGTGGTTTATAGGTAAGTTGGAGTCCTAAGAGGTCTGATTACAGTATTTCACTATCGTCTAGTTCTTGATTTATGAAGGTCTGATGGTAGTCGCTCCACGTAACTAATCGAAGTTCAACTGTATTTTTTTAAGAGACTTCCAAAGTAATTCTGCCTGATGGAAAGCATGAGTAGGATCCAAGAGTAGCCATACTCATTGCGAATGCAAACAATGCAGTATGGATGCTGTTTCACGCCACGCTTGAGGATGTAATCATGACAGTCATCGTGGCAGTGTACCACAATAACTGTGACCCTTGCATCAATAGGTCTCCGGTCTCGCACTGACCAACGAAACACGACAGCACGGATGCTGTCGCTTTAGGTTGGTCTTCTGTGAGAAGGTAGTCCTGCCACGGTCGAGCCGGCCCGTTTAAATAATTTAATAATAATTCCTTATTAACCTAAATCAAGAATACAATATTTTCTATCTTTAAAGCTATGCTAATGTTATAAAATATCCGTGTGGTGACGGATTAAGAATAATGCAGCATGGTGATCCGCACTATGGCGTCCTAGAGAGATGCAAAAGGCCAGAGTCGCGAACACGTCTATTTATCTATTGGCTTTTTTTTAAGACAAAGTGAATAAACAAACAGACAGGTTACCTGATGGAAAGTGCCTACCATCCTCAATAAATCCCTGCAACTCAGGTGTCACAAGGATTTTTGACCTTTGAGAAAGACGGTGTGGTTACAAATTAAGAACATATAGTGTTACCACCCCTATTCATCCCGTGGGTGTCGTAAAAGGCGACTAAGGGAACAAAGTATGCAAGACAACATCATTACAAAGAGAACGAAAACTTGAAACAAACACAACCTGTCTGGCCAACGTGGTATAGTAGGCCAAAACCTCCTTGCTAAGGAGAGCCCTATGTCCAGCAGTGGACTGTAAAAGGCTGTTGATGAATGTCATAAAATTAATTTTAACTCGATACCCTGAAGATGGTGTTAACAGCGATGTGTGTTAGTAAATAAATGTTCCTGACATTTGACACACAACGCCATCTAATTTCAAACTAAGCAGAGCTTGTGCTATGATAACTAGACTGACTGATACAATACTTATATACTTGTTTTATAAATAGATACATACCTACATAGAAAATACCCAAACTTCGAAACAAACATTTGTAGATCATAAAAACCTGGGAATCGAATCCGAAATCTCAAGCAACGCAGTCGTATTCATTACCACCGCACCTCCGCGGCAGTTAGCATCAACTGTGTGACAGATATCGACGCGTTCCTCCAACTTACAGTGATATAACACAACTGAGGGACATTTAGAGAGTACTGGAGTACTCTCTCTGTTAGTAAGCAGTTCCATGGTAGTAAGCAACGGAGATAAGGTCAAGTATGTGGTAGCCGCTAATACGTTCTTGGAACCTCCCGACTGCCAAGGTAGGCCGTCGCGGGGTTCAGGGGTAGACCGGTTCTCCGGGAGTCTCACACACACCCGTCGTCCCTCCACAGGGTATGATGCGAAAAGCATTAAATGCATAAAAAAATGGAAAAAAGAAGAAAAAAAAATGGAAAAAAGAAAAAATGGAAAAAGAAAAAAAAAATGGAAAAAGAAAAAAAAATGGAAAAAGAAAAAAAATGGAAAAAGAAAAAAAAGGGTAAAAAGAAAAAAAATCTAGTGTGTAGTCTGTATGCACGCCATTACGAATGAATGTGTGCATGAGTAGACCCAAAACCGAACTCAACTAAAGCCTCAAACGAGTTTAAAGTACTTAAAAAAAAACCAGTAGTCTAAATACTAATTAAACCAATTATATCAAAAAAAAATAGATAATCGTCTTAACAACTTGTAAAGCCAAAATAACCCTTCGCTACTACACCACAAAAAATAACGTCGCCACCAACACCGGGGTATTAAAGACCGTGACAATACAAAGATTACTTAAAACCTTTATTGTGTGGTGTCGTAAGCTACTGGGACACCGTTAGTTTTGGAGACATGTCAAAAATATATTACTGGAAAAAAAAATGATGGTCGCACCCTTTTGTTTGTCCTGAATGGACGCCAAGAGATATTGTGGAGATGTTTTAAAAGAATGCAGTTTAGAATATGAATAGGTGTGCTATTTAGCATGAATAAAACAAATGTCTGTTGTTTTAATTTCAGAAGGAAAGGAGATAAGACGCAGAAGACAACACTGTGGACGAGAACGTTACTACGTCACTGATGTAATTAGAAATTTTGTCTGCTGACATTTCTTTTGCAACTTATCTACAACACGTTAACAGTATTCTGGTTACAACAGCACAGGCTTGATTTCGTTTGGGATCAGCTATTTCGAATAGTCGACTGTTAGATATCTGAGCTATGATGTCTGGAACCTCTCCGTGCGGTGACGAGCGTGGTGGGTGTCGTAAGAGACGACCAATAATTGCAAACAGAAGGCCAGAAAACAAATTCTTATCCAACCTGTCTGGCCAGCGTGGTATCACCATCAACAGTTTTTAAAAGCCCACTGCTGGACGTAAGCTTCTCCTTCGAAGAGATTTTGGCTGGGTTTGTTCAAGTTTTCCTTTTTTTTGCAGTGATGTTATCATGTGTAGTTTGTGCCTGTTTGTGTATACTTCAACCAAAACCTTCTCTCTAAGGAGAGACTTATGTCCAACAGTGGACTGTTAAACGTTTTAGACGAACGTTACCATTACAGCGTAACTAAATGCGAAAAATCAACAAAAAATGATCTCTTTTGTGGGCTCACTCAACTCTGAGAACATCATTACTCATAATACGTGCCATTTTTTTTATTTTAATTCAAACCCTTTCCCCCTCCTCCCTCCGAAAGACACCGTTCGCCAAAATTCACTTAAATGCGGTTAAATAACAGAACTTACTTGAATTAAAAATATAACAAAGCACTTGTAAACAAAGCTAGAGCCATAAAAGCCACCGATCCTCTCGCCAACCACCAGCCAATTATGATTTATGGCTCAACCCTTCGGCTACCGTGCATAATTATCGGTCGGTAAGACCATTTGTTAGTTAAACAGATTATCACCGACGCTCAAAGGGTAGCTTTTTTTTCCCGCCATCGGCAAAACCATAAAATTTTATTTTTCTTTGAACATTTATTTAAAATAAAAGATTTTTGTTTTTGGCACGGTTAGAAACCGCGTGGGAATTGAGTTCTTTTGAAGTTATTTACGGTTTATAACCGTTATAGTGTCGGCAGTTTTTGAGTAGCAAACAAAAAGACATACAAATCTTTCGTTTTGACAAATTCTAGTGAATTTATCGATATATTTATAAGCTTTTATTACCCAACTACGGCGAAGCCAAAAGAAAATTTAATAATTTTGGTAGTCTTAACATGTTTCCATGTCCGTGTGGTGACGGATTGAGTATACATAATGAAACCACCCCTAATCATCCCGTAGGTATCGTAAGAGTCGACTAAGAAAGCAAAATACGGAAGACAACATTACTGCAAAAGCTAGGTAGTAGACCCACGCAGATTTCAGCACAAGCGGGCCGGCTCGACAGGGGCAATACTACCCTCGAACAGAAGACCAACCTAAAGCACCAGCATCCGTGCTGTCGTGTTTCGTTGGTGAGTGCGAGACCGGAGGCCCATTGATCCAGGGATGACAGTTATCGTGGTAACTGTGTGCAATATTATGCTACGGTAAGTGTGGGAGCATTATACTGCCACGATGACCGTTATGCCTTTTATAACCCAAGTTCACCCGCTTGTAGTAGACTTCAAGCCGTCTAGTTTGAGACAAGGCTCGAATGATAATCATGACTAACAGATCCTTATTTGCGACCTTATGTGTACAAAATAAATTAATATAAAACAATTATCGGAGTAATACCGCGTAAATTACACGAAGCTCTCCGATTGGCCAACCGTGAACCTTTCAAAATGGCCTCCAATATGGCGACGGGATAATTAAAAACATGTGGTTTTTTTTTAATTCGTCACGGCACCGATGGTTATGTCAGGTATTTGAGGTTTTTTGTTCGACGTTTTTTTAAAATAATAATATATATTTACTAATTTTTGACTTTTGCTCGCTTTGAATTCGTTTTTTTAATGGAAATGGACTTACTAGTTTACGTTCTCGGCTTCGTCTCTGTATATGTCAGTTATCGTGGTAAATAGTATCGTATGCACACCCTAAAGTTTTATCTAAATCTGTTTAGTAGTTTTTGTGTGAAAGAGTTACAAACATCCATAGATCCAGACAAATTTTTGCATTTTTTTGTTGTTGCATTAATAGGATTTCATAACCTTTTGTTTTAAAAAAAGAGAACGCCCGCAATAGGAATAAATCCTGTGTCGCGGGGTCTTTACAAACATACAAGAAACGGACAAGAACACCCAGACTCAGAACAACAATTTGTGGTTCACACAAAGTGTTGTCCCATGTGGAGTTTGAACCCACAACACTCAGCGCAGTAGAGAACGGCGTGGCGACCGCTTAAACCACTAGGCCAACCGTGCAGTTTTACAAGATATAGGACGGCGAATGCGCAGCCAGGTGACTGATGGAAAGTAACGACCGTAGCTCATGGTCAAGAGCCAACTCTAGAGTCAGAACGTTGTCATACTTTGACCATCCTCCGCAGGTTACAGTTACGAAGTCGACGAAGTAACTTCGAACGTGTTATTTTATTCTGTATCAGCTATATTTCAATTCTGTATGTGCAGGTTTTATCACAAATAAAGTGCAATGTACAGTGGACCCCCGGTCATTCGACAAACGTTTTGCAGGGCAGTGTCGGACTATCGAGTTTGTCAGATTATAGAGTACTGCCTAAGACCCCCTATAGCCCGGATTTTTTTACAAAAGAGTACCTTGTAATCCGACAAATAACAGACAAATGATAAAATTCTGTATGTTGTCTTCTGGGCTTGTGACGACATTACTAGGTATGTATACGTAATGCATAGTGAATAAACGCTAAGCTGCACCGCTATCACACGTAGTCAAATTCAAACTAAGCAATCGGAATTGAAACAATACCTACGCGTCGAGCACAAGTTGTAACCTGTTCAATCATGCACGATCTACATTAGCGAAAATTGTTTGATTGATGTCGGATTACAGGGGGTCCGGAGTAGACAGGGGCCGGATTACCGAGGGTCCACTGTATAGACACACAAATATTCATTTCTATATAAAAATGAATGTTTGTCTGTCTGTCTGTATGTTCTTTATAGAATCTTAAGCTATGCAATTGATAATGTTGTTGAGTATGAGCCCACGAAGGTTTCTGGGTTGGTATAAACAATTTTTTTTTGTTTTTATTTGTAATTTACATTATAAATATAAAAAGGAACGCTTAAGACGTACCTCTTTACTTCTAAAATGACATTAGTGACAGCTGTCACAAAAATCAAGCCATATTTAAGGGCTATAGTTACTAAAAGGGAATCACCATCTGAACAAATGATCGTACTACATAACGTATATTTGTCCTGGATGGGAATCGAACCCACAACCTCTCTCTCAGCAGTCAGCATCTCTAACAACTAGACCAAGAGGTCCGTCTTTTATTATTTTCGTATTCAAACAACCAATTTGCAGACCAAAGATCTATTTCAATTGTCGCCACGATTTAAAAATAGCTATTACATAACGCTTTGTTAAAAAAGCACATCGACCAGTAACCTTGGCAGTGACTGTCGCTTGCGCCGAAAGTGAATTGATCTATAGATCAAAGATCTATGGATCATCGGCGTGTCCGTCGCGCGTATTGTCAATTACGTCGACACTGCGAATTGTGATTAAATAAAAAATATTAAGAGGAAGTGAGTTTTGGTCTGTTTGTACGTTTTTAATGTTTATATAGAACTACCTTATGGGTTACCGTGAATATAAATGTATTGTGAAGTTAAGTAACCCTATCCAGGTTAGTCTATGATGGATGACTATTCCTTACATATTGAGACCGCTCCGTGCCTCTGAGAGTATGTTAGCCATCGGTCACGGTTGCCATATGTACACCTTTGCCAATAAGTCCCCTGAGCCCTGAGCCCTGAAGTCGAAGTCCGACTTTAGGATTAGAAAGAGAAAAAATATCTGGAAGTAAATCAGTAGTAGTCTGGCCAGACGGGTTGGAGCGGTTCCCGGATCCCTCCTATCTCAGGCGCAGAGTCGCACACCGTGTGGTTTTAGTCGGTCCGATTCCGACACACCACCCCGCCGTAAACCCCGGTGGGGTGACGGCCCGAGGGGGTTTCCACAGGTTAAAAAAAAAAAAAAAAGGGTTTGTTTCAAGTTCTCTTTCTCTTTGTAGGGATGTTGTCTTGCGTAGGACGTTCCCTTAGTTGCCTCTTACGACACCCACGGAATGAATAGGGGTGGTATTCTTACCACAGGGAACACATGAAGTGAACATGAACACAACACATTTCACACCACGAACAATCATGTTATGGAATGAGCTCCCTGCCGAGCCTTTCCCTGGGAACTACAGTATGGGGTTCTTCAAGAAGAGGGTGAATAGGTTTTTGAAGGGTCGGTAACGCGCACGCGATGCCCCTGGTGCAGGCGTCCATAGGCTGCGGTAACCGCTTACCATCAGGCGGGTCGTATGCTTGTTTGCCACCGTCGTGGTATAAAAAAAAACAGTAGCAGTCGTGGGACTGCCGATAGAAGTGAAAACGGAACTATTAAGTTGAGAGTAATTAAAACTATATGCAAAAATTATATGAAATTTTTTATGTTTCATATATAGCTATATATAATATATAATATCATATATAATATATAATAATAATAAATTTCATATATAATATATAATATCATATTCTCCATAGCTATAGATATACTATTATCATTAGCATGTCGGTGACGCGAACCGAGGATTTTACCCTCTACCAAAACGCTCAACGCGCCTAAAGAAGTTTTCACTTCAAAAAACATAGACAAACCTTGTATACCATAGACAACTGTAGAGGGTATCATCAATTTATCAGCGCCTTGATCAGTCCACTGCTTACAAAGTTTTTGCCTATTACACCACGAGTTTTCCTTCCCTATATAGTACGATTTTCCTACATACGTGCGCCCCTAGTGGGCTCTTACGACACCCACGGTATGAACAGGGTTGGTGACTCTGTAATCTGTCACCACACGTATCATATATTGTAGGAAATGAATATTAATTACAGCCAACCAATAGTGAAAGAGGATTTGAATTGAGAACAATTGATTTCAATCAGAGTTCGTTAACGGCGGCCATTTTGTTTACTTAGTTTAAAATGAAACGTGACACAAAATGGGGAGTCTTTAATTCCTGTGCACGGATGGTGTGGTCGTCTAAGCGGTCATCTCGCTATTTCGTACTGCGCTGAGTGTTGTGGGTTCAAACTCCACATGGGACAACACTTTGTGTGATCCACAAATTCTTGTTCTGAGTCTGGGTGTTCTTTGTGTCCATTTCTTGTATGTTTGTAAAGTCCCCCGCGACACAGGATTAATTTCTAGTGCGGCCGTTGTCTTTTAACAATGCTGACTGACTGCTCGGCTAAAGGTCGTGGGTTTGATACCCATTTAAGACAAATATTTGTTATTTATATACTTTCACAGGGCAGATGGAGTGACGATTTGCGCAAGATGTATGCAGGAGTTGGATGCGAGAAGCCCAATATCGATCAGAGTGGACAGCAATGCGAGAAGAATATGTCCAGCAGTGGAAAAAAAATCATTTATTATATATTGACGTTTCTATTGGTCTGGTGGTTAGTGTCCCTGATTGCTAAGCCAAGGGTCGTGGGTTCGATTCCCACCCAAGACAAATCTTTATATGATGAATATGACCATTTGTTCTGTGTCTGTGTGTAATTTATCTATAATATATATGTATTTAGAAATATATAAGTATGTTTTTCAGCAGTCTGGTTACCATAGCACAGATTACCAAGTTTGGGATTCGACGATCGTGTTTCGTTTAAAGAACCGTAACTCAACAATACTCGTAAAGTCGTTTCAACTCAATCCTTGAACCGGTCCAACATTCCTACACAATACGAAACACCAAAACTACATCCGTCCCTTTCCAACACTAGTTTTTGTTTCAATTTCAAATTAATACCAAATTGCGTGCGAGGAAGACGGCGATATAGAATGGCTTCCCATTGAGGTGAATTAATACCTCTTTATATAATTTAGGTGAGGTTTTCTTGTTATATATTAATTATTTGCTATACAGGATGTTATAGAAAGGTTGGGGTCATTTGGGGTCGTACAGTAGACCCCGTGATTGTCATCTTTACTACACTTCAACAGGTTTTAACAGTCCACTGCTGGGAAAAGGCCTCTCCTTCGAAAGGTTTTGGACTACTATGCCACGCTGGCTAAATGATGAGAGTAAATTGCAACGATACGCGCGCACGTCACGAAAAGACAACACTAGAAAATATCTTAGTTTTGAAATTACGTAAAATTTTATTTACTAAATATAGCGTTATGATAAAACTTTCTTTCAATGTATTAAATACCTTTTTGGAACGAAGTTCCTTACGGGAGGCTTGGAGGGGATAGGGTTTTCGCTGCGGGACCGAACGGAAAAAAATGTGATAGTAAAACCGTAAGTAGAAAAAGTGCGTGGAATAAATCTGTGGAATAAAGTGCGTGGAATAAAACCGTTAAATGAGACGTGCGCAAGCGCGAAAGCGTGTCATGTGTGCTATTTTATTATTTTATTTAATTTTTAAAAAACTAATCAGCAAAATTTAAGAGAAAAATCAAGAAAACCTACATAAAATTGAGCACGATTTTTTTTGCAAATTGTGTCGATTCCACATTATCCGAAGGAACTTCGTTCCTACCTGGTGTCCCACGACACCATTTTTCTATTATTAGTGTCGTTTTCTCTACAAACATAGGATAACGCGAAGGATAACATTTTTAGAAAGATTTTTATCTTGTTACACCAAAGAAGTGTAACTTATGTGTGTACATATATACAGACACCTTCCTTTATTACAAACTTGCTTACCCCGCGAACTCTGTTCCGCCTTAGAGGCAATAAATAAGAAGAATTTATATTTTCAAAAAAAAAACAGTATCCTGTTTTTTTTTTTTTATACCACGACGGTGGCAAACAAGCATACGACCCGCCTGATTATAAGCGGTTATCGCAGCCTATGGACGCCTGATCCACCACGGCCATCACGTGCGCGTTGCCGACCCTTCAAAAACCTATTTACCCCCTTCTTGAAAAGCCTCATACTGTAGTTCCCAGGGAAAGCCTCGGCAGGGAGCTCATTCCACAACATTGTTATTTCATGTCCGTCTCCTGGTTCTAAGCTACCTTCCCACCAGTTTTCAGCTAAATCCGTTCAGCCGTTCTTGAGTTATAAGTGGTGTAACTAACACCACTTTCTCTTATATGTATAGATATCAACTAAGGCAGTCCTTGTGAACTCACGCAACCCAGAAAACGCATTTTCCGAACAAAAAATCATTTTCTTTCACTTAAAACCCACTAACATCTGAAGGAACCTTTCTCTACATTAGACAACACTCTGTATAAAGACATGTGACGTCACAGTTTTTTATCGTTCAACAAATAACTGTTGAAATATTATCCACTGATATGTTTATAAAAAAGTATAGGTATACGATTATTAATTTAGCAATATGGCGACCTCTCAATCTTATTTACTTTTCATAATTAAAAAAAATATAACTCACAAGTCTTACGGAAATGATTTGTGGGTCCGCGGTACCCGCGTACATTGCAAAGGCTACTACCTAGCCACGCTGATTTCAGCGCGAACAGTCTGGCTCAACCAATTACCCTCTCACAGAAGACCAACATAAAGCGCCAGCATCCGTGCTGTCGTGTTCCGTTGGTGAGTGTGAGACCGGAGACCCATTGATGCAGGGGTCACAGTTATCATGGTGTGTGAGCCTTACACTGCCACGATGACTGTCATCCCTTTCACGTCCCCAAGCAGGGCGTGAAAAAGCGTCTCATTAAGCCGTCATAGTGTGTGTCACCATACTGCGTGTCTGCACAACTCAAGGATACTATTGCTGCTTTCCATCAGGTAGAGTAGACTCACTGGCAGGTTCTCAACATAGAAAAGAAATTCTAGCCAGGTGAGATATGATGGGACCATTCCCAACATATAGAGATATAGACATGAGACCTTTCCGTACCTTGGTGAACAGGTTAAATCGCTGATCATCTTTGGTCTGAAGTCTAAAAACAGTATCAGTTAATTTCCTCCCTTAGGGGAAGGGCGAGTGAGGAATAAAGAATAAGGAAATCAGTTTTTGTATTTTTGGCCAATTACCTTGTTTTTTTTTTTTATTAAAGACCGGTATTAGGAAAATTATTGAGTCGCGGCACTTTACAAATATACAAGAAACGGACACAAAGAACACCCAGACTCCGAACAGCATACAAAGTGTATCGTATAAGGTTTGAATCTACACCACTTGGCGCAATAGAGAACGACGAAATGACCGCGTATACCATTGCGTGATATTTGCAATCAAAACATTGAAACGAACAACGTCGCGGACAACAGTTAGTATTCTAAAACTCCATAGAAGATGGCGCCGACATTCCCATTGTGTTACAAGCATGGGAATTTATGATGAAAGTCTCGTCTTGATGAGATTAATGTCAGCAATTATTGCGTTTATATGTAAGTAGGTATGCATGGGTATTATAGTGAAAGGAGTAAGGTGAGAGAGAATTTATGGGAACCCATGGCTTGTCTTCATGTAGGTAGTAGAGCCACGTTGATTGCAGCAGGAACAGGCCGGCTCGACCGGGACAGTACTACCCTCTCACAGAAGATCAACCTAAAGCGACAGCATCCGCGCTATCGTGTTTCGTTGGTGAGTGCGAGACCGGAGGCCCATTGATGCAGGGGTCACAGTTGTGAAAGTAGCTGTGTGAGCGTTACACTGCCATGAGGACTGTCATGCTTTTTAAGTCCCTAAGCAGGGCGTGAAAAAGCATCTCACTAGGCCGCCATAGTGTGGATCACTATTTGCAATGAATATGGTGCTCACAACACTTGGATTCTATTCATACTTTCCATCAGGCCGAGTAGAGTTCAAGGCTCTTGAAACATAATTTTTTTTTTAAATAATGTTGAGCTCAGATTTTAGGGTCGCACAGTAGACCCCCATTCGTGTGGTGACGGATTAAGAATACGTAGGGTCACATATTCGTCCCATGGGTGTCGCAAAAGCTGACTATCGAAGGAAACTATGCAAGACAAGAGCTCTGCGAAGAGAAAACTTACCAAAATCAAAACCTATGCCAACACGTCTTTCGAGTATAGTATAATAGACCAAAACGTCGTTTCTAAGTACAGGCCTATGTTCAGCAGTGGACTGTTAAAGGCTGTTGCAATATGACATGCACTTTTTAACCTTAACCCTTCACCACACGGACAAACTGCATCATAACACAAGTAAAAAAAAAACCATTGATTTAGTTCCAGACGAGTTTATATAACATAAAACCAGTTTTATATACAAAATACATGAACTAAATTGGTGTGAACATAACTCCCCAGCAGGGGTCAAGTTTTTTGGTTACGCTTGACTCTGACTGTGAGGCGGTATCAACATAGATATCAATTGGTTAAGGGAAAATGAATCTTAACTACTTCGGATTATGTTATAAATTGGCATGTTTACAGGTTAGCAATACTGAATGCTAAGCCAGAAGTCGTATAAAACATTCTGTTTTCAAAAAGTGAATTCGATTTTTTTTTTCGTTTTTTTTAGCCCTCAGAACTCTGTCATTTGTATACCGAGTTATAGGTAATCCTTTTAGCCAAAGTGTCAAAATAATTTATATAGTTACAAATATCTAGAAATTTAAAATATTAAATTTACTTTTCTAAGGCTTTGACGACGTAGTATGAGTTACAAAATTTGTCACAAACTCTTTACCAACATGGCTTGATACTCAAAACTTTCGCCATTTGTGTTTATTTACACTTTATGCACTTTGTACATCGACGGACTTAACGCCCAAGGCAGTCTTCCAATCAATCTTAGATTGGTGTAGAAATATTGTAAGGGAGATGCACAGAGGTTACATTGACATATACATATATGAACAGATACATAAATACACATATACACACATTTAGGTAGGGTAGGGTAGGTAGTAGAGCCACGCTGATTTCAGCACAAGTGGGCCGGCTCGACCGGGGCAGTACTACCCTCCCACAGAAGACCAACCTAAAGCGCCAGCATCTGTGCTGTCGTGTTTCCTTGGTGAGTGTGAGACCGGGGGCCCATTGATGTAGGGGTGACAGTTATCGTGGTAACTGTGTAAAAGGTTTACACAGTTACCACACTGTCACGATGACTGTCATGCCTTTTACGTCCCTAAGCGGGGTGTGAAAAAGCATCTTACTAGGCCGCCATAGTGTTGGTCAGCATACTGCATTGTCTCCATTTGCAATAAGTATGGTGACCACAACTCTTGGATTTTATTCATGCTTTCCATCAGCCAGAGTAGAGTCACTTTGGCAGGCTACTAATATAAAAAAAAAAAAAAATTATATTCGTACACTAACAACTTGAATATAAGCTAAGCCAGCTATCGATTAGATCTCGGATCCCTCCTATGTCAGGCGCAGAGTGGCACACCGTGCGGTTTTAGTCGGTCCGATTCCGACACACCACCCCGCCGTAAACCTCGGTGGGGTGACGGCCCGAGGGGGTTTCCACAGGTTAAAAAAAAAGCAAAAAAGACATCAAGATTGCAGCCATCCATTGAGCATGAGCTCAAACTATAGGTCTATGTAGTAACTTCATTATGAAGGACGAATAAACTATCAAGGGTTACTCCATATCACCGATTAGCCAAGTTTTGCCCTACCGCTTGTGATTAAGGGTAGTGTGGTGTTAGCTTAGCGACGACTTCGTGATACGTAATGTGTGACTATCTTCTAGTTATTAGTACACTTAGTCACGTAGACTATTGGTACTATCGGCACTTCTGCACACTACACTTACGTCTGCACACTGCTTTGTCTCCACGGTGTTGAATCCTACTGATATTATAAATATGAAAGTCTCTTGTGTTACTCTTTCACGAAAAAACTACTGGACGGATTTGGATGAAACTTTACGGTAATATAGGTTATACATCGGTATAACATGTAGGCTACAATTTGTAACGATTTTATGTAATTTTGGACGTACGATACGTGTCAATTGAGTCGAAAAAATACTGGCCTCTGAGTTATCTTGGCGTACGCTGCCTAAACCATTGAAGTTACACAAAGATGATGTGCCGTAGGATTGTTTGTATGTTAAAAAAATATTATTTAAAATGATTTGTTCTGAAATTTAATGTGGCAACCCAAATTCCACGTGAGGGAAACCGCAGGCCAAAGCCAAAAAAAAAATACATAGATAGTAACAAAATACTGTTAAAGTCTACGTGAAACGGAACGTAACATCGAACCTTATTCCAATATTAAACACTCAACCCGACGTTTTCAATTCAACAACCAGTTCTCCATTCCCAAAGTTTTTTTTTAAAGGTCCTTTTAAATTTCGAACGAGTGTGGGCCGTTCTCATTTTAAAAGTCGTGTTCGGTTTTTTTTTTATTGTCGATTGTGTCGAACGCGGTTGACTTTATCGAAATATGCTTTTTTTAAATTAGGGTTGTACTTTAAGTGTTTAGGTAAATCGACTTAATTTTAAGAACTAGATTTTTTTACTTTTGTAGCGAGATAAGAAAGTAAATTAGCACGTAGTTACACACAGTAGTGTTTGACTACTGCCCTTGGAGGGTGGTAACTTCACTAAGATAATGTTACACGATCTTTAGTTTTAGTTTGAATTATTTGATCCAGGGATTTCCTTACTAGCGTGCACCTGGTCCCCTGGCTATTAGTACCTGAGACGGCGTGCGGTTTTTAGTCGGTTCGAGTCCCACATAACCATCCTTCGGTGGTATCCGTGGGGATACAAAAAAAAAAGAAAGTTTGAATTATTTGAGTTAGTTGTTAATGGGACCAAATAATTTGTCGCAAACAATTTATTATTTCCTACGTTTCTACATATTACAGGATAGGCATGTTTTTATCTGTTTACTAAAAGTACCCAGCGACGCTTCGCTGTGGGACTTTTCAAATCTCTGAAGCGGGTCCTATATCGTGTTAAGATCTAAGCTGAATTGGTGCAGTTTTTTTTGAGATTTTTAACTTTACACAAACTAACTATACAATATTATATGTACAGTTAAATAAAAAAAAGATTTTAAGCTCTTTGGAGACCATTAAACTACGCTGGAGATATTATAGGGCTCAAGTGTGTGAACCACAGGTGCACTCTCTGTTCCCTCACTCTCACAATCCGATGGGACGGTTATCCGACACGATTGGGAGAGACCAAGCGCAAATGCGACGGCTTTACGTGCTCTCCGAGGCATAGGAGTTTAAGACTTTCAAATTCCGGATTGTTATTAAATGTTTCTATACCTGGGAAACGAGCCCGAGAACTCTTGATTGGCAGTCGCATATCTAACCTCTATACAAACGAGACAACTTGTAAGTACAGAAACGATGTTAAATAAAAAAGATTCAAATCTTAAACGCGTAACAAAATCTTACGAATACAAGAGTATGAATTACAAAACTACAAACATGATCTCTCATGACACCGATCAATTCCACACATTTTTGTGATTGGCAAAGGAATAAAAATATTTTGACACATCAAACGTCAAATTTGATCGATCAGGCCTGCAAATATGCTACCGTGTACAATGTGATAGGCTTTAAGAAAAAAAAACAAAGATGGCTGACTGTACCTACTTATTTTTAAATTTTGAAAAAGGAACTTCTGTGTTAGACACGGCTATTGTTAAGACTCTTCAGCGTAATATTCAGTACAAATATTTCAGTATATACACATTTTATTTGCGTGATTTTGGTTTATTTTTATGTATAATATGTACATACGGAGTACAATTTTTCCTCTAAGACCCAAAGGGACACGCAAAAAGGTAACAATTCATTACTATTGCGTTCTTATGCGTCCCTTTAAGCTTTGAAGATTTGATTTTTGTTCAGGGGATTATAAAAAACATCTCTAAGTTTTAAATTCAACTTTCTTCCAAATATACGCTTCCGTACGCCATGTTTATTTTACAATTAGGATTTTGTTTGTGTAGTTTTACATACAAACACTCACGTCACAAATCTGCAAACGGATTAGAGAACTATTAAACATCCATATTGAAGACGACCAATTTCAATAATGGGTAACGTCCGTGTGTTGTGAGATTAAGTACACGGAGTGTAACCACCCCTATTCATCCCTTGGATGTCGTAAGAAGTGACTAAGGGAGCGACTACGCAAGACAACATCACTTTTTTTTTTATACCACGACGGTGGCAAACAAGCATACGGCCCGACTGATGGTAAGAGATTACCGCAGCCGATGGACGCCTGCGGCACCAGGGGCATCACGTGCGCGTTGCCGATCCTTCAAAAACCTATCTACCCCCTTTTTAAAAACCAAGAAGAGAAGGAAAACTTGAAACAAACCCTATTCCAACCAGTCTGGCCAGCGTGGTTTAGTAAACCAAAACCTCCTTGCTTAGGAGAGGTCTCTGTCCAGCAATAGACTGTAAAAGGCTAAATGTAAGAATAGATTCGTGTATTGGTTAGAAAATTAAGAGATTATTTGAAGAAAACTTATTTAAAATAAAAAGAAAAATAAGAAATAAGATAATGTTTCATGGATACATAGGAAGGTGTTCATCATTATCAAATCTTTTAACAGTCCACTGTTGGACATAGGCCTCTCGTTAGCAACGAGGTTTTAACCTACTATACCACGCTGGTCAGACTAGTTGATGTAGGGTTTGTTTCAAGTTTTCCTTCTCTTTTGCAGTGATGTCTTACATATTTTCGTCCCTTAATCGCCTCTTACGACACCTACAGGATGATATTGGTGATGACACTGTATTCTAAATCCATCACCACACGGGCGTCACTCATTATTTCATCGGTGAATTACAATTGGTTGTTTCAATATGGGCGTTTTAGCTTTCTATTAAACATTAAAGTTTTTGACGTGATATGTAAAACTATACAAACAAATTTGTCGTTATTGAACAAGAAAAATGGTGTACTGAAATATACCATATTTGGAAGAAATTTATTTGAGTTTCAAAACTTAGATTTTGGCGTACTATAACCACGCTGCCCAGGTTGGTCTAGGGTTTGTTTCAACTTTCCTTCTCTTTGCAGCCATGTTGTCTTGTGTAGTTTGTTCCCTTAGTCGCCTCTTACGATACCAAGGGATAAGCAGAGATGGTGGCACTTTGTATTCTTAACCCATCATCATACGGAAGTGTAAGCAAAACGGAAAGTCCAAATCGTAATTGAAATGATACAAAATGGATTTAAAATATTCAAAGTGTGTTAAGTAATATAAAACAGACAGACAGACAAGCGTAACAAGTTTATATATAGATTACGGAAGCACAAACTAGTGAAATACATATTTAATATTGACATATCATTATCCGTTCACTTTTGAACGCAATCTCTGAGAATGATGACTGAGTTTTGAGATCTCTGCCATTTTTGGTTCATCAAATTAATATTTAAAAGAGATAGTTTGCTAACAGACTTGACTAGTCCACTGTTGGACATAAGACGCTCTTTTGAAAGGAGATTTAGGCTTTAATATACGAGTTGATCTTGGGTTTGTTTCAAGATGTCTTTCTCAGTGACTCAAATACGGGGTCGCATATACGTAAGCCCGTCCTGAGATTAGAAAAGCCATGGACGAACAGATTTCCTATGTATATTTAACTACACCTTTTTATTATCATCCCCATTCATCCCTTGTCGTAAGATGCGACTAAGCGAACAAAATACGCAAAACAACATCATTGCAAAGAGAAAGAAAACTTGAAACAAACCCCTATTTTTTTTTAACGCGTGGAAACCCCCTCGGGCCGTCATCCCCACCGGGGTTTACGGCGGGGTGGTGTGTCGGAATCGGACCGACTAAAACCACACGGTGTGCCACTCTGCGCCTGTCATAGGAGGGATCCGGGAACCGCTGCTATTACGATATCCAGATCCCTCCTAGCGAAAAAAACAAACCTTATACCAACCCGTCAGGCCAGCGTGGTATAGTAGGCCAAAACCTCCTTGCTAAGTAGAGGCCTATGTCCAGCAGTGGACTGTTAAAGACTATTGATGATGGCGCACAACATCATTTTTAAAACCCTCAATATTTATATTAAATAGAAAGTGTGTACAAAGCTAACATTTATAAACCATAAGTTAAATGTTATGTAAAACTTTATTGATATATATTTCGACCTGACGCGATACAAAAGTCTCTATAATGACAGTTCAAATTATACTGGTCAACGAATTGACAAGAAAAAATTATACAAAACGTTAAAATAGTACATTATAGTCTGGACCTTTGAAGGTTGTTGATGATCATCATTTATTGGTGATACAAAATGAATTAAACAGAAGTCTCGTTGATGTAAGAGCTTATATTGATTAAGACTTGAGTATGTTATCGTCAACATAGCACTTTGGAGCCTGCCAAAGTGACTACTCTTCCTGATAGAAAGCATGATTAGAATCTAAAGAGTAGCGGCCACCATACTCATTGCAATTGCAGACAATGCAGTGTGGTGATCCATACTATGGCGGCCTAGTGAGATGCTTTTTCACGCCTCGCTTGGGGACGTAAAAGGCATGACAGTCTTACAAGCCCTTATCTATTATAAGCTATACATATTTCTTTCCCACCATTGGCTTCGTTTTTATCGAGCTTTTCCTTTCTTTCTTTTTTTTTTTCTAATTGAAGAGCCTGCCAAAGTGACTCCACTCCGCCCGATGGAAAGCAGGAATAGAATCCAAGAGTTGTAGTCACCATACTCATTGCAATTGCAGGCAATGCAGTATGGCGACCCACACTATGGCGGCCTTGTGAGATGCTTTTTCACGCCACGCTTGGAGACGTAAAAGGCATGACAGTCATCGTGGCAGTGTAAGCCTCACACAGTTACAACGGTAAGTGTGACCGCTGCATCAATGGGTCTCCGGTCTCGCACTCACCAACGAAACACGACAGCACGGATGCTGACGCTTTAGGTTGGTCTTCTGTCGGGGTTGTTAAAAATACATAGACAAAAGGAACTCGTATACTTGTAATTTATGGTCGTTGACGGACAATTGTAACTACCGTATTGTTTCACTTGAAAATATTGACACAGGGAAAGAATAAACCTCAATTTTATTGTCTTTTATACCCCATTTTATTAGGGGTGTATAGGGTGCCCACCCAGAGCTCAGGGCCACAAGTGAACAACATCAAGTTTTGCACCCGCTGACCGACGGACGAGGCTCTGGCAACCAAAAAAACTCAAGCAATGAGCTCGTCATCTATTACGTGTGAAGGAAACATTTGTAAAAATGGGCGTTTAACCCTTCTTTAATGGAAATTTTCAGCATAACATTTCATCATGAAAAATATCTTTTTTTTAATTTATTTTGGGACATATTGTGACAACGTAAGATGATGTAAATTTCCTTCATATTGTTTTTTACACAATTGGGTAGATGACTGTATCGTAAATAAATACCAATGTCCACTTCATTAAAACTAATATCGCGAAACATCTCGGCAAATACAATTAACATAGCTTTTTATTATTATTACGAATTTCAATGAAATATACAGTGAAATATATTGTTCAATTGAGTAGTCTAAAACAATGACGTCACAATTTGGTATTTAGTACATTTTTCATACAAAATTGTCGTTTTGACAGATGATAAAAAGTAACTAATTTGACTAAGGGGTCATCTAGCCTATTGATATTCTTATTTACAGTTTTTTTTTATTTATTTAAAACCGATTTTATTGAAAAAAAAACAGAAAAAATCACGCAAAGATGGGTTAATATACCTCCGGAGAGGTAAGCGTGATTTTAGCTATGCATCTATGTTTGTAAGTCGTTCAAGTTTAACGTCATATTTATTTGTATATTTGTTTTGTTTTATTGATGCAGGGGTGACAGTTGTCGTGGTAAATGTCATGTCTTTTACGTCCCCAAATGAGGCGTAATAGACCGCCATAGTGTGGGTCACCATACTGCATTGTCTTTTTGGATATTATTCATGCTTTCCATCAAGCAGAGTAGAGTCACTTTGGCAAGCTATTAAAAAAAAAACTTTACACATCTCACACACGGCAGTTTGAGCCTAAACTAGGCAGAGACTGTGCTATGGTAAGCAGACTATAAAACACACATTGGTTAGACATGACGTCATAGTTCAGATTTCAACCCTGAATAAATAATTGTAAACATAAATTTTAAACATAAATTTTAAAATAATTGCAATCATTTGTTATATATCCGTGTGTATTTTATATATAATATGTACGTATTTAGACATATAGTGTTTAGAAATGGTAGGTAGTAGAGCCACGCTGATTTCAGCACAAACGGTGAGCCTCGACCGGGGCAGACCCTCTCACAGAAGACTAACCTAAAGCGACAGTACCCGTGCTGTCGTGTTTCGTTGGTGAGTGCGAGACTGGAGGCCCATTGATGCAGGGGTGACAGCTATTGTGGTAAGTACGAGTCTTACTCTGTCGCCATGATTGCCTTTTACGTCCTCAAGTGGGGTGTGAAAAAGTATCTCACTCGGCCGCCATAGTGGGGGTCACCATACTGTTTTGTCTGCATTCGTCACGAGTATGGTGACCACAAATCTTAGATTTGAGTCATGCTTTCCATCAGGCAGAGTAGAGTCACTTTGGTAGACTCTTCAAAATAGAATGGAAGGCAATTTCGGATTACCTATAATTCTCAGTCGTGTCTCTCTATTGAGAAGGTATTGTTACCTTAACTAATATTACTTATATATTTTATTGTGAGTTTGTTTCTTAACTACGTCTTTACGCCTAAACTAATTTTAAAAATTATGTTAATAAGAAAGATAACACGTGGGCAGAGCCGCGGGCAATAGAACAGATTTTTTCCTTTCCTTGCCCTGTACAGAACAAATTAGATGAAAACTTCTTGGAATTACGATATGTTTTTAGCCACAGTTGTCCGATAGCTGTCTTTTTTAAAAAAAAATGTGTAATTTTATCTTATAATAATTGTATTGGAAGGCAACTAACGATATTCATTAAGAGATGAACATTATAGAAATCGTTGTAGCCATAGATTTCGATAATAAAGAAGAATGTTAAGATTACGAAATGTAATTCTACGGCCGCGCCATCTTGTTTTATTACACTTTCACAAATAAACTTTTTAATGGAACATATTCAAAAAAAGAAAAATAAATACATACCTCAAAAATACAATCCTGATTTTAAATTTCGAACACACACTAAAAATCCCTTTGCACTGCACACGTGAAAAAAAAATGCAATTATCCATGACCTAGCAATTTATGCACTATGATTTTCACTTTTTTAATTCTAAGGCACAGGACACCATTCCTTGCAGCCTCTGACGAATAATGGGGCAGTGTAACCTTTTTGTCCCTTGCCTCAAACTAACTTTTTTCACATTGTCTCGACCAACCGGTCTGCCTATTGCGCCCGTAGGCGGAGCCATACTACGCTCGAACAAAATCATGCCCATCTCGTTTTAGTATATACAATTTCGATATGAGTGAAAGAGACGAGTGTATGTTTATTTTGTCGACCTCGCTTGCTTTTTTCTCGGCAGGATATTTCGTTAATGTATATGTAGGCTTTTAGGTATGTTTCGTATTTTGTATCGCGGACATGTCTACAGCCGCGGGTACGCTTACGATGTTACATTTTTATAGTAACGAGGAACATCGTTATTTTTTTAACTCATATTATTATATATTTCAGACAAGCATTAATTAGATTTAAATCTTAGGCTCTACAAAATTGTTACCTTTGTCTCAAAATTGTTGTACCTAACAATGCATTCAAAACATAGGGCCTATAAATCGGAGGTTTACTCCTTACAATAATTACAGACCTTAGGCTCTATAAAAATGGTTTCCCTTGCCTTACAATAAGTACAAACAAAAGGTTCTATACAAATAGATTCCCTTTGCACTACAACAGATACAAATAATCGGTCTTACAAAAGTGGTTGTCTATTCCTTACAATAATTACAGACTTTAGGTTCTGTAGGTGGTTTCTTGTGTCTTGCACTACATTCCGTATGTCTCTTCTGTCTTAGGCTCTGTAAGTGGTTTACTGTGCTTTAAAATGTGTGTGAACACAAGGTACTATAAAAGTGGTTTCCCTTGCCTTACAATAAGTACAAACATTAGGCCTCATAGAATGGTTTCCTTTGCCCCACAATTAATACAGATCATTGACTCCATAAAAGTGGTTGTCTTTGCCTTACAATAACTACAAACCTTAGGCTTTATATATATGGTTTCCTGAGCCTCACAATAACTACAAACATCAGGCTCTATAAAACTGTGTTCCTTTGCCTAACATTAAAAAAACCAGTTCCCACCAAAAGTATAATAAAAAAACATGGCTGCCTGATCGTATTATACAAGTATATATCCAGTTACAAACAAACGATATCCAATCAACAACTCGGAGCGACGCAACGCACTCGGTGTACAAAAAAAGTTAATTAAAAACCGTCCGTGAGACAGATGGGAATTAGTTATTTCATTTCTTCTATATAGCAACACGTAATAATGGCGGCTAATATAGAAATGGTATGTGAACTTGAAGTTTGACTTAAATTGAACTAGAAAGAGACAACAATACCTATATAATAACTATTAGAGAGGGAAAAATAATAAGATATAGTGGTTATTGAGCTTTTATACTAAAAGTGTACATTACTATATCATACTTGTGGGATTAAGAAATAAACACGTAAGTACTAAAAATTTTCTATTTATAATGTAAGATTAAATGTAAAACAAATGTTTGTACGTACTGATCGCTACTTACAACGTATCGCGAAATATAATGGCAGAGTTCCACTCAAATATCATGGGAGGGTTTGAGCTTCTCACTTACGTAGTGATATACATTTGTGTGATTTACCCCTAAATTTTCCACCCTTACATTTAGAAAATTGACCTCAAATTTAAACAGTAAAGAGTTGAATACAATCAATTTTATTCAAGGAGAAATTATCAAAAGCGATTCACAAAGATTTTTAACGTCCATTTTGAATTCGTTTTGGACATCCGAAAACGTCATCTAGTCCCAAACTAAGCAGAGCTTGTACTATGGGTACTAGAGAACTGATATAAATACATACATACTTTGTTTTTTGTAAATACAAACACAGTGTGGCCCACCATACTGCAGCATTCGCAATGAGTGTGGTGACAACACTTGGACTCTATTCATGCTTTCCATCAGACACGTCACTTTAGCAGGCTCATAAAATAGAAAAAGAAATTGTACACGAAAACTCCGAAATCTTTGATACGACCCGAAAATCGAACCCGATAACATAAACTTTGTAGACATACACTACCACCAAGGCAGACGTCACTTGTCACCATATTAAGTTTGTTGATTCAATAAATATATCTAAATAGATACAAAACACGGAGGGCAGCATTACACGTACTGCACTACATACATACTGCACTACAACTGCACGATTGGCCTAGTGGTTTAAGCGGTCGCCACGCCACTCTACTACGCCGAGTGTTGTGGGTTCAAACCCCACATGAGACAATATTTTGTGATCCACAAATTGTTGTTCTGAGTCTGGGTGTTCTTTGTGTCCGTTTCTTGTATGTTTGTAAAGACACAGATACAGGACTGATTCCTAGAGCGGACGTTCTTTTAAAAAAAAAAAAAACAAAAAAAAACGTATGGATTTCTAAACACATACATACTTTAAATAGACACACACAAAACAAGTTTTCATAAAGTCAGGTTCACCAGCAACTAGACGAACAGTTAGGCAGGTGGAAGATCACCATATTTTATCCCCGAAACGGTGAACAGAGGCATTACTCGACCACATTTTGCGCACCATGCTTTTAGAGTTAATTAGTGTACACATTAATTTGTGGTGAGAACCATAGAAAGTAGTAAGGGTATGTAAAAAAATTAGATATAAGTGAAACTTCCTCTACAGTAATGGTCCTGTGACTTTGTGGTGAATGGTCTTGTGTGAACTGATCTGGTCGCTGTTCAAATTCGGCTCGAAGGACCCTTAATGTAGGGTAGCTTCCCTTACATTTCTGGTTTGATAACGTCACTGAATAATTATTTACTTGCTACTAATCTACGTATTTGTTACCTTCAAACAAGCAATTCTTGTATATATATAAGCTAAATCTCGAAAACGGCTGCAACGATTTTCATGAACTTTAGTGTGCTGGGGGTTTCGGGGGCGATAAATCGATCTAACTAGGTTTAATTTTCAGAAAACGTTGTTTTATTCGTGTTTTCAAGCAATGAAAAAACTGTTACAATGTCATTAGAATACGAAGGTAAATGCTGCTTTACCGACACAGCAACGCAAAAGCTAAAAACTTCAGTACGTGGCGTTATCTAATAGGCCCGTTTTGACACTTATCTATGTGACAAAATTAGGGATGGGAAATTGAGAATCGACTATCTGTTAGATTTGCCAAAAAAAATACCGAGCAAAACTCTGTTTCTAGGTACGATTATAAACATTAAGTGTATCAAACTAGTTCATATGTAATCTGAACGCAATACACCTCAGTTTTGTAAGTTGATTGCGTCAACCATTACAAATGTGCGCGTTTGCTCGTACAACAGAGAGAAACAAAGATTACCTCTTCTCTTACGTTTTATTTTATTTTTATTTTTTTTTAATTAAAAAAAGACAACGCCCGCATTAGGAATAAATCCTGTGTCGCGAGGGAATTTACAAACATACAAGAAACGGACACAAAGAACACCCAGACTCGGAACAACAATTTGTGGATCACACAAAGTGTTGTCCCATGTAGGATTTGAACCCACAACACTCAGCGAAGTGGAGAGCGACGTGGCGACCGCTTAAACCACTAGGTCAATCGTTAATATTGATAAAATTCTTCCTTCGAGCCTTACGTGGTGGTGGCGGTGGAGGGGCAATGACTGTCATTAGATCCACTCCCTAAGTACGAAGTGATATGATATGGGTGACCTTAAAGCAAACAACCGTACTTGGGTGCTTGCTTTAAAGTAGCAAGTAATAAAAAAAACCACATCCAAATCGGTACATCCGTTTAGGAACTATGATGCAACAGACAGACATAGGAGTCACTTATAACACCTATGTTTTTGCGTCAAGTCACGTATATTTTGCGTTTCCTTAGTCTTTTTCCCAAACTAGTTTGGGATCGATGTTAAGTATACTATCGAATGCTTGAATTATGAATTTTACGACCAGATCAGACCACAACCCAAGTAAAAGATAGAATCGAACTTCTGTAGAAAGGTTTTTGGTGGATATATGAGGGTTGCACTACCCGTAGCAATTGTACATATGTTTGAAGTCCAAAGAGCTCTCAATATGTCCGTAGACAGATCAAATTCAGTAGTCAATATAAAAATTCGAAACTTTTTTCTTACCATAGACAAATTAACTGATGTAAATTATTTATAAAGTGTTTTTTTAATACCATAGACATAGAACAGCGGCGACGGGCGCCAAACACTTTCACTCTTACCAGTCAACGTCACCATGACGGAACAAGATGGCGACGAGTCATCGCCATTCAGCATTTTACTATATTTACAATATTTAACAGTTAAACGAGCAATATTTTTATTTGTTACAAGAAATGTAAACGTTAAGCGATAGAAAGAATTAATTACTTCAATGGAACTTTCAAATTTTATTTTGATATCTAATATTTTCGATGTTTTGAATTTCTTATTTAGACGACCAGTATAATTTGAACTGTCATTGTGTAGACTTTTTAAACATGACTAGTTTTGACACTTAATAGTGTTTTATGCAGCGGTATTTTATTATTTTTTGTTAATGAGATGGATAACTTCGTCGGATTTCCTACTCTTTGGGAAGTCAGGAGTTAAGAAATATGGTGAGCCTACTAAAAACTAACCAGACGAAGGCCTCTGGTACCCTCATCTTCATCAACAGCCTTTAACAGTCCACTGTTGGGCATAAGCCTCTCCTTTGCAAGAAGATTTTAGCTTACTATACCACGCTGGCCAGACGGGTTGGTGTAGGATTTATTTCAAGTTTTCCTTCTCTTTTCAACGATGTTGTCCTGTGTAGTTCGGTCCCTTAGTCGCCGCTTACGACACCCGTGGGATAAGTCGAGCTGGTGACACTCCGTGTTCTTAATCCGTCACCGCACAGATCTATCAGTGATTTCAGAACCTCCCAGAGTCTGGAAAATACTTCTCCCCTCGATCGGTACGCCGGCCCGGGTGTATCTACCTAACTTCCACCTGTATCATGTTCTATTCGTTTCTAAAAAGATGACACAAATAATTTTCCTCACGTATGGGTAGACGCTTCAGGAGAATTCTTTCACATCAAAACCACATCCAAAACTTTTCGTTAAGAGTGATTTCGTAAAAAGGAACGCAAATCCTAAAGAAATGAATGTAGACGTCAGATGTTACGCCTTATATACAGTGACATATTTCATTCTTTTGAGGAAACCAGTAGACGTACAACTGATGGTAAGCTTCTATTGCGGCCAATAGACGTCTGCAGCTCAAGAGTCGCGTTAAAAAGAAATTACGTCGTAAGAAGGCAGATTTTTACAACGACAGGTCATGTTATATTGGTTTTTTTTTAAGACGGAAAGGCAAACGAGCAGACGGTTCACGTGATGGTGTGCCCATGGACATCTCCAACTCAAGAGTGGGTTTTTGCACTAAATATTCCCCCCTGCTGCTTACGTAACATTTTGTTGTGTGATTACGTAACATGTTGTGATTGTCTATAGGGTCGTGGTATGACACTTGTCGTGTCAACCTATTTTTTTATAAAGACAAGCCCGCACTTCGAAAAATCCTGTGTCGCGAGGGAATTTACAAACATACAAGAAACGGACACAAAGAACACCCAAACTCAGAACAACAACTTGTGGATCACACAAAGTATTGTCCCATGTGGGGTTTGAACCCACAACGTAGTAGAGAGCGGCGATGTGACCGCTTAAACCACTAGGCCAATCGTGCAGTCACCCGAAGTCAGCCACCGAAGAATGAGTTTCCCATAAATAAAAATATTATTTTACTGGAGTTCACATAAGGATATGGAGACCACCTCTATTCGTGCCGTGGATGTCGTAAGAGGCGACTAAGGAAAGAAAATACAAAGAGAAGGGAAACTTGAAACAAACCCTATACCAACTGGTCTGGTCAGCGTGGTATAGTAGGCCAAAACCTCCTTGCTATATCTTGCCACCATTCTATAAGTATTTTTCACTAGCTTTTGCCTGCAGTTTCGACTGCATGTATATCGATTATCGTACTAAATAGTAGCTTATATATAATTCTGATGTATAAGCTATACTACTGTGAAGTTTCATCTAAATCTGTTGAGTAATTTTGGCGTGACAACAAACTACACCAATCCGTCTGGTCAGCGTGGTATAGTAGGCCAAAACCTCCTTTCTAAGGTGAGGTCTATGTCCAGCAGTGGACTGTCAATGAATATGTTAACAGAAAAATACAAATAATCATTGTGAACTGAGCTAAATTTTGAGTGTAATAGAGAAAACGCTAAAGAGCTGATATGTTATGACTCGCGGCCATCTTGTCTACGTCATGATGACTCGCCGACGGCTTCCGGGTGTACTGTTACTTTTAAATTTTCATTTTACATAGTTTGACATCGTAGTTAAATTGTTTTGGAGATTTTTTTATATGATTTTAACTGTTTTTTTCTAATCTGGTTTGGCCCCGGATGGATGACAAAAAAATTAAAGAGCATTCGCTCTCGCGTGTGCGAACCTTTACTGACCAAATTGGTGTTATTCTCAAGAAGAGACATGCGGAAAGCTCTAGGAACAGACGAGCATTCGACTGATGAATGTGGACGAAACGAAAGAGGTGTGTCAGGGTCAGTAAGTGGAAATCAATTATCTCTTGCCTACCCTCTAGGAAATAGGCGTGACTTTATGTTAAGGTTCAGTTCAGATTTTGTTGCAAAATTTTGCAATGATTATGGTGACCACAACTCTTCGATTCTATTCATTTTTTTCATCAGGCCGAGTAGAAATACTTTGGCGGGCTCTTAAAATTAAAAAAAGGAAAGGCAATAGTATTGGCAGTCTATGTACCTACCTAAGTTTGTATGTTTCACTGTACCGCCTAAACTACTGTATTGATTTTAATGAGAGAAGTGTTAATAGACTCGTCATAATGGTGCTTGTGACATAAGCTATATCAATTTTATCAACATTTTTACATAGTCAGTTTTAAACGTTTTTTATGAACGCAACTACAACCAGCGCAGAATATCTTGAGTTTTTGAAACGTACACACATCAATTTAACAAATATTTTATCTTAAAGTTCTATCAAAACGTGTCCAGCAGTTTACGCTGTTATAACACGGTAACTACAACACTTTTGACTTTGAATTAAAAACAAAATGCGACTAAATGCACACATTATCTCAAAAAAAGCGAAGAAAAAAAAGGTATCTTCTTTTTGTGGTTCGCAGCTAATTGCTTCAGTAGTCGGAGTATTTAAAAAAAAATATGTCATCATGGCTTTTAAGATAAGTAACTGTCAAACTATTGTCAAATTGCGGTCCCGCCAAAAAAAAATGGTGGCGGTACCCTTTCGTTTCGAAAAGGTTTTCTACTGTATTTAAGTGTATTAAATTATATTTGATTTGATGTTAATCAAAAAAAAATATAATACGATTTTAAAATAAGAAAGTTTTCAATTAGACTGTAGTTTTTGAATACTTCTTTTGACGCGTTATGGAAAAATGATGAGAGTAAACTTTTACAATGCACGTCACGAAAAACCGACACCATGACATTAGCTAGTCGACATTTTAGTTTTAAAATTGGCGCGAAATTTATTGAACTAGATAATGCGTTATACTAAAACTTTCTTTCAATGTCTTAAATACATTTTTTTTTCTATAATTAGTGTCGTTTTCTCTACAAACGTAGGATAACGCGAAGGATAACATTTTTACAAAGATTTTTATCTTGTTACACCAAAGAAGTGTAACTTCTTACGTGCGTACATACGTACATATATGATTTTATCGTAGCGTAAGAGATTTCTTTTTATATGCCAAGAAAAAGTTATGAATAGATATTATAATAGCAATGAAATAATGGGAAATGTTTGGCATTTTAAAGTTTAATGATTTGATCAAATCATTAATGATTCAATAATAATGATATTTTGTCTCTTTGACTCTACTCTGTGTGATGGTAGGTATGAATAGAATCCAAGAGTTGTGGTCACCGTACTCATTGCGAATGCAGACGTATGTGGCGTCCAAGTGAGATGCCTTCTCACGCCCCGCTTGGAGACGTAAAAGGTATGACACTCATCGTGGCAGTGTAATGCTCACACATTTAGCACGATAACTGTGACCCCTGCATCAATGGGCCTTCGGTCTCGCACTCACCAACGAAACACGACAGCACGGATGCTGTCGCTTTAGGTTGATCTTCTGTGGGAGGGTAGTACTGTCAGACCTAACAGACTAAATTCATTACTTCTTTTAAATAATAGAATCATGAATATTTTTAATGTTGGCAACATTTTTAATGTATAAGCATTGAAAAAGGTCAACCATCCTCAGCTTCAATCCATCGCAATCCACTGCTGGACATAGAACTCGATGAGAACGTCTCTTAAATAGAAATCCCCTTTTATATTATTAAATTGAACCAGCAACACTCATATCAGTAAAAAAATAAATTAGATTTTTTTTTTAATTTTTTTTTTACAACGATGCCAAATCTACAAATCCCTTTAAAGACACGAAATAAATACCAAAAACAGATACAAACTAATAGAACCTTACAGCCTACAACTAAACAAATAAACAACTCGCCTTTATTTACGTAACAACACGGCTCAAATTGCCGTAACACGACAATAATGACATCCGACCTTACGGCATTAGGTTCGAAGATATTGATTAGCAGTGAACCGACCAATCAGAGGCCTCTATCACACAATATGGCGCCGAGGGTTGCTCACCCTTACGGAATATTACACATCTAATTTATTAGTCTTTGTTGGGGTCGGACATTAATCTTTTTCTTGCTTTTATTAATGGTTTTATTTTAATGAAAGCCCGCCATCTTGGTTTTGGTAGGTAATGTTATTGATTTTTGTGCTTTCTACCTTATATTGGAAAAATACGGTTATCATTATATGATGTGGTGATGGATTAAGAATATAAGAGTGCATCTCACTAGACCGCCATAGTGTGGGTCAACACACTGCATTGTCTGCATTCGCAATGAGTATGGTGACCACAACTCTTGGATTCTATTCATGCTTTCCATCAAGTAGAGTCACTTTGAAAGGCTCTTAAAATATCAAAAGAAATCATTGAAAAGAAAACACCTACAGCAGCTAATAGTTTCACTCCTAAGGGAGTTTAACGAGATAGGAACGTTTGTATGAAAGCTCGCGATTTTAAAGTTAAAAACACGAAATAAGAAGTCGCGGGAATAGTTAGTCTTCTTATGTATATTAATACGAAATTTCAGTTTTTCAACAACTATTGCGCAATCCGTGTGGTGTCAGCTTAAGAATGGTGTTATCACCCCTATTCATCGCTGCAAAGAGAAGAATTTTCCTTCTCTTTTCAGCGCTGTCGCAGTGTTCTTTGAAACTTGACACAAGCCCTATACCAACATGTTTGTAGTAGTAGATCAAAAAACTCCTTCGTAATGAGCGGCCTATGTCCAAATTTGGACTATAAAAGAATCCGGTTATTCTGGCAGCATCCAGTTCAAGTCACTTGTACACGATTCTAAGCTACTTGAGCCTTGCTTACAAGCCCTTATCTATTATAAGCTATACATATTAAATAAATAAATAAATATTTCGGATATTTGGCACACAACGCCATCTAGTTTCAAACTAAGCAGAGCTTGTGCTATGATAGACTGACTGATAGAATACTTATATACTTTTTTTTTGTAAATCCATACATATTATACATAGAAAACACCCAACCTTCGAAACAAATATTAGCAGAACAAACATTTGGTCCGACCCGAGATCTCCAGTCGCATTAATTACCGCTGCACCACCGAGGCAGTTTAATATTTCTTTCCCACCATAGGCTTCGCTTTTATCTAGCTCTCCTTATCACATCACCCTGAACTTAACCAACGATTCCTAAAGCGCTGGTAACCGCAATAGCCTTACATATCTTGTAAATGCAATTAAATAAGTAGTTTTAAAATCTTGACAGCACGGTTGGCCTAGTGGTTTAAACGGTCGCCACATCGCTCTCTACTACGTTGAGTGTTGTGGGTTCAAACCCCACATGGGACAACACTGTGCGATCCATGAATTGTTGTTCTGAGTCTGGGTGTTCTTTGTGTCCGTTTCTTGTATGTTTGTAAAGTCTCTCGCGACACAGGATTTATTTCTAGTGTGGGTGTTGTCTTTTTTTTTAAAAATATAGCGACTTTGCGTCACACTTAGAAGTCACAAGCGTGATGCCAATCTTCGAAGAAAGAGTACGCTCTTCAGGTTTGGAAGTCGTCTGGAATAGAGGAGATGAAAACTTTCTCTACAAATTAGAAGTTCGAGGCAAAATGTGTCTTGAAAAGCCACAAGTTTTCATACCTCTGTCCACTCCCTTCGGGCATTTAAGCGTGAGTGTATGTATGCATATAAAAATCAGTGTGTTTTCGTCCAGAAATAATCCTTTAAATATGACCAAAGTTCACTGTGCTTTGTTCTACTATGAAAATGACTTAACATAAAAATACAACTAAAAAACCTTACATCATCATGTGCCAGCGATTTTAGAGTCCAATTGTGGGCTAAGGAATGTCCACTCACTAACCTACCAGCTGGGGAAAACTGCCCAGTATATTGTATTTCGTGAGTTTGATAATTTTATGACAGAGTGCAGCCAGATCACCTGTTGAAAAGTGATGACCACCAATGAACGCCTGCAACTGTGACGTAGAGTTAGAGAAAGTTAGAGAACGTTAGAGAAAGAAATACACACTTTTCTCAAAGGTTTAAAGGTCATATCGACCTGGTAATATCGCAGAGGATAAGCTGATCTACATAACGATTGTGTGAGACAGAATGTGTCTTCTCAAATAGAGGGCTTATCCGTTGATAGAGCATCAATGCGGGCGGCGTTGGGAGGGGTCCGAATGGTTGAATAACAACAGTTTCCGGATCCCTCCTATTCCAGCCGCAGAGTGGCACACCGTGTGGTTTTAGTCGAACACTACCTAGCCGACACACTAAACCATGTGGGAGTGACGCTGCGTGGAGGTTAAAAAAAGGAAAAACTACCTTGGAAGCGTACAGTGGAAAAGTAGTAATAATCCAAGCGATGGAGACGAAATTAGCAAAGCAGTGACTTGTAATTTTCTATATAAATGTTAGTTTATGTACGCTTCAAAAACTCATAAACTCCTGAACCAATTGAGGAAAAATTTTGACACAATATACGACATATGTTTCGTGTTAGTTTTGTTAATCATTTCTCGTCATGGTACGACAATATGCCACAGGGAAGGATATTAGGGTACAGTTGAGTGTTTAAATCCAGAATAGGATAACATTTTGTGCGATCTACAAATTATTTTCCAAAGCCTATGTGTTCTTTGTGTCTGTTTCTTGTATGTTTTAAAGTCCTTACGCAACACAGGATATATTTAAAGCGAAAAAACTGAAAAAAAGTATTTTATATTTAAAATACTTAATGTTTATATGTAATAGAAGTCCTCAAAGCTAACATTTTTAAATACTAATACATATCTGAATAATTTGTTTGGTTAAACGCGCAAATCTCAGGAACTACTGGTGCAGAATTGAAAAATTGTACAGCGTTGAATAAGCCATTTTTCATGGAATGCTACAGACTATATTACATCACGCTACGACTAATAGGAACCGAGCAGCACTGAAAAATGTTAGGAAAACGTGAAAAATGTATTCATTATCGAGACACTTTGATATGAAGTTATAACATAACCTAAAAACGTCTAAATAAAACTATTAAAGTCCAATATATATACTACCTTGCCACTATAAACAAATATATAAACTGACAGACCAAGTTATACTGGTCAATGGAATAAGACATTCAAAATGGCCGAATATGTTTAGTATTCCATCAATGTGATTAAATGTTCATATTTCTATATTCCCTGATCACATCCAGGTGCACAATAAACAGATTAAAAATAAAGTTATCACAGCCGTGTACCCTCAGTACACAATACATACATATGTGTACAATACGTCATTGTGTGTACTATGATTAATGTACGTATAACGTCTCTATCCTCTGGGGGTTGAATCATTAATTATTATCGTGCATTATTCTGTACATACGGCTCCCAAAGTTTCGTTGTGATTGTCAAAGTTTTTGGGATTTATGAGGAAGGGTTAAGCATACGGAGGGTCACCACTGCTATTCCTTCTGTAGATGTCGCAGGATAAAGAGCAGGAAACGTTAATACGAATTCTATACCAAACCATCAGACCAGCGTGGTATAGTAGGCCAAAACCTAGGAGAGGCCTATGTCCAGCAGTTGTCTAGTAAAAGCTCTTGGATAGCCGACTTATCGTGGTAGACTGCGGCTATATCGAAGGTCTCCACGAACAATTCCTTATATACAAATATCAAATTTTACAGAAAGATCCGTGTGTAATGGATTAGGAATACATAGTGTTACCACCCCTATTAATCCCGTGAGTGTCGTAAAAGGCGACTAAGGGAACAAACTATTCAAGACAACATCATTACAAAGAGAAGGAAAATTTGAAACAAACCGTATTCTAACCCGTTCGGCCAGCGTGGTATAGTAGGCCAACACCTCCTTGCTAAGGAGAGGCCTATGTCCAGCAGTGGACTGTAAACGACTGTAAATGAACAGAAGGAAATACATCACTGTCGTCTCTTAGGCCCGTGAGAGCCTTATTGCCCCGTAAGTTGTAGGAATTGGGCGGGAGTTTGACTGACTGTCCAACGTAATGTTACTGAACTCTCATTATTGTTTAGGACCTGGAAACCTAGCTTAGTTTGGTAAATATGCCAGATAGTCGATTCGCAATTTACCAACTTCTATTGTTCCCATCCCTAATTTTGTTACATAGATAAATGTCAAAACGGGCGTATGAGACAACGTCATCTACTGAAGTATTTAGCTTTTGCGTTGCTGTGTCGGTAAAGCAACATTTACCTTCGTATTCTAATGACATTGTAGCAGTTTTTCATTGCTTGAAAACACGGATAAAACAATGTTTTCTAAAAATGAAACCTAGCTAGATCGATTTATTGCCTCCGAAGCCCCCTACATACTGAATTTCATGAAAAGCGTTGCAGCCGTTTCCGAGATTCCGATTATATATATAGTATATACATATATACAAGAATTGCTGGTTTAAAGGTCTTAGATTAAATTTACGTTGGCAAGTTTGGTAAAACTTGTAGTTACGGGAAAGCTGGTGTGAGGTTTAGGGTTGACTGATAGTCTACAGTGGTTTCCATTACTACATAAGGCATATTAAATAGGAAGGATCGAAATAAGCTTCCTTGGTTCCAAAATTGTTTCCTTTTAGACGAGCATGAGATACGCGTCTCAGCTGGCAATTAAACACGATTCAAATAAAAGTTAAAATACAAAGGGCAAACAAAGGAATTTGATTAAAACATCCCCCATCCCTTATAATTCTACAATATACATATCTGTCGACTTTTGAACACAATTCAAAAAATATCATATAATACAAGCAATCGACATGCTACAAAAAAGAAAAAAGAAAAAAGGTATTAATCAGAGAATAGCGCCGACAAGATGACTTGTGGTTTCGAAGACGCAGCATTTCGGAGTGAAGCGCGTTTGGATAGCTAAACATATGGTTCCGTATGTGATAAAGAATTACTGAACTACGTTTCGCACGCATCGCTGACACATTATGGTTGCATTAATGAGAAATGATGAGAAAACTGACCGAAATAATAAATAAAATACCTTCGAAGTGGGTTGTATATCGGTCAAAATTTGCTCTCAATCAGTACAGGACTTTTTGAATTTTTAGAAGGAAGAAAGAAAGACATGTTTCCGGAAAAGCTGATTTCCAGACGAGGCGACATTCCATGGCTACCCACAAGTCCAGATCTATCCCCAGCAGACTTCTTTTTATGAGATTATTTGAAGAATCGTGTCTATATCGGTGTTCACTTAGAAGAGTGTAAACGTCGAAACGGTGGTCATTTAGACGATGTCATTTTTAAAAAAATAATTTTTAATAATTAGCTTTCTTGTAAATAAATACTTTTTCTAATATATCAAATGGTTATTTTTATACGATATTTTCAAATGTTAACTAATTCGTGGCCCACCCTATATAATCCTAGCTGACCCGTGCCGTCTCGCCTGTGTCTCATATTATTAATTTATCTATAATATGTATGTATATAGAAATATATAAGTATGTTTATCAGCAGTCTGGTTACCATAGTACAGGCTCAGCCTAGTTTGGAATCAGAAGGCCTTGTGTGAGATTTGTGAAGTTCTTTTTGTTTTAATGAGCTTTTTTCTTCCATAGACTAATATGTCGTAATTAATTGTCCATCCTCAACTTTTGGACGACGACATTAACAGCCTTCAACAGTCCACTGTTGGACATTGGCGTTAGCAAGAAGGGAAATAACCTATTCGATCATGCAATGGTTTTTAATGCGGTTTTTACCAACAGTTATTTTGTAAAGAAGACTTTCAAGACTATAATTTACTATTTTGTATGTTTTGTATATTTTTTTCTTGTCAATTCGTGGACCAGTATAACTTGAACTGTCATTGTAGAGACTTTTGTACCGCGTCAGGTCAAAATATATATCCATAAAGTTTTATAGCTGGTTTTACGTAATTTCTAACTTAATAGAATAAATTGCTACTAATATTATAAATGCGAATGTAAGTTTGTTTGTTACGGTTTCACGCGAAAACTACTCAACCGATCATCATGAAATTTTGTTCACATGTTCTTGGAGGTATTAGAAGTAACATATGATACTCTTTAGCAAAAAAAAAATATAATTATTTAAAATGATTTGATACAAAACTAAATGTGGTAGGCCAAATTCCACACGAGAGAAGCCGTGGGCAAAAGCTAGCTGTTTATACTATAAATGCTTGTGCACGGTTTCTATTTAATATATCATAACATCAACTGCCTTTAACAGTCCACTGCTGGACATAGGCCTCTCTTTAGAAAGGAGGTTCTGGCCTACTATATCACGCTGGCCAGACGGGTTGCTATAAGGTTTGTTTCAAGTTTTCCTTCTCTTTGCAACGATGATGACTTGCATAGTGTCATTCTTTAGTCGATTCTTACGTCCCCCACGGGATGAATAATGGTGACACTCCATAGTCTTAAACTATCACCACACGGACGATTATTTTCTTAACAATGGTTTTAGACTAACCAAACGGTACCCTAAAATCCTTAGGTACACTCCAACGCTACACCAACGACCATTAGATATAGACCTATTAATGTACCGCAATTTGATCCATTATAATCTTGTTTTGTTTCACATAGGGGGGACGGGGGAGCTCAAGGTATACCAGTCAAGTTGTAGTTCGTGATTATATAAGTTTTTAGGGTTGGCAAATATGGTAATCTATACGACAGTAATATTCTTCTCGGAATTTTTAAAGATTTCTAGTAAATTGAGGAAATGGTTTCCAAGAGAAGGCTGACAAAAGGCTTTTTGGAACTTCTAAAATTAGTCATACGTGAATTAGGGTTAAATTAGCTCTCTGTGTGGTGACAGATTAAGAATACACCACCACCACTCACTACCCCTGAGCTTCCCATGGGTGTCGTAAGAGGTGACTAAGGGAACAAAATATGCAAGACAACATCATTACAAAGAGAAGGAAAACTTGAAACAAACTCTATTCCAACCCGTCTGGCCAGTGTCTTACAGTAGACCAACACCTCCTTGCTATATCTTTCCACCATTCTATAAGTATTTTTCACTAGCTTTTGCCTGCGGTTTCGCCCGCATGTATATCGATTCTCATAGTAAATAGTTGCCTATATATAATTCTGATGTATAAGCTGTCTATAAAGTTTCATCTAAATCCGTTCAGTATTTCGTTGGTTAGATTCACTAGGTAGTAGAGCCACGCTGATTTCATCACGAGCGGGCCGGCTCGACCGGGGCAGTACTACCCTCCCACAGAACAACCTAAAGCGCCAGCATCCGTGTTGTCGTGTTTCGTTGGTGAGTGTGAGATCGAAGACCCATTGATGCAGGGGTGACAGTTATCATGGCGTGTGAGCGTTACACTGCCACGATGACTGTCATGCCTTTTACATCTCCAAGCGGGGCGTGAAAAAGCATCTCACTTGACCGCCGTAGTTGGTCACCATACTGCATTGTCTATATTTGCAATGAGTATGGTGTCCACCACTTGGATTCTATTCATACTTTACACCAGGCGGAGTGGAGTCGCTTTGGCAGGCTCTTAATATAGAAAAAAAAAAATTGTTTCGGAGTTTTCGTTTTTTGTATGTACAATACGTAATTACATAAAAGTATATAAGTATTCTATCAGTCAATCTAGCTGTCACAGTATTAGTTCTGCTAAGTTTGAAACTAGATGGCGTTGTGTCTAAATCCGTAACATTTATTTATAATTTGTAGAACCCACGTCCCGCTTGTAACAACCCTAGCCTCAGAGCCTTGAAAACGTGTCCTTTTCCAAATTTCAAAGATAATAGAACTTTTTCTAAACCAATCTCTTTTGGGGAAGTTTTTTCATCTGAATTGTAATGTATGGAAGTCCAATGAATAAATTATTTGAAGTTATATTAATATATTTTTAGGAATTCGTATGATTAATGACCTCGTAACACTATAGCACCGTAATATAGCATAAAGATCGCAGATTCGTATCACTAAGTGCAAATATTCGTTTGTTAACCAATTAAACGGGTGGTGTAGTGGATTACGCAATCACCACGCATCTTTATACCGCGCTAAGTGTAGTGGGTTCAAATATTTTGTGTTATCCACAAATTGTTCTGAGTTTGGGTGTTCTTTGTGGACACAGGAAATTCCTGGTGTGGGATTAGTCTTTAATAGAAAAGCAAGTCAACTGGCTAACAATACCGCTTTATATTAATATATATGGCAAATAATTTTACATGTATAGACGAACTCTTTATTTAATATTTAATTTAGTAATATTTTTTTAATTTCAAGCGAAATTCTAAACAGTGTTGCCTCGTAAAAAAATCTTTCGTCCAAATGTTGCCGCTTAATGTATATACGTATTTTTTCGTATATTTTTTGTGGGCGACCCCAGCATTCGGATTGTTTCAATCCCCTAGGGCATTGCCTACCCCCCGTCTGATAGCAAGCGACATGTTATATCATTATTCTTATGAGTCAGCTTTTTCTGTCTTTGCGTTCACCGAAATCGCTAGGGTTTTTTTTAAATTGATTTTTGAATTGAAACTTTTTTTCAAATAGCTCTCAGTTCAGGTTTAGTTATGATTGTCTTGAAGTTGGCAATTCTGATTGCTAAGCTAGAGATCGTGGGTTCGATTCTCACATCACACATCATATAAACAGTATAAGAATTTGTTCTGTTTAAGTGTAATTTATGTATAACCAATCCACCCGCGTGATCTTTCTTTTTTTGTGCCGAAATCCCCACGGATACGTCTAGGTTATGTCGGACTTGAACCGACCAAAACCCGCACGCCGTCTCAGGTACCACTAGCCAAGGAACCAGGTGTATCCTAGTAAGGAAATCCCTGGAACTCCGACGTACCTCGGGCTACCTACACCCACTCGCGAGACCTAGGCTGCGTCTTTTATTGCCTGTAGTATAATGTTTGGAAGCATGATTAAATTTCTCTACCACAAAGAAGGTTATAGTGAGCCAATCTTAAAATATAGACATATGATTTTGCGGCCGACGTACATTATTTTTACGAAACTAACCATTTACGTAGCGCACGCAATTAAACCTCTCAAAAGGAATAACTGCGCACTGGTTTAGAAACATTTTTCATTGATACTCATTCCCTTTTGGTCGCAGCGTGATGATATATGACCCATAGCCTTCTTCGATAACTGGGCTATATAATATTCAAAGGATTTTGCAGTATTTCTGCGTATTTAGAAATATATAAGTATGTTTATCAGCATTCTGGTTACCATTGTTCAGGTTATGCCTAATTGGGGATCAGATTCTCATGTGATCAGATCAAAGACGTGTGACATTTCAAATGCACATGGGTGTATCAAAATTTATACGAATTAGGTAAGAAAAGGGATTATTACGGCTTTAGTAATCTCAGAAAGTAACGAAAATAATTTTTATATTAAAAACCTGCCAAAGTGACTCTACTCTGCTTGATGGAAATCATGAACAGAATCCAAGAGTTGTGGTCACCATACTCATTGCGAATGCAGACAATACAGTATAGTGACCCACACTAAGGCGGTCTAGTGAGATGCTGTTTCACGCCCGCTTGAGGACGTAAAAAGCATGACAGTCATCGTGGCAGTGTAAGACGCACACACTTACCACGATAACTGTCACCCCTGCATCAATGGGTCTAACACCGGTATTCTATAAGGCTTTAATATTATCCCCATACCAAGTCTTAGCAGTCCACTGCTGGACATAGACCTAGAGTTTTATTTTCACATAAAAATATAATTCATAGCCAAAATCTTTAAATAAACAACAAATACGCGACGATGTAGCATATATTTTTATCTTTTTCCCTCACACAGGCGCAATCTACACCCTTACTTCCAACCCTACGCATCAACAATTAACTATATCGAATACACCCTTATGTACATTACGCGTTACCTAAGGGATGACATCCACACCCCTTATTTAAGGATATTGGGGTTGCAATTGCTGGTCGAAACCAACTCGAAACTTTAAGAACACGAGGTCGTTGGACTATGTGTTCGGGAAAACGGAACGGAACGGAAGGTGGGAGAGCCTGGGAGACCTGGAGGGGATAATAGAGTAGAAGGAAGGCTGTAGTGTTTAAGATTTCGAGCCTTAGGTTTTGTACTGCGGTCCTAAATTTAAGAAAACATCCACCATGATATCTTTCAGCTATATAATATTGCATCTCGGTATGGAACCAAATGTACCTACCATTAACAAAAAAAAGTCCAAAAGAGATTTGTGTGATCCACAAATTGTTGTTCTGAGTCTGGGTGTTCTTTGTGTCCGTTTCTTGTATGTTTGTAAAGTCCCCCGCGATACAGGATTTATTCCTAGTGCGGGCGCTATGGCACTTACTAATCGGTGGCTTGACATGTATATAGTTAAACTGTGCTTTAAAATGGCACAAACTAGTTTGTGCCTAATCATAGCACTTTTGTTTATTTTTCTGGACAAGTCAAAGTTTAAAAACATGCAACTTACCAGTTTCGGTGTCAACGGTGTACGACAATCCAGCCCAGGGGTCATCCTGATGGAAGACAAAATCACTTTATCAGATGTAAACATAAATTGACCTTGTATTTTCTTTTTATTTCTTGATTAAGTACCCCTTTTGAGCCTTACTATGCCATGATAGGTTTTATTCTAAAGTCTTTTGTCTATGACAAACTTATTTTTTGAAAAAAAAAAAAACCTTCTAGTGTCTTTGGTCCGTCTTGGTTGTCAGACGAACATCTGTGGCAATCGTTAAGTCTGTCTACAGAAATTCGATAGTGTCTAGTACTCGAATTGTGGAGGTCTGATGGGAGTCGTTTCACGAAAAAAATCGAAGTTTCTGGTGCTTAAAAGTGACCCCAAACTGGTTTCCAAATGTTTGGAAAAAAGAAAAAAAACAGTAGCAGTCGTGGGACTGCCGATAGAAGTGAAAACGGAACTATCAAGTTGAGAGTAATTAAAACTATATGCAAAAATTATATGAAATTTTTTATGTTTCATATATAGGTATATATAATATATAATATCATATATAATATATAATAATAATAAATTTCATATATAATATATAATAATAATAAATTTCATATATAATATATAATATCATATTCTCCATAGCTATAGATATACTATTATCATTAGCATGTCGGTGACGCGAACCGAGGATTTTACCCTCTACCAAAACGCTCAACGCGCCTAAAGAAGTTTTCACTTCAAAAATTTAGAGTTCGTGTGGAAGTCCAATACTTTTGATGTGTTCTGAATTACAATTTAAAGTTAACAATTTGGTCTTTTGAGCCCGAGGGTAGTTTGAGAAATAGTTATGTATTTAGTTTTATCTGTTAATTTTAAGTATTGTACAAAAATAGTGTCCGTACCTCCTTTTCAGGATCCAACAGCGAAGCTTTGACCTTCTCGATTTCCGCATTCTCCTCTTTCTTCTTCACGATCTTCTCTTCTGCCAGCTTAAGTTCTTTGTCGATCTCATCTCCTAGCACCTTCGTAGCAGCTGGACCCTTCTGTCACAATACAATGGTATTACTACCAAGTATAGAATAGCCATCTAGTTTTACTAGAAGAATGAATACAGCAAATTTATTTGCTTGATGTAAAGCGATTACCGGCACAGTTTTGACTTGCATTAATGGACAGACGGATGTGTCTACTGATTGATGAATGGATACATGGATAAGTGAATAGGCCACCCATCGATCCATGGATGGATGGGTGGACGGAATGAACGAATAGGTGGATGGATGGATCGATAGATAAATTTGTGAATTGATGGATGGATGTTTGAATGTGTAAATGTATAATAATAACCTCACAAATTTTACACTCGGCTGTCTAATTCCAAATTAGGCAGAGCCTGTATTGTGGTAACCAGACTGCTGGTAAACATACTTATATATTTCTAAATACATACATATTATAGATAAATTACACGCAGACACAGAACGAATAATTGTGCTCTTCACAAAAATATTTGTCCTAGGTGGGGATCGAACCCATGACCTTCTGCTTAGCAGTCAGAGCCACTAACCATTGGACCACCAGGCCCGTAGATAAATGATGGTTGATGAATCAACTGATGGATGGATGGATGGATGGACTACTTACTGGATATTAAAGTTAGTGGATTTCTAACAGAAGTTCTTTAACTTCCTACTCACCGGCTGCATGGGATCCTCCAGGGAGAAACCCATATCTACGTCTTGCTTCCATAGCACCTCGATCAGGTCCATGTCCTGCGAACAAAGAAAAATATATTATTAACTCATTACTTTAAAATTCAGAATGCTTTTTTATGCACTCCATTTGGAGAGGGTTAGAAGAGAGTTGGCCCTTTCTTTAGGACCTTAGCAGACTATCTGGTGATGGATATGGGTGAAGGTCGAATCTTTTGAAAAAAAGGTCTTGAACGATTTCTGTTTGGGAGCTGGCCGAATAAGGAAAGAAATTGATTATGCGTAAGTAACTCAAATATGATAATCTTCACATCACTACTGCTGGATGTGGTCCTCTATTTAGATGGGGGATATTGGCTTACTACACCATTCTGATCAGACAAGTGGTAAAGGGATTGTTTCAAGTTTTTCTTCTCTTTAAAGTGATGTCGTTCTGTGTAGTTAATACCCTTAGTCGAGTCTCACAACACATCTCTTTTGAATAACTTTTTGCATAGCCTACCTTTAGTCCTCCCCTCCTAAACTAAGAGAATAATGGAGGGTCCGGTCGCTTACTTAATCAGAAGGTACAAAAGAGTTATTTGACGTAGGTTTTTGGTTGAGAGGGAGTATATGAGCCACAGCATGACCCTCCCACGGAAAAAATGGAGTTATAATGACATCGGATGAAACAAATGGTTCAAGTTTTTGCTCGAGTGTCTTTAAGGATTGAATAGCTTATTTATCGAGAAAGATATGACCAAACGTAGCGATAACGGAGAAAATTTATTCTGTGCTAGAGACGCAGACGAAATCGCGCAGTACAGCTAGTTCATCATCAACAGCGTTGAACAGTCCACTGTTGGACATTGGGTCTGTCCTTAGAAAGAAGATTTTGGTCTACTATCCAACGCTAGTCACACGTTTCCTCGGCTAGTTAACGATAAAAACAAAATTTATATCATATCTAAATTCTTGAAACTTAACAAAATAAGATTCGATTAGATATCTAGCCATCATATCTGCCCACGGAATCGGATAAAGAATGAAAATATCATTAAATAATACACGATGTCAATCGATTCGAAAACACAGATCCATACAGCGATAGCAGCTGTTTTTACGGCGCCATTTTGTGCCGGGCTGATGACATGCACAGATAATGTGAACCATTGGTGTTTTTTTTTTCGCAAATTAAAGCTTCGGTACCTGGTATTTTGCGGTTGGTCCACTCTCGAGCGAGATAAAAACATGTATTTTTAATAAATTTGATTATAATTGCTACTTGAGAGCATTATATATCCAGTTTCCTACAGACGTTCAAACGTTCAATGATGTCAATAAAGTATGTAATAAGATTTGTTTTATTGTGATAAAAGATTTTGGTCTTTTTAGGTTTTTCATAGGTCGTCAGGACCTTCTTGATCTTTCTTGAATTTTTTTTTCCTATATTAAGATACTGTCAAAGTGACTCTACTCTGCCTAATGGAAAGCATGAATAGTATCCAAAAGTTGTGGTCACCATACTAATCACAAATGCAGACAATGCAGTATGGTGATTCACACTATGGCGTCCTAATGAGATGCAAAAGGCCAGAGTCGCGAACACATATTTATCTATTGGCTTTTTTTTAAGACAGAGTGAATAAACAAGCAGACTGGTTACCTGATGGAAAGTGCCAACCATCGACGTTAAATTTGAAAGGTATATTACTAGAAAACGCTGTGGTCCAGTATAAGTGCTAACCTATGGCATGTAAACTCTACAATGACAGCTCAAGTGATATATAAAGAAAATATTTTTATAGGATATAGTGGGATAATAAGCAGACGAGTTACCTGATGGAAAGAGATTACCGACACCCACCAACATCTACAAGTCAGGAGTCACAAGTGTATAGACGAACTGTGAGTTAAGACTTTTTGAAGATGTGAAGGTCGTATTCGTTCGGAAATACCGTAGGCGATATCTAATACATTATATACAAATAAATTCATAATTTAATATCTTATAGTCTAAATGTAATTACCGAACGCAGAATTCATAAGAAATATGACAAAATACAAAAGCAGCCATGTTTAATTGACTCAATACCAATTACACATAGATCAGAGAAACTATAAAAAAAAATGCTGTACGTTCAAAAATCTGTCTTAAACTGATAATGTTAAAGTTGAATGTTCATTGAGGATAATAATCAGATACGGCTATAATATATGGAACCAATTCAAATATTGAACTAATGAACGCGCAATTATACAAAGTCTAAAGTAACACTAGTTTTTATTCAAAATCGACCTTATGCCTAGGGAAGAGGAATCATTTCGTAGTTACCATAATAAATGAAAAATTCCCGCCCAATTTAAATCGACGGCAGGGGTCGCTTCGAACTCAGCAGGACAAACTTTTGTGTTTCGAATGTATTTTTAATAGATATTTTTATGGGAACAGAGTGAATAGTTTAACAAAATTTAGTACATAAGTTAAATATTTAGTTAGGGACTCTTTTTAGTCAAAATGGTACGTGACCATCATAATATTAGACTTTATAGGGCGTCAATATACCTACTGCAAAATTATAAAATTCAAAATGGCGGTTTTTGGCGGTAAAAAGTATGTCAATTTTTTTTTCACATTTTGAATTAGGTATTAAATTTAAGAGGTTTAAGAGATGATTTTAACGTTTGCGTACAAATTACTTGGTTTATAATAATAACTCAGGTTTAGAAATAAGGCATTAGCTGTTGTCTCATTATAGGAAGGATCTAAACTACTCAATTGTGGACAATTGTCATATTTCCCAAAAATATAATATTTTTATACCTCTCGTATTCTTTTAGTAATAAACAGTCTTTACTAACAACGAAACCGGTGCGACATCTAGTTTTAAAAATCTAAAGTTAAGTTTAGCGCCATCTAGCAGCAAAAGTAAAAATGTCTGCAGTGGCGCCACCTATTGAAGATTTGTAAAGTTGTATTAGTAACAGTGAAGCAACGCCACCTGTTGACGATATATAAAGTTTTGATAGCAGTTCTTGTACATGCTATTCAACGCTAGATGGAGTAAGATATAAGTATCTAAAATTAATTATTTTTGTACACAGTAATTACGAGAGATTCAAATACGAACTGCTTACACTACGCACCCCTGCCAACGCCCGATTGACGAACGTCTGACAGGTATGGTCTGCCGCGAACAATGGGCGTTTCTTGAGGTCCCTACCCCTTGAACTCGACGTCGCTAAGCACAGGACAAGACTCGGGCGTTTCTAGCATGTTGGTGGCCTTGCTGAGCCTATCCGCAAGTCATGAGCTCGCTAGAGAGCCCCTACTGAAATAACACCTCGGAAATACTAACTGGCCTAAAGACTCAACTCAGTGACCACTTAAACAGGCCGTAGACTAAATGTAGTAACCCCAAGACCCCCGCTAAGGTCTCAGAGAAGAACCACGAGAAGAATTAAAAACTGCAGTTATTAAAAAAAATATATATAAAAAAAGTTTCTGCTATTTCTAATCTACAATACATTTTATTTATTATATTTATAGATAAAGGCAATTACAATGTCTGCAAAGTACACAAAACAGCAACAAAGAAAAGCAAATTGCTTTTACAATGTAGTAAATAAAGAGAACGAAAATAACACTGCGCAATATTAATCACGCAGCGATTTTAAAAAGAGAAAATAGACCAATCTATAAACAAAAAAAATATATACAAACCATTATGAATCTAGTTACGGCCAACAATAACAGATGGCGCTGACAACAACACCAAAATATCTTCTAGAACATGTGATTTCAAGGAAAACCGTGTTTTTTTACACAACAAGGTCGACCGCGGTCAAGGCGAGACAAGGTCAGGTGCAAATCAGCCAAAATAGTTCACTGTTCACTCCTCCGCACTGCGTAATACTTCAATACAACTACAGATTCTCGTATCTACGAATGGACTGGCGTTGAAAATAGATAATAAAATGTATTATACTTTAATGGCACGTAACAACTGCGACAAATACGAATGATTATATGATTGATAAAATAATTGGTGCTTATATAAGACCAATTTTGAAAAAAGAAACAATATTTTACACTTATTATTTATATGCAAAAAGTTGTCAAGTAATGCACGTGCTGATAGCGCCCCAAGCGAGGTTTTCCGGAACTAATAAACGCATGTTGATATGCAACAATAATTATTATAACTTATAATAATACGATTTCTTTTCCAATGGCAACGTGACGTGACTATGATTTTATTTTTGGTGTCAATAGACTTTTTGGGTTGCTATGCCAACAGAAAGTAACACCAAATACTTAGCATTAGGGTCCTCCTATTGAAAACTTAAATAAAATTCCTTTTTTAAAATAAATTGCTGTATGATTTTTTTTTTAACTTGATTCTTATTTTAAACGGATTTTATGTTGTTTTTATTTTTTTTAAACAATGTTGCACCAGTATCGCTGTAGAACTTTTTTTTTTACAGCATTGGCTATTAGTGTTTTGTGGATTGAGTTTTATTTTTAAATTTTTAAAACTAAACGGCGGAGTCACTAATGCGGTTCAATTTTTGTTTACATTTGTTACATCAGATCTGAGTCATATTTAATCAGATTTGTAAATATCTTTTTGATATGGAAAGTTATACCTGTTTGGTACCAAAATGGCTGAAAAGATTAAGAAATAATAGTCAAATTAAAATGGTTGAAATATGGAATTATATTAATGTAGGCGCGTAATTATTTTCGTATTACATAATATGTCGTAAGTTTTTCGTTGTTGGTAAATAGTTAGCATGATTCAGACATGACTATATTAATTTAATAATAAAATAATGTCAGAAATCTCTATGGTGACGGATTAAGAGTGTGTCACCATTAACGTATGAAGAGTAGTAGAGGTAGTAGAACCTCGCTGATTACAACACGAACGGGTCAGCTCGTCCGGGGTAATACTACCCTCCCACAGAAGATCAACCTAAAGCGACAACATCCGTGCTGTCGTGTTTCGTTGGTGAGTGCGAGACCGGAGGCCCATTGATGTAGGGGTCACAGTTGCCGTGGTAAATGTGTGCAATACAATGCTACGATGACTGTCATGTCTTTTACGTCCGCCATAGTGGAGGTCCGCATACCGCATTGTCAGCATTCGCAATGAGTATGGTGACTACAACTTTTGGATTCTATTCATGCTTTCCATCAGGCAGAGTAGAGTCACTTTGACTGGCTATTAAAACAAAAAAAGGTTGAATCGTTTAGCTCGCTATGTTTAGCAGTGAGCTGTTAGACTGCAATGATAAACTCTATGCAAGTTCAGTGTACTGCGTATGGCACGAACTTAGTGCCATGCTATATATAATACATTACGTTGCCCACACGTGGAACTACCGAAGTTATTAACTTTCAATTTCTATACACGACGCACTTTCGATGAGGCGTAATTGGCTTTCGTCCAAGTATCGTTTGGTATCGCCCTGTCTAAGGGCGAATGGTTAGAAACGTGAGTGCATAATTTTGCTGCACGATTGGCTTAGTGGTTTAAACAGCTGTTCCCGGATCCCTCCTATGTCAGGTGCAGAGTGGCACACCGTGTGGTTTTAGTCGGTCCGATTCCGACACACCACCTCGCCGTAAACCCCGGTGGGGTGACGGCCCGAGGGGGTTTCCACACGTTAAAAAAAAAAGAAAAAAAGTGGTTTAAGCGGTCGCCACGTCGCTCTCTACTGTGCTGAGTGTTGTGGGTTCAAACCCCACATGGGACAACACTTTGTGTGATCCACAAATTGTTGTTCTGAGTCTGGGTGTTCTTTGTGTCCGTTTCTTGTATGTTTGTAAAGTCCCCCGCGACACAGGATTTATTCCTAGTGCGGGCGTTGTCTTTTAATTAAAAAAAAAATGGGACGAGTTCGGTACCTGATACTAAACAAACGGTGTTCAGTAATTTTTCACCGGGTCAATAAGATTAGCGGAGCCCATATCTTCTTTACCCTGGTTTTAGGGAATCAAAGGGTGGTAATAAAGTGTCTCTTAAGCTGTGTCTATGGGTGGTGAGACGCTTACCATCAGGTCCCATCTACTCTCGTTCATAGCAGAAATAAAAGTTAAGGACATGGTCAAACTGTATGGGTTGCTTGGTACGTTACGGAACCCTAAAAAGCAACTTTAATTTTTATTATACTAATATTACGAATACAGCATCCTAATAAGAGAATATCTCCTAGAAGTAATATTTTAGATAACTGACACACAACGCCATCTAGTTCCAAACTAAGTAGAACTTGTACTATGAGTATTAGACAACTGATATAAATACATATATGTATATACTTAGTTTTTTAAAAGACATATTATATTATATATAAGAAAACACCTAAACTCCGAAACAAATACTTGCAGTGCATACAAACATTTGATCCGACCCGAGAATCGAACCCGAGACCTAAAGAACAACAGTCACATACGTTCCCACTGCGCTACCGAGGCAATTTATCGAGTATCAAAATAGAGGTATATATTTTCTTTTTTATAGACAACACCCTTACCAAGAGTATACCCCGTGTAAAGGGGTATTCAAACATACATGAAACGTTCCAAATAGTACACATACTCAGACACAATTGTGTATCACGCAAAGTGTGGGTCGAACACAATACTCAACGAAGTGAGCGGCGGGGTGACCCTTTTAACCACTACGCTATCCGTGCAATCGTACTAAAACTGAACTGAAAAACAGACGTCTGGTCTCTGCACTCAGAGGCAACGCCCTCTCTTTGTTTCCTCATGTCTGGGACCCTCACAGACTAGAAAGTTCACTGTACCCTTTTCAAGGGCCAGAGGGCAAAAAACCTTTCGATATATTAATTACTCAATACATTTTCGAGGGTAACTTTTTGAATATTTTTTTAACAGTCTGCCTGATGGAAAGCATGAATAGAATCCAAGAGTTGCGGTCACCATACTCATTGTCAGTACAAACTATCACAATATAGCGACATACACTACCGTGCCCTAGTGAGAAGGCGTGACAGTCATCATGGCTGTGTAAGGCTCACACAGTTACCACGATTACTGTGAACCCTGCATCAATGGGCCTCTGGTCTCGCACTCACCAGCGAAACACGACAGCACGGATGCTGTCGCTTTAGGTTGATCTTTGAATATGTGATAGTTACTAGATTTTCTCCGTTACTTTGTAGAATTGATGAATATATGCATATATATTAATTTCTATATACAGCAAGACCTCTTTAATCCGAACCACGTCTAATCCGAACCCCTCTATAATCCGAACGGCTCATACCCGCTCGCTTTTCTCGCCAGTTGCTAGTTAAATACCTCCCGACAAACTAAAATAAAGGATTTCTTTAAAAAAGTTTCATAAATGTTACTGTTTATATGTTTTTGAATAAGTATATACTAATTAATATTTTGCAATACTATTTGTTTTATTTCAGGAAAGAATGTACCATATAGAGCAAGAGCCCGTGAGTGCCAGACCTTCGTCATTTTATAAAAGCTGAAAGTTCTTCTATGTGTGTCCCTAGTACAGGTAAAAATGATCCCCAAACATGAAGCTGAGGCAGCGGTGGCTTTGGCAGATAACAGGCAACAAAGGTATGTAAAATTCCATCTCAAATTCGTCATAATATAAAACTTGATTTTTTTATATTTGATTCATAATAATATCAAAACTCGCGTTGCTCATTGCCAGACAGTTAGTATGGTTCCAACCCTCTGCCGGACACCCCTAAACTATTATAATTTATAATTATACTTACGTTATATTATAAAACCTAAATTTAATATATAATTTTTTGGGAGCCTATTAAACTATGTTTATATAGTAGCCGGACAGTTTCGAAGGTTCTATCATCTTGCCAGACGCATTCAAAGTAAGCAATAATCGGGTGAGCAAGGAGCGAATACAGTAACTAAACGTTATATTATAAAACCTAAGTTTCATATATAATTTTTTGGGAGCCTATTAAACTATGTTTACATAGTAGCCGGACAGTTTCGAAGGTTCTATCATCTTGCCAGACGCATTCAAAGTGAGCAGTAATCGGGAGAGCAAGGAGCGAATACAGTAACTAAGCGTTATATTATAAAACCTAAATTTTATATATAATTTTTTGGGAGCCTATTAAACTATGTTTATATAGTAGCCGGACAGTTTCGAAGGTTCTCTCATCTTGCCAGACGCATTCAAAGTGAGCAATAATCGGGAGAGCAAGGAGCGAATACAGTAACTAAACGTTATATTATAAAACCTAAGTTTTATATATAATTTTTTGGGAGCCTATTAAACTATGTTTACATAGTAGCCGGACAGATTCGAAGGTTCTATCATCTTGCCAGGCGCATTCAAAGTGAGCAGTAATCAGGAGAGCAAGGAGCGTATACAGTAACTAGTGCGAATGAAACAGAGCGCTTAGTCTATTGCGGGATTTCACTGCGCACCCATTATTATTAATTTCAAATTTTGCAGTTTATTTTTTTCTTAATCCAGAAATTTCATTAATTAATTTTTACAATTTCAATAACAAATATTTAAAATAATACTGAGTAAAATGTTTCTCATACAATGTCAATCATATCGAAAATCTAATAATTTAATTGATATTATTTTTCATTTTTAAGAAGTTTATTATTGTCAATGCTATTAAAATTATAAAGCCAATGAAACAAAGTAAATCAAATATTAGTGTTTATTATACCAAAGGACACATTTTTTTAAGATAAGAAATTTACAGAGAAATTAATTTATTTTAATTGAATCTAAATATTTTCATCATTTTCATCGTTATCGCGCGCTCACTAAATCGGTCCACACGTTAGCAGTTTAAACGTCGTAAGTGCTGCGAGTACAATTCGGACCGCCTTTGAATGCGTCTGGCAAGATGATAGAACCTTCGAAACTGTCCGGCTACTATGTGAACATGGTTTAATAGGCTCCCAAAAAATTATATATGAAACTTAGGTTTTATAATAGAACGTTTAGTTACTGTATTCGCTCCTTGCTCTCCCGATTATTGCTCACTTTGAATGCGTCTGGCAAGATGAGAGAACCTTCGAAACTGTCCGGCTACTATATAAACATAGTTTAATAGGCTCCCAAAAAATTATATATAAAATTTAGGTTTTATAATATAATGTTTAGTTACTGTATTCGCTCCTTGCTCTCCCGATTACTGCTCACTTTGAATGCGTCTGGCAAGATGATAGAACCTTCGAAACTGTCCGGCTACTATGTAAACATAGTTTAATAGGCTCCCAAAAAATTATATATTAAATTTAGGTTTTATAATATAACGTAAGTATAATTATAAATTATAATAGTTTAGGGGTGTCCGGCAGAGGGTTGGAACCATACTAACTGTCTGGCAATGAGCAACGCGAGTTTTGATATTATTATGAATCAAGTATAAAAAAATCAAGTTTTATATTATGACGAATTTGAGATGGAATTTTACATACCTTTGTTGCCTGTTATCTGCCAAAGCCACCGCTGCCTCAGCTTCATGTTTGGGGATCATTCTTACCTGTACTAGGGACACACATAGAAGAACTTTCAGCTTTTATAAAATGACGAAGGTCTGGCACTCACGGGCTCTTGGACCAATATACATATACCTATCTATAGTTCCTAACATACTATAATCCGAACGCTCCACCAATCCGAACGGAGGGTACATTTTCGGCGTTCGAATTAAAGAGGTCCTGCTGTATATATACATAGCCCTGACTGTTAAGTTGGAGATCGCGGGTTCGATTCCCACCCAGGACAAATATTTGTGTGATGAATACGATTAATTATTGTGTCTGTGTGTAATTTATCTATAATATGTATGTATTGAGAAATAGACAGCCGTGTGTCGTGTGATGTTATTTACTTATTTAGTATATATGTATTAACAAAAATAGTATATAAGTATTCTATCAGTCAACCTAACTATCATCATACAAGCTTAGTTTGAAGTTAATTGGCGTGTGTGACATACTCATTTTTTTTAGTTTCATCTATGTGTGTGACCCGGATTTCTTGCTCAATATGTATTAGACGTGGTCGGCAACACTTGGGAATGGATCCCGTCCGATTTAGAAATCAAGTTAAATGAGACTGTTAATAAAATCAAGGTTATTTGTGCAGTAAGCTGGTTTATAAACAGATGTTCTACGACCTAGATGTGGGGCCTTGCCCCAGTAGAGCAGTGTGCCACTACCATTCTGATATCACTCGCGTTGATTCGCGACCGTTTACTGTCCGTGTGGTGATGAATTAAGATTATGGAGTATCTTTACTGCTTTTTGCCCTTAAGAGCAAACAGGACAACAGCATTAAAGAGACGAAAACTTGACAAAACGCTCTCGGGTCCTTTAAGCGGGGAGTGAAAAAGCATCTCACTAGGCCACCATAGCATAGCTGTATGGTACTGTTCTTGGATTCTATTCATGCTTTCCATCAGGCAGAATAGAGTGACTTTGGTAGGTCTCTAAATAAAAAAAAACAAGTCTATAGCGTGTTTCGTTGGTCAGTGAGACCGGAGGCCCATGGATGCAGGGGTGACCGTTATCGTGGTAAGTGTGTGATTACACTGCCTGTTTGACCTTTTACGTCCCCAAGCAGGGCGTAAAAAAGCATGTTACTAGGCCGTGTGGGTCTGAATTGTCTGCAATATGGTGACCAACACTCTTGGATTCTATTCATGCTTTCCAACAAACAGAGTAGTCACTTTGGTAGGCTCTTAATTTAAAAAACAAAAACAACTCGTGTGGCCTGGCCACCCAAGACCTCCTTTATAAGGAGAGGTCTATGCCCAGCAGTGGACTATTACAGTGTACTGTTGATGTATTAATTTTTAAGCGTCTTAAGCGTTACACAGTAATCTTTAGGAGTATAGGTGAATTCTAGTGCCTATTCAGTCATGCTTTGACGCATATGACTTGTCCTTTGGAATGTAATTTTGTCTTTTAAGAAGCCCCACCACTTTTCTGGAAGGGGTTTTTTTAAAAGGCAAAACGGTATTTATAATAATAATAAGATAAAGTCCTCACACATGGCTGTCTGATCCCACACTAGGTAAAACTTGTACTGTGATAAGCAGATTGCTGATAAACATACTTATATATTTCTAAATACATACATATTACAGATAAATTACACCCAGACATAGAACAAATGATCGTGACACAAAGATTTGTCCTGGGTGAGAATCGAACCCACGACCTCTACTTCAACAGTCAGAGTCGCTAACCACTAGACCAATGGTCCAGTCACGTAAGTAACTATTTGTGTTTCTTAAATTGCAAGTTTTCATGAGTGATGGTAGTCACTTACCACCAAGTGAGCATACAAAAAACAGCCAAACTCCGAAACAAATATGTCCAGATTGTAAAAATTTTGCCCAACCCAGGAATCGAACCCAAGAATTCAAGCACAGCAGACGAATACGTTAAAACTGCACATTGTTAATGTAGCCTCGGGTACGTAGTCCGCACAGCAGAGTAACTCCGAGGTTAACGCACTCTAAACCGAAACGACTGTGAAATACGAAACACGTAAATTTACGCAGTTAGCTTCAAAACTAAGAAATTATGAGTACAGAAGTGAAAACTTAAAACTGTACTCATATTTTGAGCAAATGAAACGTCCTCTTTTAAATGAAACAGACGTAAAGTAGATAATATAGGGTGGGCCACGAATTAGTTAACATTTGAAAAAATCGTTTAAAAAAAAACCATTTGATATATTATAAAAATTGTTTATTTATAAGAAAGTTAATTAGTTGGAATTTATTTTTTAAAAATTACATCGTCTAAATGACCATCGTTTCGACGTTTGCACTCTTCTAAGCGAGCACCGAAATTTTCGAATACTCGTCGGCAGAGACCGCGAGATTGCCGACATCTCTTCGCTGATTTTTTATTTAGTTGACGTAATGTATTTGGTTTATTGATGTAAACACGATTCTTCAAATAACCCCATAAAAAAGAAGTCTGCTGGCGATAGATCTGGACTTCTGGGATGCCATGGAATGTGTCGTCTTGTCTGGAAATCAGCTTTTCTGGCAACAAGACTTTCACCACCGGTAGGAACTCATTGCACGTGTGACAAATGGCTCTATCATCTTGAAACCATGTACAGCAAATTCCAGTAGCATCTTCCCCAAGAACTACCGTAACATGCTTGCGCGGGATGTTAGATTCAAATGGTAACGAATTCTTGGTCCGCCCTATATTATTTTAGCATCAAGTATAGCTACCTCGCCCGCTACAAAGTTTGATCCCTCCGAGACCTTAACGTCTCACGTCGCATACACTGTCCCGTAGGCACACGTGCCTCAGCCAAGCCATACAGCAGAGAGCATTCGGTGACGATGACGTGAGTTCCATGATTTTTGTTCACCCAAATAGAGCTCAACACCTAAAGAATTTTTCACATCAAAATATTTTTTTTCTGTATCAAGAACCTGCCTAAATGTTTCTACTCTACCTGATAGAAGGCATGAATAGAATCCAAGAGTCGTGTTCACCATACTCATTGCAAATGCAGACAATGCAGCATGGTGACCCGTATTATGGCGGCCAAGTGAGATTCTTTTTCACGCCCCGCTTGGGGACGTAAAAGGCATGACAGTCTTAGTGGTAGTGTAAGGTTACCACGATAACTGTCACCCCTGCATCCATGAGCCTCAGGTTTTACACTCACCAACGACACACGACACGTTGACCTTCTGTGAGAGGATAGTACTGGTCCGAGCAGGCCCTTTCGTGCTGAAATCAGCGTGGCTCTACTACCTACTGTATTTTTTGGATGCGTGATAATATTACCGGAGACCACTGTTGACATGCAATTTTCTAAGTGTCATGTAACCAACATGACATAGTAGGCCAAAACCTCTTTTCTAACGAGAGACCTATATTCAGCAGTGGACTGTTAGGGGCTGTTGATGATGTGGTGTCTAAGTTGGCGTACAGCAAACGAAAATTTTTGTTGTTTAATATTACCACTTCAGGGTTTAAACGTGAATATATTCATACAAAGGCCTCTCACAGAAACGGACTGGAAAGTACTTCGTTACAAGGTTTTAGTTGGAAGAACCTTATTTCGGCACATAGGAGTCAAATTGGCCAGCCTTAATTTCCCACAAGAATGATGTTTCTTAGATTTCTCCTTCTCCCTGTTTCTTAGGGTGAGGGGAGGATCAGGCGGTACTTGTGACTCCTGAGTTGAATGTCTATTGGCGGCGGTAATCACTTAGTATACAATGAAAATAACTAAGTGCAGATACTGGCGACATTGTAAAAATTATCTCACCAGGTCGTCGAACTTTAATAACGCTTAAATACTACAAAGATAATTAACTGAACATAATATTCACCTTTGTGATATTCGTTTCGGGTCACAAAACGCGTATAGCCAACATATATTTGTTAAATTTAACAAGCTAACCTATTCTAAAATCAAAATAAGCTTATACTAAGTTTTTTGGATTTGGTTAAAGCATTTGATTGCTTCGCACATCCCTTTACTGAAATACGAGTATTTTTTATAGTGTGAGAAATGATAATAGAACTATGTATGTATATTAAGGTCTTTAATAGCTGTAAAGAGAAGCAATATGCAATTGATTTTGAACTTAAAAGTGAACTAAACTATTGTCTAACCCGTGACGCTCAACCAGGTTACTTCAAGGACCTATCCTGTGCCCAACTGTGTGTGTAGGGTTTTATCTAGATTAGTAAATGCAAGTTTAAAAGAAACAGTACGTATGTACATTTTGATAGATTCGTTTGCAAACAGCATGTTAACAAATATGTCATATATACCATGGTCTTATTGATTGTGAGGCATATGACTTTTTAGGTGACCCTGTGGGTCACCTACAAAGGATCGACCTCGTTAAGTGCCTGATTCCTCGTTAAGTTCCTCGCGGGGGTCAGTATGAAACAGGACAGCGAACCGCCAGAGAGTGGGAACCTCTGGTGACAGATTAGTTGCCGCAATCGGCGATAGGATGGCGGGTTGGTTGCAAAAATGCGATCGGACCGCAACGAATCATAACAACCGGACCGATAGGCGGCGAAGACTATGACTTTCCCAGAATATGGCCTGACAAGGCGTGGCGTTGATAATGGAGGGGACCTGAAATAATGTGATCCGGGTCCCCTTCAGAGTAGGACGCCTGAGACCGCCCGTCGGGGTGGTTTTAATGGAAACGTCACATACTCCTGGCTCTTGCGTCCCTGAGGAGTCGGCAATCCAGAGAAAGATAAAAAATTTGGTGTAAGACATTTTTTTAACAGATTTCACCGGATGTTAGAGAGGCAACATGCTCATAACTCTTAGTCGTGACCATCATTATCATCATCAACAGCCTTTTACAGTCCACTGCTGGACATAGGCCTCTCCTAAGCAAGTAGATTTTTGCCTACTATACCACGCTGGCCAAACGGGGTGGAATAGAGTTTGCTTCAAGTTTTCCTTCTCGTTGTAATGATGTTGTCTTGCATACTTTGTTCCCTTAGTCGCCTTTTACGACACCCACAGGATGAATAGCGGTGGTAACACTATGTATTCTTAATCCGTCACCATACGAACAGTCGCCATTAGTCGTGATGGTAGACACATAGGTTCTACCCTCTATTAAAACCTTTGAGAAAAGTACCCGTGACCCTTGACTTTGCATCGTTAACACTAGACCTATACTAATATTTTAACACATATTACTGCTGCCTCATTGGTGTAGCGGTTACCGTATGCTACTGCTGATCATAGAGGTCTCTAGATCGATTCCCGGGTCGGGCCAGAAACCCGGAGTTTGAATCTAACCCCGTGCTTCGAAGAGCACGTCTGTCCTGCGCCTGATTTCTCTCCAGCCGTGTCAGTTATCGTCCCATCGGATTGTAAAAGTGAGGGAACAGAGAGTGCACCTATTTACGCACACACTTGTGCCCTATAATATCTCTTGTGTCTGGTCTACGTTCTGACTGACCGCCGTGGTCAAACTCGGCTTGCGGATCATGAAACGTATAGTAAAATGCGAATTCAAAACGCAACAACTCATATACCAGTTGCTTATTAATTTGCATACAAAACATTGCTTACCTCGTGTGCGTCATTTACAATGGTAATTAGTGGTATGATATGGTAAAGTTAACTGTATAATTCAAAACAAGCGACTAAAGCTATTTTAGTTCAAAAATTTTAGTTAACTAAAACTTTTGAGTGATTTTTAGTTTCAATATAGAGAGTTTTCGAATAAAGAATTAGTCTAAAAATGAGATCTGAGGATTATTTTCAAATGATTTCTGTTTTTAAACGTCAATTAAACGCTAACTCTGCGAACGTTATAACAACAAAAACTCATGTAAAAATATTTGTTTCTTTTTTCAAATTGTATTCGATTTACGAAAATGTAAACAGTAATGAGTAGCATCAAAGTTTTACTAATGATTTGACTGCAAATGAGGCGTTTACGCCGTCACTTGCGTCATTTCCTAAATGTGTTCCTTATTCAACTGTAAACTTATTAGAATGAAAATTTAAAACATAAATACATACTGCCAATATTCGAAATCGAAAAACAAAAGATGAAAACACGAGTGGATCGTTCACGTTCGAAATTCAAAAACTAATTTTAAAATAATACAATGGCAAATCATAGATAAATGCTAGGTTAACTTATCGCTAGCAACACAGTTTTACAACTACGCCTGTACCTAGGCTACAGACTAAAAATGATTTAAGAAAAGAAGCTGAAGTAGATTTTGACCACTATGTAAGTATATTTATAGACTAAACTTGCATGAAATACAACAAAAATAACGATATTTAAACTCACCTCTTGAGTTAGCTCGTCGCCTGTGTGATGACCTTCATCAGGCTCCATCTTGACATCAGGACCGTCGTTTGACAGATCCATATCACTTACACCACTTGAACTAGCTGTGAAACTAGTGCTAGCTCTTTCACGCTTCACATTTAACACTAATTCCTCTTCAAACATCGGCGCTAGCTCGTAAACTTCAGTATCTAATGGCGTATTCTCCATCAGATACTGCTCCAAGTTCTGCGGTTGTTGCTTTCCATCCAAATATTCAAGGTCATTCTTCAATTCTTTAGCATCCTCCTGTCCATACTCTTGCAAATCAGCTAAATTTTGCTGAAATACAGAGTGACTCTCACCAAGATCCATTTCAGTTTTCGTGTTAAAATACGGCATAAAATCGATGGCATTGTCGCTGTATAAATCTTCATTCTCCTCCTCTTTTTTAACCAACACCTCGAAATCTTCTTCTTCTGTTTTGATCTGCATCTCGGATGGCTGGACTAAAAACTCGTTGACATCAAAGGATCTGGATGCTATTTCAGCAAATATATCAGACTCGGTATGGTTGTTTAGAAAATCAGACGACAGCGTCACAATAGCGTCAGGTTGGCTTTCTTCCTCATGATTTATCGCTTCCTCTTCAACTTTGACCTCCTGAGCTACATTGTCGTCTGCTGATACCGAGTCTTCGGCATTTTCAGCGACCGTCGCCGTTGCCAGCACAGGCGCGACTGTATCGGTCGCCACATTATTTACTAAATATGTATGAAGCACTGGTCTATTATGCCATATCCGGTCATTATATTCTAAATAAGAATCTCCATAACGACCGAGTGAGTTCAGTTCCTCGAATAATTCGCGTTCGTAATTTACGAGAATGTTGTCTAGAGATTTTGGATGGACAAACCGTGGTCTTATCAGCGTTCGAGCTTCCTGATCTAAAGACCAATCGGAGCCGTTGGATATGTGGAGACCAGTGATCATCTGATGGGTCTCCCGTTCCAGATAGTCGTTGGGGTCCACCTTTAGGAGGCTTAGGACCAAGGCGAGACGCAAAAGCTCATCACCATACAGCTTCTTCAACGAAATCATGGTTATTAAATAAAATTGAGCACACTTGAGATCAAATTTTGAAAGTAAATTTTATAGAAGATTAATAGTCCTAGGTATTTTAATATAATTTGTGGTCTTCTTTCTTCTTTTGTCCGACATTTTGACAATTTGTCACTTACACTTCTTGTCTTTTAGATACATATTCGCGTTTAAATACATTTTCACTTCCCTTGATAATATCGTGTTTAGTTTATACCTGGCTCTCTGCCAGACCTGTTGAGTGTTCGTCGCAATGGTAGCACTGTAATATGTCCGAGTTTGATACAGCAGTCTTTTAGCACAAATGTACACAACTGAAATACACAAGCATGGAAAAATTTTACTTCGGTTTGAATAATTTTACATAATTTTTATTGTCGTTCTGAAAGCAACAGTCCTTTGGTGATGTGACGTCATTGTGAAATATACAGAATGTTTCAGAAAAATAATTGGTTTTTTTATTTTAACAACCCGCTAAAGTGACTCTACTCTGCCTGATGGAAAGCATGAATAGAATCTACGAGTGGTGGTCACCATACTGCATTGTCTGCATTCGCAATGAGTATGGTGACCCACACTATGCCAGCCTAGTGAGATGCTTTTTCACGTCCCGCTTGGGGACGTAAAAAGCATGAAAGTCATCGTAATTGATTTTATTTCGAATAATGTTTCTTGTGACGTAAATGATAACTTTCAGATCAATAATTCTAATAATCAGTAATCAGGTCAATTTCTAACTACAATTTCTCATTATACGTTACTGACGGGGTCCCATATACGACCCCATAGACACACTTTCGTATTCGCCTGTACACTTAAGTATTAAACACTGTAATAAATATTATTCTGTATTATACGAGATATTGAAATAGTTATAATGTCTAAATTCACGGTTAATTTAAAGTCCATTGCTCTGTATACAAAGCTATGTATTCAAATTAAAAAGTTTTTAACAACAACTAATTATATTTGTGACATTTGACGTTAGCTGTCAATAACTTAAGTGGACGATTTGAAATTCGAACGCGCGTTTTCGTCAACGAAATGCGAAATACGGATTTGTAAACACGATGTGTGATTAAAATGGCGTCCCCAAACACATTTGAAAGTATAATTAAAATATATTTAAGTAAATTTGAAGTAAGCAGGGGTCGCAAATCGGAATAACAATGATATCCGAAATTTAATATTAATATATATTTTAATTTGAATATCTGTAGACCATTGTGTATTCTATGTTGCCTTAGCCAACTTCTAGGAATAATAAGTTATATGATTGGCTCGGTAGCGCAGTGGTAGCGTATGCGACTGCTGTGCTAAAGGTCTCGGGTTCGATTCCTGGGTCGGACCAAATCCTTGTATGCATTTATTTAAAAAAAAACTACACAGTATTTATATCAGTTGCCTAGTACCTCATAGTACAAGCTTTGCTTAGTTTGGGACTAGTTGGTTTTGAGCCCCCTCCGGAATTAGGGGGTGGGGAAGAGCGGATGCCATGTGCCTCCAACACAAAGGTTGGTATTTGTAAATATTGATTAATATGTATAATATTTAATGTTTCAAGTTATTGATGGCGTCGTGTGTCTGATGTCCGAAACGTTCAACATTATTATATGTAAATTTAAATTTAAATTCATTCATAGGTATCAAGAAATAAAACTTATAAGTTCGTAACAATTACAGCTCCTAACAAAACATTTGCTTCAAATGAATTAGATTAACCTCACAGCAGAAGTTCGAGCACTTGAAATTAAACCTTACCATTAAACAAATAAGTCTAAAAATCATTTGTTGCTAGTTAACATATTTATCACATTACGAAAGTAACTGAAAAGCGTCAGAATAGTTAAACGACCTCTTTAGAGAATTTTATTTCAAGTAGGTAGAAAGTTACTAATACGCACTTTTTGGTAGACTTTTTTTTTGATTATGGCAACAAAAAATGAAATTTGGTGAGCATCCGATCGATATTTAAAAATAGAACGAAATAGATGTGAGCGGGTTACACAAAATCGTAGTAAAACTTGGGGAGGTCTTGTCAAGAAATAAGCTTTCGGGGAGCTTGGAGTTGCTTAACGTGTCGATCAGGTTATACTGGCTGTAGTCACAGGCTGACTCAGAGTCAGATTGTGACCAGAGTCCCTTATATATTTATAATACCTGATACTTTAAGAGTTAATCTCAATGGCAATCCAAACATGGCTCTTTGGTCTCAAAATAGGCAGAGCCAATTTTATGGTAACCAGACTGGTGATAAACATACTTATATATTTCTAAATACATACATATTTTAGAATTAGTTACACCCAGACAACAGAACAAATGATCGTGTTATGTCATAAAGATTTGTCTTGGCTAGGAATCGAACTTCGGACTAAGCAATCAGGATCACTAATCGCTAAACCAGCCCGATTATCATCTTTGTACGATAACCTTGACTTCAGTAATATATCCGTATAAATGTCTAGTTCTGTGTCACAGAGTTATTTACAAACATACAACTAACCAACACTTAGTATACGTTGGCTACACAATGATCTCTCTGAATCACAGAAATAATTGAAAGATATACGCATCGTCACAACACTAGATTTGCTGCTAACACGTAAAACTAGAACGTCACAATAAAAAAAAAATGATGACAAAATCACAACTACCCAGACACGTTATTTTCTAAACAGAAACAATTCTGAGAAAAAATAACACTCGTCTAAAATAGTTTAGTCAATGAAAATTCATTAACTCTTACGATAAAGAACTGCACTCATTTAAAGAAAAAAATTCAGAAATAGACTGATAAAATTCTACATTAATATTCTTTATTGACACCTTGTGAATATTAAGAAAAAAGTAAAATTTTCCCGCTTGTATTCTTACGAAGCACAGATAAAACAAAGTCCTTTGTTTACGATTAATTCTCTATTTAGAGACGCGCGCGTTCTCGGCTGTAGCCGCGAGTACACTGCCAAATCGACTGCACACGTACAATAAAGAATGAATCACATTCATCTCATTTATTTTTCCCTGAATTTTCGCTTGAAAAACATATTTTAGATGCCATTTTTGGGTCATAGACAACAATATTAAACCTCTTTTTGTATAAAAAGTATAGCATTGTCACTGATTAAAACCTTTGTTAGGTCTACAATAATAAAATGCAAGCCAGTCTTCTAAAGTTACGCAAGGTCAAATCAATTAAAAAGTATTTAGCTCTAGTAATCTATACTTAAGGACTTAGTCCTTTTTCGATATGCAAGGCTACTTTACTCGGCCTTTCGACCGAAATAGACCGATATGACCCGTAAGAAATGGAGTTAAAACCAGCTCGTGTTTAGATACTACGATTGAAGAATAGTTCTTATTCAACTAAGTATATTAATATATAGAAATACAAAAGTATTCGTTTAACACATCATATACACATAGTTTTATTATACAGTGGGATTTATACGTGACTAGAGCATGTTCCTTTTTTTTTGTGTGTTATTAAGAGCCTGTTAAAGTGACTCTACACTGCCTGATGGAAAGCATGAATAGAGTCCAAGAGTTGTGGTCAAAATAGTGTGGGTCACCACACTATGGCGGCCTTGTGAGATGCTTTTTCACACCCCGCTTGGGGACGTAAAACGCATGACAGTTGTCGTGGCAGTGTAAGGCTTACACAGTTACCACGATAACTGTCACCCCTGCCTGGAGCCTGGGTCTTCTTTGTGTCCGTTTCTTCTATGTTTGTAAAGTTTCCCGCGACACAGGATTTATTACTAGTGCGGGCATTGTCTTTTTGTGAAATAAAAAAACTAAAGCAATTTAAAATTCATCTATGGTAATTATCACAGGACGTTATCAGCTAATACGATAGGCTATTTTTTATCGCGATGACTCGGAGCCGCGAGTCGTGGTGTTTCCAACGGTCACTTCAGCGTTTTGCTGAGTCTTTATCTCTATATATATCTATCTCTGTGCCTAATTTCGTTTGAATCTGTTTAGCCGTTCTGGAGTAATGGAGACAGCACGATTGCCGTAGCGGTTTAAGCGATCGCCACGCCGCTCTCTACTGCGCTGTGTTGTGGGTCCAAACCCCACATGGAAAACACTTTGTGTGTTCCACAAATTTTTATTCTGAGTTTTGAGTTCTTTGTGTCCATGCGTTTGTTAATTCTGAAAATTAAGGGTTTTTTTCTGTATAAAAGACGCAGACGAATTCTTACGAAGTCTTCTAATATGTTACAATTTATATAAGCATTATTCTATTTATTGTCGTATATTAAACAAACGCGAAGTATCATAATATTGTCGTAGATAAAACTGCGCACTACAGACTTGCATGAATATATTTACTTATCAAATACGTATGTTAGGAAAATACATACATACACTGTTTTGCCCTTAAAAGATTGACATACATACATAGATAAAATCACGCCTGTTTTCTCATAAGGGTACGTAGAGTCAGATAAAGTGCTCACTTGGTCAGTGTTGTGGTCCAACGTAATACGTGGCGATTGTATTGCCGCTAATCGGGATGTTTTGCTGTCAGAGCCACGTCCGTCGTTCAGGTGCATCACTTGCAGGTAAGGTTAGTTGGGGGCTCTAAGTTCTTTGGACGTGACGGGTTTTCCCCTCCATCCGCTATAGTGGCCGCTATGTCACTTAAATGGAGAGTTTATCCGCAGATGGTGCCCGAGGTAGCGGGCATGCGCTAGGAGGGATCTGGATGTCGTAATAACAGCTATTCCCGGATCCCTCCTATGACAGGCGCAGAGTGGCACACTGTGTGGCTTTAGTCGCTCCGATTCCGACACACCACCCCGCCGTAAACCCCGGTGGGGTGACGGCCCGAGGGGGTTTCCAAACGTAAAAAAAAAGGGGGTTTCTAAGTTCTTGGTGGGAACCCTATACGCTACTGAGTGTCACCACTCATGTTCATCTCGTGGGTGACGTGATAGCCGACTGAGGAAGCAATCTGTGTAGGAAACGGGATTGTGAAGAGATGGAAAACTTGAAATAAACCTTAAACCAACTCGTCTGCCCAGTGTAGTGCTGTTTGCACTTACGACCCTCACGGGATGAATAGGGTTGTCACTCCTAGTCAATGAAATAGAACCGAGGCTGTGGCCTAGGCCACTGCGATCAAGCCGGCCTAACAGTACCGAAAGAGGTTCTCTTACTTATGTTTAGGTTTGAATTTAAAAAAGTTTCGGGCATAGAGTACAACGAACTTTTTTATTGGACTCTTGTCTATCATTATCAGTATAATATGATTTAGACAAATAAACATATATTCTACGTTCAAAATGTTTTTAAATGATATTGAATTATGTGATAATTAAACTGATAAAGTGTTTGTTTATGTCATTATATTTTTTTTTAGAAAATCTTGTTGGAGCTAAATAGACCCAGACATTATGAGTATAAATGATCGCGAAGTCGAACCCACGATCTCTGAAATAGCAGTCTGATTTATAAAACACTACACCAACAAACCAGCAATTTTCTATTGAACGGGATTTGGACCATTATATTACTAGCTCTTACAATCTATTTTTTAATTTTGGTGAGGTTTTCAAGACAACTTGGCCTGTTATTGGGCTTCCCGAGTGACATAAGTCGGTGGGTTCGTGGGTCACTGCTATTATCCTGGCGTAAAGGTGTTGGATCAACATAAAGCGACAGCATCCGTGCTGTCGTCTTTCGTTAGTAAGTGTGAGACCGAAGGCCCATTGATGCAGGGGTGACAGTTATCGTGGTGTGCGAGCCTTATACTGCTACGATGACTGTCATGACTTTTTCCCAAACGGGTTGTGAAAAAGCATCTCACTAGGTCGCCATAGTTTGGGTTACCATACTGCATTGTCTGCACTCGCAATGAGTATGGCGACCACAACTCTTGGATTCTGTTCAAGCTTTCCAACTGGCAGAGTAGAGTTACTTTAGCAGGCTCTTAAAAGAAAGCATCAGCTGATCAGGTGTCAATTTTTTTTTAAGTTTGTAACCCCAGCTTTTTAGATTCTAGCTTGACTTATCAGTCAGGGAGAGTTACTTTATGTCTCCATATTCAAAAATATAATGAAATACATTGCTGAGATAAGTTTTCAATTTTATTTTTCCGTTCGTTGACATTAAAGTCTTACGTCGCTTGCCGTCTTTCAAAATGGCGTCGGGTCGTATTGACTCACGGCTACAAATCTGTATTAGGTCATAATCTACTTATATTTACTCGATCGCTTGTACTTTTTGTTTAATATTTTATTTAATTCGAAGATAAGATAATTATGTGTATATTAGCTGTCGTATTTTAACTTTTTTTTATGTTTTTTTCTTTTCTTCTAAGCCTTTTAAGTTTTAAGTCCACTAAGATATGGCGAAATTTTGTTTTTGACTGTCATAAGACCTTTACAACGCAAGTACTCGGATGATCACGGATGTTCGTTGTCAATTGTGGTACCTAGTCTCGACGGAGACCAACTAACTACGCAGGCGATATTATAGTGCACTAGTATGTCCGCAGAGGTGCGCTGTCTGTTCCCTCACTGTCAGAATCCGTTGGGACGGCTTTTCGAGGCACGGAGGTTAACCCAGAAATCGAACTTGAGACTTTAGTTCAGCAGTCGCATACGCTATACACCAACGTTTATAATAATAGAGTTTGATATGATAGATTATCGCAAATATCGATTCTTTTATCGGAACCTTATCGTTCATGATAGGTTATTATCAAATACGTGAAATAACGGATATTGAGTATGTATTATAATAATAATATCATTTGAAACAAACTTTGTATCGACATGTCTGGCCAGCGTGGTGTAGTAAGCCAGAATCGTCTTTCTAAGGAGAGGAGAGTCCAGAAGTGGACGTGGATGATAAACCATCTAAAAGTTGCCTGGAAGATATCGCAAACTGCGATAAGACCATCCATTGTACTTCTGTTCTTGAAGTTTTCCTTTGGCGCGATTGGGAAAAACGATGAGAGTGAATTTTGACGATGCGCGCGCACACCGACAGAAAAAAGCAACAGTCTGAAGTTAGTTGCTACCGACAGAAAAGAGCAACAGTCTGAAGTTAGTTGCCAACGTGTGTCGTATCAGTACAAATAATCAGTGTGAATAAATAACAAATATATTGGAGTTTATATTAATTCTATCGTATTTATGACGGTAATAGATATTTTATTTGTTATTTTTGTATTGTTACGCCAAAGAATATACCTTCTTACGTGCGTACATGAGTACACACACTCTGTGTTTTTTTATAGTCTACGTTGTATGTTTCTTATTTGTGGTGATAATTTCACTTGAAAGAAAACGTATATCAACAAGCCTGGCCCGCGTGGCGTAGTAGGCCAGAACCTTCGTTCTAAGGAACGGTCTGCGTCCAGTAGTGGACGTGGATGATAAACCACCTAAAAAACCTCCTCTCTAAGAGGTCTGCGTCCACCAGTGGACTATTAAAGGTGATGATGATAAACCCTGATAAGATAGGTAGTAGAGCCACGCTGATTTCAGCACGAGCCGGCCGGCTCGACCGGGGCAGTACTACCCTCTCACAGAAGACCAACCTAAAGCGCTAGCATCCATGTTGTCGTGTTTCGTTGGTGAGTGTGAGACCGAAGGCCCATTGATGCAGGGATAACAGTTATCGTGGTAACTGTGTAAGCCTTACACTGTCACGGTGGCTGTCATGCCTTTTACGTCCCCAAGCGGGGTGTGAAAAAGCATCTCACAAGGCCGCCGTAGTGTGGGTCATCATACTACATTGTCTACACTTGCAATGAGTATGGTGATCACAGCTCTTGGATTCTATTCATGCTTTCTATAAGGCAGAGTAGAGTCACTTTGGCAGGGTCTTAATATAGAAAAAGAAAGATATATAAATTATATAAATAGGGCTTTTTTAAAGATAACTCCGCATTAAGAATATACATGTGTCGCGGTGGACGTTACAAGCACACGAGAAACTAGCGTAACGAACGCTCACAAGTAGAATCATTATTTGTGGATTAGACAAAGTATTGTTACATGTGGCGATTGGATCCATAATACTTCGTCGCAGTAGGAATGAGCTTCGAAGATGACCCGTCACAGCAATATGCCATCAATGCATATCTTTAAATACATTGTATCTCGAAACCATCTTAAAATAGACAACTGCACACATGTATTACAAATTTAAATTTAGAACAAGCGCGTCCATTACCAACATTAATGAACTTGACCTGTAATAGACAGTAAAAAAATCATAAAAATGTTTTGCACTGATAATAAAAATGCGCACAGATCGCAACTCTTACGGCCAAAAATAAAAAAGAGTATGCGTATAAAATTCTCTTAACCTCCTTTTGTTCAGAACGTTATTGAGATGACATAAAGGCCATTTCCCCGCCATGGCGTACATCCAACCACACAACCATTAATATGTGAACTCTCCTCACGTGTTTTGACAAAGAATTTCCAGTCCACGTAAATTTGATTGTTAATTTGGTCAACAGATTTGAGTTGTTTTGAAAATGGTTGTCTAATTATTAAGAACAAACACTTATAATATACTTCTTGATAGAGAAATTAGTTGGCAGGGTGATAAATTATCGTCTTGAAGCATCATCATACTCTGTGAAACAGTACACATACTCAATTCACACACACACACACACACACACACACACACACATACACACACACATACACACACACTAGACAGAGCCCGTATTATGGCTACCTGCCTGATGATAAACATACATATATAACGTATAGTAGTTAGTGGTTCTGACTGCTAAACCGAAGGTCGTGGGTTCGCTTCGCTCCCAGAACAAATATTTGTGTGATGGGTACGATTATTTGTTCTGTGTCTGGGTGTGCTTTTGTATTTGCGGCGGGGTGGTGTGTCGGCATCGGACCGACTAAAACCACACGGTGTGCCACTCTGCACCTGACGTAGGAGCAATCCGGAAACAGCTGCTATTACGACATCCAGATCCCTCCAAGCGCGTGCCCGCGAGCGTGGACTCCATCTGCGGCTAAACTCTCTAACTTGACGACGTACGGCAAACGCGGACGTCGCTTCCTCGCAGTTGGCCACTGTAGCGGATGAAGGGGAAAATCTACTTGAAATAAACCCTATGGTAACAAATCTGGTTAGCGTGGTATATTCATATATACCAGCGCCTCATGCCGCCTTGAGTGTGGCCGCGGGAAGACGGGACGGGTTTTCCCCTCCATCCGCTACAGTGACCAGCCGCGAGGAGGCGACGTCCGCGTGTGCCGTACGTCGTCTAAAAGAGAGAATTTACCCGCAGATGGTGCCCGCGTTAGTGTCATAGATGTCGTAATAGCAGCTGTTCCCGGATCCCTCCTATGTCAGGCGCAGAGAGCCACACCGTGTGGTATAGCCATGTATAGGTCATGATTGGTCAGAGATCATGTTGAGCAGTGAGTTACTAAAGGTTGATAATGGTGAACACGTATGTATGTTAGCTAATATAACACAATGGTTGTATTGCGCAATGGTGAGCAATATATTGTTTATATTAACTGAGTCAGGTCATCTTTGTTAGACATATTGCTGAATCCACATTTTTTCATTATCTTACGAAACCTGAAAGAAACATGGATTCGTTTTAAAGGAAATGTGATTTTAATAAGTCTTATAAGTTTCATTTATTTATTAATAGCTAAATATTGTAATTAAGATTAAAAAATTAGGCTCTATACACAAATTCTCAATACTTTCGTGTATTAAAAAAACTATACCATATCTTCATTTTTAGAGCGCAAAATCCTTTTACACAGATAAAAAAAACAGGCTTCGAACATTTTTTTTTATTACCATAGACAATATGATATGACATTTAAAATGGCGCCAATTTATACTGACGTGTGACATATATTCAATATAGTGGGTGTATTGATGGCAGAAAATACAATAAAACACTTATAGGGGCAAAACTTTCTACCGAATAGATAAGATTGTTAACTTTCTAATTTTCGTAAGTATTTAAAAATGAGTTTTTTTGGCAAACATGTTTTTAAAACGCCTCGTTGGTATGCAGCTCCCAATTAAGTATGAGTTTTCATACAAGAAATTCTTAATAATGACCGAATGGAAGAGTGGTGACTCGCAAGCAAGTTATGTAAGTCTGTCGGTCTATTTTTCTCTATGGTTTCGTTCCCTATTTCTCATTAATGTTACGATAATGTGCTACAGTTTACAGGCAGGGTACCAAGTACGGAAAGTATGCTATTTTGGGCAATAATAATTATATGTGTTTAGATAGGTTGCATAGGTTTCTCATCAAGAACTTAGAGCCCCAAGTCAACCTCACTTGTAAGTGGCGTACCTGCTGATTCACGGAGGCTCTTTCAAACAAAACATTCCGATTAGCGGCAATAGGCTTGCCACTATCACGTGGGACTGACACACTGGTGAAAATTGGGGGTTTAATATGCCTCTGCCTACCGTTCCAGGGAAACGGTCGTGATTTTATGTATGTATTTAAATTAAATTTTACCACTGAATTTATTAGTAGTAGAAAAAAAAAATTATACATATAAAAAATTGTAAAAGATCGATGTCTGTATATTGAAAATACTAAAAAAAACTAATACAAGGCATCTTAATTAAAGTAACAAAACTCAAAACAAGAATTTTAGAATGTTTGTCTATGCCTTGAAAAAGCATCTTACTAGGCCGCCATAGTGTGGATGTACCTCAATTGTGAGGTATGGCAGGGAGGACTCTAGAAGCCGCTAATGCGTTGCTAGAGCTCTTCCCGACTGCCGAGGTAGGCCGCCGCGGGGTTTGTCCCTCCGGAGGGTACGGTACGCGTTAAAAAACAAAACAGGCCGCCATAGTGTGGGTCACCATACTGCATTGTCTGCATTCGCAATGAGTATGGTGACCACAACACATGGATTCTATTCATGCTTTCAATTAGGTAGAGTAGTCATTTTGGCTTTTAAAGAAAAAAAAAATCAGCCTTCGCTAACAATCTCAAAAGTAGAAAAGGGCCAGAAAAATTATGAAGATTATGATTTAAAGTCGTCACACGTCGAGAAAAGCTCACAATTTCTATAGAAAATATGAAAACATACAGCAAAAAATGAGAAATCGGTTTCTAACACACGATATTTATATGTTTCATATCAACGTGGCCTTTAGCCTTGAACTCTGATCAGTCATATAAAAAAGTTAACAATGACGTAAAATTTGGCGGGAATGACAAGACGATTTTTAAATATGGACGACACTTTAAATAACAACGTTTTGATTTAAATTGTTTTTTTTTTGAGTTTTGGCTTGTTCAACTGTTTTTAGTCAATCTATATATATTCAAAAGTTCAGTAGCCAAATGGCAAAAAACAGAACCCTTATAGATTCGTCATGTCTGTCTGTCTGTCCGTCCATATGTTACAGTCACTTTTTTCCGAAACTATAAGTACTATATTGTTGAGACTTGGTAAGTAGACATTTATAAAATTAATATATTTTGGAGGTCTCCCATACTTAGAACTGAAACTGATTTTTTTTTCATCAAACTCATACGTGTGGGATATCTATGGATAGGTCTTCAAAAATGATATTGAGGTTTCTAATATCATTTTTTTCTAAACTGTATAGTTTGCGCGAGAGACACTTCCAAAGTGGTAAAATATGTTCCCCCTCCTATAACTTCCAAAATAAGAGAATGATAAAACTAAAAAAAATATATGATGTACATTACAATGTTAACTTCTACTGAAAATTGGTTTGAACGAGATCTAGAAAGTAACCCTTTATGGGCGAGTCCGACTCGCACTTGGCCACTTTTTTTATACCAACATGTTTGGTCAACGTGGTCTAGTAGACCAACACCTACGGTAAAGTCTAAGCCCAGCAGTGGCCTATTAAATCTGTAGATGATGATATCTAATTATAACTATATTTAAGACGTACGCAACATTGATTTATTTTTTATAAAACAGGCAAAGGTCGCGTTCAGTGTCCGCTCCGGACAAGACGAAGTTCAAATATAAATGTTTACGTACTCTATGTAACGCACGGCTATTTAAAAAGTTTACGATGTTTTTAAATTTAATCATGTTTCTTTGACACGGGTCATGGCCACGCAGTTTACATATTTAAAAAAAAAATTAAAGATTGTCTAGTGTTTATTCTCTATGGTATTGATTTATGGTACATAAGAGCACACGGGTCACCCACCCTTTTAAAGTGTTTCTATCCTTTGATATCTTCCCCCTCATATTTGAGGAGGTAAGATGGATTCCTTTTCTTACTTTTTTTATGTAATAGCTGCTAAAATGACTACTCTGCGAGATGGAAAGCATGAATCCAAGAGTGGTGGTCAACATCCTCATTGCGAATACAGACAATGCAGTATGGTGACCCACACTATGGCGGCCTAGTAAAATGCTATTTTACGCCTTCCTTGGGGACGTGAAAGGCATGACAGTCATCGTGGCATTGTATTGCACACACTACGACAACTGTCACCCCTGCATCAATGGGCCTCGGGTCTCGCGTTCATCAAAGGTGGACGAGTGAGGTGTTCGTGCTGAAATCAGCGTGGCTCTACTACCCAAATCCTTTCTCAGTGGGTTACATCATAAAATTGAATTTCAATAGCGTAAGTATTAAGTATATACTAAACAACAAGCCATGTCTAGGCATGGTTAGTTTCGCTCAACCTTGGCCCACATAGCTGTTGGTTAAGGGCGACCACTAGCTCGCATCCTTGTATGGAGTCACTTCAATGTAACACCGCAATGGTGTTACCATAGACATCAAGTTACTTACTGGATCTTTCAATTGTATTTAATATAAAAAAAAACGTGTGTCTCTGGATGCCCGACCGAAGTGATAACTTTAACTAATCGAAGTTGAATCATTTAATATTGAATTATTACTAACATTTTATGTATATTAATATGATAATGTCAAGAAAGGTTATTTGGAGAGAAGTGCCGTTACCATATGTGTGAGAGAAAGGGCAGCCAGATAGACTGGCGCCGTAACGCGCTACGAACAAAGCGGGTTACACTCCTCAGCTCAGCTCAGCTGTAACCTGCCACGCTTTGTTGTGGCATATTGTGGTTGTATTGATAAGAAATTAGGAACAAACCTGACGTGAAAACCAGATAGGAGCAATCTTCGAAGCGTGCTGTATATCATATCAAAATTTGACCTCAATAGGTGTTTTTTTTTTATTCTGAAACTACCAAAGTAATTCTACTCTGCCAAAAGCGTACAATTCAGTATGGCAGCACACACTATGGCGGCCTAGTGAGATGCTTTTTCACGCCTCGCTTAAAGGACCCTGGATTGTAGTGGGAGGAAAACACGAGCGCTGGTAGAGAGTTTCAGATTTTAACTGATTTGCACAGGAAGGAAGAGCCGAACCGTTTAGTTCGGGAGCGTATGTCTACCATTTTAAAACGGTGACTTCCAAGGGCAGCACGAGTTGTCCTGTAGAGGAAGGGAAGGTGATACTAGTTGGAGGAGCTCTTGGACGTATACTCAAACAAACTTAATATTTTTATATACTCGTATATACTAACGTACTCTGTAAACATATATTTAACGTTTTCCAACAACCGCACGTGCACAAATAAATGATAATGTCAGCAAAATAGGACACGACCTCCCTTTCGTCCTCAGCTGTACAGTAAAATAAGAAATTCGAGGGTAGACGAAGAAATACCTTGGACTATAATGTAATCTAGAGGCAATTAAACTCTCAGTACCTGGAAACCGAGGTTTGATCGACAGCATTATGTGATAGTCGATTAGTAATTTACCAACTTCTTTTCTTCCCATCCCTAATTTTGTCACATAGTTAAGTGTCAAAACGGGCCTATTAGACAAATATTTCATTGTTTGAAAACACGGAGAAAAGGACGTTTTCTAAAAATGAAAACTAGCTAGATCAATTTATCGCCCCTGAAACCCTATGCATACTAAATTTCATGAAAATCGTTGGAGCCGTTTCCGAGATCCAGCCTATATTTATACATACAAAAATTGCTCATTACAAAGTATTAGATAAGGTAAACCATAGATAATTAAACTCTCATAATAAAGTTTAATCTTGGCACTGGGACTTTAATCTTGGAGGTCGTTTAGAGCTGACAGATATACGGACCTTCCGTTCCTGGTTAGATGATTTAAACAAAGAGATCGCATGTAGGAAGTCTATTTTAGACGTTGCGTTCCAATATAACTCTGTTCCGGGGTGTGAAATGTAGACGAGGAAATTATATATAATATGGAGGTTATCAAGGCAAAGTTTTATCATTATCGATCGAGGAGTAAAGATGTGGAGGGGGACAAACAAGCAAACCTATATTCGCGTTTTTTGAGTTAGTTATTTTTGTAATAATTTTTATTCAGGGTAAAAACAAATATGACACAATTACAATGTTAGAAGACTTAGAAATATGCACTTCTACCGAAACTCTGTCCTCTGAAGGATTAAATACCTGACAATTTCAGACAGAGAGCGCCCTTCCTATTATATATAAGCCTTTAGCATCATAATATTAATGTAAGGAAAGAAAAAAAACGCAATAAATAAACATCGTAAAAGTAGTTTGTGTGTGTGTTTTGTATGTGTGCGTGTGTGCATGTGAGCGTGTATGCATGTGTGTGTGTATGGCTTCGTATATGCATGTGTATGAGTGCGTGTATGCATGTGTGTGAGTGCGTGTATGCATGTGTGTGTGTGCGTGTATGCATGTGTGTGTATGTATGTGAGTCTGTGTGTGCACCATAGCTATTTTATTCTGAACTACTAATTTATATCTATAATGCCACTATATCTAGTTATTAAGATCTGTGTGTGATATAAGGTAAGAATGTATGTTTTTAGACGATGGATCGTTTTTACAAATTCAATTTGTTAACATTCACTCTAATCAATTAAACATATGCAAAGTTAATTGTTACTAAACTAATTTTGACAGTGCATTGACCAGTGTGACTTGACTGTCATTGTAGAGACGTTTGTGCTACGACAAATCAAAGTTTTGACCTTCTAATGTTGTGTGTAACCATTTCCATATTGTTTTCATATTTACAGCATGCTTTTTTAACAGCCTTGTATTCTTTTCTACAAGTTTGAAGTATTTCTAATATGATATATTTCCGTATTTGCTTAAAAACATGTACAAGGAGTTTTCTTCTATATATTATATATTTAATTATAACGTGTTTCCAAATATAATTAAATATACATATTTTTAATACGCGATCCTCAGGATAAGCCTCTACAAAGACCAAAGACAACATAACTCAAAAAGAGTCCCGTTGACATCTATCAACCTTGACAGCTGTCATGTGTAACGCAAGGTCAGGAGAGAGATGGAAATGTTGAACGAAATTAAACATGCTCTTACCGGGAGGTCGTTTATAAATAACTTGATTGTCCTCAACCAAATTGTGTCTGCATTATAAAATTACTGGTTACCCCCCGTTATCTGCGTGGTGACGAATTAAGAATACGAAGTCAGTACCAGGTAGTAGAGCCACGCTGATTTCAGCATGAATGGGCCGGTTCGACCGAGGCAGTACTACCCTCCCACAGAAGACCAACCTAAAGCGACAGTATTCGTGCTGTCATGTTTCGTTGGTGAGTGCAAGACCGGAGGCTCATTGATGCAAGGATGACAGCTGTCGTGGTAAGTGTGTGCAAATACAATGCTACGATGACTGTCATGTCTTTTACGTTCCCAAGTGAGGCGTGAAAAATCGTAATAGGCCGCCATAGTGTGGATCACCATACTAGATTGTCAGCATTTGTAATGAGTATGGTGACTACAACTTTTGGATTCTGTTCATGCTTTCCATCAAGCAGAGTGTCACAAACACAATAGCTATAAAAACCCGTCTGACCAGCGTGGTTTAGTAGGCTAAAACCTCCCTTGCAAGGGTCGTCGCGGCCACATCTTGGGTCGATGTGACCGCTGCAAACGACCCGAGACAGGTGACACGCCGACGCGACCAGGGGTGTCGTCTGAGGCGGGACACTTTTCTTTCTCTTACTGTGTAGAATACTGAGAGATGCGATTGCGTCTCGCCTAGGGGAGACTCTGGTGACCCCGTGTACTTCAGACTTGGCGGTAGGGAGGACTCCAGAAGCCGCTGGTGCTTTCCTGGACCTTTTTAGTGAGTGGACCGGCTCTCCGGGAGTCCCACAGTCCCAGTCTTCCTACGTAGGCGTGTGAAAAGCATTCTCCCGGTTGAAAAAAAAATTCTAGCACTGGAACACCGGAGGCTGTTGAGGATGTGATATTGAAGGATGAAAAACATGACTCGTCAGTCAATTACCGCATTATATTCGTTTTGTTTATTTCTTATAAATCACAACCTACACACTCATTATGGAGTTCAAAGTCATGTTAATCAAAGCCTGTAGTGTGGGAGGGAGATGGAATGACCTGAGACAAAGCACGTTAGTCATTTCTGCTGTTTATTTTTAAACTCAAATCAAATAAGGATCTCTTCGTTAACCTGTTTGTGATATTGTTGCTGTGAAAGAGATAAACCGTTTTGGATAATATTTATGATTTTTTACCGCGGGATGCTTTTAATGTATTGTAAGTGAGCTGGACACAAAAGTTACGTATATTTCTTTGAGATGTACGCATAGACAATTTTTCGCGGTTACCAAATAGATTTTAACATGATTGACGAAACGCAAAAAGAAGCATTCCATTTTTGAATTAAATAATTTAAACAAAAATTTGAAAAAAATATTTTGCTTCATTTCGTAAGAAGCTCGGTGTTCTAAATTCAAACCAAATAATGTGTCACGAAAATTAGGACTGCGTCCACATTAAACATACTATGAGATCATTTTATTATTTTGAAACGAAAACAATAATCCATCAAGCGAAAATCTTGCCCGTATTTAAAAAGCTAGAGAAGAATATTATTTGTCATTAAAAATATTCAATATAATTATAGTGTGTAAATTAGTCTGTATATGTACAGTAATATGTACGTGTATTTTTATATGTTTAAGATGAATAGATATTTATGTAGGTATATACGTAATACGTTTGTAGTTTTCATTTCGTTTTTTACAATTCTTAATAACTAATAAGGTTTTGCTATAAGTAATTTATTGTCTTTTATTGAAATCAGCAAGTCTTTTGTTCATGTGCGTCCTAAAAAAACAAATTAATAACGTTAAGATTACAGTCGTACTGGTTTCCAAAAAAAAAAAATGTAAATAGAACATATTCAAATAATTCGAAATTTAAACGCGGAAGCCCGTTACAGTCCTATTGTCTTGAAGTTACATTTAACTTACGAACCAGATGACGTCAATTCCATATTTAAAAATTTTATATTTATGTGTACAGTGTATTACTACACAGTCCATAGCGCAAAATAAATTTAAAAAAGGGCTTAAAATAAATTCAATGAAGTACACAGTTCTTTATTCAAAAGTACGACATCAACCTGTGACGTGGTTCCGAAGTAATTTTTAATGACGCAACGACGTTCTGTTATTGTGTACGGCCAATATTTTGTGACATTTAAAAGACGCCATGGGACAAGACAAGATCCTTTTTCAATTTTAAGAGCTTGCCAAAGTGACTTTACTCTGCTTGATGAAAAGCGTGAATATAATCCAAGAGTTGTGGTCACCATACTCATTGCGAATGCAGACAGTGCAGTATGGTGACTCACACTATGGTGGCCTAGTGAGATGCTTCTTCACGCCCCGCTTAGACTATATTAACTCTGTGTGGTGATACATTAAGAACACGGATTGTCACCAGCTCTATTCATCTCACAGGTGCTAAGAGCCAACTAAGGGCGCAAACTACGCCGGAGAACATCACTATAAAGAGAAGGAAAACTTGAAACAAACCCTTTTTTTTTAACGTGTGGAAACCCCCTCGGGCCGTCACCCCACCGGAGTTTACGGCGAGGTGGTGTGTCGGAATCGGACCGACAAAACCACACGGTGTGCCACTCTGCGCCTGAGATAGGAGGGATCCGGGAACAGCTGTTATTACGACATCCAGATCACTTGAAACAAACCCTATACCAACCCGTCGGGATAGCGTGGTAGAACAGGCCAAAACCTCCTTGCTAAGGAGATGTCTATGTCCAGCACTAAGGGTCAGCATCATACAGTTTTAAACGTACGGTTTTAAACATACTTATATGATGCTTAATATCGACTGCACGATTGGCCTAGTAGTTTAAACGGTCGCTACTTCGTTCTTTACTGTGCCGAGTGTTGTGGGTTCAAACCTCACATGGGACAACACTGTGTGATCCACAAGTTGCTGTTCTGAGTCTGGATGTTCTTTGTGTCCGTTTCTTGTATGTTTGTAAAGTTCCCCGCGACACAGGATTTATTCCTAGTGCGGGAGTTGTGTTTTTTAACAAATACACATATATGTATATATCTTAACTACACTAGATCTTCATTAATTATTGTGTACATCATATAATACTGTTATTCGTGCTAAGGAAGCCACTACTTCACTTACACCAGGGTCATTTCTATATAAGGAAAAATATAAAATATTTATGTATTGGAACGTTTCCAATAATAGTGTTTGTATTTTAGAATACATTATTAGTTATAATTACTTTATTAATGTCGATAGACAAATTCACGTTTGAAACTTACTAAGTTTAACAGTCCACTGCTGGACATAGACGTCTCCTTGCCAAGGAGGTTTTGGGCTAGTGTACCACGCTGGCTTTGCACTGATATTGTCCTGTGCATCTCTTATTCGCTTCTTAAGACACCCATGGGATGAGTAGGGCTGGTGACACTGCATATTTTTACTCTGTCACCACACGGAATAATTTTATCTAGTATGTTAAAAATTTTACTGAAATAAATGTTAAAAATTTTTCTGTTTTAATAGTAGGAATATCATTCTAAATTATTAATCTAGTTTCGAATTTATATTTTATTCTTAAATTAGCAGCTAAATGTGTACACATCCTTAAATTGTCTTTGAATAGAATCGTATCAACTACTCTACTCTATTCTCCGTGATCCATCATAGACAAACGTTATAATTTTTAATAATTCCGCCGAGCATTTTCGTAGGTAATAAGTATAAACTGCGCATGCGCGAAATAGGTAAACTATCTCATAGAGGTGAATCACAAAATGGCGGCAGGTCGACGAACTCCACGCGGCCTTACGTAACATATCTCGCAAAAATTATATTCTAATTAGATATGTATATATTTGTTTCATTGCTTTACTTAGAGGGGTTTGTGGTTCAGTGGTGACCGCATAGGTTAACAATGCTAAGTTAAGCAATCCTAGCTAAGTCAGTTTGATGGGTGACCATATTTGACATATTGAAACCTCTCCGTACCTCGGAGAGTGCCCTAAGCCGTATGCTCTGGTTGAAAAATGAACATCTTTGGCCTTCATCATCAACAGCCTTTCATAGTCCACTGCTGGACATAGGTCTCTCCTTAGCAAGGAGGTTTAGGCCTACTATACCACGCTGGCCAGACGGGTTGGAATAGGGTTTGTTTCAAGTTTTCCTTCTCTTTGTAATGATGTTGTCTTGCATACTTTGTCCCCTTAGTCGGCTTTTACGACACCCACGGGATGAATAGGGGTGGTAACACTATGTATTCTTAATCCGTCACCACACGGACGATACCATATATGGAGTTTGTTTCTTTTGCCATATCGTTACACATTCACACACACACATGGCAATATGTACACTCTTTCTACAATCTATATTATTGGATATTTTGTTTTGACCACGTGACTAAGTGACCTTAGCGAACAGCTGACTTTTCTACTAAGGTTCACATTTGAAGAATGTTAACTTGGCTAGGCGGGTTGATTATATACTAGATAGAGCCTGCAGCGCTGATACTTAAATATTTCTGATTTAATCTGTATCTCGGAAACCGCTCATACGATTATCGTGAAATTTAGTATGCAGGGGGTTTCGGGGGCGATAAATCGATTTAGCTAGGTTTGATTTTTAGAAAAGGTTTTCTTATCCGTGTTTTCAAGCAATGAAATGTTTTGACACTCAGCTATGTGACAGAATTAGGGATGGGAACAAAAGAAGTTGGTGAATTACGAATCGACTATCACACAATAATATCGAGCAAAGCTTGGTTTCTAGGTACTTGATGAATTACGCTTAGACACAGAACAGATGGTCGTACTCAGTACACAATAGTTTGTTCTGGGTGAGAATCGAACCCCACGTCCTCTGGTATAACAGTCAGGGTCACTTATACTATACGATCATAGATATTTTAACGAAAAAAATTAACCTAAGATAGCATTGAACTTGAAAAAAATAATATTTTTAATTTTTTTATCAAGTTTGTATTTATTTTATTTTTATTTATAAATACATGAAATTAAAATCCAACGTGTTCAACATCTGTGACGGTATTTTTTTTAAATTAATTGTTTTTAATTAATCTTAACTATTTTTTATTCTTAGTTATATACTAAGATGCATACACGGGTGTGTTGCCATGTTTTGACCCCACCCCTATCGGTTAGGGATTTGGGTTCTGATAACTGAGAAAAGAAAGAAATCTAATATATAAAATTCTCGTGTCACAGTTTTCGTTGCCACACTCCTCTGAAACGGCTTGACCGATTTTGATGAAATTTTTTGTGCTTATCCGGTATCTATGAGAATCGGCCAACATCTATTTTTCATCCCCCTAAATGTTAGGGGTAGTACAACCCTAAATTTTATTTTTTATTTTTTAGACAAAATTTTTAATTTCTATGATACATTTTTTTATGATACAACATACAAAAATACATACAATCCTCAATTTTCACCCTTCTACGATCAACCCTTATTTTTTAATAGCCATTTTAGTAAAAATGGCAAAACAACGTTTGCCGGGTCAGCTAGTATTATATAAGGTTTTATGCTAGGTTGTAGTACTACTCTAGTCAAGAAGAAATATTAGTGCCGAAGCACGACACTTACCATCTAGTACTTCTTCTGGTCATCACCTCACACTCGACTGTCTGATCCCAAACTAGGAACAGCCTGTACTGTGGTAACCAGACTGCTGATAATCACATATATCTAAATATTTATCCTGGATGGGAATCGAACCCAGGACCTCCAGCTTTACAGTAAGGGCCACTAACCACTAGGCCAACAGGTTCGCCAGTCATTACCTTGCTACACCAACCTATCCGGCCAGCGTGATATATTAGGCCATAACCTCCTTTCTAAGGCTCTCCTTATATCCAACAGTGCACTGTTATAATGATATAAAAAAGTTTTAAAAATAATATTTTAAAAAAGGAACACTCAGAAGCGCGCATAGAGATCGTTATCTCTAGTTTTTACGCGCCAACGTATTTAGGTGTTACATCGAACAGCCAAAATGCGCGGGTAAACGACCGCCTGTGACCGTACGCTTTTGCAAGGACGCTTTATTAAAAAAAAAAACTATCAACTTATTTACTCTATGGACGTTCTGTTTAATCTGTGAAGTTTGATTGGAGGCATGTTAACATTGGCATATGTCTTAAACGAATGTTTAAGCGATAACCCCGTAGCTTCCTACTGCGCTGAGCGTTGTGGGTTCAATTCCGACATGTGACGACACACAAGTTGTTGCTTTGGATGTACTCCCACGACACAGACGGAGATGGAGATGTCTATTTTAAAAAATAACTAAACAGAGGGTGACAAATGAGCCATCGTACATGGACCCCAGCTCGTCACTCAAGTCACTCAAGAGTCGATTTCGGCCACGGGGGCCACGGCCATTATAGGGCACAAGAGTGTGCACAAACAGGTGCACTCTTTGTTCCCTCACTCTTACAATCCGATGGGACGGTCACCTGGCAAATTATTACCTAATAATACGTTATAATAATAAATAAATATTTCGGACATTTGACACACAACGTCATCTAGTTTCAAACTAAGCAGAGCTTGTACTATAATAACTAGACTGATTGATAGAATACTTATATACTTTTTTTGTAAATACATACATATCATACATAGAAAACTTGCAAACGAAACAAATATTATCAGATCATACAAAAATTTGGTCCGACCTGGGAAAGAAATCCGAGACCTCAAGTATAGCAGTCGCATTCACTATCGCTGCGCCACCGATGCAGTTAACAAATTGCAGTGTTGACAAATTCTAATTCAAAAGTTTCGAGGTATCAAAAATAACACGATTATATCGAAATAATGATAAAAGACAGGATATCGTGGTTATTGGGGCAACGTGGGATTATTAGAATATACTTCCTTATCACCAACTATGGTCAATTGTCAGGCAAATCTAGATTTTAGAGGCTAGCTTAAAATACGTGTATATTTAATATAAAACTAGTTTGACTGAACGCGCTAATCTCACGAATTACTTTTTCTTTGAAGACTACACCCGCACTAGGAATAAATCTTGCGTCGCGGGAGACTTTACCAACATACAAGAAACGAACACAAAGAACACCCACACTCAGAACAACAATTTATGGATCACACAAAGTATTATCTCAGGGGTTTGAACCCACAACACTCAGCGCAGTAGAAGGTGGCGTGGCGACCGCTTAAACCTTGGCCAACCGTGCAGTCAAACTGGTCCGTTTTGAAAAATTCTTACAATGTTAGATAGCCCTGTTAACGAAGAAGGTTTATAGGCCATATCATCACGCTATGACCAAAAGCCTCAATGACTAGTTACCTTTTTAGGTTAAGGCGACAGCATATCTCCCTTCTAAGGTTGATTCACTATAAGCTTCTTTATGGTAAACAAATTAGTTCACGCTGCGCTGTATTAGGTAGCAGAGCCACGCTGATTTCAGCACGACTGAGCCGGCTCGACCGGGGTAGTACTACCCTCCCACAAGACCAATCTAAAGCGCCAGCATCCGTGCTGTCGTCTTTCGTTGGTGAGTGCGAGACTGGAGGCCCATTGATACAGGGGTGACAGTTATCGTGATACTGTGTGAGCGTTACACTGCCACGATGACTGTCATGCCTTTTACGTCCCCGGAGTGTGAAAAAGCATCGCACAAGGCCGTCATAGTGTGGGTCACCATACTGCTTTGTCTACATGCTTTCCATCAAGCAGTGTAGTCACTTTGGCAGCTTCTAAACATAGAAAAAAAATAATAACACAACGCTACGGGCAATAGGACACGCCGACGATCACAGTTCAGTTAAAAACATAAACTGGTTAAGTGTGTGTCGAGCCACGCCCAATGTGGAGTTCCGTAGTAAGGAAATTTTGTTAATTCATTTTTAAACGTATCATATTGACGGCTTTGGTGGCCTATAACCTTGAACAAGGTCGACTATTGCTCGTAAACTAACGTCTGCTTAGCCCTGACAATTTTCCTTATCTAACTAATACTTTAAAACGAGCAATTCTTATACATATGTAATCTAAATCTTGGAAACGGCTCCAACGATTTTCATGAAGTTTAGTATGTAGGGGGTTTCGGAGGCGATAAATCGATCTAGCTAGATTTCAGTTTAAGAAAGCGTTGTTTTATCCGTGTTTTCTAGTAATGAAATGTTTGTCTAATAGGTCCGTTTTGACACGTGACAAAATTAGGGATGGGAACAAAAGAAGTTGGTAAATTGCGAATCGACTATCAAACAATAATACCGAGCAAAACTCGATTTCCAGGTTCCAAATTCGTTATAGATACTACCACAGTGAATTATTTTCGGATCTCCAAACACTATCGCTTGACTAGGCGAGGGGGGACCCTAGACTATAAAAATCTTCACTTTCAGATTTAATATCTCAGAAATGGATACCATAATCAAAATATTGGCTTCACAAAAGATTATTGGCGTAGTGGGGCTTCAGGTCTTGCGTTCAATTCCCGGATAAGACCAAATATTTGGATTCTCTGCAAATATTTGTTTCAGAGCTTGAATGTTTTCTATGTCTATACGTAAGTATTTACAAAAAACAGTATATATGCATTTATATGAGTTATCTAGTACCCATAGAACAAGCTCTGCTTAGTTTGGGACTAGATGGCGTTGTGTCAGACGTCCGATATCTTATACTAAATACAATTATTATTTTTAAAATGGGGGTAGTGGGGGTGAAAGAATAAAAAATAACATCCCACTTTATAGATACTAAAGGTACTCTAAACAAACCATTTTTTATGGGTTTTACTTCACCACTTTGTCTGGGTGATATGTATGTCATGTCATTTGTCGTTCATGTCAAATTACAAAGTTCTATCCGAAATAATTGGCATGACAGTGTGGACAGGCGGATATAACGAAAATATAGGGGTTTCATTTACCCTTAAAAAAGCTTCGTTTCGACTATATTCGTAAACAAGGATGCTTTCTTTAGGGGGCGGATTCAACTCCTTCGTACCTTTTCACTTTTTCCCATTCGCGCCAAACGACGTTAAAAAAAAATCCTCTTACCATAAACCAAATCTATTATGGATGTAGGACAATATAAATATTATGAATTAGAAAAAAAATAATTAAACAATTGTTTGTGGTTTCGCATAGACAACGGTACTATATTATAATTCGCAATGAATACGCGTGTATTTGCTTCCAATGTAAGTGAGAGTGTAATATCGCGTAGAAACTATAGAAAGTGCCACTTTTATATTGTACGTATTAACCCAGTTATTAATCGTAGCATTTAGCTGCTCATTCAATGTTAATTTCTTGTAAAATATAGAGAAACTGGATTACGTGGTGGTAAGAGACTACCGGCACCCATTGTCATCTGCAATTCCAGAGGCGTACTTTACGTTACTGCCGTTTAAGCTTCTCATAGAATTAAGGAGCAAGGGTGTCAGTTCTCCTGTCGTTCTGTCCTCATCGGGATTAAGGAGAAGGGGTTCTCTGGTAATCTCAGTCACTCTACTCTACCATGAGCATGTAAGAATCAATACTAATGTTATAAAGTCGAAGAGTTTATTGATTTCTTTGGTTCACGCGGGAATCTTAAGAACTAAGATTTGGTATTAAAAAAATATTTTAGTGTTGGATATCAGATTTATCCAGGAAAGCTATATAACATTACGCTACAACCTATAGGAGACGAGTATCAATAAAAAATGTTTCAAAAGCGGGACAAGTTTATTTAAAGACGCAGACGAAGTTGCGCGGATCAGCTAGTGTAAAATATGTCTGTTAAAGATTTGGCTCATGATTTTAACTGTAAATCCCCGAAACAAGAGAATCGAAGTATACATTACTGGCAACACTGGCAATAGAATCATAGATGTTATTCTCTGTGTTCAGGGTAATCCCCTGTTAACTGTAATCTTATCAAAACGGAAATGACCTGGTTTTGTTCTTAAATAAAACATTGTTTAAACATTAATCACCTTGACTGTAAAGTATAATGCTGAAATATTATTTTTCTTGAAACATAGTTTGTCTGTGCGGGTTAACAATACCCTATTTATTTTGTGTGTGTCGTAAGAGCAGACTAAAGGAGCAAGCTATGCAGGAGAGGAGGAGTGAGGATAGGCTATAAAGAGAAGAAGAACTGGACACAAGCCTTATACTAACCAGGCTGACCAATATGGTGGCCAAAACCTCCTTTCTAAGAAGAGGTCAATGCTTACCAGTGGATTTGTGGTTAGTGAACCTTACTGCTAAGTCAAAGGATGTAAGTTTGAATGACCACTTTTTTCTTTTTTTTTTGTACTGTGCGGAAATCCCCACGGATACCACCGAAGAATGGTTATGTCGGACTCGAACCGACCAAAAACTGCACGTCGTCTTAGGTACTAATAGCCAGGGGACCAGGTGCACCCTAGTAAGGAAATCCATGGAACCCTGACATACCTCGGGCTACCTACAGTTGTAGGTGGCCCCCTCCTGAAGTTTGAATGACCACATGGAATCAATATGCTTCTTAGTGATCTCTTGGCAAAGGGATCACTTTCTTGGGGACAATTCTGTTGATAAAGGAGTAATAAGAATACTAAAAATGAGTACAAGTGTAAGTAAACTCTAGCCAGTTTGGTAATTAAGGGATTTTACGGCTTATAAAAGATATTTTTTTTAATATTTAAATGTTTATATGTGTAAATATATATTTATTCTCGGATGCCAGAGTTAAATTTACAATCACCCACAAAACAGCAACTTTGTGAGAGAAACCTCTTTTAAAGTCTAGCGTGTTAGACAGTCGCAAAACATAGACTAAAGAAATTATTAGCATTCAAAGTATACATTACTAAATATATACTTATAATAGATAAGAGACACACAAATTCAGAATTAATTATTATTCTCATAAGGTAATTATTTGTCTTAAGTGGGAATCAAACTCAACACTTCTATTAACATCCAGTGTCACTAACCACTAGAACAATATGATTTCAAGTTATTAATTCTTATTTTAGTTATTAATAATTAAATAAACAAAAAAAAAGGCATGTTTAGTTTCTTTATTTACTATAGAATTCCTAACTCAAGTGCAACCAATAACTCATTTAATTCACGTTAAATTAAAAAGGCACAGAATCTCTATGGCAATGTCTACCATTGAACACATTTGTGTATAAAGTTTGATTTTAAAAATCTTATTTAACACATTGTAATGCATACAATTGTAATTTAATTTTTAATAAATGTTAATAACAATTGTCTAAAAGTAGAACCTTATATAGTTATTAAAAAAGTAAAAAAGAATTTTTGTCTATGCTCTAGAACTCATAATGTTTACAATGGTTAATTTTGACCTAGATAGTGATGTATGTCACATACTGTTATTGATTAACAGTTAATATTGTTGATAGAGTATTACCTAATACATTATTTTATGACTCACACACATCACAGTTGTTATATTGTCTCTGGATTTGCCACAGGGAGGAGGATTACTTTAAAAGTTTAACATAAGATTAGTAGAAATTTATATCACTCACACTGGAGTAAAAATAAATCAATGAACAAGGTATTATTTTAAATTTAAATAAAAAATAAATATGTTGTTTTGACATAAATGTGTAGTGCCTTTATGGATTGTTTTTTTTTTTAATGACCTCACTAAACAATTTTTTTATTGTGCAATTGTAGGTTTTATAGACTATAAGAACTTATTAATCAACTTATACAGTGAAATACTTATAAGAATTTAGTTATGTTGTAAGTATCGTAGTAGTAACAGTATAATATCACTCCTGTACTGATTATAATCACGAAAATTAAAATACGTACATTTTATTGCCTGAAAAGTTATTTAGAGATAGGAATGTGATGGAAAACGATAAACTCAGTAAAGGGCAGTAATAGTTTGTTATCATTTACCTACCAAAGGACTGTGTTTATTGTTCTATGTAAAACTATAATAACCTCTAAGGTAAAAAGTTGTGATTAGTTTAAAAATTACATTAAAGTAGTTTTTTTATAAAGACTGCTGTAGCAAAGGTTCGATGCGCTTCGTTACCTTCAATAACGGAAGATAATCCACGAAAACAGGTAAAAGTACTTGGAAAACAGCAAGGTTTACTGTTTAATAACGTTCCACTTATCACCGCTTATATCACTCGTAATACACAATTGTTAAACAAAAGTACGCACTAAAGTCGTAGTTTTATTTGCGATATTCACATAAAACACTTAATGAAGATAATTTTAGACGATATTTAGACAAATAACATCAAATAACAAGATCATACGACAACGAAATCATTTTGTGACTGACTTCGTCACGATCGAAGACAGCGTGAATTTCACACGTCATGCAGACATTTAGAGCGAGACGGAGCTATAGATAAGACAAAGAAGTGCAATCTTAGTAAGTTTTAAACAAATATTACAGATACAGATATCTACATCATTGTTTATTTCGTACTTTAAAATTGTCTTTATCTTTATTTAAAATGTTTAGTATCTTTGTGCTGTGTTGATTTAATTTAAAGTGAAAAGCAGTCGTGGTGCCATCTATATTTCAATAGTTGTACAAAACTTTTAAAAATAGAGAGCTTGCTTACTAGATGGCGTAACTATTCAGCTAAGAGACACTAGTAATAAAATAACAAATGTGTTTAAAACACATATTGGTTGATTACTAAATTAGAATATTATTTAGTACACATAACGCTACTTAAATAACAATATAAATACGTAGAAAGCATATTTACGTAGGTATTTGTCGCAGTCTTTTGTTTAATGACCTCTTGTTCATTGTTTTCATTTATAAGCTGACCGATTGAATATTTAAACATAATTATGTTATAATTTATTATAATGATTTGTGTGATAGTTACATAATTAACTTATATATTTGAGTATAATGTACCTCATTCATTACAGATAATTAAAACCTGTAAATACAGAAAAAGATAATTTGAATGTTTTTTTTACGATTAGTAAGGCCGTAAGAAGAGTATAACCTCTGTTTAATAGTTGAACTAACAATGTGTTGTGTACCACTGGTTACTAGATGGCGCTTGTAGAAACTTTTACATACGTTTTCTTCGTAATAAGTAATAAAAAAATTGAGAGTAAACTTTAGGTAGTTTATCGGAAATATTTTTTCCTAATAAAGAGTTTTCATTTAAAGGTAGTCAGTGTCAATGGTTTGTTTTTAATGACAGTAAAGTTAATAACAGATGAAAATTACGTGCCTACAAAATTTGGGGTTGCCCTCGATTTACTTAAGATCCCACCATCAAATCGTGACCTGGTGATAATAGGACCACTTTGAAAGTATGTATACCTTGCCGAATAAAAAAAATTCTAAATCAGTCAACAATTGACACACTAAGCGTGAACATGAAACAAAAATACAGTGGAACATAGATTCTCTGTCTGTCTGTCCTTTTCTAGTCGAAGAAAAAATTAAAAAAAAATAAAAAAATAATAAAATATTATTTCAATGTATTAAATACCTATTTTTCAACAAACAAACATAGGATAACATTTTTAGAAAGATATTTATCTTGCAAAGAAGTTTTTAGATGCGTACATAAGTACACACACACAGGTTTTTTTTTACGTAAAACATACATAAGTTATTGAATAATTTAATTTAATGGTCACCTATATTTTACATGTACTTATATATGTGCTGGGTTGCTCCCAAAATTCAAAATCATATTCCCAAACTCACCGGCGGTCGACGTGTTGGGGCCATGACCTGACGTCATTAGAATACGTCACACAGCTACTGTGATTTTTGAAGTGAAACTTCTTTATCGGGGTTGGAAAAAAATTTAGTGTAACATTTTTTCGTTCCGCGTCACATTTTTCCGTTACGCGCCATCTTTTTCTTATCCCTACCACGCGTGATTCGAAGTATACTTTCTCAAGCGGAGTAGGGATTGGTAAATGTCTCCAATGTATTTTGCGGCCCGTTTTGAGTAGTTACATTTTTGAAATCCAGGTGGCGATTGCATCGACTTCGGACGGGTTTAAATTATTTTTTTGAAAAATAACGTTATAAAGAAGTTTCACTTCTTACGAGTGTACGCTAGTACACGCACACATTTTTTAATTTATTTGATTAGACGTTTAAGCGTTTTGTTAGATTTAATTCTATTATAATTATATCCTTTATTGACCTGTTGGTCTCGTTGTGAGTGAACCTGACAGTCAAAGATCGTGGCTATGATTCCTAACTAGTAAAAATAATATGTAGAAGAAATAGATAAGTGTTTATTTGTACTTGTCCTCTGTTATTGGCAATAAGATTACCTTTATTTATGTAAGTTGGAAAATTAAACTGTGTAAAATGACTCTGTCGACCCCATCAAAGGTTAAACTTGAGTATATATAAAATATACAACGACCAACATAACCTATATAAAATATAAAATGAAACAAAACAATGTTAGAAAAATGTTTGATTCTCGCGCAAAGATGGCGCCCGCGCCCAGACCTAACAGCTGACACATTACATAGGAATTTGAGTTCTATTATTGTGCAATACCAATGCAATATCGACATAACTACACTAGTTATTATTAAAACCAACAAAAAACTGACTGATTGAAGATATTATATACATACAAGTTACAAGCAGGCAATTTGCTATTTTTTTTACGTAGTGTCGTCACTCATAATTTTCGTGAGTCTTAGAACCACTTCTAAGACAAATATATCTCGAGAAACAAACTTCTTTCTTGTGTAGTTAGATAATTAAAAAAAATGGAATAGTTTTTTTTGAGAACCTGCTAAAGTGATTATTCTGCTTGATGGAAAGCATAAATAGAATCTGAGAGTTGTATAGGCCATATTCATTATGAATGCAAACAATACAGTATGGTTACCCAGACTATGGCGGCTAGTCATCGTACCAGTTTAAGGCTCGCACACCACGATAACTGTCACCCCTGCATCAATGGGCCTCTAGTCTTACACTAATCAACGAAACACGACAGCACGGATACTGTCGCTATAGGTAGTTCTTCTGCAGTACTACTCCGGTCAAACCGGCCTGTTCGTACTGTAATTAGCGTGGCTCTACTACCTTGTTTACTCTGTTCCGTTCATAAGTAATCATAGTATGGTTTGTACTCTGTGACAAAAACAAATGTTTGTTTAATTTGTTTGATTAACTCTGTCGCTAACAAGTCAATTTATCATCGCGCAGAAACTTTAAATACAATACTTGGTACCTACTGTTTGCGTTCAACTTTGCGAATAGAATCAAGTTTGTGATTTTTTTTTGGAACTAAGACATTATTACGATAAAAGAATGAATTTATGCTATAAATTTAATTAATCTTCAGTTAATTTATTGACATGTACAGAATGAAATATGTCTTAAACAATTTTGTAAATAGTAACCCAAGGTTTTCTAAAATCTAAACAAAATTGAAAAAAGCGCCATCTATTGTCGAGCGTCCGAAACGTTAAACAAGTGTATTGCACAATATTTGGGCTCTTACATCATTCGTGGTCGTCATCGGGCTTACGTCATGATGGCCGTTTGATCTTTGGGCATGTGTTGTGGTCAGGTTGATCAATTATTTATGTAATCTTTTTTATCGTTATAGACACAGATCACTGAATCCATGTGCCATGAGTGGCACATGGATTCAGTGATCTGTGTCGGGGCATTCTGTTGTGTGTACATATTGGTATTCAAACAGGCCTCTTCTTAGAAACGAAATTTTGACCTACTATAGCACGCTGACCGGGTCGGTATAGAGTTTGTTTCCATTTCCTTCTCTTTGCAGTCATAGGTAGTTTGCAGCCTAAGTCGCCTCTTATGACACCCACGGGACGAATAGGGGTGGTAACAGTACATTCAAATTATAGAAAATACAAAATATACATGAGTTATGCTATGGCCTCAATGAAAATCGGTGTTAAGCACTTTTCTTTTTTTTTTTGAAGCTAACTCCGCCTTGCCCTGAGTCTAGAGGAAGGGACTGTTAGGACCCTTAGTACGGTAAAGCCCTTGTGACTCTCGAGTTGAAAGTGTCAATTGGCCGCGGTGGTTACTTATCTGGTGATGGCTGGTCGATAATAACAGATATAGTTAAAAAAAAAAAAATAAAAAAAATACTCTCGCAGAAATAGGTTACGAACATACATACAGGTGGAGTTCATAAAAGCGTGTTAAAAAAAAAACAATTTTCTCATTTCAAGTCAATTTTGTTGACTATTAAGTTTATTGAAACATTTATTTCTCTCTTTTGTCTTAGAAACCTGAAACCATGAGCAGCATCCACGACGAGGTCCCCTTCAAACCAGAAATCAATTGAAGACGTTTAAAACCTTGGCGGTACAAACCCAAGTTATATGCTACTTAAAACTTCTTTAACCAAAAATTTCGCAACGAGATGAAAAAACACGCGAGCAGTGACTCGGCAAAAGACGTCCACTGCTGGACATAGGCCTCCCCCAGGGTCCATCCAGCAGCTTCCCGCGACCTTCACCAGATCATCGGACCACCTTGTGGGGGCCTACCAACGCTGCCTTTCCCAGTACGCGGTCGTCACTCCAGAAAATGGCGCCTTCGGCCATTGTTTCTGTGTGTAATGTGCCCAACAATACCTACGGCGAACGAACCACTGCTTACTTGGTTCCTCGATTTTTTAACAGACTACCCTCCATTTGTGTATTTGGTTCAAAAGTTGGTATTAAACCTTACAAAATAAGATATAAATTGATATTGTACTTCTTAAGAATCCTTAGCTAACACAGTATAATTACCTAATACGAGTAATTTAGCGTCATAGACTAACACTCGCGAAGTTGGACGATGTTAGACGAATGCATAATAGTGTAGAGAGGCGCTTCGTCTTACCTAGTCAAACTTTCCCTCGCCTCGGGCGACTACTTCGCCGAGGAACTTCGTCCAACTTCGCGAGTAGTGTAGAGGAGGCGTAACAGTGATTGTCTACAAATCACATAGGTTTTCTTTTAATGTCTATGTATAAACTTTATTTTGTAACATTTTGTATATGATAATTAAAAGAAATAATAAAAAATGACTGACACATAGTCGTTAACTCTCGTGAGTGAAGTCACATATTTCTAGTAAATATCCCTCATTTTTAGCTTTAATTAAAAGGATTTAAAGATAAAGTTTAAACTTAATTAAGAAAAACACAATAAGTTTAGGTTTCAAACTTTTCACAGCGCGATTCAAGGTTAGTAATTCCGTAGTAGTGCCGCACGTTTTCGCTAGATGGCGTTGTATGTACCACAGCGTTATTAAATAATAATAAAAAGACAGACTTACCGGAGTACAAAGTTTCTTTTCAATACAGTCGTGATCAGAAGTCAAGCTGGTAATAGAGTCAGATAACACGTTGTCTAGCTGAATCTTCTCCCCAAACAAACCCTTGAACTCCTGGAAAGATAAACAGAATTTATTTACTCTTCGTCTACCGACGACGACCTTACATATAGGTTTAAAATGGATCATCGTGTCGGATAGCCGTCCTATTAGATAGTAAGAGTGAGGGAACAGAGAGTGCACCTATGTTTGTGCACACACGTGTACACAATAATATCTTCTGTGTATGTTGGCCGGTCCGTGTGGTGAAGGATTAAGTATACATAGTGTTACCACCCCTATTCATCCCGTGGGTGTCGTAAAAGGCGACTAAGGGAACAAAGTATGTAAGACAACATCATTACAAAGAGAAGGAAATTTAAAACAAATCCTATTCCAACCCGTCTGGCCAGCGTGTGTAGGTCAAAACCTCCTCGCTAAGGAGAGGCCTATGTCCAGTAGTGGACTGTAAAAGGCTGTTGATGATGATAAGTTAGTTGGTCTCCGTTGAGACAGGTCATCATGGCCGAAGTCTGTTAAGAAAACATACTTTTATAACGATATTTTTTCTTTTTCCGAGTTAGCAATATATCTTGTGTCACGTGGGTTTTATAAAAATACATGAAACGGCTACAAAGAACACCCAGAATAACGATTATTGGATTATTTATTGATTTATTTACAACTTTACGCACAAACACATGCACCGGTGGACTTAATGCCTAAGGCATTTTTTGCCAGCCAACCGATTGGGCGATGCAGAGAAAATATGAGGTAGGTGCACTGAAGGTTAAGAAGTAATTGACCGAGGATTTAGTATATACCTAGTCTTGCCATAAATATTGTAATAAAGAAAAAAGAAAATTGTTAACTGCAAATAACATTTATTACTTTTACAGTGTGTCAGTTAAATACATAAATATAAAACAATTAAAAATATAAAAAGCTTATTCGAAGTGGTCTCCATTGGCTGCAATACAGTCCTTTAAACGATGAGGCCAGTTATCAATAGAAGCACGCACTCTTTCCATGGGAAAATTCTTCACTGCCAATCGTATAGATTGTTTTAGGGACTCCAAATTATCATGGCGTTTAGAGCAAGCTGTACTCTCTAAAACTGACCACAAATCATAATCCAGCGGATTAAGATCGGGACTAGACGACGGCCAGTCTTCAGCTCTGATGAAGTCCGAAACGTTCGATTCCAACCAAGACTGCGTGGACCGAGCTTTATGACCCGGCGCCGAGTCTTGCTGGAAGGACCATACTTGGTTATTGAACATGGTGATGTTAAGGGGCTTAACTACCTTCTCAAGAATGGTATCTTGATACACTTGTGCCGATGTTTTGATACCTTTTTCACAAAAATATGGCTCAGTCACTCCTTCATAGCTAACACCCCACCAAACCATCACTGAAGTCGGATAATGTCCACGTTGCACTCTGTCGACTAATTGGGAAGCTTCCTTAGAGCTTTGAGCATAAATACGGTCATTTTGTTTGTTAAAATGTTGCTCAATTGTAAAAATTTTCTCATCCGTAAACAAAATTTTTCTGTGACCTCCCTTTGCGTACCGCTTCAGTAGTTGTTTCGATTTTACCACCCTATTCTTCTTTAAATTATCAGTTAAGAAATGGCCAGTGCGTCTCTTATAGGCTGCAAGTCCTAAGTCATCTTTTAAAATACGCGACATGGTTCTAGGTGCTATCTTCATTTCCCGAGATAAAATCTTTTGCTTTCGGACAGGATTTCTTCGAATTCTTTCCCTTACTGCTTTGACCACCTTTTTCGTACGAACACTACGTGGACGGCCAGATCTTTTTCTGTCACAAACAGAGGAGGTCTCATTGTACCTATTAATAGCCCGGTACACAAACATTTTACTAATACCAAGTGTATGGAGAGTTTTAAAAATTGCATTTGGCTCCATACCTACTTTGTGTAATGCTATCACAGCGATTCGGTTCTCTTTATCACCCCACACCATTTTAATATCGCAAAATATTTTACAATGTATTGGCGCCAAAATGAGAAAACACAATGAACAATCGTATAAAAATGACAGATTCGAAATTCAAATGTAATATTTTTTTATAATTAAGTGTAACAGTATTTATGGCCAGACTAAGTATAGACTAGTTTGACAATAAATAAGCAAATATACGTACATAAATATATTAATACACATACATTACTACAAAGTGTTGTTCTGGGGTTGGAACCCACAACACTCAGTGCAGGCGAAAGCCCGGCGACCTTTTCAACCACTACGCCATCTGTGCAGCTGGCCTTCTATTGGCTGCGGGTCCATGCTTACATTTACTCACTGCCATCTAATCCGAAACTAAGCAAATCCGGGTACTAGACAATTGGGTATTTGCATGAAAATGATTTTTCAAATAAAGTTCAGTTAATAAATTCTTTGATACACATAAAATACCTACGTAAGATTAAAATTTAATTTTTACAAAAATTTTTTAAATAAATAAATAAATAAAAGTGGTCAAATATGATGTAAAAATCACGTGATGTGAAACGTGATGTGATTGGTCTGTCGTCATTGTGCATATTATTGGCGCGTCATTTGAATGCATGATAAACGACCAATGATAAATTATTGAAAAAATTTTAAGTTGGTTTTTATTTAAAGTGAGTTTAATTATATTTTATCATTAAGATTAAAATTTACTGAAAGTAGCGTAAATAACAAATAACAAATTTAAATGGAATATGCACAATGACGTCACATACGCAAGAGGGAGCTACCTATACGTTTAAATTTTAACAATTTTTTTATTGTTAAATGGTTTAAATGTTTATAAATAAAAAAAGAAATTTTTTTTTACAAAAATTTTAAAAAATTTTTAAAAATAATAAGACAACTATTTAATGGATTGGAAAATCATGCAAATACCCAATTGATATAAATACATACCTTTTTTTGTATATATACCTACTTATTATATCTAGGTAACACTCAATTTCCGAAAGAAATATTTGCAGATGAAGAAAAAATCATACAAACATTCAATCCTATCTGGGAATCGAACCCGAGACTTCAAGAACAGCAGCCGCATACGCTACCACTGAGACACCTAGGCCGTCGACAACGTAAACAAATATTTTATCACTTTGAAAACAAGGTGTCGTATAGGAGATCAAAGTAACCTTATCAGGCATCTATTATGTAAAAAACTGTTAAGTTTTAAACAAATATTGCGTAACTTGTGAAATTGTAACCTAAGTGGTGGACATAAGTTTCTATTTACAGTAAAGTTGTGTGAGATATAAGCCTTGTGGTGATTAAAAATACGGAACCGAGTAAGGAAAAAATTACGCAGAATGATATCACTGTAAAGAAGGTATATTTAAAACTACCCGTCTGGCCAGCGTGGTATAGCAGGTCAAAACCTCCTTTCGAAGGAGAGGCGTATGTCCAGCAGTGGACTGTTAAAAGCTGTTGATGATTGATGATCACTATCTTCCTAGCTTTTATAGAGACGAGTGTAAACGTCGAAACGGTGGTCATTTAGACGATGTATTTATAAAAAAATAAATTTCAACTAATTAGCTTTCTTGTAAATAAACAATTTTTATAATATAACAAATGGTTTTTTTATTTATTTTCTATATATTAACTGGCTTTTACTCGCGGCGCTGCGTGGATGTCGGTTATCGCGGTTAAAAATAGGTAACAATTTCTTTTCTCAAAGCATCTACATGTCAAATTTTATTAAAATCGGCACAGCGGTTTAAGTGTGAATCCATAACAGACAGACAAAGTTACTTTCGCTTTATAATATTAGCGTTTTTTTTATTTGCTTTTCAGTTTTTTTTCAAATGTTACCTAACTCGTGGCTAACTAACTAATAACCCCTATACAGGCATTTTACAAAAAATCATTGACATTTGGTTCAAAAAAAAGACAGGTGGCAGAAAAGGCGGGAAACAAGAGTCTTTGCATTTGGACACCAACTCATTCAGCAGGTAAGTTATTGTAATTAAAAGGTACCAAAAGGTGATAAAAAATCCAATGTAGATAAAAAAATAATTACAATTTGTCCCTCATTCGGCACCTACGGCAGTTTCTAATGTGGCGATTTCCACATTACAGCACAAACAAGAAATATACAACAGCGTCATCTAGCGAAGATGCATCGAACTACGAAGTATGAACGAAACGTATGAATGTAATAAACTACGAAGCAGCTACTAATCCTGTATCGTGAAATAGAGATTCGCGTGGCAGTTGGCATATACTTAGTCTGGCCATAAATACTGTTACACTTAATTATAAAAAAATATTACATTTGAATTTCGAATCTGTCATTTTTATACGATTGTTCATTGTGTTTTCTCATTTTGGCGCCAATACATTGTAAAATATTTTGCGATATTAAAATGGTGTGGGGTGATAAAGAGAACCGAATCGCTGTGATAGCATTACACAAAGTAGGTATGGAGCCAAATGCAATTTTTAAAACTCTCCATACACTTGGTATTAGTAAAATGTTTGTGTACCGGGCTATTAATAGGTACAATGAGACCTCCTCTGTTTGTGACAGAAAAAGATCTGGCCGTCCACGTAGTGTTCGTACGAAAAAGGTGGTCAAAGCAGTAAGGGAAAGAATTCGAAGAAATCCTGTCCGAAAGCAAAAGATTTTATCTCGGGAAATGAAGATAGCACCTAGAACCATGTCGCGTATTTTAAAAGATGACTTAGGACTTGCAGCCTATAAGAGACGCACTGGCCATTTCTTAACTGATAATTTAAAGAAGAATAGGGTGGTAAAATCGAAACAACTACTGAAGCGGTACGCAAAGGGAGGTCACAGAAAAATTTTGTTTACGGATGAGAAAATTTTTACAATTGAGCAACATTTTAACAAACAAAATGACCGTATTTATGCTCAAAGCTCTAAGGAAGCTTCCCAATTAGTCGACAGAGTGCAACGTGGACATTATCCGACTTCAGTGATGGTTTGGTGGGGTGTTAGCTATGAAGGAGTGACTGAGCCATATTTTTGTGAAAAAGGTATCAAAACATCGGCACAAGTGTATCAAGATACCATTCTTGAGAAGGTAGTTAAGCCCCTTAACATCACCATGTTCAATAACCAAGTATGGTCCTTCCAGCAAGACTCGGCGCCGGGTCATAAAGCTCGGTCCACGCAGTCTTGGTTGGAATCGAACGTTTCGGACTTCATCAGAGCTGAAGACTGGCCGTCGTCTAGTCCCGATCTTAATCCGCTGGATTATGATTTGTGGTCAGTTTTAGAGAGTACAGCTTGCTCTAAACGCCATGATAATTTGGAGTCCCTAAAACAATCTATACGATTGGCAGTGAAGAATTTTCCCATGGAAAGAGTGCGTGCTTCTATTGATAACTGGCCTCATCGTTTAAAGGACTGTATTGCAGCCAATGGAGACCACTTCGAATAAGCTTTTTATATTTTTAATTGTTTTATATTTATGTATTAAACTGACACACTGTAAAAGTAATAAATGTTATTTGCAGTTAACAATTTTCTTTTTTCTTTATTACAATATTTATGGCAAGACTAGGTATACAACATCCCAACATCAACCGTTGGGCCGTGGCCCACCAGGCGTGATCACCTCGCTTGGTCGGAGGATCCTCCCTTTGTGACGGAGGGACCTGACACTCGTTCTTCTACAGTGCTGAAGCCTCGTCCCTCTACACTAATAACGGGTTGTATAGTTTCGCGCAATACTCCTTAATAAAACTTGTCGATAAAAATCTGTAATCGATACATTCCATCACTAGAAATCATCGTACAGTAGGAGTTTCAATTTTAAAACGTATAAATAGAATCCAAGAGTTGTGGTCACCATACTCGTTGCGAATGCAGACATTGCAGTATAGTGACCCACACTATGGCGGCCTAGTGAGATGCTTTTTCACGCCCGCTTGGAGATGCAAAAGGCTAGACAGTCATCGTGGTAGTGTAAGGCTCACACACTTACCACGATAACTGTTACCGCTGCATCAATTTGCTTAGCTAGCAAGCTTAGGAGCTGAAAGAGGAATACTCCAAAAAACGGTGTCAAAAACAAAAAGTTCGGTACGTACCTGGACATTCCTAGGTTTCTTTGGATGGGTACCCATATCGTCAGCGTCAGGGCTAAGACTCCGCATCGTGGGCATCACCTCATCCAGCAACATGGTGTCTTCTGCAGCTCAACGGTGATAGCTGAAGAGAGAAAGTATACTGATAACTATATAGTATTGACTGTCTGTGTGGTGATGGATGACAACCACACAGACAACCGGACTGATAGGTGGGGAACCCTTCGTGGCCTCCCCAGGATAGGGTCTAACTAGGCGCGGCGTTGATTCTGGAGGGGACCTGAAATAATATGGTCCGGGTCCCCTTCAGAGAAGGACACCTGAGACTGGCCGCCGGGGTGGTGGGCAAAGAGAAGGAAATGTTGACACAAACATCGACAACAACTCGCAATGACTCTACTTAGCCTGATGGAAAGCATGAATAGAATTCAAGAGTTGTGGTCACCATACTTATTGCGAATGTAGACAATGCAGTATGATGACCCACATTATGGCGGCACAGGTGAGATGTTTTAAGGCAAGTTAAAATGACAGTTATTGTGACAATGGGAGGCTCACACAATTACCACGATGACTGTTATCCCTACACCAATGGGCCCACGGTCTCGAAACACGACAGCACGGATGCTTTGTTTTCAATTGCTCTTCTGTGAGAGGGTAGTACTGCCCCGAACCGTTAGGAGAAATAAAAGTGTAATAAGCACGAACATTTGTTCTGTGTTTGAATGTAATTTATCTACTTGGAAACCGAGCTTTGTTCAGTAGTTTTTTTGTAAACACGGATAAAACAACGTTTTCTAAAAATGAAACCTAGCTAGATCGATTTATCGCCCCTGAAACCCCCTGCATACTAAATTTCATGAAAATCGTTGGAGCCGTTTTCGAGATTCAGATTATACATATGTATGTATACTAGCTTTTGCCCGCGGCTTCGCTTGCGTCTAACTTGGAATTTCGTAACAACCCTACGGCACATTGTCTTTGTGTAACTTCAATGATTTAGGCAGCGTATGCCAAGATAACTCTCAGAGGCCAGATTTTTGCCGACTTAATTGACATGTATCGTTATATTACGACCAAAATTACATAAAATCATTACAAATTGTAGCCTATGTGTTATTCCGATGTATAACCTATATTACTGTAAAGTTTTATCTAAATCCGTTCAATAGTTTTTCCGTGAAAGAGTAACAAACATTCAAACAAACCTTCGCATTTATAATATTAGTAGGATATATTCGTATATATACAAGGATTGCTCGTTCAAAGGTATTAGATAAGTACTTAGAAAACTATGACTTTGTTTGTCAATGGTCTGGTTACCCTAGCGCAAGCTCTGCCTAGTTTGTGATCCGACGGCCATTTGTGAAATATTTGAGCTAATTATCATGATCAAGTGTAAATAACATAACAGGAAAACGCAGTAGTTCTTCTGCTAAAATTGCTTTGCAGATTTCTCGGTATATCACAGTAAAAAATTGTTTAATCACCATCATCTGTCTGTATTTTTTACGTTTTTTAGCAACCGAACTTTGTATTTTTGTCAATGTCGCTCAAAAGAAATAAATTCTTATTGTTTTTGCTCCTATTGGTGGTTGCGGAGAAGTGTTCTGTCGAAAGGCACGTTATCCAGCTGTAACATTCTTTCGAACCTTGATTTTGTTGACGATTTGGAAAATCATTTCGGTTCTCCAGTTCCTTGTGGTACAAGAGTCAGGATTATATGGTGATCTCACTGAAAACTGGCTCAACGGCCGGCTTCTGGCATCCTCTGGGAGGGATCCGGACGATATCATTTCAGGTTCTCCTCAAATTGACGTCATGCCTTATTAGACCCTATTAGTAAGCATAGATTTCATCGTCATGTTTTGTTACAGATTGTACTAAACTGGTACGAAAAATTGGCAAGAATTTGCCAAAGTCTTTCGTGGGCTGTTTTCTTTACCGCCTGCCTGCCTGACGCCAACCTTCTTTGGGAATGTTAGCGTTTTCAGACGGGAAATTAAGTCTATTCATGATTCTAGAGTCAACCTAAGTGTCGTGCAATTGTAGAGGACCAGCTGTGGACTTCAATAGTTTGATAATGATGATAAATGGACACTTGTGGTAATGTTAGATATCAAGTAGGTGTCGCAGTTTCAAGATCCAGTTACTATAATATGATTGATGTACTCCTAGCAGATTACAGCCACGGCAGCCAGTTTCAACGGAGACCAGGCAATTGCGCAGGATAGTGCACAAGTGTGTGCGCAAACGCAAGTGCACTCTCTGTTCCTTCATTTTCACAACCCGATGAGACGGTTATACGACACGGCCGGGGAAAGATCGAGTGCAGGAACGACGGCTTTGCGTGCTCTCCGAGGCACGGAGGTTGAAACTCCAATATCTAAACTCCGGGCTGTTATTAAATATTTCTGTAGCCAGAAAACTCATCAACACTTTTTGATTCGATCCGATACTTCATGAACGACAGTTGCATACACTAACTGCTAAACTAACAAGGTTGTATAGTGGAGGGAACCGACCAGGTGGGGTGCGTGGCAGGCCGCGGCCCTACGTTTAATGTTGGGATGTTGTGTATGTGATAATCGCCACGAGAATTTCTATATCGCGATACAGGATTAGTAGTTGCTTCGTAGTTGATTGCTCCGTAGTTCGACGTGTCTTCAGTAGATGGCGCTGTAGTATGTCTTTTTGTTTGAAGTCGCCACAGTATTATAATATACAGTCAAAGAATTAAAATACTTCATACTTTAATTTCGATAAATTATTAAAATAGCGTGGTTTTATAGATAAGATAAGTTGATGATAATCCAGTTTTTGATTGATCATGTTCTTGTAATGGAGTGTTGTTACCGATTTCGAGGTCGAGGCACAAATGTTATATAATATTACATTATATTACATTATATACATTAAGTAGAGTCTTACATTACATTAAGTTACATTACGGTTCGGCTCTTCCTTCCTGTGCAGATCAGTTAAAGTCTGGAATTCATTACCAGCGCACGTGTTTCCCTTCCACTACGATCTCGGGTCCTTTAATCGGGACGTGAAAAAGCATCTCACTAGGCCGCCATAGCGTCGGTCGCCATATTGCACTGTCGCCATTCGCAATGAGTATAGCGACCACCGCTCTTGGATTCTGTTTATGCTTTCCATCAGGCAGAATAGAGTCACTTTGGTAGGTTAAATATAGAAAAAAAAAATACGTACCATTATAATTTCTTTAAAAGACCCACCTCAGCCATGTATCGCTAAAACTTTATAGTCATTCATAAAACGGAACCAAATATCAGTCATATTCTGCATCTGGGCGATCTGAATGGGTCTGGGTGGGTATTACATATCAAGTGTAGATTTGTTCATCATTTCTCATTCAAAAAGTGTCACAGCGAAGTGTTAGAGCAGCTAATATAAGCACATTATATCAACAGCCTTCCACAGATTCCTGGAGCTCTTCTTAGAAAAGAGGTTTTGGTCTATTTTAATCATCATTATCAACAGCCTTTTACAGTCCACTACTCGACATAGGCCTCTCCTTAGCGAGGAGGTTTTGACTTACACACGCTGGCCGAACGGGTTGGAATAGGGTTTGTATCAAGTTTTCCTTCTCTTTGTAATGATGTTGTCTTGCATACTTGTTCCCTTAGTCGCCTTTTACGACACCCACGGGATGAATAGGGGTGGTAACAACATGTATTCTTAATCCGTCACCACACGGATGACGATAAATACTATTTTAATTCGCGCTAAATCTTTTCGCGCTTCTTTGTATTCCATTTTTAAATGAAATTTATTACTTTTTTTTATTATCATTACCAGCCTTTAACAATCCACTGCTGGAGCTAAACCTTGGCTTAGAACGGAGGTTTTGCACAATTACCTCACGCTGGTCAGATGGATTGGTATAGGGTTTGTTTCAAGCTTTCCTTCTCTTTGTACTGATGTTGTCGTGTTGTTTGTTCTCTCAGTCTACTTTTACTACATATCTTACACCCATGGGATGAGTAGGGGTGATGGCATTCCGTATTTTTATTCCGTCACCGCACGGAGAATTCATATGCTTATTTTATATATTACTAGCTTTTGAACGCAGCTTTGCTTGCATGGAATTTGGTCTGCCACAGTTTCGTAACAGATCATTTTAAATAAATAAATATATTTTTTTTAATAAAAAGTATCCTATGTTACTTCTAATACCTCCAAGAACACGTGTACAGAATTTCATGATGATCGGTTGAATAGTTTTCGCGTGAAACCGTCACAAACAAACTTACATTCGCATGCATATTAGTCACAGTCCAATGTTTGTTTTCTTTGAAACCAGATGGCGTTAAAAAAAATATTCATTACTTATTTACATATATATACACAGATATTAACGTCACGCTGAGTGTATCAGGTTATCAATATATTACGCTATCACGGGAGTTTTCAAGCCAAAATATTGGTCTGATAATACTGTTGATTATACAATGTTTTCGTGGCCTTTATAATAGATAATACACCAGTTTTTATAGGGTGGGCCAAGAATTCGTTAACATTTGAATTTAACATCCTGCGCAAACATGTTACTGGAAATCTTGAGACCGATGCTACTGGAATTTGCTGGTTACAATCGTAACACATGTTTTAACACAATTGTGCATCGTCTAACGTCGTTTCAGTTCGGCAGACTTCGGCACGGTGTTTGTGTGCGTGCGACTAGACGTATTCGTGTAGACTGTACGAAGTTCGCATGGATCGAGACGAGCTGCTTCGAAAGAAGTGCATAAGTTGATAAAAAATGCTATGCAACAGCTTTACCGCGGTAGTTCCCGAGTGCCACATGTATTTTTTATTCTTGCCTACCAAAGTGGCTCTACTTTACCTGATGGAATGATGGAAAGCATGAATAGAATCCAAGAGTGATGGTCGCCGTTGGTTTCATCAGAGAGGGCTAATTCATCACTCCATTTCAAAGACAAAGTCAAAATATCTTTATTTAATAAATATACGTTTTTTTTATTCTGGACCTATCAAGGTGATTCTACTCTGCCTGATGGAAAGCATGAATGGAATCCAAGAGTGGTGGTCACCATACTCATTATGAATGCAGAAAATTCAGTATGGCGACCCACACTATGGCTTAGGTCAGCTAGGGATCAGATCTGGATGTCGTAATAGTAGCGGTTCCTGGATCCCTCCTATCTCAGGCGCAGAGTGGCACATCGTGTGGTTTTAGTCGGTCCGATTCCGACACACCACTCCGCCGTAAACCTCGGTGGGGTAACGGCCCGAGGAGGTTTCCACACGTTAAAAAAAAAAACTAGGGATCAGACGGCCGCGTGTGAGTCACAAATGGTGAAGAATAATGAGGCTGCGTTAAGGTTTGATCAGGAATGTAATCGCCATGTACTAACTAAAATTAGGTAATTGACTCAAACTTGTTCGTACGTAATTCGTACATCTCACAATTTAAATGCGTGAAGATTTAACCTTGAAAATTGCGTGCAAATATTTATCGCCAAGTAACGTATCTTAATTACTATATATGTTTTATCAATACGGAAGTATTCTGCAGTATTAGGCAATTTTTATAACTTTACATTTATAATTTTGACTGCCTTGATAGCGCAGCGGTAGCAAATGCGACCGCTGTGCTTGAGGTTTTGATTTCCGGGTCAGATCAAATGTTTGTTTGATCTGCAAATATTTGTTTCGGAGTTTAAGTGTTAACTATGTATAATATGTATATATTTACAAAAAAAAAGTATATATTATAAGTATTCTATCAGTCAGTCTAGTTATCATAGCACAAGCTCTGCTTAGTTTGGCACTAGATGGCGTTGTATCAGATGACCGAAATATCCGAAATATTTATATATTTATAACAACTTGTCCACTACAGGTAACCATACCGTAACGTCTGTATTCGCAATGAGTATGGTGACCATAACTCTTGGATTCCATTCACGCTTTCCATCAAGCAGTCTCTTTGTCACGCTCTTAAAAAAAACATGCAGATTTGACACGCTTTTATAAGCTTCACCTTCTTCGATTTGGATAGCCGTCAAATCGGATTTTGGGAGTGCGGAAACAGAGAGTGCACCTGTGTTTGCGCATACACTAGTGCACTGTAATATGTAATGCGTAGCCGGCTCTTCTTACGTTCTTCGTTGAGTCTAGCCGCCGTAGCCGAAATTGGCTAGAACATTATCGTTATTAGTTTCTGTATGTTTGTTTGTAAGCGTGTTTCTTCCTTTTTAAACCATATTTAGCATGCCAAAGTGAGCCCAAGACACGTGCGGGCGGCATGCGTAGGTGATTATCTCAAGGCCACTGCTGTACAATTATACCAAGGTATTGAGATAATATTACCTTGCTCAAACTGCTCACACATGGTGTAGCTTGCTTCTCTTTACTTGTGCGTGTGTTTGTCCAGCTCACCTGGGTTAGGGTGACCACACAGTGAAATTTATCTGTGAGGTTTTTAATCGGACTTTTTTTGAGACTTAATACTTATAGAATACCTTTAAAAAAAAAGGAAAAACCACAAGAATAAGACAAACATACTATGTTTAAACGCAGTTCTCGTGTTCATCGCGTTCACAAGTGGGGTTGGATCCTGCAACTCTCAGCGCAGTAGAGAGTGGCGTGGCGACCGCCTAAACCACTATGCCATTCGTGCAGTCAACTCTTTTAACACAGTGAAGCTAAACTGACTCTACTTTGCCTAATGGAAAGCATGAATAGAATCCAAGATTTGTGGTCACCATACTCATGCCGTTTACTGTCCACGCGTAAAAAGACATCTCACTAGGCCGCCGTAATGAGAGTCACCATACCACATTGCCTACATTCATAACGAGTATGGTAACCTCAACTTGTGTATTCCATTCGTGCTTTCCAGCAGATAGAGTAGTCAGTTTGGCACGCATTTTAATAAAATACAAATAATAGATCTATAAGTAAGAGGCTCCATAAGTATTCAGTTATTTATAATATTATTAACTTCTCTAAATTTTTAATTTTCTAATTTTATTATGACAGGATACGTGCGGCACGGGACCGGCTGTTGTTCAGAACCTTGGGAAGGCCTACGTCCAGCAGTGGACGTCTTTTGGCTGAGATGATGATGATGATGATGACGATCGACCCGGACTACAAATGAAACACCACTCGGACGATCCCCGGACGCTCTCTAAATTAGGACAAATCTGAGGAACCCCGGACGGATGGTAACCCTATCTCTACAAAGGCCTGATCTCGAAGTATCTTCATATATTGAGATATAAGCACGTTAAAGAAATTGTTAAAAAATGCATTAATATCTTCATGGACGCCGGGAGCGGGGAGCAAGGGGGTGCACTTTCATCCCCTTGGCAGAGAAAAAATAAATAGAAAACACATATTTTTAACTTATTGAAACGCAGTTCCTTATCGCGCGTTGCGAAGGAGGCTAGACGGAAAAAAATCAGACGAAAAGTTGTCACGACACTTTTTGCTATAGCGTAGTAAGCCGTGGGGCGTGCGCATGTTTCTCTGCCTGTTTCTCTCTCTCTCTCATAGAAAGCAAGCCAATTATTTTCGATTCCTCTTTCTATTTTGCTTTAAACAGTGTAGTGTCGCGACCATTATTTTTGTTTTTTTTATAGCTTAAAAGAAATAAAAAAAAATATTACAATTCCTTCACTAATTAATCGAAAGGAACTTCGTTACATCCGAGTGTCCCTTGACACCTCTCAATTTTTTCATTAATAAAGTCGATTTGCTAGACTAATTCTGTATTTTATATTGGCCAATAGTATGTATAGATGTAGATGCACCCCCCTTGAAATAGTTCAGGCGACGCCAGTAAATAGTCTGTACGTTCACTAACAATTCCCCAAAGTAGTCGACAAAAATAAATCAATAAATTGCCCGCGAGACGTTATGAATGATTAAACGACATAAGCCACTCATACACACAGCTGTTCAACACTTCCTCTTTGTCAAACTGAGATATCAATATTTCGCAGAATTGTATATTGCAGAGTTAATTACACCCACTTGTGTCAATATAGCGTATGGTATTGTTTCGAATATTTGAATTCACTAGGCAGTAGAGCCACGCTGATTTCAGCACGAGCGGGCCGGCTCGACCGAGCCAGTACTACTCTCCCACAGAAAACCAACCTAAAGCGACATCCGTGTTGTCGTGTTTCGTTGGTGAGCGTGAGACCGGAGGTCCATTGATACAGGGGTGACAGTTATCACGGTGTGTGAGCCTTACACTGCCACAATGACTGTCATGCCTTTTACGCCCCCAAGCGGGGTGTGAAAAAGCATCTCACTACGCCGCCATAATGTGGGTCACCATACTGCATTGTCTGCATTTGCAAAGAGTATGGTGACCACAACTCTTGGATTCTATTCATGTTTTCTATCAGGTAGAGTAGAGTGACTTTGGCAGGCTCCTAACATAGAATAGTTGTGGATATACTTATTGAATATTATACGTCATAACTCTCACTTTTACGCGATCAGTGGCAATAATGGAAGTCTGTAAGTATACCGTAGGGGTTTAAGCTGTCACCTCACCGTTTCCTACTGAGTGCAGGTGATCACCACATTGCAGAACACGCGTTCCACAAATTGTTGTACTGAGTAATGTCTGTAAAGTCTCCCGACTGTCTCAAATATAGGGTGGGCCAAGTATTCGTTAACATTTGAATCTAACATCCCGCGCAAACATGGTACGGGAGTTCTTGCGACCGATGTTACTGCATTTTGTTGGCTACAACCGTAACACATGGTTTCAACGAGATGGAGTCACTTGTCACACATTCAATGAGTGCCTTCGTTTTTTTTTTTAACGTGTGGAAGCCCCCTCGGGCCGTCACCCCACCGGGGTTTACGGCGGGGTGGTGTGTCGGAATCGGACCGACTAAAACCACACGGTGTGCCACTCTGCGCCTGACATAGGAGGGATCCGGGAACCGCTGCTATTACGACATCCAGATTCAATAAGTCCCTGGCCGTGGTCAAAGACTGGAACGGTTGATTTCTAGACGAAGCGACATTCTATGGCCACACAGAAGTATAGATCTATATCCACTCTACGCGGTTTCTTTGCCGACGTAAAGTAGGCCAAAACTTCCTCTCTAAGGAGGCCTATGTCCAGCTGTGGACTGTTAAGTGCTGTCGGTAATGATGACATTTATATACAATTGGGGATGTCCGTCTGAGTTCAGGTCTGACGGTGGTCTTTATCAAGAGGTGAATAGAGCTATCGACCTGTCCTATCATGGCAGCGCCAAACTTACGTAGTGATAAAATAAATGCGCACTTTTATACACGATAACAAAATATGAATTTTACTTCATTCCTATAAAGTTGAAAATCGTATGCAAATAATGATATTATGCAACGTTTTTTTTCTGATACGTAATCATTTCTTACTTAAATCTTAAGTATAAGAATCTCTGGCCAATTAGCGTTGACTTTTTTATTTTAAAGCTTGCCAAGGTGACTCTACTCTGTCTGACGGGAAGCATGAATGGAATTGAAGAATTGTGATCAATATACTCATTGCAAATACGGATAAATCAGTTTGGTGACCGGCAATGCGGTGGCGTAGTGAGATGCTCTTTCTAGCCCCGCTTAGAGACTGTATCACTCGGCCTTCGGTCATGCATTTACCAACGAAATACGACAGCACGGAAGCTGTCACTTTAAGTTGGTCTTCTGTGAGAGGCTAGTACTGCTGCGGTCGAGCTGTTTCGATTTTGCGTCGTTTTCATCGCTCACATAGAACACTTGTCGCCTGGAGCATAGTATTGCAACGTGTCGTGTTACATCGTATTCGTCGCTCACGTAGAACACCAGGTCCACCATGCTCCATGGTTCTTCAACCTCATAGAAAATCCTCACTAAACTATTCCGCAGTTGTGTGACTACTGAGTGAGTAAGGTTACCGTGGCTCCAAACCCATGTGCCCGAATATTGGGTGCACAGACGCTAACGCCATTTGTAATTCTTGATTTGCAGATGTAGATAGGCGGCGGTGGTCACTCACTATCAGGTGCCGAACTCTCGTCTTTATTTCTTTATTTGATGGTGAAGTAATAGGTTAAAAATAAAATGTTGATGTAACATATCGTAACGTTGTTTGGCTGTTGTTATCGGCCTCAGTAAGCAGACGTATGACACGAAATAATATTTTGTTATCATGTGTTTTTATAAGTAACAGTATACATGTCAACAATCTTTAATCGTCCACTACTGGACATATGCCTCTCCTCGCAAAAGAAATTTTAGTAATTTGCTTCCTTAGTAGGCTTGGAACGTTGACAAAGGCCCGGGAATTGGCCAGGTATTGCAGATGACTCAGGCGCCGGATGACAATGACAGTCAAAAGGCATGACGCCTTTTACGTCCCCAAGAAGAACGTGATCAACTTGTCTCCAGGCCGCCATAGTGTTGGTCACCATACTGAATTGCTTGCGTTTGCAATGAGTATGGTGACCACAACTTTTGGTTTCTATTCGTGCTTTCCAGCAGGCAGAGTAGAGTCACTTTGGCAGCCTCTTAATATGTAAAAATCTACATATTATATTTACCGTAAATAATATTACAATCAGTATTTGCAGTCACCATCACTCCATTATCGACGAGAGATTAGATTCTAAACAATTTATCGTAACCGCTGATAAAAAGTACGTAAAATTACGGCAGAATCGTACACCGCTAAATACAGGAAAGCAAGTCCACCGATTACAATCAAATTAAACTTAGACAATAAAAAATAAATATTATTAAGAGCCTGCCAAAGTAACTCTACTCTGCCTGATGGAAGGTATGAATAGAATCCAAGAGTTGTGGTCACTATACTCATTGTGAATGCAGACAATGCAGTATGGTGACCGGCACTATGGAAGTTTAGTGAGATGTTTAAAGGCATGATAATCATCGTGGCAGTGTAAGGCCCACACTCACCACGGTATTACCCTGCAATAATGGGTCTCCGGTTTCACACTCACCAACAAAACACGACAACACGGTTGCTGTCGCTTTAGGTTGATCTTCTGTGGGAGGGAAGTACTGCAAGGACGAACTGGCTCGTTCGTGCTGAAATCAGCGTTGCTCAACTACCTATAAACTATTTATATGTGTGTAAATATGTTTTTAGGAGTACAGGCTCTGTCTAGTTCGTGGTAAAACGGCCAAGCGTGAGATGTGTAACAAATTTAATTTACGAGTTATTAGGTGATAAGTCTAGATATTTGCCTATTTAGTCTTAAATGAGTCAATCAGACTAGAACAATCTTATTAATATTATAGATGACGTATAAACAGCAGTATATTTAGCTGTATTTATACAATAACCTAACATTTATATCGTATATTTCTTCTGTCCTAATTTCTAATTACTAGTTTTGGAACGAAGTTCCTTATCGCGCGTTGAAAAGGAGGCTAGACGGAAAAAATTCAGACGAAAAGTTGTCACAACACTTTTTGCTATAGTGTAGTAAGCCGTGCGGCGTACATTTCTCTGTCTGTCTCTCTCTCTTATAGAAAGCAAGCAAGCAATCATTTTCGTCTCGTCTTTCTATTTTGCTTTGAACAATGTAGAGTCTTAAAAGTAATAAAAAAAATATATTACAATTCCTTCACTAATTAATCGAAAGGAACTTCGTTCGATCTGGATGTCCCTTGACACCTCTCAACTTTTTATTAATAAATATATTGTCGGGAGGGTAGGCGCTCGTGTCTTCTTAGCGCACTGAGGCAGACATCTTTATATATCGACAAGAAAACCTGCACGTCTTTGAATTTGAAAATTTCTGGTCACCGTGCAACCGTACGTCACCATAGAGAAATGCAGGCTACGCATGTTTAGATTGGTTGTTAGCGTGGTGACAGCATGCGTCGCCACGGCATGTGCCACCACGCTATGTGATTGTGATTGCTTTAAAAAAATTACGTATAATATTTTAAATTCAATATTTCTACAAAAACTGTAATGTCACATGTCTGTCAGTTGTACCGTGACAGCTCAATTTTTTAAATCATCATTTTATTACAAGTTACTCTTTATTTAGCTTATAAGCGCAAATTAAATGCAATGACTATGTAACATAGTGTTGCAAAGTGTAAACAGACTGACAAAATTATAGATTTGAACCATAGCTGTCAGGAAATGACAAGCTAAATCAATGATGTTCACGTGTATAACTTACGGACAGCCGCCGGTTAATAATTTAAGAACTGGTCCCATCTTACATACGACCATCTGATCTCAAAAGTGATCATAACCTTTTTTCTTTTATTTGAAAAGACAACGCCCGCATTAGGAATAAATCCTGTGTCGCGGGGGACTTTACAAACATATAAGAAACGGACTCAAAGAACACCCAGACTCAGGACAACAATTTGTGGATCACAGAAAGTGTTGTTCCACGTGGGGCTTGAACTCACAACACTCAGCGTAGTAGAGAGCGGCGTGGTGACCGCTTAAACCATGAGGCCAATCGTGCAGTCATAACCTATGCTATGGTAGCCAGACTGCTGATAAACATGCTTATATGCTCGTGGACGTCGACAGAAGTATTTTCAGGGGGTCATCTACATCCACATATATGTACGATTAACCAATATGTAATATAGAATTATACTATTGGCCGGTAGGTAGATAGTGAGTCTGCTGGGCGCCCCTACTTTCAGACGAGGACAAATTTTCTCGTCTTCCACAATTTCGTAAACTGGCTCTAATTGAGCCATGAGCTGCGCACCTCAGTCAGGGCTTGAGAGCATCGTGAACCTCGGCCTGGAATGCCATCGGGTCCTGGGGAGGTGTTTTTGGCTTTAAGCCGTCGCATCGATAGCGCTAATTCTTCTGAAACCTCTAACATGTCATCTACGCTATACTAGGTTTTTAACTATAAAATCGACTTTTATTATGAAATAGGTTACAATTAAATGTGTTTTCTTTTCTACCAAGAAGGTGCAATTGCACGTCCTTGCACCCCGCTCCCAGTGTCCGTGTATATGTTAGTAAACACACATATACGACTATTAAAGATAAATTGTATCCATACTTACTAATATTAAATATGCGAAAGAGCGTGAAACAGAGTGATTTGTGAGAGAGACACAAATGTCTGGAGACAGTTAGGAGGCTGGAGAGTGTCATAGACTACTTTTACCGCTTTGAAAGATGTCATACCCATGGACAGGTCCATTACGATGCGATTCGATTGCATACGGTACAAAATCTGACATTAGACTTTATAAAAATACCCGCAGTTTCTGATAGATGGCGCTATATTTAATAACGTACCTAGACTCATAACTGACATTCACGCGGGCGGAGCCGCAGACAAAAACTAGTACAAATAATCACGCTCATCGCACAGTTCAGTGTCCCATTATTTGTCCTGGTTGTTGAACCCTCGACCTCTGACATAGCTATCAGGGACCCTAACCACTTGATTAACAGGTCAGTGAGTAATACTAAATATTTAATACTAATAATAATAAACCTTCATTATTCTCTCAAGGGATATGTCAGGTATCCCGTTTCAGTCTACTACCGCCCACTGCTGAACGAAGACCTCCCTAAAGAGCGCCACGCATCCCGGTTTTGAACAGTCCACATCCATCTACTGACACCCATTTTTCTCAAGTAGTTTTTTTATCATGTCTGCATATTTCTTAAGTCATTGGGGTCACAAGCTACGTCCTAATTGTGCTTCTAAAGAATTTTTTTTTCTATATTTAGAGCCTAACAAAGTAACTCTACTCTGCTTGATGGAAAGCATGAATAGAATCCAAGAGTTGTGGTCACCATGCTCATTGCAAATGCAGACAATGCGGTATGGTGACCCACACTATGGCGGCCAAGTGAGATGCTTTTTAACGCCCCGCTTGGGGACGTAAAAGGTATGACAGTCATCGTGGCTGTGTAAGGCTTATGCAGTTACCACGATAACTGTCACCCCTGCATCAATGGGCCTCCGGTCTCAAGTTATTGTTAATATCAAGTTGATATTGATTCCAGGAATTCAAATTTTCTGCTTCCTCCAATTATGGGGGAACTACGAAGGTTGCGACTCTAAATTATCTTTCTTCCCTGCAAACTCCAAGCTGTCTCTCATTTATTTTCAGTGAATTCGCTGCATGTGATGTGAGGAAGAACATCGTGTCATTTAATTGTAATCATCAGCCGTTATATGAGTCTTCCCATCCTGGATGAAATTGAATCAGCGATTTGTCAAATCCTCAATTATCCTATAACCACCAACACTTTTCCATCTGCATGTAAAACTGCTTAAGTAATTCTCTTCGTCAAAAAATGTAATTCGTTCTCCTTCTCAGATTCCGGTCCCATTTCCTATTCTTCCCAATATGGGTGGTGCCAGTGTCGCGACGGCTGTACACGAGAGTTCTGGTCAATGGCACTATATGGTGCACCGGTGTGAGTGGCTCAGCACACGCTGGCTGATTACAGTTATCGGAGGAGATTTGTCGCTACCGGCCATCAAATACTCCATGAACGGTAGCGACAGCTGTTTTACCGCGGTCGCAAGCTTCTGGGAAAACGTAATTTTGCAGAAGGAGGCGGCGGAGAAAGTTTGGGAAGACGATCTCCACTCGGAACTAATTCACTGCTGGCGGACCAGGCGGCGGAGGCGCGTTTACTAGCGTCTCATGCCCCTATATTTTGTTCCTATTCATATGTGAGAATGAAGCTAAAATAAATAAATAAAATAAATAAATTAATTACTAAAGGTTATTTATATTAGATACAAAATATAATAATTACATTTATACCAGATAAAATATAAATGGTTTCTTAGTGAGAGCTGAAGTCCATACTAGGCTCAAAGCTCGTGTAACAGATCTCTAGTCCAAATTTTTAAAAAGTCTTATAAAAGACAACGCCCGCATTAGGAATAAATCCTGTGTCGCGGGGGACTT